>JAWWEE010000018.1:20419507-20447256 GCA_035221455.1 Xenops minutus
CCCAGCCCCCGCTCAGCCCCCGCCCACCCCTGGCACAGGGTGCCCAGAGCAGCTGTGGCTGCCCCTGGATCGCTGGAAGTGTCCAAGGACAGGTTGGACGGGGCTTGGAGCACCCTGGGCTGGTGGGAGGTGTCCCTGCCCATGGCAGGGGTGGGATGGGATGAGCCTTAAGGCTCCTGCCCACCCAAACCCTTCCATGATTCCTCAAACCCGCACCAGGCTCTGCCAAGCAGCCCAGTGTCATCTTTGTCAGTTTTGTCACTGAAATGCACAAGCAGCTCCGGATGGAGCCACTCCCGCAGCTCTGCAGAGCTCTGGGCTCACCCTTCCCCGCGGAAATCCTGGGACACTGGGGTGGGCTTTGGTTTTTTCATTTTTTCCTTTCCCCTTCCCACCAAAGGCTGACAGAGGGGGCCCAAAACATGTTTGGTGCCCTGGTGTTTGATTCTGAGGTTGGAGTTGGACTACTGGATGATGGGGGCCGATGTAGCTAAAAATATGTAGCTGGTTTTCCTGTGGTTATAATCATTTTTAACACTAGTAACTTTTACATGCAAAACTTCACTCATTCCGTAACTCAGGAGGAGTTGCAAGGAAGTTAATCAAACCTGATTTAAATATATTTTCATGCAAAAGCTCAGCATGGAAAACTTCAGCTGAAAACAGGAATGTTCCAGGAGTTTGGCCCAAGTGGGACAGGCCATGTCTGTGGTCCCCAGCATGCAGATAGTGACACACAGGTGACCTCAGCTCCCCTGACACTCAGACAGAGCCCCTGAGCAGGCTCAGAGCCTGCACACAGCCTCCAGCCTGAGGTCTGAGGTAGCTCATCTGGAGCCTGGTGCACCCCAGAGATGCCCACGGATGAGGGGACTGTGGCTCAGGGCACCAGAGAGGCAGTGTAGACCTTACTTGATGTGTCCCACCCTACCATAGCACCACCAGCATCAGTGTCTCCCTTGGGACCAGGCACAGGTTGGGCAGAGCTGGAAACTTGCTGTCCAGACTTGGTTCCAGTGGCCCATCCCCAGTGTCCAGCTTGTTAATCACTCCTGTGTGAGCTGTACTCCAGTTTCACTTTGGCTTGTCTCATCTCTCAGTCATTGGATGGAGGTGCACTTTTACCTGCTGACCCAAGACACTAATGGTTCCATCCCCACTTTCTGCTTACGTTCTGATCTGTGACCAAATTACCCCTTGCTCTGCACTGAACCCCTCATACAGAATCACTGGAGTCATGCAGGGTGACACAGTGCCTGTGTCTCCTCCTAGAGCCTTTCCCAGAGCTCCAAGGTCCCCCATGAGCATGGGGAGCATGCAGGCCCCCACTGCCCCCAGGGGTCATGTCTCCATGGACATTTGACTGCACAAGCAGCCACTGGTGTGTCCCACGCACCACTGGGATGTGCCAGTGCAGTGGCTGCTACTGCACAAGCTGCTTGTGCATTCACGTAGGTACAAGCTGGACCTTAACTCATGGCACCTCTTGCTCCCTTGTGTGAAATGGGGATCACAGCACTTCTTTTGCAGAGGGGCCCTGCAGTTCAGTTCATGAATTTAAGGTGCTTTCAGCTGCTGTGGTGGAAGGTGCTGGGGATGGACAAAGGAGCACCGACGGCCCAAAGCTGCTGGAGCCCCAAGCAGTGTTCTCACCCAGTTGCACTGTGTTTGCTAAGCCAAGTGTGTAATCGGCACACATGGGAGACATGTTGGCTTGGGCTGTGTCACACACAGCAACTCAGAGCTCTCTCACTGTAAGCCCGTGCTCCCCAAGAGGGGCTGTTGGTGTCTGTGCAGCCACTGAGGATGGGCAAGGAGCAGGTGAGGATGGAGCTGGTGGTGGTGGAAACACGAGATTGGTGTCATCGACACACAGCCGTGGCACCATCCTTGGAACAGAGGACATCCGAACCTCCCTCCTCCCTCCCACCTCTGCCTGCCAGCTCTCTGGAATGAAGTCCCAGCTTTGTTTTCCTGATTTCCATTTTGTATCCTAAAATATTCACTCCAAGTTCCGCTTGACAGACAGCCCTAATCTAATCTCCATGTCTGCTTTCTAATTTTCGCAGCCGGGATAAAACAAATTGGCTGGCGTTAATTGCCTGTGCAGCGGCCTGGAGCTCTGAGCCGTGATTTACGAGCTTGAAGCAGGCGCTCTGCAACACATTTTTCTTAATTTATTTTTAATGAGTCTCTCAATTAATTTTCTTGGAAACATCTTAATGATGTTGGAGGCGGGTGTTAATGAGGTTTGTACCAGTGCCTCATTATGCATATTTTAAAGTTCTGAATGGCATCACAAGCAAACTCCTGGTCCTAAAACAGAAAAAAAGAATAAAGCTGGAGAGAGGGACTCACCTGGGCTGACACTTCTGCTCTGGCTGAGGCTGAGGGGCTGCATGGACCAGTTGGTGACCGTGAACATCGCAAGGCTGAAGCTGGCTGAGCCCACAGGGATGGCAGGACTTTGGCAGCATGGTAGGGCCAAAGGGCCACACTGGGGCATGGCTGGTGGCCCCACGCTTCTTAAGAGACAGAATGAAAGTCTGGACTTAGCATCTGGGCACTGAGAGCCCCGTGCTGGCATCCCCCGTGTTGTAGGCATCCCATTCCCTGCATCCCCCTGACTGGACCCTTTGGGTGGGAGTGCCCTGGGACATGGGATGGGCTGCCTGAGGCTGGCAGCTCTGGGGTGCTCTGGGGTGTCCCTGCCAGCCCACGGGGTCCCTGGTAATTGCTGCTGTGTGTGCCAGTGCGAGGCAGCAGCAGGATTGCCTTTGTTTTCTCCCAGCACGTCAGTCTTCATTAAACCAGAGGGGAATGAAAAAGGATTCACTTTTGTCCCAGCCTGAACGCGGCAGCTGTTTAATTTCAATTAACATGGCAATGAAAAGCATAACATTACGGCAGTAATTAAAGTGAGACAACTCCAAGCCCCAGGACTGCGGCTCACCCAGCAGAGGGGCCAGTTTGACCTCCCCGTCCCCTCAGCACCAGCCAAGCACAGGTGGGCAGTGTGGGGCAGGGCTGTGGGGTGCCCCATGGGCTCGGGGGGAGCCGGAGCAGGGCCGAGCCCTTCGAGGCAGGCACTGCCCGCACTCAGCACGGCGTGGCACGTGTGTGGCATTGCACATGGCACAATGCAACATGGCACGGCACGCACGGCACGAGGCCCCGTGCCCCATGGACGGGCTGTGTCCCAGCTGCTGGTGCCTGAGCAGGACTGAAACCTGCAGGGAAGTTTTGTTCCCTCACACGGGCAGGAATGGGGGCCGAGCTCAGTGGTGCCGTGGCCGGGGGTTCAGCAGCACTGTCGGTGCTCCCAGCCGGAGCAGGTCGTCATGGCAACCCATGATTGCTGTTATGGAACATCTGCGTTCACCTCCCAGGCCCAGCCCGGCCTCGGCAATTCCCAGCTAGAACCCTTACCTGTGTAACGAGGGCCAGGCTCACTGCAGAGGGAGCGCTGTGGCAGCGGCCCAGGCCAGAGGCAGGTCTGTACCCCGCTCAGGGCACCCCCAAAGCGCTGCGGGCACCCAGAGACCCATCCCACTGCTCCCAGCACCTGGGCAATGTGGGGCGGCCCAGCAGGGCCGGGTTACTGGGCACACACACACACACACACACACACTGGGCCTGCAGCCCCACCAGGACGTGCCCCGGCCGTGGGGTGTGAAACAGAGGGGCCACACTGGGCAGGCCACTTGCCCAGCTGCTCCCGGGCACGGCCCCGAGCTGTGCTGGCCCCAGCGTGGCCCTGCTCTGGCCGCCGGCCTGCAGCGTGTCCTGGGGCCGGCCACGGGCCGAGCGCGGCCTGAGGGCAGCGTGAGGCCGGCAAGGCCCGGCCCTCCACAGGGGCTGTTGTGCCCCGGCCCGGTTCTGAGGATGATGCCCAGCCCCTGGTGACCTCACGGCGTGCCAGGGACGCAGGGCACAGAGCAGGACCATGGCCCAGGACGGCTGCGGTGAGCACTGGGGGCACTGGGGGGGCAGGTGCTCCTGAGGGGGGGCTGCAGTCCCGCACCGCTCCAGCCGGCTTCTCTAGGAGTCCCGGGCCCGGCTCTCCCGCTGGCAACAGGTGCCCAGTAATGCCAGGGGATGGTGGGGCTGCCCCAGGCAGGGCTGGGTGACATCCCTGGGGTTGTCTGGCGTCACAGGAAAGGCCTGTCCCCTGTTGTGGTCCTTCCAGAAGTGCCCCAAGCAGGGCTGGGTGACATCCCTGGGGTTGTCTGGTGTCACAGGAAAGGCCTGTCCCCTGTTGTGGTCCTTCCAGAAGTGAGGGAGTGGCCAAAACGTGGGACATCGAAGGAGGTTCCTGCACCTCAGGGCCAGCCTGAGGGTTCCTGTAGAGGGCTGCCAGGGGCAGAGGAGACAACGCCAGAGCTGAGCAACTCCATCCAGCAGCTTCAGCAGGAGACAGAGGCCTGGCACCCCCAGGTGAGTAGTGCCACTTTACAGACATCCTGTTATGTTAGACAATTCATAAATTCTAATATAGAAATGGCTTTCTTATGTCACCAACCCCATGCTCAACCCAGGTGCTGGTTGTATGGCCACAGGCTGGTGGCCAGGTGGTACAGGAGACCCTGGCCAGCCTTGCTCGTCCCCAGGGCTTGGGAAGAGCACAAGGACTCCGGGTCATCCAGTCCTGCTCTGGCTGCACTGGTACCATGGCCATAACTTCCCACAGTTCATGCCGGCATCACTGCAGTGCCAAGGGCCAGCAGTGTTAGGGCTTGGCCATTTGTGAGCCCAGGGGTGCTGTCAGAAACACACACACACAGAGGGTGGTGCTGCCTGGGGCAGGATAGCGTTGCAGCCACCCATCAGCAACACGCTCTGTTGCTGCTCTGCACAAAACCAGGACTGCCAGTGTTGTCCATCCCTGGTGTCTGCCCAGGCAGGAGCTGCAAGATGGGCTGGCCACAGTGGCCAGCTGGACAGATGCTGCTCCCACCATGTCCTAGGGCCAAAGGCAAACACTGGTGCTGGAGCCACAGCATGGGGAGCCCACAGCATGCCAGGACACACAGCAGCAGGAGCTGGAGCCAGCTGAGGTACTGGCCACGACAGAGTCACTGAAGCGGGACCTGGACTTCTGCAGGGACGTGAACCGCAAGCAATTGGCCCAGCTGCAGCAGCAGGAGTGTGCAGTGGAGCAGGAGCACCAGGACTTGGTCTTGCTGATGCAGCAGTTCCAGGCACTAAAGGACAAGGTACCATTGCTGGGCAGAACAGCCACAGGCCAAGCTGCATGTGTTCCCCACTGCCATCCCATCAAAGGCTAGGTACCATGCCTGTCCCACAGCCTGTGCAAACAGCTGGTGACCCTCCATGGGAGGATAGGGGATGTCTTGCCAGTTACACAGGGCACAGGGTTCTAGCTCCACACTGTGTATGGAGCAGCACAGTCACAGGGCAGGCATGGCTGGCACAACCCAGTCTACCCAGCTGAGCAGAGCTGGAAGAGTGCAGCCCCCAGTGGTCCCACTGACACCCTGGGCACTGCCCCAGGGCTGGTGGCACTGCTCCAACCTGCAACCTTGCCAGCGAGCTGGGATCACCACTCTCCCTGTGCCCACGCTCTGTCACAGGGACGTCAGGAATGGCTTTCTAGGGCTGCTGGGTGTTCAGCAGACACTGCTACAACAGGGAGGGCACCGTGTGGGCTGCACAGAGATGACAGGGCCAGGAGCCAGCAGCCTTCCACCTTCCGCATTCTTCTGCCAGTGGTCCTCCCCCACTGCTCATTGCCCATGGGTTGACACAAAGTGGCTCTGTCTCCAGCCCCAGCTCTGCACAGCAGAGGCACAGAGTGATCCCACATCCTACTGGTACCCATAGATCAGTGATGCACCCCTCCACCTGAAGGATCAAGCGGTGCAGACAGAGGTCACCTCCTACATGGCTGCCTACAGCCATTCTGACACCAGACATGATATTCCCGTGGAGAGCAGAAAGCAGCTTGAGCAGGTTAGTGCCAGCAAACACCCAGCCACTGTGCTAAGCCTGGGGGGAAGCAGCCAGGGGGGCACAGAAGCCATTACAACCAGTGTCCCAAAACATGCTGCAGCAACAGGTGAGGGCAAGGCAGGACAGGGATGCAGCCTCAGTGCCAAAGTCCTTTCCTGCCTCCGGGAGAGGCTCAGCCTGCCTATGGTGCAGCCAACCACCCTCCCTGCCCCACAGCTTTGCGGACAGATGCAGGACACAGCCAACCCACAGGAACACCTGTCCCAAACCCAGCAAGAGCAAAACACTGCAGCCTACAAGACACAAAGGCAGAGGAAGCAGCAGGTAAGGATGTCTCAAGCCTTTCCATGGGGCACCAAGAGTCTGTCCTCAGCCTGTCTCTCACTGTGCCACGGACAGGTCTCGTCCCTCCAGGACAGGCTGCAGGAGCTGAGCAGACAAGCCCAACACTGGCAGCAGCTACATGTCGACAGTGAGCGAGCCCTGGCTCTGCGAGAAGAGCAGCTGGTTGTCTGCAAGGTGGAGCTGGCCTTCCTTAAGGAAGAGCTCAGCAAGGTGGCAGAGGAGGTGCAGGATACAAATAGGCATTCGAGATACACCAGGCAGGATGGAGAGCCCACATCTCACAGTCACAACATCTGAGCAGCCCCACAAGTGTCAGCAGCTGAAAAGGTGAGCAGAATTCCAGGCACAGCCTGGCCTGAAACAGAGCTGGGCTGACAATCCCAGATGTGCAGGGACAGCTAGGCACCAGGGCATGGGCTGTGGGAGAACTGCCTTTGCAGGAGTATGGTCCAGGGTTGAAATAGGGACAGGCTGCATCTGTCCTCCCTCCAGGTCACTGTAATTCTGTGCCTTGCTCCAGGTTCTACATGGAAACAACCTGTCAGCACCACCCCTGCACAGTTCTACAGAGCTGCCTCCACCCAACACTTGCCTCTAGGACAAGAAGCAGTGCAAAATAAAGCAAGGATTAGACTGACAACTTTTAAACAAATAAAATTCTTTCTGTTCTGTAGCAAAATTAGTGCCAAGCACCAAAGCCTTCCTGGGCCACAAGCTGTAGAGATCTCACAGAATACAGTGATCAGGGGAGTTGGGAGACTCAGCTGCTCCTGGAAGTCCTTAAGCCTCAAACCAACAGGTACTGCCTTCCTAGAGACCAAAGCGGGCTGGGGTGCGTCGTGGTGTCAGGGGCTCCCCCTGCTCCTTCCGCCCAGGGGTGTAGATTTTAGTAGATCTGCCAGAGAGGACAAGGGTGATTAATGGAAAATGCAACCTTTTGCTGTGCCAGAATGCCCATGAGGAAACTGGGATCCTCCCCAGAGGCAAGCCATTGCCAGGCAGGGCCAGCACCCACCTTGCACTGCCCAGTGGGTTACGGCGCTCCTGCTCCTCCCGGCGGGCACGCAGCTGCTCCTCGGCCAAAGCCATCTCCTCCTCCATGGCAGACACTTCCTCCTTGGCACGGCGGCGGTTCTCCTGGAGCACGGCAGCAGCAGGTCAGGGACAGGACAGGGATGGCCAGCAGCAGACTCCCTGCAGGCCCACAGGCCTGTTCCCTCCATGTCAAAGCACACACACAGCAGCAGAATAGCCACACAGTGGGCCTGCCATCTGCCAGTTCATCTTGGACAGGAGACTTACCTGGCGTGACTTGCCAGCATGTTTGATACTATAGAACATGGGGCCCAGCTCTGCCAGCCACTCTCCATCCACAGCAGTGACACACTGCATGTATTCCTGCAGGGACAGATGGGAAGACGAGGGTAGCAGCATGGTACTCTTGGGGCCTAGGCACCATTCCCAGAGCCATGGCAGCTCCCTTCCTCCCTGACTTGCTGACACTTCTCAGGCTGAGACCATATCCCTTCCAGACAATTCCTCCTGGCCTCAGAAGTGGCTATGGGCTGGATTTGGTGAGACTACAAGGAGGTTCAAACATGTCTCACAGAGGCCAGGGAAAAATACTGGGAAAGGGACAAACAGGACCCTGCAGATGACACAGACATGCCAAATGGTATAGTTGGGAAAGGCTCAGAACTGCCACTCAGACAGACCCCAGTGTTGCAGCTTTCCCATCTTCCTCGGAGCACTTGTCACCCTTCCGGTTGCCCTCAGCTCAAGCTCACCTTTGTGGTCATAACCAATTCGTGATACACAATGTAGTCTGGTGTGTAGCCCATGCCAAACAGAGAACTTGTGGGGTGCAGGTGGCAGGGCATGCCTGTGCGGATGTTCACATACTCCCCTATGCCCTGCAAAAACAACTGTGCTTAGCCCCCATTTCAAGGCAGTGCCTCGCAGTCCCCAGGCAGCTCAGACACCTCTCACCTTCAGCTTTGCAGCCTGATGGAAATATGCAGCACAGATGCACTTCCTGACAACATCCCAGTCCGTACCACAGGACGCCAGGCTCATCCGCTGCTGCACCATAATGTCCTTGAGCTGGGCACGCACCTCCCGCACCTGCAGAGGTGTGTGCTGGTCAGATCCCTCTCCCGAACACGGCTCTGTCCCCCAGGCTCATGGCCACAGCCTCACCTTCCGCATGGCCTTGGCATGGATGAAGTGCTGATTGCACCACAAGGTAGAATAGCTGTTGTTCTTCCACTGCAGGTAAACATTCAAGTAAGTCAAGTGATCGCTCTCTGGAACAGCAAATTTCTCCCGCACTTGGTCACTCTCCTCCTCTCGGCCCTGAAGGGTGAGCAAAGAACATGGGTTAGTCAAAGGGCAGGGAAAAGCACCAGGCTGCAGGAATAGAACAGGTACCTTAGGCCGGTAAAAGATGGCAGGCACAGACAACATGGAGACAACGAGCAAGATCTCAGAGCTGCAACCCATGTCACAGGAGACAATGAGCATTTTGGAGAGTGCAGGGTCCAGTGGGAACTCTACCATGAGACGTCCCGTTGAGGTCAAACCACCTGCAGGAACAGCACAGGAATCACTGATCGGCAGCTGGGCAGGTCCCAGTTTCATGTGCTGGCAACTTGCCCCAGGAGCCAGTACCTGTGTTATCCAGGGCCCCCAGGATCCACAGCTGGTACATGGAGTTCAGCATGTTGTCCTCGGGGGGCGGATCCATGAAGTGGAACTGTAGCAGGTCCTGCACACCCAGGGACTTGAGCAAGAGCACTACGTTAGCGAGGTTGGTGCGCTGGATCTCGGGCACCGTGGTCGTCAGCAGCTCATTCTTGTAGGCACTCTGGGTGTAGAGCCTGGGAACAGACACCAAGAGCATGCTCCCCCTGTTTCAGCCACTGTGTTCCTTACAGACTTGCTAGCCTCTGTCCAGTCCAGCCCAGCCTGGCATGGCACAAGGCAGCATCCCTACACCCAGACAGTGGGACCCTGGGGAGGCACCTCTACTGCAGCCCAAGTGTGGCCTCCCCAGCACACTGGGGTGTCTGGGCTGCATCACAGCAGCCACCCAAGCACAGCCCTTCCCTGGTCTCAGAGCAAAGCTTGGGAAAAGGCCTCTTTCTTGGCTATTATCCTGCCAGCATCCAGGGTGGAACAGCCACAAGTGAAGATGGACATGGGAAGAAGCTGGAGCACCCCCTTTTCTCTGCAGAGGCACTGGGTCCAAAGCAGAAGGCCTTCAGGCCTGCCTACTGAAGGCCTGCCCATATCCCCCCAAAGTTCAAGCTAACGAACAGCTCCAGTGAAAAAAGAAATACACGTAAGCTGATGCCAAGCTGGGGATATGACAGGAACAAGAACACCAGTGATGTGCTTACCTGAAGCAGTGGCCTGGGCCTGTCCGGCCAGCTCGGCCTGCCCTCTGATTGGCATTGGCCTGACTGATGGGGTAGATCTGCAGCGCATCCATGCCTATACGGGGGTTGAAAACCTGCAGGGCACAAGATCAGATGGAAGTAAGATGAAGGCTGGATCGCAACTGCAGCAGAGATCACAGACAGACGTTACAGGAAATCCTGGCTGACCTTCAACTTGCAGTAGCCAGAGTCAATCACAAACATGATGCCATCCACTGTCAGTGAGGTCTCTGCAATGTTAGTGGCAACGATGCACTTCCTGACCCCATCGGGAGCCTGCAAGCACACTATGTGTCAGTCACACCCCTAGGCAAGGCTCTGCTCCCCTGGGGAAGAATGTGGAGCAGCAGCACAGAGTCCCAAGTGTCAGGTGGAGGGAGGCACATGCTTTCTCTCACTCTCCACATTCAATGCAGACACATGTCTGCACCTCTCACTCCTGCTCTGTACTGTCTCCTGCTCCGGTTTCCCCTGTCCCCACCCCATCACAGAGCACACATCAGCACCTTCTGGAAGATCTTGGCTTGCAAGTCTGAGGGCAGCTGAGAATAGATTGGCAGTACAGCAAGAGCAGGCGCCTTCTCCAGCTCCTCAAGGTGCTCCACAATTTGCTCTGAGGTCACCTAGACACAATGAGGGGTGTAAACATCAGACTGAAACAAGGGGGTAGGACAGCACCTGCCCTTTAAGCTCACCTCGATGTCCTCCTGGCCAGGCATGAAGACAAGGATGTCTCCAGGAGCACCAGACAAGTGGACCTGCAGGGCTTGTTTCACTGCAGCCTCCACATAATCCTCCTGTGGGGTCTGAAAGGTATAGCCATGGTTAACCTGGGCCAATAACCTCACCTGCCCTGTCCCGTGTGTCCACCTCAGAGTACAGCACACCCAGGTCACAACCCCCTTCTGTCACAACAGAATTTCCCTCTTCAGCACTGACCATACCTTGCTGAAAAGAATATCCACAGGAAAAGTGCGCCCAGGAATGTGGAAAATGGGAACATTCCCAAAGAAGGAGGCAAACTTATCTGCATCCATAGTGGCTGAGGTGACAACAAGCTTCAGATCTGACCGCCGGGCCACCACCTAGAAAGCAGATGAAAGGAACAATAAGGGGCATTTGTGCATGGCATTTTCTGTTCTGAGACAATGGCACAGGACAGAGCTTCTGCTGTACTCCAAAGGCACTGGTAGCATATGCCAGAGAGCACACAGGCTGTATGATCTCTGCAGTTAAAAAAACCTGCAGCTGCCAGTGACCCAACAGCAGCTTCCAAGCCTTAAGCCAGCAAAGCTCTCCGTACTGAGAGTTCTGACACTCAGCCAGTGAGACTCTGGCAATGCTAGGGGAGACTTAGCCCCCCAGAACCAGGAACCAGGATTCTGGAGCAGCAAGTGGAGACAGAGACATGGCAGCTCTGCTTCCCTCTCGCAGACCTGGCAAAGAAGGGCTGACCGTGCCAATACTCTGCTCAAAGTGCCCCATGCTGCTGTTCTCTAGCCTGGGTTCACACGCACCTCCCGAAGCAGCCCGAAGAGTACATCAGTGTTGAGCGAGCGCTCATGTGCCTCATCCATGATGATAGCACTGTAGTTGTCCAGGTCAGCCTCCCTCAGTGACTCACGGAGAAGGATCCCATCTGTCATGTACTTGATCACCGTGTTCTCGGAAGTGCAGTCCTCAAAACGGATGGCATAGCCCACCTGGGAGGGCAGAGATACCAGCAAGTCTTCCAAGAGGCCCATGCACTCTCTGTCATGGGGTGGTACCCCTGCAGCCCCTGCACACTCACCTCTTCCCCCAGACGCACCCCCATCTCCTCACTGACCCGCTTTGCCACCGACATGGCGGCCACTCTGCGGGGCTGAGTGCAGCCAATCATGCCATAGTCAGTGTAGCCATCCTCGTGGAGGTACTGTGTCAGCTGAGTTGTCTTCCCACTCCCTGTCTCCCCCACCACAACCACAATGCTGTTGTCTCTGAGTAAAGGGAAAAAGTATTTCTTTGTACACCACAAAGTTGTGTTCACAAGCCAAGTGTCAGTCTCCTCAGGCAGGAGCTGCCACCACACACAGAAAGCAATGGGGGTTCATTTCCCAAGAGCAGAGCTTCCAAACAGCCATGGTTCTGGAAGAATTCCTCACCTGGGTTCCCCAACAGGCCAGTGCCCTGGAGATACCCTGGCAGCCATACCTGAGGATGGAGAGCAGTTCCTGCTGCACAGCAAAGATGGGCAGGTATTGTCTCTGCTCCAGGATTGATTTCTTCTTGGCAAACTCACTGCTGGCTTCACTTTTTTCTTTCATATGTTCAGCAAACTTCTGCTCAGTCCTAAGGAAACACCACAAGTATTGAAGCTGCCTCTCCACTCACTTTGTTTTACCCACAGCTCCCATCACCATCTGAGCAGAGTAATTCAGAGCAAGCCCTACTTATAGTCCACTTTGCCATCTTCTGTAACCAGCTCATCCTTCTCCTCCTCTTTCTTGATCCCCATAATGTCTCCCAGTTTGGTGCCTGCCAGCTCCCAGTGCTTGTGCTGAGCCTGGAAGCACAGAGAACAGCATAACTTTACCACAAGAAGCACAGACAATCCTACTCATAAGATTAAGGAAAGGATATTAGTCCCACAATATCACAATGCTGAATGCACACTCCACTCCTACGTCAGGTCTCCTTCTTCCAAATGAACTGGAACAGAATTTTAAGACACTGGTATGGATAGAGGCACAGGCTGAGCAACTATTTCCTAAGAAAATAGTTCCAGCTGCTGACCCTTCCATTAAATTTGAACTTAAACCTCCACAAATCTGAACCAGAGATAATCTTCCTGCCCTTGACAGGTTCTCACAGGCCTCTCTCCCACCTCTATCAGTTTAGCTTCCACCTCCATTCAAATCCAGCCCAGTTTCAACGTACAAGGAACACATCTGTGCTTTCCCCAGAACTATCATGGGAGCTTCAGAAAAAGGCCTTAGAAAACATGCACAAAAACTAATCTGCTACCTTATAACAATCTTTATCACAACTCTTCTGCTTAAGAGATGACAAGATACATCCTGCTGCAATGCTGCCTGCTGACTGTCCCTAACCTAACTGGCATTCTTCCAGCTGCTTTCTTCTCCCATGATCTGAATGTCCTTTGGATCAGCCTCCTCTGCACAAGTGCACAGTGATTCATGTCCTTGGCAGATACCTGAGGCAATCACACTACAGCAGCTGCTATGAGGCAATGCAGTAAGCTGGGCTGCCAGGATGTCCTAGGACACAAAAATATGAACTTATCATCACTGCTGCCAAAGCCTGAATTCTGCAGAGCTCAAACAAGGCTGTGAGGCACTACTTAACATTTACAGTGGGCAGTAAGCCAAAAGGTCACAGCATACCCTCTTACGCTCCTTCTGCTCCCTGTGCTTGCGCACCAACTGGCTGCCTTTCCGGGCTATGATGGCCAAATCTGACGTGGCATCCTTCACGGGGATGACTGGCTCTGGCTGGAAGGGAGAAGGCATTGCTTCAGTACAAAGGGCTCACATGTGCAATCATGAGCACCTTCAGCTGCAGCCTCTACCTGCTTGGTGAAGACAATCCTTCCATCTAGAAAAGGGGGCACCAGATTGTGCACCAACAAATGAACTTTAGCAGAGTTATCCTCTTCGAAATCTTCGTCCACTTCAATCCGATGGACCACACCGCTGGTCAGCATGCGATTAGTCTCCCA
This sequence comes from Xenops minutus, assembly GCA_035221455.1. Lineage (NCBI taxonomy): Eukaryota > Metazoa > Chordata > Aves > Passeriformes > Furnariidae > Xenops > Xenops minutus. The sequence goes on from JAWWEE010000018.1 coordinate 20,432,987, forward strand.
GCGCTCGTTGTCCTGCAGAAAACAACGGATCATAAACGCACAGAAGACCCACAGAAAGCCCCTGAGATCATATTAGAACACGAGGCTCAGGCCTGGGCCCCACACCGGCAACAGGATGGAACTGATGGTTTCAGCTAAGGGAGCCTAAAAGCAAACATGAGGGAAGAAACAGTAGCTGGAAGCAGCGTACAAAAAACAGATTGGCCATGCGAGGTGCATGGTCAACATGACTGTCTCCAAGGACATGCAGGATAAACCCCTATCCCACTAAGAGTACACCAGGAACCCTGGACGTAGTCCTGCTCATGTGCCGAGGGCAGCTGCCCCAGCATCCACTGGGCCAACAACAGACAATCCCACTAAAGGTACCTCACACCCAGACCAGCAGGAGCATGGCCCTCTGCACTCCTGCTGCCCTGGACACTGCAATCCACTAGCCATGCTGACGGCAAATTCTGCCCATGCAGGACACACAGAGCTGGAATTTCCAAGGGAACTCAACCCCAGTTTCCCTTTGAGCCCTCCCTCAGCCCGAGCCAAGACCAAGAGAATCCTTCTCCACTTGAGAACAAGGGCTCAGTCCATGGGTCTCCCAAGGGGCAGCAAACCCCACGCATTCAGAGCAGCCAACCCCACATCTTGGCCCCCACCTCATTGATCTGTCTCCGCTGTGCTGATATCCGCTTCTGACTCTGCTTGTGCAAGTGCTGCTCACGCTTTTTCACGTACTCCTCAGAGGAGTAGGCCAAGGGGTTGTGAAACTCGTCGTAGCCCTCGTCCATCATGTACCAGTCCCGGTCAGCTTGCTGGGAAGAGAGAGGTGCAGGACTGAGCTGTGGCCACCCCCCACAGCCCAGTGGCCCCCAGCCCCTTGCCAGCCCCCAGCTCTCACCCGCTGGTCATCCTCCCATTGCTGCCGCTCCTCCTCTGTCTCGAAGGCGATGCCCTCCTCCCCATCCGCACGTCGCCCTAGGGGTGAGCCAGTTGGTCCAGAACGCTCCCTAGGAAACCCCACGGAGCCAACCCTGTGCTGCAGGCAAGGGGGTTCTGCTGCCTGCCCTGGGCAGCCCAGATCAGACTCCTCACCTCTCCCTCGCGACAGCCGTGGTGTGGCCCCCAGGTGCTTCTGTTCATCAGCCCACTCGTTGTATTTGTACGACGGGGTGGGCAACGGTGTTTTATCCGAGGTCCTGCTCCTCACAGACCTGGAAACACAGCAGGATGGAAGAACTGGTGCCCACAGCCAGGCACTGCTCATTAGCACACTGCCTCGTTTCTGCAGCTCCACAGCTCCCAGCCCAGCCTCAGGCACTGGTACCTGTCCCGCTCCCTCCGGTCCGTGTCCCGCAGTGACGAGGGCCGGTGGCTGCGCTCTGAGTCTCGATAGGAAGGCGTGGGTGAGGGAGACTCCCACTGTGAGCGACGGGCACTGCTGTAGCCAGAATCCTCTTCCTCCCAGCTAGAGCGAGATGGTGTGGCTGCATCTGAGAGGAGAGATGGGGTTTGATACTTGATGTTCAAACAGCAGCCCAAAGCACCTGGAGCCACCTAACACCTTCTAGCAAGGAGCAGGGAGAGAGAGTACCCATTTGCCCTCCCTCTAATTGCAGGGGTTGACCCAGTGATCCCAAGGAATTGCCATAGGACCATGTTTCCATCACTAAGACCCAGAACAGACCCCACTGTGCAGAGATTTGCCAGATTTGCACACCTGCAAAGCTAGCACGTTGCTCCCACAAGACTCAAGTTGAGCTGCGATTTTAATGCTTGCCTGAACCACAAATGTTAAAAGGTACAAGCTTTTCTACCACCTCTGTCCTAAGACAACCAGCAGAAAGCAAAAAACACCCAAACCCCAAGCCCCTCCCTGTTAGCTCTCACACAAGAGCTCTACCAAGTCCCACTCCCACCTTTGGGCCGATGTCGGGGGCTCTCGGGTTCGCCCCTCCTGCTGCTCCGTTCTGATGAGCCATCCCTCTCTGATCTGCTGCTGTGACGACTCCTGTCTCGCTCCTCTGCGAAAGGAAAGTAGGATCAGGTGCCTATTGCACAAACAAGCTTCCCAAGTCTGCTGCAGAAATCACCACAAACATTAGCTAAGGGCTACAAACAGGCTGAAAGACAAGCCCAGACCCAATGCAAGAAGCACCACAAAGGTCTCTGAGCGGTTACCACGGTCCCGTTTACGATCGTGGTCCCGATCCCTGCTGCGTTCTTTCTTCCGTTCCTTCTCCTCCTTGGATGAGGCAAAGACTCCGTGTTCCCGACGCTCCCTCTCCCGCTGCCGGCTGCGCTCCCAGAACTCCTCGCTGACCCCCCCTGTGTATGAAGGGGTCTCCACGTGGACGGAGCGGTAATGCCTAGGCGGGGAAAGCAGCGAGAAGGAACGCTAAGAAGTGGTGAGCGATAGCTGCTCTTCAGCCGGTCTCGCACAGCTCCAGCTCCCTCCTCTGCCCTGGCGGCCCCCCGTGCCCCTCAGGCCTCCCTCCCCGCCCCGAGACACGGGCTGTGCTCGCCCCACGCTGCCCTCCCGCTCAGCCCCTCAGCCCCACCTGGTCCTGCGCACTTTGCGGCCGCTCCGCTCGCCCTCGGCCTCTTCCTCGTCCTCCTCGGCGCTGCCCGCCTCGTCACGGCCCTCCTCCCAGTCCTTGTAGGACGCGACCCGGGACCGCTTTCCGCCGGCCGCCTCCTCCTGGCGCTCCCGCCGCTTCTGCGCCGCCAGCACGTCCAGCCCCAGCAGGGAGGCGCGCGGGGCCGGCGCCTTGAAGACGTGCTGCTCGGCGCCGCGCTCCCGCAGCACCAGCCCGCCGGCCTCCCCGCCCGGGCTCGTCCCCGACAGCCGGTGCAGCGACTCCTCGCTCGCCGCGGCCATCGCGGCCAAAGCGCCGCCCGGGCCCCGCAGCGGCCTCAGCGCCCGCAGCGCCGCGGGCCGAGCGCCGCCATGGCCGCCCCACAGTGCTCCGCGCCAGCGGCCGCTCTGGCCGCCAACACCATAGACACGGCGGGCACAGCCTATGGGAGCGCCAGCACCGCGGAGCGGCCGCACCGCCGGACTGCTCACTCTATGGATCCTGGAGGACTTCCGGCCTGGGGAACCCCCGCGGGGTCACGGGGCGGAGCAGGCGAGAGGGAGGCCCGGCCGGGACAGGCGGGGGGACAGGCAGGGGGGACAGGCCACCCCCTCGGACACCCCAGAGCCCCGGACAGTCCCTGGGAAGAGTGGGAGCAACAGAGAGCGAGCTGATCGTGCTTGGCTCAGGAGAGCCGGGCTGCGTCCCTCCGGCCCATGGGGTATCCCCAGAGCAGCACACGGGATCAGGTGAGCCAAACGTTTATTGACAGCCAGGCTGGGTTCTGCTGCCCACAAGGAAGCCAAACACAGCCCTGGACAGTGGCACTGGCACGGGGCCCCCTGCTCCTGTTCCCCACCAGTGCAGCCCCTGCATCACCCATCACAGACCCTGCTCAGGGGCTGGGAGCAGGACCTCGGCTCAATTCCAGCCTGCCCAGCACTGGAATTACCAGATCCATCCCTGCTCAGCCATGGCTCCTCCTGGCTAGACCTTGGTTCTGCAGTGTGTCAGCCCCGGTGATCTGCTCCGACTGCCTCCATGACATTGTTGAAGCCCTGCTCCCTAACCAGGGACAGTGTGTGACGGCTGGGCCAGCCTGGCACTGCAGCTCAGCCCCACAGTGCCACTGCTCGGGCACCAGGACACAGCTGTTTAGAGCCATCCTGGCCCCTCCTCACCTCAGCAGCTCCTCCAGTTCCCGCTTCACTGCCCCCACCACTGGCGGCCCGTGGTACACAAGTGCTGTGTACAGCTGCACAAGCGAGGCTCCAGCGCGGATCTTCTCCAGGGCATCCCGCCCGCTGCTCACCCCGCCCACCCCAATGATGGGCACCCGGCCTGTGGGCAGGCGCAGGGTCAGGATGGCACAGGCGATCCTGGCACATGCCCCCACCTCTGCTCTGCCCCCACCTTGAGTGAGGCAGTACATCTCCCTGATGGTCTGTGTGGAGAGCTCCCGCAGAGGCTTCCCACTGAGGCCCCCAGGCTCCATGCGCTGTCTGCTCTGGAGGCTGCTGGGCCGGCTCACGGTGGTGTTGCTGACAATCAGCCCATCCACACCTAGCTGAGAGGGGCAGCAGCGTGAGGACACAACTGCAACAAGCAGCTTCCCCCATCCCATCCCATCCCTGGGCTGCCAGGTCAGGACTTCCTCAGCACATGACCCAGAAACATGCCTGGGGACAAAGCAACTGCCCCTCACTGCCTGGGTCACCCAAGGTCTGATTACACACACAGGTCCTCACAGACTCCAACCTACCCAGGATACCATCCCTATGGCAGCCAGAGAGCTGCAGATGCACTTTTCCTTCAGAAAAGAGACACTGGGAGCACCGTGGTCCTGCCCCGGTGTGGTGTGAGGTGAAGCAAGAGGGACACCAGCCTCCCCTTCCCATCTCACCTCACAGACAATGCTGGCGATGTCACGCTTGTCCTGTGCAGTGAGGTCAGGGGCAATCTTCACCAGCACGGCTGGCTTGTGCTTGCAGGGCAGCAGGTCCCTCTCTGCCAGCACCTGCAGATGCACACGGCAGTGCGTGACAGGGAGAAGTTTCATGCCCTGAGCATGAGCACAGGCAGCACAGAAACAGACCCTGCTTCTATACATGGCAGTGCCAACAGGAGATGTGCCCTCCATATAGGGCCTGGGGCACATGACTGGCATAAGACCCCAACAATGCCCAAAGCTGTGGGGTGCACGACTTGCTGCCTCTGGTCAGAGCAGAGTGGATGGCAATACCTCACTGCTCCTGAGCCCTTTGCTGGGGCACAGTGCCCTGGTGCATCCTATGGCAGAAGCTGACCAGGGGACATCTCAGTGGCCCTGCCCACCATTTCTGAGAGCCATCCCGTTTCTCCCCATGCCAGGACAAACCCACAGGCTGGAGTGGAGCAGACACTGCCAGGGGACAGGATGCATCCAGTGCTGCAGCTGCTTTTTGGGCTGGCTAGGGGGGGGTCACCCACCTTGCTTAGCAGGTCATACAGCTCAGCCTTGCCCTGCAGGTCCCGCAGTCCTGGGGTGTTCGGGCTGGACACATTCACAACCAGGTAGTCAGCCAAAGGGCCCAGTGTCTGGACCCCAGCCACGTAGTCAGCTGCAGCATCGATGGAGCTCTTGTTCTTGCCCAGGTTGATTCCAAGGGGCATCCCCTCTGGAACACAGACATGCCTGAACTAGGGCAGCAGGACCAACCACCACCCAAGGGCCAGAGCACCAAAAAGGGAGGCCCCAGGAGCACCTAAAATCAAGATGAGGATATGCAGCCCACATGTTTCATGAAAGCTGGCCTGGCACTGTCCCACAGCCACAGGAGGACCACCACAGCTGCCCCACTCAGCGCCTCCCAGCACCACAGCCTCCATCCTGGCAGAGGTTGCCCTCAGGATCTACCCAGCTGGGGTCCTCTTGGCTTTGGCTTTAACATATCCTATGTAAAGCAGTAAGTGGAGCTTGATCCCAGAGAAAATGGCAGGAGAAAGGTGCCTGCTCACAATCCCAAGGGGGAGAGGTTACAGGCCCAAGAGGGTCCTGCTGTCCAAGCATACCTAGCTCTGGCTAGGGCGCTCCTGTGCCTAGACAATGGTGTTACACACCTTCCCTGGCCTACAGCTATCTGGGAGACCCCTGAGCCCATCCTGCAGACCCCAAGAACAAAGTCTTACAAGCTTGTCTCACCACCAGTGAGCCTGGTCTGCACCTCCTGGCGGGCCTGCAGCCTACGTGCCACTGCAGCATGGCCATGGCTGTTGAATCCATACCTGCACCAGGACAGAGAGGGCTCAGGGCTGGGCTGCTATCCACAAGTCCCAAACAGGACATGGCAGAAACACAAGGCAGATGCATAGTCTCTGCAGCTCTGCTCAGCATGTCCAACCCAAAAGCCACCACAGCACCAAGTACAGAGCTGGGAGCACCCAAATAACCCTGCACTGCCATGTGCAGCTGCAGGTGCTGGCCAAGAGGGACCTGCTGCCCTGTGAGTGCAAGCCAGCCGTGCTAGTGAAGATTGCCTCTGACCTCACCCAAATGAGCCCCGTGGGGGTGGGCAGATGGCAGGACAGAGCAGAGCAGGTGCCCTCGGGTCTCACCTGTTGATGACTGCCTCGTCCTCTTCCAGCCGAAAGACCCTGGGCTTGGGGTTCCCTTCCTGGGGCTTGGGTGTGACAGTCCCCACTTCCACAAAGCCAAAGCCCATCTTGTACAGCCCATCGACAGCCTCGCCCTGCTTGTCAAAGCCAGCGGCCAGGCCCAGTGGATTGCGGAATCGCTGCCCGAAGACTCGCACCTCCTGCGGGGCCGGGTCTGGGGGTCAGAGCCCCCCAACCCCAGGAGCCACAGCCCGGCTCTCACCTCCCGAGCAGCCCCGGCTGCCTCCCCCTCCCTCCCTCCCTCCGCCCCACGCGTGTCCTCAGGGCGTGCCTGCCCCGGAGACCCTCGCACTGGGGCACATTCCCCCGGGGCCCGGCCGCCCTCCCGTCCCCCGGCAGAGCCGCACCATTGCGGGGTGGTCGGGCGGGGCGCGGGGCAGCAGCCCGAAGGCGGCGGCGCGCAGGGCCAGCCCGTGGGCGGCCTCGGGGGGCAGCGCCCGCAGCGCGGGCATCGCCGCCGTGCACAGCCGCTCCTGTCCCGCCGCCAGCCGCTCCTGTCCCGCCGCCAGCGCCGCGCCCAGCAGCAGCCCGCAGCCTCCGAGCGCCAGCAGCCGGCCCTGCGAGAAGGGGTCAGCACCGCCCGGCACCCGCACCACGCCGGCACCGACCCCAACACGGGACCCATCCCATCCCGGCACCGACCCCAACCCGACACCCACACCACCCCGCCACCCACCCCAACCCAGCACCGACACCCGTCCCATCCCGGCACCAATCCCAACCCGACCCCGCTACCCCCGCTACCGGCACCCATCCCACCTCGGCCCCAGCACGCCCCTCCGGTGCCATACCCTCAAACCCCGACCCCGGCCCCGATCCCACCCCATCCCTTCCCTGCCCGCTCGAGCCACCGCCGCCCTGGCCAAGCCCAACCACCCCCGGGCCCCCCCCCCATCTCCGGGTGTCCCCCCCCCCAATCCCCGGTTAGCCCCCCCGCCATTCCCGGTTCCCCGCTCCCCCCGCCGCTCACGCGCAGCCGCCCCGCCATCCCCTCCGCCCGACACGCGCAGAGCACTTCCGGGAGCCCCCTCGGTGATTGGCGGGGCCCGGACCCCTCCAGCCAATAGCGGTTCCCGGCCCTGTGCGCAGGCGCCGCCCCCGCGCGGCGGGGCCCGGAGCGGATTTATTGGAACGGACCGCGAGGGACGGGACTGGGACAGAGACAGGGACAGCCCTGGGGGGCCCCACCCCGGCCTGGGGAAAAACAAAGTCCCTGACCTCGGCGCTCCACACACGCTCAGCACGCAGCAGGAAAGCAGCCACGGGAGCCCTGAGCCCCTGGCCTCTCTGCATGGCCAGTTGCACTCCAAGTGGCAGGGACTCTCCGAGGCAGAACGTGACACCCTAGGAACGGACCCCCGAGAACACCATGAAGGCCAGCAAGGACTCCCCAAGAGGGAGCCTCCGCTGGGAGCACTGAGCCATCATGGAGGCAGCCAAGAACAGTGCCCAGAACATCCGGCACAGCTTCCCCATACAGCCACCCAGACTGACGGGGGCCCAGTCTCGCATGATTCCCCACAGTTCACCTCCTGGAGCAACAAAGATCAGGAAAGTGGCAGCACTTGGTGTAAGTATAGCAGGAAGAGAGCTCAGAACGAAGAGCAAGTTCATTTGAGGTTAATACAGGAAACCAATTTCAAGGGGAGTCCTTTTCAGAGAGAAGATTTCACAGCTCCTGCCCCTCCTTCCTGCAGCCCAGGATGTTTTAGGTCTTCTTCTTTAGTTCCTCAAATCTCCGAGAAAGATCATCGAAGTCAATGTCTTCTGAGGCAGAGGAGTTGGCGCCAGCAGATGCTGTTGGCAGCGTGTCCGGCACCGACGGTAATTCAGGCAGCACAAAGTTATCAAAGGTATTAGGAGCTCCAGCTCTTGCTTTAGGAGAACCTTCTGCCTTGGGCTCAGGCCCTGTTTATAAACAACAAGTATCACTGCATCAGTGCACATTCACCGGGCCAAACAGCTGCACAAAAGAAAGGTTGTGCCAGCAAACAGGCAGCACCAGTGGGTTTTTCTGAGCAGCCCCTTACACCCAGTTTCCCAAACCTCTGGGCATACACTCACCAGGCACTGGGGCAGCAACGTCCTTGTCAGCATTCGGCTCATCAATCTGAAAAAGACTCAGTTACTACAGCTCTGTCCCAGCAGGCACGGTCCCTTTGGTGTGCAGGCAGAGCTCAGGGGCACGGTCCCAGCAGAGCAGGGCACACTCCTCTCTGTCCCAAGCAGGCAGCCCTCACTTAGGAAAAATCTGCCTCGCTTCCCAAGGAACAGAGGCAGCACTTCAGCTTTCCCCTCCCTCCCTTTCAATTAAAGGGGCTTCACTGACCATATCCTGGAACTGAATCAACAGAGTATATCCACTATCAGGTCCAAAACGTTCAAGGGAATGAGTCTTCACTCTGCCTTTTCTCATAAATCACCCACAGGCCCCTGTGACTAGCAGCAGGGTATGAAATGACCCATCTCAGGTCCTGGTCTGGCTGGGACAAAGGCCCACAGCATACTCAGCTGTGCTGGTAAAGCTCCTCATTCCCTGCAGGCTGCAGCCAGCGACACCCATCTCCACCCAGTTCACCTGCATTGCTGCACCTGCCCCTCCCAGACTCAGGCTGCTGTGTAGGGAGCCTAAGGTTCAGCACACACAGGCTGTGCTCCTCCCTACTCAGGACAATGCAAAAACAAGCAGCATGTCAACCAAAAGCAGAGTGGGGGAGACATGACCACAAACTACAGCAACCAAACCACAGACAAGCAAAGAAGGGAAGTCTCCAGCCTCTCCTTTGTTGTTCCCCAAGGACTGAGTAAAGTCTGGGAAAGGAAGAAACATACAGCATCTGGGGCAGCCAAAACTGTCATCCAGGCTAACTATTAATTAGTTCAAAAGCCATAATTAAACAGACTCAAGGTGATAAACCCTTCACATCGCAAAAAACAGAATTTGTAGACTCTTCTTCTGCTTTTTAACTGTTTATCGCTACTTGAACAATGCAGCAAGAGAAATCTTGGCTTTCCTTTGCAGCCACAGCAGAGCTAAACAAGGAACTTCTCCCCACAAGTCATCCTTCCATCACACATGCTCAGTGATTCACCACACCCATAAGCAATGCCAGCACGACCCCAAAGCTCCAAAGGCTGGCAGTAGTGTCCTTAATGAATGTTTCCCTTCTCTGTGGCTACTGCTGCACTGTCTTTGAGGATCCCTCTGCTGCCTGCAATGGCCATTCAGCTCAGGCACTTACAGACTCATATGTGGGTGGGTTTGCCGGAATTGGTGGTGGGTGGATGTTACTGAAAGGCTGATAGGTCCCCACTGGCAGGCCACTGAAGTTCTCCTGTACAGAAAGATTAATCATGCACCAGACTACTCACCTGGGATATGCACACCTACAGGACTGCTAAAGGAGTCAAAGGAAGTAGTCTTAGATAAATACAGGCAAGTGTCCAACCAGATTGAGTTTATGCTCACAAGTAAAAGATTCTCAAGTATTAAGTCAGTTGTAGTCACCTGGAGCAGACAGACCCAGCTAACAGGACTGGGTTATTCTAAAGAACCAGCACGGGTGAACACTTTCAAGGCATCAGAAGTACTAGGACAGAAAAGGAATACTCTGCCATTTCTGGCCCTGTGTGCAGTATTACAGAACAGGAAGGAGATTTCTGCCTCACACAAGGCTCTCTATTATCCTCACTTGTAACACAACAGTGCCTCAAGGACCCAGACTTGGCGTAAGTCCTCAGCGTGTTTATGCCTGGGCTGACAGCCAGCTGATAATACTTGGCCGAGATTTTCCACAAGAACCACTGCAGCACTACTAGGACCGTATTAAGACTCCAAACCATCCCTCTATTCTGACAGTCTCCAGTCTACACGGATACCCTGTACATGACTGAATTCAGAGAGCAGGGCTCTTTTCAGCTCCCACTTTCCACCCTTACAATAAGTCCTCTGCAAGAGCCATTGGCTCAGTCTCCTCCCCTTGCAGGTCTGAAGGCAGGGCTCTTCCACATTTTTCTGTGCTGTTCCCACCCCAAAAAACTCACCTGATTTCCTTGACTGAATCTTGGCACACTACCAGCCTACCAACTTCGAAGTGCAGCTCCAACTCCTGGACAAAAGCCTGGCAGTCAGAAAACTGCCTCAGGAGTTAAGTCTGGACTCCTCTGTTCCCTGAAGGCAAAGAGGGCTGGCTGGAGAACAGGGGTAGGAACCTCCACAGTCAAGAAGCAACACAAAGCTTTAGCTGCACTGCCAACAGTCTCCATCCCATGTAGTCTCACACCAACACAATGGCCTTCTGACACATTGAGCTATTGGGTACAGACACTTCCCAGTTAGCAGGTACAGGGCTAAGCACCACAGTCAGATTCTTTCACAGAAAAATGAAACACACAAAGCCAAGGAACTTACCGGTCCCTTTGGAGGTGGATAGGAGAAGGGCGGATTTGGTGTTGGCATGGGCATAGGCATCATCACGGGCATGGGTACTAACCCATCATGACCAATCATTGGGGCTGTAAATCCACCACCTCCACCCCCTCCAGGGCCACCCTTCTTCACATCATCCGTGAACCCCACATCAATTAGATCTGCTTCTCCACCTGGGGGGGCTTCAGCCTGGAAAGAGTGGAAGAATGCCGCTCACCATCACATCTCTGTTCTGATCACAGCCCTCTGAACAGCATTAGATGCAGCCTTTGTCACTGGACAAGATGGGAATAAATGAAGACAGAACAGAGAGCAGCTATACCGTGGTATTAATGGAAAACATAAGAGGAACCAGGCTGTAGCATGAGTAATTACAGCCACATGCCATAGGGCTATGGGAAGGAACAAGGATCATGCTGTGCTGGGGCTATCTAGAAGATATCAAAGCACAAGGATCACCAAATTCACTGCTGTACCACAGCCCAGTGCTCACTCACCATCACCACTGAATCAGGCTCATAGGGCACGTTGTAGTTCTTAGCAATCTCAATGAGGTATCTCTCCACCAGGATCTTGGGCGGTGCCTCCACACTCAGCTTGTGCATCAGCTGGAACACATGGGTGGAGAGATTCAGTGGAGCCTGGGCAGTGCAGCACCCCACAGCTCTGTCCCAGCAACATCCCAGCCAGAGCCAACAGCTGCAGAGAGCACTGGGCAGCCCTTGGGGAAGCCCCTCTGCCCAGTACAGCACACTGTGGGAAGCCACAGGGCAGGGCTCCATGTGTTCCCCATCCACAACCAGCACAGCAGGGCCCCCCTGCCCAGGCTCTCAGCACTATGCTCCAACACAGGTGGGCTCCACCTGTACAGCACCCACCCAGCCCTGCAGTGACTGTGGGCATCAGCCACTGGCTGCAAGCAGGCAGGGCTGCTCTGCCAGCTCCAGCTGTTCCACCGGTTCATTACCCTGTCGTTGACTGTCCCAATCTGGTTTGTCCGGCAGAGCTTCCCATACTCCTTGCTGTACTTGGCACACAGCTGGTCAGCAACCTGCAAGAGAAGAGAAACTCTAGGAACGCACAGACCCTTGCTTTCCCCCACCACACACTGCACATCTGCTGTAGCCCCAACAGCCGCCACCTTCCCTCTCTTTTCTGCCACTGAGCATCCCCGTTCAGCAGCTGCAGACACCTCGGATGCTCCAGGGACACCTGGGCTCCATCTCCAGAGTCCATGGAAACACATCCTCAGTTTTAATGACATGAGTCCCAGTCAAGGGCTTCCACCAGCTTCTGGCAGCATCATCCCCACCCTGCATGCACAACACCCCTCAAACAACACCCCACTCACAATCTTCAACTCAGCCACTTCTGACTGGAGACGTGGTGCAGCCCAAATCAGTGTCGATACAGCCTCTGCCAGACCAGAGTCCAGCTCCCTAGGACACAAAAACCAATTCTCTCATGTACCCAGCCTTTGCTGCTCTCAGTATGCTTAGCCTCAAAGTTCCCATCCTCCATGCTGGACACCAGATTCTTTCCCACCTGGGGAAGAAAAGGTCTCTAGGGGCCTTAGGACACTGAGACAAACACAGGTGCCCTTCTGTACCCTAGACCTGGCCCCAGCAGTGCCCCCTCCCTGAGTCCAGGACCCTCTCAGCCACAGCTTACTTCATGGACTGGATCAAGCCAAAGCGGGCAAGCAGCAGATCACAGTACAGCTCCAGGATCTCCATGGCCTCCACAAGGTAATCTTCACGGATGATGTGCTCCACACGAATCCTGGCACGCTCATCTTTTCCAGCTGCCAGGTAATCTGCAATCTCCTTCCTTGCCTTCTGGGCCAACTCAGCTGCAGCACACATCCCCAAGACCAGTCACTGTGCTGGCCAGGGCTCCTGCCTCTGGATCCCCCCACAGTCCCCACCACACCCAAAGCAACCACCAGCTTCTCTCCCTCACTGAGCCTCTGCAGCACGAGACACTTGGCCATGGCTTGGTGGAGCCGTTGCGTCCAGGTCCAAGGACACTAACTCACAGGAGAAAGGAGAGTGGGCTTTAGCTGCTAAAAACACTCCTGAACCTGCAACCTTCCTGCAGAGTCAACCAGGACCACAGACCTTATCTGTGTCAGGGCAGGGCAAATGGGGAGAGCCTCCCACAGCACCCAGGCAATTTCCCATGGTGCTGTGAACACACACAGCCCACAGCTACCACTCCACACATTGCATTCCAACACCCGCCAGGAAGGTGGACAGAGGCCACACTGTGGCAAGCCTGCTCCTCCAGGCCCTCACGCACTGGGGCAGGCTGAGAGGCCTGGGTCCAGCAGGGAAGAGCAAAAAGCTACTGAATACTTGGCCCATAAAAGCACCCCAACTCCAGAAAAACCTCTTAAAGTCTCCTGAGCCCCAAAAGCATCCTGGATCCAATCTGCCCCCTCAAATACTCACTCTTCTTTTTCTCCAGCAGTTTGAGGCGATTGATAACAAGGCGCAGGTTGACTCGCAAGCGCTCCGCCTTGAACCCAGAGCCCAGCATCGTACACACCTTCCGTGGAGAAGATGGAAGATCACTGGAACCAAGACAGGTTAATCAGTATACTAGTCACTGTTTTAGGGGGGGATGGAGGGAAGCCAAGAAATTCCCCAAACAAGCTCAGGCCTGCCATTCCTGAATCTAACTACTTATAAATATGTGGACCTCCAGCACTCATCATTACCTCTTCCACTTCACAATCCTGCAGGCCCAACAGGTTTCACCTCGGAGACTTCCAGGAAACTATCCCCAAACCTTCCTAGATATTTTAAAAGAAATGGGAAAGTCAGCTGGAAGAACAAACCTTATCTCTGTCCTATCAATATGCAAGTTATAAACCAGCTAGATAACTAATCCAAGAACTGTACAAAGTAAGGGTGTAACAGTCTTGCCACAAGAAGGAAAAAGCTGCCCTTCCACATTCCCCACACACTTCCTGCTTACTGAACACACGCTCTGGCACTCCCCAGTCTCCCAGGAGACTCAGTAACCCTACAAAAAACTAACTCGGAAGGTATTTCATTACAGCATTTTGTTTTGCCAAGAACCGCTCATCAAAAAAACCCCCAGAAAAGCTTGGTTAGAAGGTATCACACAGCAAGGCCTTGGTGTGTCCCTCTCCCTGCCGGCGGCTGATGGGCCCAGCGCGGAGCGGGCCGAGCTCTGGCCTGGCTGCCCGGGCGGCCGCAGCCACCGCAGCCGGGGACATGCAGAAGGCCGCACCGGGGCTCCAGCGCCGCAGCGGGCCCGAGGGCCCAGGGGGGAATTCCCTCTCCCTCCCCAGGGAATGCAGCACACAGCGGGCGAGGCAGGTCCCGGCACTGCGGGACACCCAGGGCAAGAGCCTGCCTGCCACCGCCAGCACCTCCCCGGCCGCACAGCACGAACCACCGACGCGCTCACCCTCCTTCCCCGGGGCCCGGGGGCCGGGGCCGGCCCCGCCCTCCCGGCCCCGGCCCCGCTCACCTCCCGGCCCCGGGCCCCGCTCACCTCCCGGGCCCCGCTCACCTCCCGGGCCCCGCTCACCCCCCGGCCCCGCTCACCTCCCTCCCCCCGGCCCCGCTCACCCCCGGGCCCCG
>JAWWEE010000018.1:20448977-20469844 GCA_035221455.1 Xenops minutus
ACCCGTGTCGCGCTGTCCCGCGTGGGGGGAACCCACTCACCACGAACCCGCCGTCCTTGGAGTCCACGAGTGTCATGCCCAAGTGGCCGGCGCTGTCACGGAGCCAGGGGACTGTGACCCCTTGGGGACACGCGGGGGACACCAGTGGGGTCAGCACCGTGGGGACACCCCCCGCACTCGCGTCCCGGAGCCCCCCACTCGCAACCCCCCCCCCAAAAAAAATACCGAGGTTGCCTTTGGCGCAGGAGGAGTTTTGGGGTCCCACGCGGCACTTGTAGATGTCGCCTTGGCCGTCCCCATCCCACGGGGCGCCCACGAGCAGCCTGGGGGACACGGGGGGGACACGGAGGGGTCACGGAGGGGGACACGGGTGGGACACGGGTGGGGCACAAAGCGGTGGCAGCAGGCGGGGACAGCGGGGATGTCACCGCGGCCACCCCGCTCTGCCCCAACCCCCGCGGGCCGGGCCGGGACACCGAGCCCGCTCCTGCCGCCCCCGCGGCCGCTTCCGGCTGTCTGTCCGTGTGTCTGTCCGGCTGCCCGGGTGTCTGCCCGGGTGTCTGTCTGGCTGTCCGTGTGTCTGTCCGGGTGTCTGTCCGTGTGTCTGTCCGGCTGTCCGTGTGTCCGTCTGTGTGTCCGTATGTCCGTCTGTCTGTCCGTGTGTCTGTCTGTCTGTCTATCTGTCCATCTGTCTGTCGGGGCTGCCGGGCCGCGGCCCCCGGCGGTCCGTCCCGCTGCCAGGAGAGCCGGGTGCCTTTGTGTGTCCGGCCGCCTGCGGGCCCGGTTCCTCCTGCCGCCCCCCGTGTCCTGGCACTGCCGTGTGGATCCCGCTCTCCGGGGAGGCTGGCGGGATCCCCGTGTCCGTCTGGCCATAGGAAGCTGATGGGATCCCTGATGGAATCCCTGTGTCAGTCTGTCAGCGGGAGGCTGGCGGGATCTCTGTGTCCACCTTTCTCAGGAGCCTGATGGGATCCCATCGGTCTTGTGGGAAATGGGTTCGGGCCCTCCTTTGTCTGTCTGAGGGGACTGTGGTATTGACACCTTCTTCTGTCAGTCTGAGGACAAGGAGTCGATGATGAGGCTGCAGGAATGGATAGGAGGGACAAGGGTGTTGGGACAGAGGTTGCAGTTGCTTTTGAGCACTCAGTTTTTTGGGATGGGGGAAGGATTGGTTAAACCTTTGCCTGAGAACTGGATAGGACTGCCAGTGCATGGTGATTTGTGAAATGCTTGTGGATCATGTTGGATGCTGGCACAGAATCCAGATGTGGTGATGCAGAACGAGCCCTGTAGGCAGAAGGGTGGGGAATGACCCTGGGACATCCAGCTGAGCTTGGCTAGAGACTCAGAAGGTTCCAGTGAAGTGTGTGACAGGCTCTTCTCTTTCCAGGTGAGCCCTCTGCTGACGGGAGGAACACTCTCTGCTCCCTGGTCAGGGAAACATGTCCCGTCGGAAACAGACCACTCCTAACAAAGTTCACTGTGAGTATGATGTTACCCAGCATTGTGGAACCCTTACTCTCACTGGATTGTGGAGTGAGATGGGGAGGATGAGAATGACAGGAAGGTACAGGTTGTGGGGAACTGTGGTTACTCGCATTTTGTCTTAGGGAGTGTAAGAAGATAAACTGAGTTCTGTGTGTCAGTGGAGCTGCCTGTGCCCTGGCGTGGCAGGACAGGGGTGGGTTTGAACAAACAACTAATGCTGTAAAGGTAGGTGTATCTGTGCAGGGTCTGTACCTGAGCTTTGCATTCACGCTGTCCTAAATGCAAGCTGGAATACTAGGAAATGTGACATAGGGCTCTGGCCTGTCTTGGGTAGCAAAGGAAGCTCTAGACAAGGTGGTTGGAGCATGTGGCTGAAACCCAGCAAGTCCTGGGTTTTGATCTTCATCCTACCAGACTCAGCTGACTGGCCTTGGGCATGTTACTCAAGCTCACTCTACCCCAAAATCCTACCAGATAATTAAATAAAGTCATTTGCTCTTTCCTATCGGGGAATGAGTGGCAGTCAAGTAATTTACAGGACAGATAAATACTGTCTGCCAGATCATTCTTGAGCTGAGCTGGTAGGATGGATCTGTTTCTCCAGCCTTGCTAAGACCTGAGTGTTTGTTTGTTGGTGGAAATGTGGAAGATGCTTTACATCAGCACTTCTTGTGGACAGGCTACAGCCAGGTGTCAGTGCAGCTGGGAGGCATGGATGGAGGTTTGGTTGCAGAAGGGAAACTGCATGGGTGGGTTTTTTTGACAGGTGGTAGCAGAGGGAAGTTGAGGGGCCTGAAGCTACTACCTTTGTTCATACCTGGGTTTGTGGTGGAAGACATGCTTGGAATTTGGGCTGGAATGAGGAAAACAAGTTTCCACTTCTGCAGACCCATGAGAGCAAGGCTGCTGAGAGGGTCCTGGCTATTGCTAGCTGCAGTAGCTGCCGGGAGTATGAAACAGAGCTGAGTGCTGCAGCCCTAACACTGCCTCATTGCTGATGCTGCTGGCTTGCATGTCTGTGTGTCTGTGTGCTGCCTCCATGCACGGGGGCACAACAGCGATCTGTGCATGCTGCTCTCTGTGAGGAAACACTCCTGAGCTTGACACCTTGCACACTCAGTGAGTGCACTGGAAAGAACTGCCTCTTTCTGGGACTTGCAGCCCCATCGGCCACTCAGCTTGGGAGAGCTGACCAAGCTGTCCTTGGTGGCCAGTGTGAGGGTCTTGAGGTGTGAATTGTGGCATCTGCACTGCCCTGTGCTGTCCAATTCCTGCTTCTGGGCACTGGGTTCCACAGTGGGCAGAGTATAGTTGTGATTTGCCTGATACTACATTAATGACTTTGGAGTTGTTTTCCTTAGAGAAATTTTATATGTCCCGTATGTTTTCCCATTATGCCAGTAACGCACCTTGTGTTCACACACTCTTGCTTCTGAAAGTGTCCAGGTATTACTGCTGCCATTGAGCTCAGGTGTATATCAGGCATGCAACTTAAGCTGTCTCCCTGGAGACAGAGTTGGGGTTTCTCTCAAGTAGGAAAGCCAAGGGCTCCAGCAGCTCTAGCAGTGCCCTAGGTACAGATTCCATGGTGTTTAGGTGGGCACTTTTCTGCACAGTATAGGGGTTATGTTCTTCAGAAGCTTGTACTATTATATACAAAACTCTATATATCACAGCGTTCAGCTGTGCACTGTTTTCACAGTGAACATTGCTTTTTTTATCTGCAATACAAGTGACTGTATCTCCAGTCTTGGTCTTGGGGGAAGCTGTCTGACAAATGCTCTACCAGTGGGCATGAGGTTGAGGTTATGGCATCAGGTATGCAATGGAGAGGAGTTCTGGGACCTGTCCACGTCCTATATGTGCAGTATGTTACTACAGAGCAACTGTTCAGCAGGAGCCATCAGGAGCAGTGAGTAGGACCACAAGAAAATAAAGGGACCAAAAGATACCAGAAACATGTCAATGATGATGTCTCCACCTTGGGATGGAAAATCTTGTCTGTCTTATGATGAACACCACGAAATCGTTGGGACTTCTCTGTCTACCTAGCCTGCTGTGTGTCTGGAGGGCCCAGAAATGCCGTGCAGTGCCCTGACGAGGATAATCGGAGAGAGCATCGGCTCCAAGAACGGGGTGAGCCAGCAGAATGAGGAGTCAGGCTGAGACATAGCAGACACGTTACTGGGACTTCTTCACAGGGACTGCAGTGGTTGGGAGGAGAGGAATGAAAGGGACAGCAGGTATGCAGCTTTTTACACAGTTGTCTGCAGCTGGGGTCTGATTTGGCAGGCTCTGGGGCTGGGGAAGTGCTTTTTGTATTTGAATAAATACAACTGTCAATATCTGACTGGAGAAATTTCGTGGGAGGATGGTGCCTACTTCTTCCTTGCATGGCTACCCCATGTTCTCTTCTTGGACTCACCAGGGCAAGTGACAGCTGCAGATCCCCTCTCCCTGGCTTGCTTGGTGCCTCCTCTTTCCAGGGTTACTTTCCAGGCTTGGCATGGCCCTCATTTCACCTTGCTCTCACAACATGGTTTGCTGTCATTTAGCACAGAGTCACTTTGTTTGGCATGCAGGGCGACCAGCTAGGAGATTGTGTTACAAGTCAAAACGGTTCTAAATGGAAGTTGATGCGTAAGAAAATTCAAAGTAATAGTTAAGCAATGAAGAAACCATGATAAAAAGTACTATTATTGCAAAAGTCTCATTGTGCATGATGGCCCGTCCTACAGTTTTAATTGTAGTCATTTCCCCTGCAGCACATAATTGGCTCTTAATAATTTAATTTTGTTTTGCCATGAGATACATGAAAAACACGCCTGACAAAGTGCTAGCAAACAGAACAGTAATAGTGGAATATACTTACTGAAAAATACAATAGTTAGATTGTTTCTGTGGAGATACCTCAATTGATTCAATTTAGTCTTTATCGTCTCCCAGAGTCTGAAGGAGAAAAGTATAAACTCTCTAAGCAGTTCATCTGCTCTTGCATTCAAGCCCATCCATTGCTGTGCTGTCACCCTATCAGTCATGGAGCACTCACTGTCTTTGTGCTTGCCAAAATTTGCTGCAGGTGTTAGCGTGCACTTTTCTCTCCCTGCTGTCCATGAGCTGCTTTGCTTTCTATTGCTTGTGCCCTCTGCAACTGATGCTTATTTTAGAATTCTGGAGAACAGCTTCTGTTAGTCAGATTAATTCCTGCTTCCGAGCTCTTTTTATCATGGTCCTAATATCCCATTAATCTTCTATTTGCTTCTCTCTCTGTCTGACACACACACATTCTGTGCTCTTTGGTGTTCCTTGGAGTCTGCTGTCTATAATACTCCCAGTTTGAAGAGAAAGTATCTTGCAAGAAATAGCACCCAGCATTCTCAACTGAGCAGAAATGTTACTTACATCAAAACCCTTGGTTCTGAAGGACTCCATGGGCTGCCATTGTTAACTCTTTCAATTGTGTTGTTTTTCATTTCAGTAACCACTACAGCAGTGTGGACAACCCAGAATAGCCATGGGGTAGGTGGAATAGATCCACAGTTGTGGAAAGACTTGCAAATTTCAGGTCCAGGAACACAGAGAAGACCTACATGAACAGGGACTTTAAACTGTTGTACAAGGGCGGAATAAAGTTACTCATCTCTGAGAGACCTTTCTGTTTAGGAAGGAAGGCAGGGGAATGATGCAGTTCCTTTGGATTTTGTTCTGTGGATTTTGGGGTGGGGGTTGTTTGTTTGTGTGTTTATTTTCCAGAAAACCTGAGAGTTATCCTGCATTCATACAGTTGGAGAAGGGAGGGGCTCAGGGCTGATAACCCAGCAGACCCTAACAGTCATGCCTGTCCCTGTTGCACAGTACCACAGGGCTGTCCCCTACCTCCACCGCTGCTCACCTGGCATCCCACTCATTCACAGGAGTATGGAGAGGAGAATGGAATACAGAGCAAAGGCATTTGTGTGATCTCTCATATCCTACATCTCTAGCTGCTTGTAAGCAACTACGGTGACTTCTTTTGGTGTTGTGGTCAGCCTGCAGCCCTTTTTGTATTTAATAAAGAAACTTCTGGAGAAGAGTCTGTGAATTCACTATTGAGCATAACATCCTTTACTTATGGCAGTGATCCTAGAACTGTTGCCTGTCTTATTCCCTTCCAAATCAGTGGAAGTGAACCCAGAGTGGGGCGGAGGGGGGTGGTGTAAGTGTCTGTGTCGGGAGCATGTGTGCAAAACCCACAAAAGTGCAACCCTGTACCTGTCAAACATTAAAGCTCTAAAGCTTCATCAAAGCAGGATTTAGTCCATCAGTAGGTGAACAGGACACTTCAATAAGTTCTTTTGGACACTATTAATGTAACACATAGGAAATTCTGTACAAGCTGAAGACGGCATTTTTACCTGTTTACCTTTCCCAATCCGGTGATGTTTGTGGATTCAGGCTGTAGAGGATGCTAACAGCATGGGTCTGGTTAACAGCTTGCATTGCTGGCTGTAAGCTGTTGGTCTCTGCACTGTGCTGAGTCAATGCTCACTGGACTCTGGGGGTGTTATGCAGAAAGGCCCCAGGCACACATGATCACTCTTGGTTACTGCGACTGATGCCAGTGTTCCTGATGGGAGGAGTTCCCTCCTCTGTCACCTGGATAGAGATCCTAGCTCTGAAATCCATCTGCAGACTATCTGCATGGCTTGTATAACTGAGCAGGTGCCTGCCTGCCTTTGGACTCCAGTCTGCTGCTCAGTGGGAATGTAATCTGTCTGGTAGGGAAGAAGGGGAAGAAAAACAAACATGTAACTGCTTCTGCAAGCAGCTGCAGTGGCATTTGGGAATGGTCTTTTGGACCCCTGTCACAGGTAGCACATCTCCCACTGTAGTTTTTTCGTGTTCTACAGGTGTCCTCTTTTCACCATACTTTCTCTTGCTTTTTTGGTCTCTGGGCTTTTATCCTCATGGTTTATAGGTATCTGCTTCTTGGAGAGGCAGTGGGATTCTGCGGTGTCTGCTGCTCATACAGTCTGTATCTCAGTCTTGCCAACATGAGGCTGTGGTCCAGATATAAAAACACCATTCCAGGTCATGAAAACTGTTCAGTGCTGCAAAGGCTTCTGAAGGGGATATGTGTATCACAGCAGTCATGACAGTGCCTGCTGCTTTCAGTGGCAAAGAGAATTCGGGGTACTTCGCAGCTCTTCTTCTCAGATGCATGGATTGTGTTCTCAAGTTGTCTCTACAGAAACCTTTCTCATGTGTCTGAAACAGAATGATAGAAGCCTTCAAATGCTTTTGGAAACCTCCATGGGGACATTGGGAACTAAACCTCTTCTCCCACAGTTTCCATGAAACTTCTTATCCATCCTAGCTGGCAGAAGAGCTTGCCAAGCCGCTCTCCATGCTCTCCATCATCTACCAACGGTCCTGGCTCTCTGAGGAGGTCCCAGATGTTTGGAAGTTGGCAAATGTCACACCAATCCACAAAAAGGGCTGCAAGGAGGGCCTGGGCAACTATAGGCCTGTCAGCCTGACATCGGTGCCTGGCAAGGTTATGGAGCAGGTCATCTTGAGTGCAATCACACAGCACCTACAGGATGAACAAGGGGTCAGACCCAGCCAGCTTGGGATTAGGAGGGGCAGGTCCTGTCTGACCAATCTGATCCCCTTTTATGATCAGGTAACCCACCTGGTGGATGTGGGGAAGGCTGTGGATGTAGTCTATCTGGATTTCAGCAAAGCCTTTGACACTGTCTCCCATAACATACTCCTGGGGAAGCTGGTTGCCCATGGCTTGGATAGGTGTACTCTCTGCTGGGTTAAGAGCTGGGTGGTTGCCCGGGCCCAGAGAGTGCTGGTGGAGGTGCTGCATTCAGTTGGTGGCCGATCACTAGTGGTGGCCCCCAGGGCTTACTGTTGGGCTCAGTTCTGTTTAACATCTTTATTGATGATTTAGATAAGGGGATTGAGTTCATCATTAGCAAATTTGCAGATGACACCAAGTTGGGAGGGAGTGGTGACCTGCTGGAAGGCAGGAGGGCTCTGCAGAGGGACCTGGGTAGGCTGGAGAGGCAGGATCATTCCAAAGGGATAAAGTTCAACAAGGCCAAGTGCCGGCTCCTGCACTTTGGCCACCACAAGCCCCTGCAGCAGCACAGGCTGGGGACAGAGTGGCTGGAGAGGGGCCAGGCAGAAAGGGACCTGGGGGTTCTGACTGACAGGAAGCTGAACAGGAGCCAGCAGGGTGCCCAGGTGGCCAAGAAGGCCATTGGTATCCTGGCCTGTATCAAGAATAGTGTGGCCAGCAGGATGAGGGAAGTGATCCTTCCCCTGGACTCAGCATTGCTGAGGCCACACCTTGAGTATTGTGTTCAGTTCTGGGCCCCCCAGTTCAGGGAAGATACTGAGGTGCTGGAGCAGGTCCAGAGAAGAGCAATGAAACTGGTTAAGGGACTTGAACACAAGTCCTGTGAGGAGAGGCTGAGTCAGCTGCGGTTGTTCAGTCTGGAGAAGAGGAGGCTCAGGGGTGACCTCATCACTCTCTACAACTACATGAAAGGAGGTTGTAGCCAGGTGGGGTTGGTCTCTTCTCCCAGGCAGCCAGCAATGGGACAAGGGGGCACGGGCTTAAGCTCTGCCAGGGGAGGTTTAGGTTGGATATTAGAAAGAAATTCTTTACAGAGAGAGTAATCAGGCATGGGAATGGCCTGCCCGGAGAGGTGGTGGATACACTGTCCCTGGAGGTTTTTAAGATGAGACTGGATGTGGCACTCAGTGCCATGATCTGATAATCACAGTGGTGTTGGATCAAGGGTTGGACTTGATCTCAGAGGTATCTTCCAACCCAGTTGCTTCTATGATTCTATGATTCTGAAGGTCTTTGAAATCTTCCATAAATTATGGCTTTTTAGAGCCCTGCCAAAATGGTGAGGTAAGCCCCAGGAAAGACACTGAGTGGGAACATGGAGCAACTGTGGCTGGAAAGTGGGAATGTGCCTGTCCTTGTAACAGGACTCATGCTCTCTTGAGAATTCAGTTCCCTGGTGATACTGATGCCAGCTGTGGCCCAGTACTAAAAGGTAACATTTTCTTTTGAAAGCTGTATTTTGATTTTATGTGAAAAATGCAGTGTCTTCCTTGGCATTTTGGCATTTGTGCTTTGAGTGGTCCTTAAGCACTTACAAATCAGATGATAAATGCAACCCAAAAGCCAGCCTGCTGAGAACTTCAGCACATTTTCCAGGCCTCCCAGCTCATCCACTGAAAAAGGTAAATCACAACTACACCTGAAACAAAGTAATTTGCTTGCTTAAATACAAAAATTAACAGTTACATTCTATTGTTGTTCTCTGGGACCTAATGTTCTCTTGAGCGGGGAATGCTGTAAGAAGTTTTCTTTCTGAGAAGCACAAATAACTGCTTTCTTTCAAGGTGTTTGCCATCTCCTGTTTGAGCTGAGGTACTAATGGTCAGTGCTTTCAACAGAACAGACTGTTTTGTCCTAACATGCACCTCAGCTCTTTGGGTTCATTCCTTTAGGTTTCTGTTTTGGGCACATGAAGTGCCACTGAGATTTATTTTATCAAGAGCCATTCCTGGGCAAGGAAAGGTACTGGAGCAAGTTATCCATCACGTGCACAGGACAATACCAGTTCTCCAAGCACAAACACCTTCTGCAGGAACAGCTTGTCCTCATCCCTCCTGGGACACAAGGAGGTGACAGAGCATGCCAAGGACAACCCCTAGTTTTGCTATCACTGTGGAGGGTAGGTGATGAACCAGGCACTTAGGGAGATGCTATTTTTGTGCGAGATGCCTGTTAGAGCAGGGAATAGGATGTAATGATTTAGAAGAGCTATACAGTACTATCCCTGATCTGGGATACTGTCATAGACCCCAGCAGCTTCCCTCAGCCCAGAGCTGTGCTGTAGGATATTGGTGCATAGCTTGGCAGCAGCAGAGGCTATTTAAGGCCGGTATATGGGGTCTCACAGGTTTTTTATAGCTGGAGTAGTATACACAGCATATGAAGAGGGCAGCCCAATGCTGCACATTGCCTTAGTGAGACTGTTCTCCACCCAGGCACTGGACTTGCATCAGCAGGTGCCAGAGGCTGGCGTGGCAGGGTAGGCAAGCAGAGAAGTGACCTAAGTGCTTTCCGAGAGGTGACTCCAGAGGTTCTGCACAGTGCAGGTGAGCAGCCCTATGCCTGTTGTGGTTTTGGCAAACAGAATGGTGGTGAATGTGATGGAACAGCACTGGTCTGACTTTTTGTTCTTGTGGCTACCAGGGGAGCAAGTCTTTGCAGGGCTGGAGGAGCAAGCCCGCCAAGCCATGATGAAAAACAACTTTCCTGGAGCTCTTGGGGACCAAAGGCCAGCCATTCGTCCACTGCAAGACCCCGACTCAAGCAGCAGTGAGTTCTGCCCCTTCCAATAATGGCAAGGTAGTGGCCTGGGGACACTCTGACAGGGGGTGAGGCTGGTTGCGACGGTGTGTGGGGGCCCTCTGAGTACCATCTTACTCAGCTCCTCTTCTGTGTCAGCCCTTGGCTCCTGTGCAGGACTTTGTCCTGAGGGAAGACAAGCCCAGAGCCAAGGACCAGCACAGCACAGACTGGGCAATGCCCTCACCACTGGGACACAGTCCCATCTCACCAGAGCAGGGAAGGAACAGCACAGGGTTCAGCCAATGGTCTGGCAATTGTGGAGCAGGGCAGGGTAAGAGGCCATGCCCAGGGACTGCAGAGCAGCTCAGGGACTGAAGTGTCACCGACTGAGTTTAAATGGAGCCCCCGGTTGGGGGAGGTGGGTAGAGGCACTGTGTGATGCTGGTCAATACAGGTAAGGTGTATGAGTGCCCTCAGGGTCCTGACACTTGGCATAACTGTTCTGCCTGTTTCAGGTGGAAGCGACGATGAGGAAACCACCCAGGATGAAGTTTCTTCCCATACGTCTGAGGAGGATGGCTCAATGGTGAAAGTGAAGAAGGAATTGGAGAGTGCAGAACGACCTGTGGCTGGGACCCCACTGATGAGAGAAAACAAGGCAAGTGTGTACTGGCTCTGCAGTCACTGTAGTCTCCAGGGAGGGAGAAGGGTACTGTCTAAACACTTCCTCTCCCCATCATGGTTCTTTATCTTTCCCTCCCTCTCACCTTCTCCAAACAACATCTCCTGGCAGGAAGAAAGGGTACGAAAAGCTCTTGGGCTGCCAGGAATATGAGACAGCAGGCACAAACTGGCCAAAATGTTTGTGGAATGTGTCCCTTTCCTCAGTTTTTGTGCCTTTCTCCAATTGACTTCCCCTTCCCCCCTGCCACAGAGCAGGCCCTTGCCTCCCAGAACCATTGTGCTGGCAAGAGCCTTGGTGCAAGTGGAGGCCATGAGACCTTTGCCTTTTCTCCCTGAGATGCAGGAGTTTTGCTCAGAGGCTACACGAAGGTTTCAGATGTCAGGAACCCAAATCAGCCCCAGTGGGACTGGGCACACAACACTGGATCTGCAGCAGCGCTGGGAGGAGCTCAGGGAGGGTAGGGGTGCTGGGGGGGGGGGAGCCATCTGCCTTACACCAAAGTGGCTGTTCCTCCCTGTAGGTGCCTGAGAGTTTGAATGCTGACCCCATGTTGGGACTGTCACAGTGCCCCCTCTGCCAGCTGGAGTGTGGAAGCAGAGATCAGCTCATTGCTCATGTGTACCAGGTAGGGATGTCTCTGCCCTGAAGCTCCAAATACAGAAACAACCCAAAACACAGAGTAACTTTATTTGGTCTTCCAAGTCACTGAACTGAGCTTCTAGCTAGGATGTGACTCAACTTTGCACCAGGAAACAGTGTCCAGAGGGTGTCCTGGGGAGAGAATTAGCAAGACAGCAGTCTGCAGATCTGAAAAACACAACTCTATCTCACAGCAGTCTCTGCAAGTATTGCAGGCTGAAACCAGGCAGTTCCTTCAGATTAGACATGGAAGCAATTTTTACATCAGTCAGTGAGATAAGAAACCTTCCTCCTGGTCACTCATTTATTTTGTACTTCATTACAGTTCCTGTAATTACCCATGAGAATAGTTGTTCTTCCTCTAAAATGATTCCAATTTTCCAGGAACCCTGTGGTGGAATCTCAGGTTTTGTTGTCAGTGCTCTCTTCATAGCACATTGAAGTCTGTAACAGAAGGAAGGAAGCAGAACTGAACTGGCCACTTACCTGTACCAGCTGCTTCCATCTAAGCACTTCCTCACCAGCATCCTGCCTGCTGTTAATCCAGTCGTGCTTTGTCCAGTACCAGGTGCTCCTCAGATGCATTTCTGAAAATGAGGGTCAGGTCTTATGATCCAAGTATGTTGGCTTTAATTGTTTCTCCTGCACTGGAGTGCAGCTTGTTTCCTCCTTATTTGACCTGTGACACACCAAATGTCTTGAGCTTGGTCTAGTTGCTGTCAGACAGAGGTTTAGTAGTAAAGGGTTCCCATTCCAGGAGGCTGAACAAAATGGTTTGAGTGTGCCTTGGGCTGGGCAGGGAGCTGGGCAATGTGTAACTAACACTTAAGTGGTTGTTTTGCAGCACACTGCAGCAGTGGTGAGCGCCAAGAGCTACCTGTGTCCTGTGTGTGGCAGAGCCCTCAGCTCACCAGGGTCCCTTGGGAGGCACCTCCTCATCCACTCAGAGGACCAGCTATCCAACTGTGCAGTGTGTGGAACACGCTTCACCAGCCATGCCACCTTCAACAGGTCAGGGTCAGGCTGGTGAGTGGGCTAGAGCACCACATTAAAGATTAGGTGGCCTGCCTTAGATAACTCAGAAGTCATGGCTCTGGACACTCAGAGGCCTGCAGGACAGTGCTAAACATCCCCAGGGAGTGAGATTCCCTCAATCCCTTCCTGTCTGCAGATCTGCATCTGTGGCCAAGACTTTTCTGGGCTGTGCTGCTAAAAGGGTGTTCCTTAGCTCTGTGCTAGAGGGGTGCAGGAAGCACTGGCGTCTCCAGTCACTGGAGAACAATGCACTGCTTCCCGTGCCCAGCAATCCGTCAGCACTGCCCAGGTAGGTTCACAGTTTCCAGAGCAGGGCTACAGGCAGAGACCAAAATGTTCTTTCTTTGTGCCCTGCCTGCTGGGAGATTTTCCACTGACCAGTGGAAAGGGGCTGAAAGGAGAAATCCAGACCTGATGTGGAGGAGCAGCTCACTGGTTAATTCCTGCTCTTGTGC
Source organism: Xenops minutus (assembly GCA_035221455.1). Taxonomy (NCBI): domain Eukaryota; kingdom Metazoa; phylum Chordata; class Aves; order Passeriformes; family Furnariidae; genus Xenops; species Xenops minutus. The sequence goes on from JAWWEE010000018.1 coordinate 20,461,654, forward strand.
TCTTCCAGCCCAGGTACTGCTCTGGGCTAACCCTACCCCAGATAGGTTGGTGCTTTGCTTTAGATATTCAGATGCATTTGTGGGCCAATGGCTTAGCAGAGGCCTCTGCCGTGGGCTGTAGTGGGGGCACTGCTCATGGCAGCCCTCGGGCATCCTGAGGTGGGCACTCTGCCACCAGCACCAAGTCTCTGACTCTGCTCCTTATGCTTTGCAGCGAGAAGCTGCCAGAGGTGCTCAGTGCAGACCGGCTGCCGGTGCCACCGAGCCAGGGCCCCTCCGGCGCCGAGGGGAAGGACGTTGCCTTTCGCCCCCCCGTGTACCCCGCGGGCATCCTGCTGGTGTGCAACAACTGCGCCGCGTACCGCAAGCTGCTGGAGGCGCAGAGCCCCGGCGTGCGCAAGTGGGCCCTGCGGCGGCAGAACGAGCCGCTGGAGGTGCGGCTGCAGCGCCTGGAGCGCGAGCGCACGGCCAAGAAGAGCCGCCGCGACAACGAGACCCCCGAGGAGCGAGAGGTGCGGCGCATGCGGGACCGGGAAGCCAAGCGGCTGCAGCGCATGCAGGAGACGGACGAGCAGCGGGCGCGGCGGCTGCAGAGGGACCGCGAGGCCATGCGGCTGAAACGCGCCAACGAGACCCCCGAGAAGCGACAGGCCCGGCTCATCCGCGAGCGCGAGGCCAAGAGGCTCAAGCGGCGCCTGGAGAAAATGGACATGATGCTCCGGGCACAGTTTGGCCAGGACCCCTCTGCCATGGCTGCTTTAGCAGCTGAGATGAACTTCTTCCAGCTGCCAGTGAGCAATGTGGAGCTGGAGAGCCAGCTGCTGGGCAAAATGACCTTCGAGGAGCAGAGCAACAGTGCGCTGCAGTAAACCATGGATGGTGCTGCCTCTGCTGCTCCTCCCCCAGGTGCACCAGCAGGCTTCTGGACTCAGAAGGCTGCTGGGGGCCTCTGCCTGATCTTCCCTGACAGGTGGTTCTGGTTCTCCTCTGAATCCAGGACGAGAACAAAGCTGAGAGACGTCTGCCAAAGCAGCTCTGGTGGGAGCAGATTCTGAGGATGCAGTCTGCTCTGGGGGCCAAGTCACAGCCTGTGACAGAAGGAAAATAAATTAATGTTCACATTCATTAGTCCCCTTCTTTACCTCTTGTGCTTTGTCCTGTTCTTGGATCCTTGCTCCACAGGTGGGTCTGGGCTGCTGCAGTTCTGCTGTAGGTGAAACCCACCTCACTAAAAAAGGCTCTTGTTTACTGCAGCATGAATTACGGAGCTGAAGACTTTGGTAGTCCACAAGTCCTCCAGGAATAATCCTTTGCAGTTTGTTCCCATAGAAAGGAAACAAAGGAGGATGTCTTGCTGGAAATGGCTGTGCACACCCTTTTTCTTAACACTATTCTTACATGCTTACTTGCAGTAACAGCCATGGAAAAATGAAGAGGAAACTGAGCTCCTGTTGTAAGATACCCCATAAAAACAGTGAAAAAGAAAGGCTGGCCGAGGAAAGCAAACAGCAGACAAATCTGCTGCTTTACTCACAAGTTAATTTTCACCTAAACAGCATTTCAGGTTTGCAAGTGAAAGTTGATTGAATGGTAAATAATAGAGCAGGTCAGTTTCTAGGTCTGTATGGGTTTGCTTTCTCCTTTATTCAGCACTGGTGAGGCCACACCTGGAGTCCTGTGTCCAGTTCTGGGGTCCCCACTGCAAGAGCAGTGCAGAGGTACTGGAGGCAAAGTGTTATCATAGCCTATGCCTAGAGGAAAAGGTTCCCACTATTAAACTATGCAATAATGGAAATTAAATATAGGCATTTTGAAAGTGGAAAAGGCAAAGCAGTGGCACAGAAGGACTCATGAGGGGCAAAGAGGCGGGACACTTTCCATTATTTGGTTCCTTTAAGAACAAGCATCTAAAAATGCATAGTATAGCTTTGTGGTTTCCAAACATCAGTCTACCAAAGGCCAGTGTGCCACACCTCTGTGTTTGGTAGCCTGAAGACCCCTACTACCTTCATAGCATTTCAGGTTAAGGTCTGGAGTCACACGCTGGTTCAAACACCTGGGAGCTCCTGCCTTCTCTCTGATGGCTGTTTCTCTGCTTTAAGTCAGAAATGGTGACCACAAGGTTCCTATTTGAGATCAGAAAAGACAAGCAAAACCTTATGAAGAGACTACTTAGAACCCTGATTTCCCCCTCATTTTTCAGCTTGAAAAGCATTTGATTGCAGTCCCTTAAAGCCAGTTAGTTGCCTTCAAATTGCATAATACTGCATTTTTCTGGCAATAATGAACTACCTTCAATGGGGATGCTGCTAGGAAAGAGCACTGAAGCTTTTCAGTGCTTGTTTCCTCCACATGCCACTGCAACATCTTGTTTCCTCCCTGTACAGGAGCTGTTTTAACATGACATTCATCACGTAAAACTGACACCCAGGAGCCATCCCTTCCTCTCTCACTTTTGGAAAATGCACCGAATCTGTAAATGGGCTGTTCAGTTCCATGTTCCTTTGTCCGTCCCTTTGTTCTCTGATGTCTCACTTTTATCCTTACCTTATTTTACCTTACCCTTATTTTCATGCCCAAACCCCCAGTTTGCTTCTGGCAATACTTGCTTTTGCTGTACCGCATGTGTTTTGCTTGCCCAGCAGAGATGTACCTTCACTCTGCAGCCTGCAGCTGGAACTTTCCCTGCAGCATCACTGGCACCTGATCTTTAAGTTGAGGGGTTCATGAGAGACCATGTAAACCAAAAGTATCTGGAAAAATTATGGTTTATAATCCATCTGTCAGACAGCCCGTACCAGGCACACCTTGATGATCACTGATGCTACAGACGAGCAAAAAGTCTCAAACACCAAAGGAAAAGCTATTGGTTTATATATAGATTTAGATATATATATATATAGATATATAATGTGTTTACAGAGTCAACAAGTTAAATGCAATATTCATAAGAGCATTGACAATAAAAATACAATCTGTGTGTAGCCAAGTACAGACTTAAAATGGTAAAACAGGAAAAAGGATCTCACCAAAAGTACAAATATACAGTACAAATTGATTTATTTAAAACAGTTACAAAAAAAGCACAACAAAATAGAGATTATCCTTAGAATTATTAATGCTTTGTTAAAGATCAGGTAGGAGGAAAGGGGCAGGGACAAGGTCGGAGGGGAGCACCTGACTAGTTCTAAGGCTTTAGATACACTGCGTCGGTTACATGTTAATACAGCCATATACTGGGGTTATAGTGAGGGGTCAGCACTTATCTACAAACACCTCCCTGCCTCTGGGCAGCCCAGCCGGCCCCCCCATGTCTGTCTGTCTGTCTGTCTCTGGGCAGACCCTTCCCGGCGCTAAGGTGCCATGAAAGCTGAAAACAACTCGAGTGTGCAGGGGCGTGTTGGCAGCAGCAGCCTGGAAGGACCTTAGGGGCAGTCCTGTCCTCCAAAGACAGGTGTGAAGGCCATGCAAGGGCCTGGACCATCAACCTTTTAAGCCATACAGGGAACACCCTGGGCCAAACTGTACAGAATGTGCATTCGTGGCCATCTTAGCAGCTTCTGCAAAGTGTCAGGCCCTAGAACAGCCTGAAAGACAAGAAGCAGTTTTGAGTGATGTTGGGGAAAGGCACGTGTGCTGCTGCGGGCAGGAACTACCATTTGGGCTACTCCAGCTGCTGTAGTTTCTTTTACAATAATTTTTGAGTAACAAGGGTTGTTAGTTCTCTATGGGGCAAAGTGACTTCAAGGGTGGGGTGGGGACAGGGACACTTAATGTGAAAAGTGCATTATACCTGCTCAGCAGCTGAAAGGGGAAGGCAGAGGGCAACCTCTGCAGCTTCCCTCCCTTCCAGACAGAGCCTCCTCTGCATAGTCATAGGCATGAGCACTCATTGCTGTGAATGACAGGCCTGGCTCAGCTGGCAGATGACCTGAAGAATGTTCCATGGGATGGGACAGATGGCTACAGACACTCATTATTGCATCCCACAGACTCCTGCTACAGAGTGTGAGCTGGGCAGGACCAGTACCAGGAGGCCTTCTCCTCCCCCTCCAGGCAGGACAGACCACAGCCCTCCTCCCCTTCACAATAGCAGCAGGAACGTATTTCTCTGAGAAGTCTGTCACATCTCTGCCAGCAGAAAAGCCCAGGTAACCATCCCACTCCACAACGTCTTCCTGGCTTTATGTCCTCCTCTCCCTGTCAACTCAAGAAATACAAGTCTCCTCCATGGGCTCATTCACAGCCTTTCTGCCTGCAGCAGAGCCTGTCTCACACACTCCCTGTCCCAGGAGAGTATCAATGCTCAGCACAACCACCACTACAGTGCTGAGCCACACAGCCCAGCCCACTAAGGACAGGTTCCAGGGATACCAGTACTGCTGAGCTGAGCTGCAGGACCTCCAGTGGCCCTCTCCTGCCCACTGTTTGGGGCAAGCAGCCAGGCATACCTATTCTTCATCTCAGTGCCCTGCCTCAAGCTGAGCCCCAAAGCACTGCCTCCAGGGAGGAGCTGGCAGCTGAAACAAGCACAACAGTGGGACTGACACTGAAGGACCGAGATCCAATTCACCCCGGCCTGTTCCACAGAGCTAAGGACTGCACTCACCAGAGGTGCAGCAAGCCAAAGTTCAGGTCAGCAGCCAGGTAAACAACAAGGGTGAGCACCTTCACAGCCCTTCAGCTGCCTCCAGTACAAAGCTGTTGTAGCCACACAGCATCTTGCCTCAGTTGTCCATGCTGCCCGTTCAGACCACGGCACAGTGCGCTGAGACCGGGGAGGGGTCACAGTTAACACACAGGGGATAAGGGAGGCTCTCCAAACCCTCCCTCCAAGACAGACCCATGTGTTCACACACGTGAAAGGCTCTGCACCCTCCGCTGCTCAGACTTTATGGTATAACCAGCTGCTCTACATTCACACGCCATACGTACATGACATCCCTTTCTCAGCTGCCTGTCACAGCTCTGAATTCCTCTGCGTGCACTGAGCAAAGAACAGGCACAAGAACCTGAGCTTCTCTGTCTCCTGCCTTTGGCCAAGACACCTTGGATATCCTGAGCCTTAAGTAGTGATTACCAACATTAATCCAAGTCATTGAATAGGAGAGTCCAGTAAACAGGAGCTGTGACACCTCCAAGTGACAAGGGGGCTCAGGTGTACACTTCACTGACAAACAGGGCTGTGAAAATAGCATCTGTTCCCGCAGATGCTGCACGAGAGGAGGCAGAATCTTCACATGACAGCATCACCGTGACTTCACACACCTCAAATACGGCTGATGAGATCAGAAGTGCGTCATTTGGGAGCAGCTACATGTGATACAGGCAGCACTCTCATTCCAGAGAGCCCAATGAGGCACAAACACTGAAGGCATGATTAGCACATATCTCACCTAAGGCCTGAAGAGAGTCTGTCCCGGTGCAGGCATTTCAAAGGCAACAGAAATGGCTAACAACGTGCTAGGAAAACAGGACTGGGATGGAAGGGACATTCTGGAGACTCTCTAACTTGCCTAATATCCAGGCAGAGCACCTGCCCAACACACAGTCAGCAGAAGCCAGCCAGTTACAGGACACACTCCTGGCAAGGGCAGAACAGCCCTCAGACAGCACCGCTGCAGGGAGAGGTGCTGACACACCATTCTGAGACAGAGAGGAGTAGTGCCCCAGGAGTCAGGCACACCTGACAGAAGCTGCAGGAAGATGGAGAAGGGAGACAGAAACAGCACACTGGACATCAGGGCTCTGCACACTGAGAAAAGCCCTCTCCAAAGCCTGGTCCTAGCACAGAGATGGGCACCTGACCAAAAGGAATACTTAACCCAGGAAAAGTCAATGAAAACTCTTTCCTCCCCAGAACAGTGACCATTCTTTATCCTAGCTGAGCAGTTAGAGCTGGATAACACACCATCAGAGAGGGCAGATTAGTGTAACTACAGGAGCCTTTACTCAATAGAGTGTTATCACCACAATGAGGTATTCATACACAATTGTATTAAATCTCACCATGAAAAAGACTACTCTTGATTTTATCATGTTGTTCTGCAAAGGAACTCCAAAGTGAAGCATCAGAAAAACTAACAAAACCACCCCAAAATGCCCTGTGATGCTGTGATATTTTTAGAGCCCCACATTAATCACAGAACTTGTACTTAGCAGAAACTTTGTACCTTGCCTGCACATGCACAAACACTTGTCTCTTGCCTAGAGCTTATTTGGGAAACTGCCTGCAGGGCAGAATTAGCCATCCACAATGGGTTTTTTCCCGACAATTACAAAATAGCCTTGGTCGTCTCACAGAAAAAGGATGTTTTTATCTTCCCTAGCGAATGCTGAGTATGTTTTACTCTGGCTTTAAAAAAATACAAACCAACAAAATAATAAAACCCCAAATCCAGACAAACAAAAAACCCCAACCCCATTCATCCCTAGGCTAAGCCTCTGCAAATTTATAAGCCCAGGATTTTATTTTTAAAGTTACTATCATGGGAGGAAAGACTTGATTTGGTGGCAAACAATTAAATGTATTTTATAGCAGGAAATGAAATGTCTCCCATCCCAACTTGTGTCCCATCCCAAGTGGTCAAGTTCCTTATTCACCTACACCCAAACCCATCCTTTTGGTCCTTCCTCTTGAACTTCTGTGAACCATTCAAAATGTACATTCCTTGCAAGAAGAAAGAGTAGTTGGATTCAGTGGAAGAGACATTAATCAGAACCACCAGAGAAGCACCTCCATCCTGCCCTTGAGAGCTCCGTCAGTGAACGGTCCTTTTAAAGTGCATGTGTGAAGAAAGGGGATACCGGGAGTAGAGCCCCCGAACTCCAGTGGGGACCCGTCTCTCCCCATCATGAGAAAGGAGGAATAAAATCTTCAGCAATTTTATCTGCTACCTTAAGCCGTGTCTGCCCTCCTCATCTCCCCACCTGTCCTGAATGCTCAGCCCCTGCCCCGCAGGGAGTCAGTTATCCCTGGAGGTGGGAGGAAGCCCCAGCCTCCAGCCTCTGGAATGCTCTCATTGCATGCTCACGAGCACGTCCCTGCTCCCCACCCCAGCGAAGCCTGTCGCTGCTCCCTGAGGCGCTGGAGCCCTCCTGACTCCCCAAGAGGGACTGGTCAGCCACAGAACTGGAATGGAGCCAGTCCTGCAGGGCAGAGAGCAGCCTTGCTGGTGAACCTGTCACAGAGTCTGTGCAATTCCTCCACCTGAGGGTGAGGCTCACCTGCTGGGGCTGCCCCAGCTCACACCTCCAAAAGATCACTTCCCCGCATTCGAACGCCCTTCAATAGACAGCTTCACCTCCTGGGGAATGAAAGAGGGACGGAGCAGAGCGGGCCGAGGCTTCTCTGCCTGCACGTTGTATCTTTGGAAGCCTGGGGCTGTCCAGCAGTGCTGACTGCCAGCCTCAGGCTGAGAGGGCTCTGCACGAGCACTCTGGGCCACACTGTCCCTGTCTGTGTGGCTCTTCCTTTCAGCAGCTCTGTCAGATGGCTCTCGGGGCCCCTGAGCTGTTCGTTCCGATCTCTCCCTAGCAGATCCCAGCTGATCTGTGAGAGGGGAGTTGGCCTGAGAAGCAGAGTTGCCATTCATGCTCTGTAAACTGATTGATATGCAGACATCCCCCACTTGCAGCCTGTGACAGGGCAAAGCAAAGAGCTGAGCAGTCCGCCCCGGGCTGCAGGAGGACCAGCCCTGGCCATACACAAAGAAGGGATGCTCCGGGGGCACATCAATGCTCACTTTACTTTGTTGCTCCCCAACCACAAAATGCAGTGTGACAAGCCCAGGCCACTGGCTTTCCTGAATATCCACCACAGTGCTGGAGTCGATCTTCAGGCCACCACTCACCTCCGCACTGCGAACAAAGTCTTGAGTCTGCAGGTCCTCCACCCGCTTCAGCTCTCCCGTTGCCAGCTGGATGATGGCTCCTCTCATGAAGTGAGAGGGCAGCTGTGAGGAGCTGGGTGGCTGCAGCTGGGCCAGCTCCTTTTCGAGCACGCTTCCTCGAGCCTGTGCATCGGGGCTCTGCCTCACCAGGGCTTCTGACGTGGCAGACCTGACGGGCTCAGACCCAACGGGAACAAGGACTGGCTTGCCGTTGGCTATCACCATTCCTTTGGTTAACTGTCTAACAGTCTCCTCGGGGGACATTCCACGCGCGCTGCGGGACTGGCTGTTCCCAGCCC
>JAWWEE010000018.1:20472582-20513418 GCA_035221455.1 Xenops minutus
CGCCGGGAGCGTCCCGTGCTCGCCTCGGCCGCTCTCGGCCCGGCGGGCCCCGCGGCCGGCTCTGCCCCGCGCCCCTCGCTCGGCAGCGCGGGCTGCGAGCGGGCCATGCGGGGCCTGTCGCCGTGCCGGTGTCGGCGGGACCCGCGCCCGGCCTTCCCCGGTGCTCCGCTGCCTGCTCCGGTGCCCCGCTGCCTGCTCCGGTGCCTGCCGTGCTCGCAGGGGGGATCTGCCCAGAGGCCCCCGGGTTCAGTGCCCGCGGGAGAGGCACCTCCTGACTGAGGCATCTGCGGGGAGCTGCGGTCCGGCGGCCCCTCTGCCAGGGCGGCTCCAAGTCCTTTCCTCATGGCTGGTTTAGTTCTCTTCTCGTACGAACTCCAATACAAACGGGTTTTTATTTTATTTTAATAGTAGATACTGTTTCTAAAGTTAGCAGGTGGAACAGGTGTGCCTTTTATTATGTAGTGAGTGCTGTATTTCCGTTTCTGATTCTGAAGTGTTAATGGGGAGCACAGAGTCGCAGGGGAACCCCTTTGGAGGGTGACATGTCACACGCGTGGCCAGAAGGTGTTTGACCCAGAGTGGCTTAAACAGAGCAAAATACATACGTGTTTTCCCTTACCTAGTGCCCCCAGCATCCCACATTTTAAATGGCAGAGAACTTTGTGGTGTGTTCTCTTTCTCTGTTTTTTCTGTTCCACCTCTGAGTGATAGAGCCCAGCAGCTTTTTGTACCCCTGTTTCCCCACCACTGCTCCTCTAAACTACACTCGTATTTTTCCCTTTGTTTATTTGCATGTCCCATTCTGTTGCCAAATTTTTTCTTTTACCTACTCATATGCATTCCTATTTGGCACATGAATTGAAAACTTACTAGGTACTTGAGAGCTCAGCAAAGGCAGGAGATTCTGTGGGTTTTCCTGAGTGGTTCAATGTGGACCCCTTTATTCTTCTGGGCTGGGAGAAGGAGGGGAAAGGTATTTAAATTCCTGTGACTTGAGAAGGGGAAGGTCTGGAGTAATTGTTTTGTCCTCCTTTTATGATAAAAAACTCCCATTATCTTTGCTTTGCTTTTCTGTTCCTGTAACTGCTGCTCTGTTTAGCTCAAGGTGATATGGTAGGGATTGGGGGATCCTGTAGTACCTTTGTAGTGTTCTGTGAGAGAGTAAGGGCTACAGAAATGTTCTCATTCTTGGTAGCTTCGTTGTGTACAGAATTCTGTAGTGGCATCACTGTACAACAGGCTAAGTGAGTGTGTGAGGCCATGGTGTGAGAAACCAGCAAAGGAACTCAAGTTGTCTGTTCTCAGACACACAGAGCCTGCCCTGGTTTGTGTAGTTCAGGTTTGGAACGTCACCTTTCCAAGTCTGAGAGCTGGTGGAAGTCTGAACTGCTGCTAAAGCTGGTGGTACTCAGTAAAGCTGCTCGTGCCTCTCTAGTGTGAATATTTGTATTTGTGAGCTGACAGTGTGTAACTTCAGGAGTTGGGTTGTTTGACCTCTTCGTATTTTTCAGTGACAGGGCAAACTCTTCTGACTGAAGGTGATGTTAGTTTGTTCTAGATGATAATCAGCTGTTTTCTAGGGAAAAGGGTCTGCTTTGCCTTAGTGCCAGCATTAGTTTATTAGAGGAAAGTTTCGAAGTTAATAAGTAAAGACATGATGAGGCTGTAACGAGAAACAGAGCTACAGTAACATGAGTACAAGTGAATCTGCTGATATCACAGGTATTGGTACAACCTGTACCTGCTGTTTGGCAGAGATGCTACAGATAAAATCGAAGATTAGAACTTCCTAGGGCCCAGCTGAAGTTACCTGGTCTGTTGTAAAGTTGATATTAATGAATGTAAAAATGGGGTGTTGTGTCTTTCATCTGGCATTAACCAGGGTAAAGAAGGCGGGTTTTGTCACAATGTAATAGTTAATTTTATTTAAAGTTTAACTCTACAGGGAAGTGAACAGGAAGTAAAATAGGCAGTTCTCAGATTAAAATAGTGAGGAAACTAGCAGTAGGTAATAAACACAAAGGTTACGTAGGTCAGTGGTGATTGAAGTATAGGAACAGAAGCCAGGAAATCTGGAATTCTGCTTGCACCTCTCATGCTGATCAGCTGTGTAGCTGTGCTAATTCTTCCTACATTTGTTAGCATCTTAAAAAAGGAAAATACATGTTTTCTTTTTTGGCAGCTGTTGAGGTGAATGTTTGTAGTGGTTGGAGCTCAGGGCATCTTTTGAATGCAGCTGAGGAGTTGTTTGGTTTGGCGGGTGTGTGCAGTAGTGGGAGCCCCATCCCGAGTGCTGAGCCGTGCTGTGGGGCTGTGCCCCAGGCAGTGCCAGGCTGGGGTCCCTGCACACCCAGAGTCTGTGAGAAAAGCTGTGCCACGGCCTGGCTCCTGCCTGCCTCTCCTCTTCCCCTCAGCCCCTGAGCAGCACCCTGCCTTGCCTCTTCAGTACTTCTGTGCTACATTTCTTGTTGGGGTTTCTTCCATGTGAGTGGAAGTGGGACCTTCACTTCTTGCCAGACTGTTTTTTAGCTCTTGTTTTGGGGCACGTTTTTCCTTACTTGACCTGCCCCCTGTCCCCTAGCTGTCTTTGTGTAGAGCAAAGCATAATAATCCTGATGCTTTTATTACGAGAATGCATTTTTGAAGCCCCCTGCTGCCTTAATTTCTTCCTGATTTTCTGATGTTACTTTTTATTTCTCTTGTATTCAGTAGCTTTTTCTCAGAGAGATTGTTTCACTTAGCATGTTACATGGTTGGTTGCCCTTTCAGATCTTTTGTGTTGCCTTTGCCCTTGATGGGGATAGTGCTCCTTACTTTGGTGTTTACTGTTTTCTGTATAAATATTGATAATACTAGACCATATACTGATATCTCTGCTTTTGTTCACAGCTTCATCTCTGCTTGCAGTGTATATTTGTTTTACTACCAATGTATCCTTGTTTTAATGTATCTGATAGAAGTGTGAAACCCGCTGATAACTGTGAGGAATTGAGGCCATCAGTGTTGTGTAGGAACGTTGCACTTACTCCTTTCACAAAGTCCAGTCATATCCTCTGCTCTTGTGTGCAGGAGACTGGATTCAGTCAGACTAAAGCAAGTGGAGGAGTTCTGCTACTGATTTCAGTTGGGAGTTGGGTCAGGCTTTAATTGTGTAACTTCCTATAAGCTGTGTTTGCCTGAGGAGTGTGATTGCTTACGCGTGCGTTGGCGTGGAGCAACTGGAGGTGTGTGTTTTAGATGTGTTTGAAATGTGTGCTGCTTCAAGCTTGGGGTGCTTTCTACACAGAACCGACTTCAGAAATACTGTTTACAGGAAAAGCTGTAACTTGGTGTGTGTCTCACTAGAACTGGAAATTCAGACTGTTTCCCCAAATGGTAGAGCCCTTCTGTGAATACTGTAATGAGCTTTGATGGCCTTTATGTCTTAGCATTTCCGGAATTCAATTCCATAATAATGGAATATTAGAATGTTAAATACCTGGTAATTTGCCCTAAAGGAGTTCTAAAGCAACTGTTTATTTTTTTAATTTCATTACCATAGAGACACATTAGACATTGTAGACATAAGCTAACGTGTCTGAGTAGTTTCCAGACAAGAAGATCACAAAGCAAACTTTAAGGATAGTCTGTCCTTTGTCTTTACACTCCAGTTCCCTGATAGAGGAATATAGCTTGACTGAAGCACTTGAGCGTTTCCAAGGTGGGTTTTGGTAATACTAGGTGCTTCTTGTAAATATAAAAGGCTACCCACCATATTTAAATGTGATTGTGTTCTAAAAGAGATTTCTGGTAAAGTTCTATACTCAAATATTTTTGGTATTATGGCATGTTGAATAAAATCTTTAACTCTGACATGTGACAAACTAACTAGTGAAAGACCATAGAAGGGGAGAAAATAGTGATTTAGCAGCATAATTTAGATGAAAACTAAATGTTTTAATATGTTACAGTTTTTGTTTTCTTGATTTTTTTCTCAGTTTAGTTTATAGGAATGAGCTGTATAAAGAGACAATGACTTTTTATTAGTTCAGGGGAAGGATTCCTGAATAGCAGAGGGAGGATCACTGAGGTTGCACCTTTCATGCAATCCAGAGACTAGGAAGAAAGCTGGAATTCTTTTTTCATAGGAACTTAGACCAGCCACCACTTGAACTAATAAGTTAGGTATCTGACTCAGAAGTTTTGATCTTGATAGTAAGTTCTTCTGAGAAGAAAGCCTTCACAGTGAGAAGGGGGAAACAGATCTGATGAGACAGAAGAATTCTGTGTGCAATCCTACCAGGTATTGTAAATATTAACTACTGAGCTCTTTTCAGGGCCTGATTTCTGGAGCTTGTAGTTAGCAAAGAAACAGCCAAGGGAAACTCCTGCTGTAAAGCAAAGGAGGAAATAGGTAACTACTTCTAAAAACTGCCTTGTCATTTATGTTAATGTGCAAAGAATAAAAACATGTGCCTGTACTGATCAAAAATGTTACCTAATCCCGAAGAACAAGATCTGTTACTTTGGAGGAACTTGTAAGCAGCACTTAGGAACCAGCTAAACTAAACTCCAGGTCTGCTGTTGGTAGATGATACTGTTGTCCTCCTGTTGCTGCATTAAAGCTCTGTTGGCATTAAAATAGGTTTTGGAATTGTTGAGAATAGGTAAATGCTAATCTCTTCTGGAATGTTTCTGAATTTAAGTGTTCTCATGTCCAAAGTTTCTTCTCCTCTGCAATATCTACTCGTGTATTCAGAATGTCTGAAACTCCAAACTGAGATGAGATTTCTAATGTATGAACATGCAAAAGAATCTGAAAGTTGATGAAAGCAGAGAACAGATACCTGCTGCAGGAATTTCTTGGTATTAAGAGAATGCTTGCAGAGGGGAAGAAAATTACCATGCAACATAGCACGTTGGGTTAGCTTGTGCTGAAATGCTGGAAGAGTGTGTGCACAAGAATGGAACTCAAGCTTCAAGGAGAAGCATGTGAGGTGATTCGTTAGGTGGAGACACTTTACATAGATGGGTGCCAGACCTTTTGTATGGGAAGCATTCAAAGATATGTTTTTTAAAAGAAGCTGAATGATTTAATATTGACTGGGGGAAAAAAAAAAAGGGAGAGAATGTAGGTACAACAAAAGGACAGAAGTTGTCAGTGTTGGGAAAAAAAACCCTGGCTTTTTCTTTTGTCCTTGATGTTGTCCTCCATCAGAGCAGTTGTGAATTGTTCTGTTCTCTCCAGGCAGGCAGCGTGTGTGAGGTGCAGGTGCTCTTGGGCAGGCTCAGCTTGGACTGTGTCTGTCGAACTGTGTGTCAGTGTTTTGCACGAGGGAGAACAGTAGGTAGCCTCAGAATTTGGCCATTGAGTCTTACTCATCAATTCTCTGCTTTCTGAATTGCTGGCTTCTGATTGCTTTCCTGTGGTTGTGAGATGAGGAGAACAAATAATCTTTACAATGTACCTTTTGATTATTTATCCAAGGGCTTTTGTAAATACTGACTATTCATTTATTCCAGCACCTGGATGATGTTCAAGTTAAGTCCTATTAGACCTTCAGTGTTTGTTTTCACTGTACCTGCCTTCTCAGTGAGGTAGAAAGTCCTGCCTAAACACTGGGGAAGGATGCAAAAAAAAAAATATTCCTAGAAAGTTGCACTTAGAATACATGGGAATATTGTTCAGCTCTCTTTTTCCATTGACTAGAACTGTTTAGGCAGTCTGTCCTTTTACTCTCTGCTGTCCTGGGCCAAACTGCAGATGCTGAAGCCTTCCATGGGCAAACCTACAGAAAGTTTTGGACCCATGGCAAGGAAAGCACTGGGCTTGTAGAAGTCACAGGCTGCACGTATCAGTGTTCAGCAGTTGATAAACTCTTCAGATATAAGTGGGAGCAAAATGACTTGTGGTAGTAAAGCAGCTTGTTGCCAAACATCTGTTTGCAGATTGTGCACTGGTGTTTCAAAAACTTTCTCAAGAAATCTTTCTTTATAAAGTAAGTCAGTCATGGTTTTAACTTGCCTCAGCCTCTACCTGTCTTCTCAGAAGCAGCAAAGTTGTAGATCAGCTTAACTAGGGTGCAGAGTCATAGGATAAGTGTGGATTTCTGCTAGAGGGAACCCTTCTTCTCTTTCCCCCTTGGTCTCAGATCTCCCAAAGCTGCACGTTCTCTCTGCTGCCATTGTCTGCACAAGCCAGACAGATGTGTCTGAGCACTGCTCTTGGGAGGAAAGGGGAAGGCTCTTTCTCAGGCAGATGGGTTGGCTCATGTGGTGCACTGTCCCTGGAATGCCTGGATCAGCACAGTGGGAGGACTGGAGCCACATTTTTCAGCATGAGCCTCCACCTACCTGGTCTTAGTGATTGTGAAATTATTGCCTGTAAACTGCAGAGGAATATTCCTGCAGTACTGCTTTTATTTTTACAACTTATGCCCAATTTTCCAAGAAGAGAATGGCTTGTAAAAATCAGTTTAGAACCATGTGATATGCATGAATAGTAGGTGAGTCCAGGCTTTAAAACTGGGGACTTCAAACAAACAGTTGTCACCCAGGAAAGATATTTTGGGGTTTATGTGGCTGGTTTGTGAAAAATGCAAGCTGATCACCCTGTAGCAATCAGAACTCCAAACTGAGTGTTACCAATTATTAAAAAAATAATAGGGAGCAAAATAAGAGATATTTTATGTAAATAAATCAATAGCACATCTGCCTCTCAAACACTGAGTACAGCATTTTGTCTTCCTTTCTCTTCAGGAAGGATGCAGGAGAACTGTAGAATGAGCAGGCATGGCAGCATGGTCTTTGGAAGGGCTTCTTCTGGAGATTCTTACTTCCCTGTAATTTCTGTAATGCTTGTTAGTGCAGCATGAATGCATAGCAATGGTTAATTTATTCATATCACCGTAGTGGGAGGAAGTGTTATGAATTCCCATGAAGAGACAAGGCAAGACTAAGGATTTATGTGCCCAATAATCTTGATCCTACACATATCAGCATTTTGGGACACTTTCCTTATGCAGGAAGAACATTTCTTCTATTTTCCAAACTGAATGCTTTGTGTTTCTGGAAATTCAAACTTTCTAAGTATGAAAGTGAGGAACTGAAATATGAGGAGTCTGCATGGTTTGACTGAAGAAGCTTAGTGTTAGGTATGAGTTTATAATCGAGACTTACAGAGCTGGCTTTGGCTGGCTTACTGTGAGGCCACCTTTACTTGTTGAACATGCATCTCTCTCTGCTTTTCTGAAAGCAGCCAAGCCCCCTGTTAGCTCTGTGCATGTCCCAGCCTGCCTGTGGTGTCATGCAAGATAGTGCAGCACCTGAATGTACAACTTTTACTGATATGGTCATGCTTAAAATGCATGACACACTGTTCTGGGA
Source organism: Xenops minutus (assembly GCA_035221455.1). Lineage (NCBI taxonomy): Eukaryota > Metazoa > Chordata > Aves > Passeriformes > Furnariidae > Xenops > Xenops minutus. The sequence goes on from JAWWEE010000018.1 coordinate 20,479,948, forward strand.
GGATGGTGACCCAGACAAGATCTGTAGCAGAATGCCACGGCCACTTTTTTCAGGTTGGTGGGACATTATCTGTTACCAGAGGGGCTCAGTTCTGCTCACAGCCTGGTGTGGATGAAAGAAGGCTATAAAGATGCCTGTGTAGTCTGAGCTCCCAGAAAGTCAGAATTGAACTTTGGTGAGCATGTTGAACATAATCCTAAAGTTTGGCTTCTGTTTGAGAGCCACTTCCCTCTTACCAGATACTTGTCAGACTGCATTTCTCTCGGGGTCAAGATGGCTCCATCAATAGTCCATCTGATGAGGTGAAGCTGCTCTTGAATTTCTTGCACACTCTTTTCATTCTAGTGCCATCAGACAGTAAAGTCACAGGTTTTGTTTGTTTCAGAAAGGGTTGTTGTATTTGTGGTGTCATAGAAGGGTGGTGTCAAGGTGATCCATTTATTTTTAAACCAGGATTCTCTGAAACAGCCACACAGCTAGGATTGCTCTTCCACTTGCTTTTCTGCTGACTTCCACGCTGCTAAGAAGGAAGTGTGTATGGCACAAGTTTGCAGTATTTTTGCAGCATGGCCATCTCAAGCACTTGTGTGAAATCCTGTGAAAGTTATTAAACAGAGTTGTGGTTTTTAGAGGATTTCTGTCCCAAGTTGTCATGATTATGGAATCAACTGTCTTTGCAGCCTGACTTTTCGGGAGAGAGGCAGATGATATGACTATGAGAGTACCTTGCAGAGTGCTGTTTCTGCCTCTTTCAGGTGGGGAGTCATGTTACATTCGCTTGTCAGGTAGCTCAAATCACAGCAATTCCCATTTCTAATGTTCTGGGAAAGCAAATTAATTCCTCAGGTTCTCAAGTTTACTTTTAACCATACTGCTGAAGCAGCCTATGTTTTCTTCATTCTTTTACATATATATTTGTAGGGTAAGAAAGAAAAAAACAATAAAACCAACAAAAAGGCAGCAGTATGAGAGCATTATGAAGCCGTTAGGTACAGTGCAAGTTTTACAGACCTCTTTCTTCTCGCAGAGGATGCCAGCCCCCATCAGACTGCGGGAGTTGATCCGGACCATCCGGACAGCAAGAACCCAGGCAGAGGAGCGTGAGATGATCCAGAAGGAATGTGCTGCTATCCGCTCATCCTTCCGAGAGGAAGATAACACGTACCGATGCAGGAACGTGGCAAAGCTGCTGTATATGCACATGCTGGGATATCCTGCACATTTTGGACAGGTAGGTCAGAACTCAGTGCCCTCTGTGCATAAGCCAGTCTGCCTTCTGTGTTTTGGGCACACTGGCCTGGTCAGAGCATTCTTAGGTGCAAGTTTTGCTGTTCCCTTGGGATGTTTTGAGGTGTGTTTTCATGTATGGTCGGAACTTACATTAGTTAGTATTGACTTTGTTAGTGAGAGCTACTGTTTGGGGACTTAAATATTTTGTTTTGCAACATAGTCTGCTTTTGCCATACTGTCTCCACCTTACCACCTGTGTTTCTGCAGAGCAGTAGTGCTTAAACCACAGTCCAAGACAGAGATGTTTTTAAACTGGTTCAGAACAGCACTTGGAACTTTTATGTCTGGTGGAAAATACCAACTACTTCAAAGGAGTTTCTATACCCTTTTCAAGTAATGTTTTTGAGGCAGACAAGAGCTGGTGTGTTCCCAGCAATCAGAAGTAGATGTTCCTTATCCCCATCTTAGTGAGGTGGCATGGGGAGTCACAGGTATGAGTTTTCCATCTCTTGGCTTATTTTTGGTGTGTTATTTTTGACCTAGATTGTAGAAAAGGGAGACAGGAAGATGGAAGTTCTTGATCTACAAGGTGTTCTTCAGGCTAGCTTTGCTTAGTCTTTGGCTCACAGTCTGTTTTGCTTACAAGTCAATAAGTGTCCTGTTAGTAGTAATCTAACCTAGATCTTCGGTAAAGCTAAAATCAGTCAGATTGCTGTATCCCTTCAAGTAGTTCCATGTCTTGGGAGTCTGTCCGTTCATGATTGCATTTACCAATCCTGATACGTGTCACTGAAACAGTAAGCTCAAACCAGTGAAATCAAATTGCAGGTAGTGTTAGGGAGTGAGTGTGGGCTGTGCTATTGCATCTGAAGTACATCATCTTACTTCTCTTTCATTGGGTTCTCTTGGGGTAATGAGTTATTGCATAAGAGCAAGTGAATTTGTGTATTATTCTGTCCTTAACAGTTTTCATAGCCAGGCTCCTTGATCCAAGAGAGAAACTTCCTGTCATAAAAATTAAGGCTAAAGTACTTTAGAGCTGTAAGAATAATGATAAGTGTTACAGATAAGTGTCCTTGAAAATTTATATGTTTGGCCTATGTTAAGACGTTTAAATTTCATTCTTTTATCTTGTTACTCAAGTATTTAATGCCATTCACCTAAGAGTTGGACTCAGTGATCTTTGTGGGTCCCTTCCAACTCAGAATATTTTGTGATTCTGTTATATATGGAAGATTAGGTCAGCTGTCTAGTAACTTGCAGTTTCTGCTTTGGTCAGTAGTGGTAAATTCACCCTCAGTTAAAGAAGGATAATCTGGATTATTCAATATCTGTTATTGCCAGGGTTGCTACATCTCGAGAAGAAGCATCTATTCTGACTCTTTTGGGAGCAGGGTACTTCATTTGAAGCCCTTGGTTCTCATGGAGTTTATCAGCTGCACTTTCAGGAAGGCATAGGGCCCAGTGCTGAGAAGAGATTTTAACAGGTATTGTCCAAGTGAGTGAGTTAGAGACCTTTGCATGTCCTCAGTGCTTATTACTGGAAGGAATCTTTCAAGATGCTGCTGCTGTGTAGGAGGAGTATAGTTTGTGTGAGCTGGGGACCTGTTGAGGACACATGCTGTTCCAGCAGTGGAGTCCTGCAGGTAGACAGTCCTGCACTGTAGACTGGAAGCTGCTGAGGGTGACAAGATAAATACACAGGGAAGAGGTTTGGGTGAAAAACAGGAGAGCCTCAAGTGGTGTGAGACAATCCCTCTTAAAGCTGTAAGCAGCCTGCAGCTAACAGTGTGGGTGGGGTAGCCAGGAGTGAATGGTAAATACTGTTCTTTCCAAGCCAGAGATCCTCAACTTTGACTTGGGATATCTTGTGCACAAGTATGAGCATGAGCTGTCTCTTGAGCACTTGTGCAAGTGCAGAAGTTGTTAGTCAGCACAGAAAAATGGTCAAGTAACATTACTATTGCCACTGTTTCTGTTTGCAGAAAAAAATGTAGTCGGATGAGTGGTTCTGTCATGAAAAGTCTTGTTACATGCCAGTATCATATGCAGCTGTGCTAATGTATCTGTTACAGTATTGATGTAGCAGATTTTAATTGTTCCTTTGAATGAAATGGATATGAGTATCAAGATTTTTTCCACTAATTAGAGCTAGTAAGAGCTTCAGCTGCTCATGTTTCTTAGTATTGCTGTGCATGTATCTAGTTTGCATGTATTTATGTACAAGTGAAACAAGAACTCATCAGCCTTTCATGGGGTAAACTCCATTGATATATTTTAAATTCAAAAGTACTAGAAACATATCTTAAGAGTATCTGTCGCAGTCATTGGCTTCCTTATGCTCTTCCTCAGTCATTCATCTTCTGCCTTTGTTGGCTGTCATACCATAGCTTAGATGTCATCAATTTTACATTGCATTTTTACAGAGGATTTTATAAGAAAGTACCTTGCAAATGCAGAAAAAAATGTTGACTCAAAAGTGCATTATTCTCTTACAGAAAGCACTGGAAAGATGAGAGCTTGATATCTAGTGTTCTGTACCTTATCCCTGGTTGATCTTGCCCATTTATGCAAATTGTTATCTTTGTGGATGAAGGGTCTTATTGTTCAGAGATGTTTATTCTAGGTTTTTATCCCCTTTAAACCTAGCAACCTGAACTTGCTTTCTTTCAAACTCTTTCTTACCAGTTTGTCACCCTGCACTAGCTGGGTGTTCACATGTGACCACAGCTTGCCTGGTTGAGTGTATTTTCTGATGCCATGTGGTTGTGAGAACTTATCAGTGACTAGGCCATAGCACTTTGTTTCTCTGGCACTTCAACTTTAATTTTCTTACCAGTATTCTGTGCAACTTTACCCTTGTGATGTGTGTGCTTCTTGCATCTCGCCTGTGTCCATTGCCCTCTTCAAGCTTCTGTCTGGCTGGGGCTGTGAATCCCTTTTCCCAACACCCTGTATCTCTGGCTGTGCATGCTCCCCTTACCTCCTTTACAATGGGTCTGTTGCCAGCTCTGTCTGACCCCTCCTCAAACCCATCATGTTCACATACTTGCTGCCCCAACTACTCTGTAAAGCAGACTTACAGAAAGTGTTTATGAGGGAGAGATCTCTGCTTTCCTGTCTGGATAGCAGACATTGATTATCTTTGGTTAGTTTTCTGTTACAGAAAAGTATTCTAGTGCATAGTAATGTCAGAATATCTTTGTGGTTGATGTTCTGGTTTGGGCATGTTTTGCATCAAGAAAGTGTTAAGTTTAAAAATGGGTCAGCAATTAAACTCTTAATCAGCAGAGTGCAAGTGGCAGCTGTGTGTGGTGTCTTTGGGATTTCTTCTGTGCTGTTGGACACAATTGCTGTTCCTACACAGTGGAAGGGAAGTTTGTAGTGGCTACAATGCACATGATTTTAGTAGACTTCAGGTGTTCCAGCAGAGATTGCAGAGCAGTGCAGAGGCTTCACTGTCTCTGACAATCTAAGGTTTACCTAGGTAGCAAGTTAGTTACAGATTGTAATAAACAAAACTTGGTTTTAGAGTCCTAGAATGGTCTGAGGGGAAAGGGACCTTAAAGGTCATCTAATTCCACCTGCCATGGGCAGGGACACTTTCCACTATTCCAGGTTGCTCCAAGTCCTGTCCAGTCTGGCCTTGGACACTTCCAGGGATGGGGCAGCCACAGCTTCTCTGGGCAACCTGTGCCAGGACCTCACAGCCAAGAATTTCTTCCTAATAACTAGCCTAAGCCTGCCATTTTTTCATTTGAAGCCATTGCCCTTTGTCCTATCACCTCATGTCCTTGTTTTGCCAACTTACAGAGCATTGATCTTCTCTTTGGTAGATATAGAGCCTTGTAAGCGTGGTTCAGAAGTTTCTGGTGCATAATCAACAAGACACATGATCTGGTTTTCTAGAGCTTTACTATTTTGTTTTTAATGATGGATCTCTCTATCAATATGTTATTGTTTACTTTTGTGTTCTGACATAAACCCACATGCCTGGTATATCTGAGGTCATGGAAGGCCAGCAGTGTCTGTCCACTTCAAGATGCAGGAGCAGCTATTGACCTTCCTGCTGGCTTGCTGGGAGCTTTGGGCAGGTCGTTTGACCATTCTTGGTTTTCCACATCATCAAAATGGGTATCAAGTACACTTTTAAAAACGTATTCTGAGAGACCTAAATTAGTGTGCATCAAAATTCAAACTGTTTCTCCTCTAGCTAAGAAGTAGTTTTAAGCTAATTGTCTTTTATTTTTTTCTTCTTTTTTCCTTTTTTTTTTCCAGTTGGAGTGCCTCAAGCTCATTGCCTCTCAGAAATTCACAGACAAGCGCATTGGGTATTTAGGTGCCATGTTGCTGCTGGATGAGAGACAGGATGTCCATCTTCTTATGACCAATTGCATCAAGAAGTAAGGGTACCACCTCTCTCTCCATCAACACATGCTCTGAGGTTTCAGGATCAGAAAGTACATTCCTGACAGTGATATTTTGAGTACTTTAGGTTTTTTTCCTCATGTTAGAAAACTGGTGTGTTCAGTTTGTTGTATGCTGCTGACCTTAATAAGGCTGCTGTAGTATTGCACTGTAATGGGTGAGCCTGCTTCCTTCGTGGGAAGAGAATATAAAATGTATTGGTTTGGAAGAGGCACATGTAGCAAGCAACAGACATTGCCCTGTGTTCCTTTGATTCTGCTGCTGGGCTCTGAAGAGTCATCAAGGAGCAAGGCTGTGTATCTTGCTTTCTTTTTAAGGTTGCCCTGACAGTCCTAATGAATGGTTTTTCTTGGAAGCTGGGCAGCACCTTGGGGTGTGCTGTCTGTGTGTCATTTTGCTGAAATGAGACAAGAGGGGATGGGAATTAATTTTTTTAATTCTTTTTCTCTCAGCAAAGTGATTTTAAACTGGGACTTTTCTACATCATAGTTTAGTAAATGCCAATTAGTGTGTTTCTAGTAACCTTCCTTTCAAGATGGATGGGAGCAGGAGTGGAACAGCTGGGTTCTATTTGACTTACTCAAAGGTCTGCTTTGGCTGTGTGTGGTGTTTCTGTTTTTATTATGATTTATGTTTAGCACATAAACCTCTCAGATATGAGCAAATAGAAGAACATTGATCTTCACTTAGACTGTGGCCTCAAAGTGCTTGGAAAGAAACTTGACAAAACTGGGCGCCTGAGGTTTTCCTAACGTTGGACCTATTGTTCAGGAGATAGATGTTTGTCTAAAGATCTTTCATTGAAATGCCATACCTATGAGGTTCTTCCATTAGAACCAGGCTGCAGGTTAACACCTCTTTTGATTGTTTATGCTACAGTGTATTTGGTGAGGGTGTTGTGAGTTTGAATTGGAAATGGGTCAGACTGAAGCTGAGCAAAAATGGTGAACAGCTTCCCAACCACCTCCTTTGGGTTGTTTATTGATTTCTCCTTTGTATCTATCTGTCTGTATCTATCACTTTGTATTGCTTTTATCTAGACATTAAGGGATTTGATGTATGCCATTGCTTTTCATTATTTTATAGCAAGACCTAGATTTTTTGATACAAAATGATGAGCACTATCTTGAAGCAGGTACTTGCTATACACACAGTTTTATATAGCTGCCAAAAATTTGTGAAAGGAAGGAAACGAAAAAACAACCCATTTAGTAGCAGGTGCTACCTGTTCCCTCATCTGCATGTTGCCATAACTGCTTGATGTTACAAGCAGGATACTGTTCTCCCTCTGTTCTGCACCTCGTGCACCTTGGATTGTGTACCACTGGTTTCCCTGGCTCTGCCATTGTGCAGTCCCCAGCTCCCCTTGCCTCCCAAGCCAGAAGCCATAATTTTTACTTCCTTCAGCATTAAATCCTGTGTGCTGTGGCAACCTGAGTACCAAACACAGATGGAAAAGTAGTGCATAACCAGGTTTTAGAGGCTGTTGGGATTACCATGTGGAACCCATACTGTCTTGTGCTTAGTGTGATGTTGGTAACTGACCTCATGAATAGTATCTCCTCTTAGGTGGTTTCACTTCTTACTGAGCACTTCTTGCAACTTTCTTAGGCATATGAATAGGAAGAATTGCTAAACAGAATTCCTGCATGGATTGTTTTCAAGGTGTGCGAGTGGTGGGATTTGTGGGTTTTGGTCAGGATAGAGGATACTTTTACGGAAATTTTTCTATGCTCTTTGGTTTGTAAACCCAGAAGCTAAACCCTGTCTTAGAATGTGTTTCAACTGGGACAGCCCACAGAATCACTGCAGGTCTGTACTTCATGGCAGCCTCTTTTCTGCACACAAGCTCCAAAATACAGTGTTTTGGTTTTAGAACTTCTAATAGAGTTCTGGGTGATCTTCCATCTTCTCAGCTCAATCCCTGGATACCCACCTGATAGCTGAACCAAGTATTTTATCTTTTTAATTGAGGATTCTAAGTAGAAGCAGTAGCAAACCCTGTGGTATGTGCACTCAAAGCTGCTGTTGCTTCCAAGTTGTGCTCCCGCATAGCTGAGGATCTGGAAGGTTCTTTTGGGCCATGTGTGCAGCTGGTGAGATGGCTGTAGCTATAGATGCCTTCTTTTGTGTGTTCAGTTTCCCTGTGTACATACTAATTGACTTTTTTTTGTTCTCCTTTACAGTGACCTTAATCACAGCACGCAGTATGTGCAGGGGCTGGCACTCTGTACTCTTGGCTGCATGGGCTCCTCTGAAATGTGCAGAGACCTTGCAGGAGAGGTGGAGAAGCTCCTCAAAACTTCCAACTCCTATCTTAGAAAGAAGGTACTTCAGGGAACTTGAATACTTTGTTATGGATTAGAAGGCAAGATGGGTTGAATACCTTGCTGATATCTGGAATACTAGATGACTTGGATCACACTGGCTGAATATTTTCCCACTGAGCAAGACAGAGCTCAAAACTCCTTCTCTGTCAATAGCAGGAATGTGTGTAAGCCTCTAAAAGACAAGCCTCCAATGGGTGAGGCAGTTGTTTGTATTTTTATATTCTCTACCCTAAGGTTATTGATGGTAATGTGAACACCTGCCCCTCCACAGACATTAGCCACAAACTCACGGTCATCAGTTATATTTTTTTATCTTCTCAGATAAATCCAGAGAAAGTTTAATTATTAACAGTGCAGACAGATATCTGAAGATTTCAACCTACCTGATGGCTTCTCTTGATGATGGTGACAGTAGCATGAGAGCTAGAAAGGTTAAGGTCTCAAAATGGGCAGACACTTACAAATCATCTCATTTCTGCAGCAAGTGTGCCATAGCATCTGCAGAGTGTGATCACCCCTATTCTTCTAGATTTATCTGTTGCTAAATCTTGGGTAGAGTGTGGAGCAGTAAGATTTAGGAAGAGGTGCGTGGTTATTTCTTTGTCTAGTGCTGGATCTAGAGAGAGATTGGAAAGCAAAGCTAAGAGGTATTGCTGTATTCTAGGAAGAGGCCCTTAGTGCAATTCTCAAGCAGCTGTAAAGAGTAGTTTTTCCTGTTGCTTCTGCAGCCTTAAAAGAATTAGCAGAGTTTTTTCAAAAAAACCTCAAAGTATACCTGTGTTTCTCATAGCACCCATCACCTGCAGGAGGAAGTTATTTTGTGGGAAAGGAGATGATATTCAAGGGAAAATAAATGAGCCATAATTTGGCATAAGTTAATTATTTGCTTCTAATGCATTCCCTAGCAACAGGGAGACAGGCTGAAGTAGCCACTTTAAAGGCAGAGTTACTTTGCAGATAATAGAACTTTTGATGTGAATAATGTGAGAGTGAACCATTATTAGTGGAGTATTAGTTTGTAGCTCAGTGCTCCTGTACCCCAGTTCATGGTAGTTTTATTGAACTCTTCTGTGATGCTGTTTAGTCACACTTGTAATAGAGAGATGAAAAAATGTGTCATAAACTTCCCAGGCCTTTGTGTATCATGAAGACTGTGATAGTCTACCACAGTGGGAACTTTCTCAAAAAGGGTATCATTGGCATTGCAGTGTGTCCTGACAGAGATGTTTTTCCTATCCAGGCAGCCCTGTGTGCTGTTCATGTCATCAGAAAGGTGCCTGAACTCATGGAGATGTTCCTGCCAGCCACCAAAAACTTGCTGAATGAGAAGAACCACGGTAATAGCTGAGACAGACCTTAGCAAGGCTGCACCATCCTCTGTGGAATGGTGCACTCACTACCTCCGTCTTCTGTTTGCAGGGAACTTTTGAGGTGTATTTGTATGATCTGTTTCTTCCCATTTCTGTGCAGTGAAAGCAAATGTCTTTCAGAAGGAAGGGATGTGTAGGACTCTGCTACTCAGCAGGAGTTTTGCATGGCATGGGTGACAAAAGGGACTCTCTCACTGCGTTTTGATGCACTTCAGAGTAGTGGGTGAAATGGGAAAGCTTGTGATTTTTATCCAATACACTGCCTAAAGTGACTCTGAAGTGCACTTTCTAGGTTGGGATGCAAGGGGTTTTTTTGTAGTCTTTCTCTAGATGGAGGTCTGAGGAAGACCCAGTTCAAGTCATGTAAGTTCTGGTAGGCTCCCTAAATCAGAAGAGAAAATCAGGAGGTGTGAGGAACCCAACATCCACAACACCATTGCCACATATTGGCCTTTGGAGTCTTTTGTTTGTATAGAATTATGGAGGGTTGAATTTAAAAGGGACTTTAGAGGTAATGTAGCTCAACTGTGTCTCTGTTACTGTATGTTTAGTTTCTGCAAATTTTTGCAGACCAAGTCCAATTTCTCTCCTCCTCTGGCCTTTAGTTACAGACTTAAGACATGAGGACATTGCTATTTGCTTCCCCTTGCAATCACAAATATCTTTAGTGGTAGATATGTTGAATTCAAGAACAGGTGTTTTTTTTTAAATGACTTCCTGTTGTTTTCTTATGATCTTTGTCATGTGTCTGGAGCCAGTGGAATGATGTTAAATGTAGATACATTTTCCTTGCCTCCTCCCTGTTTAGGTGTTCTTCACACATCAGTTGTCCTTCTCACAGAGATGTGTGAGAGAAGCCCAGACATGCTTGCACACTTTAGAAAGGTAAGTGTGAACTGGTTATATTCCAGACTTAATATTCACAGCCTTTTAATAAAATGCTTACAACTCTTTGGGTGAAGAATTTAACAATACTGTCTGCTTGTTATCTTAAGAAAAAAAATCATTAAGTGTGTAAATCTTGTGTGTATCTAGGCTTAATCCCCTTCAGTAAGTGGGTAAGTTACAAAACATCAGTCTTAAGATTGCACAGTATATAAAACAACCTAAAGTTAGATTTAAATTGTTGGTTTTGATGGTCCCTTAGGGTTTTTTCCACTCTTTTCATCTACTTGCATAGCGACATTGTAATCACAAATGTAATAAAGAGACAAAGATGAAAAACTGAAGCTTATGCCCTCACCTGAATGACTTGGCCACAGCCACAGAGTTGTATAAACTCAGGTCAAAAATACCCATGGAAGTTCTAGTTGTATAGATACCTCATGCCTGGTTCATGCTGTAGTACATCACTTTCCAGTTTAACTGTAGGGTTTGAGAGTCAATGTCACTCTTTTTCCTCTGGTTAGGCGTGTTTGCTTCCCGCCACCCTCCCGACTTCCTTATGCCCTTTGCTAAAATTTGCTGAGATTATTATTGCCATGTGAAAGATTGCCAATAGAAGGGCATCTCAAAATTGCCTTGGTTGTCATTTTGACTTCTTGGTTAAAGGAGGAGAAACCGAACAAAGCTGGTAGAACAGAACTGGCCAGTTGCTGCTCTGAAAAGTCTTAAAGATGTTTGTTTATTTGCATGCCCGGTTTACTATTCTTGGCTTGTCTGTATCATTAGGAATTTCAAATGGTGCATCCTTTGGTGTATTTTCCCTTGCCTTAATTGCATATGTCAAAGCAGGAATGAAAGTGGGGTGAGGTTCATTTTGCAGGAGCCATCCCTGCTACTAATGCTCAGTTAAGTTGATAGTTGTGGGAAAAGAAGGAAGAGCTGAGTCCCCAAAATTTAGTTACTAGGTACATTGTTTCTAGCTATTTCTTGTAGATGTTTATGCTGTGGATGGTGTAACATTGACTTGTCCCTAATGCTTGCTTCCTCTGTTTTGTCCCTTTTGTCTGTTCGGAATCCTGCTGAGTTAGAATGAAAAGGTAAGAGTTAATTCTTCTAGATGGTGCATGTTTGCCTTGAATCTGTAGATATTTGTCCCTTGTGAGGCAGTGCCTCTTAATGACACATTTGCGATTGATGCCACATGCTTAGATGAACTGTACTTGTCTAATGCTCTTTGTATGCTGATCTTGTCACTAAACCTCTAGATCCGTGGCAGCCCAGAATCTCAGTTGCGGCCTCTTCCAAACATCAGCCTGTTTTCCTCAAGCTCTCTCTCATTTGAGGAATACTTAAGAGAATTTTTTTGTGCCTGTACAAGGTGCAGCCCAGGGCTTTTTTCCTATCACAAACTTAGCTTTGTGTTTTGCCTGAATCGTGGGGCAACTTTGGACAATTCCTGAAAGGGAGCAGGACAGACAGTTATTTACCTGCCTGCAAGAGGCTGTAAAGCCTTACTGTCCTGCAAAGAGCTACCAAGTGCAGCTGCAGTGCTGATATTCTTCATGGGTGTCATTCGTACTCCAGAAGATTGGCGGGCAGCCCTCAACTGATTTCCATGGCTGTAATGTTTCTCTTTCTTTGTTCTGTCCTCAGTCCTGATAACTCTTGCATGTTGGAAGGCAAAGAAAATGTTAATCAGCATTCCAGAAATGCTCCACTTGTCTTTTACTCTGTCTCAAGGGAAGATGAAATAGCACCCTTTGGTTTCCTCTTTAAGACAGGCACAGGAAATTCAGGGTTCCTTTTGTTTGTATGTTTAGTTAAATGCACCTTTATAGGGGAGTATGTAACTCCTGAGGAGCAAAGGTAGGAACAGAAAGAGAGGTTGGAGAATCTCAGGTGGTCTTCTTCTTGCACTGTACCACAAATGTAGATTTAGTACTTTAAAGGTATGGTGCTCCAGTCCCAGCTTAACTCCTTCTAGTTGTGCCCTAGCTAAGCTGTAAGTATTAATACAGCATCAGCTCTAGGTTTGCAGGTTGAACTATGTGGAAGAATCCAGACTGACTAGCTTTCAATTGGATCTGTGCTTGAAAGCTGGGGTTGGGGAAAGAACAACACTCTAATAGGACAACTCTCTTCTTCACAGCTTGTTCCCCAATTAGTTCGTATTCTGAAGAACCTTATCATGTCTGGATATTCACCAGAGCATGATGTGTCTGGGATCAGTGACCCCTTTTTGCAGGTAAGAACTGATGCAAACAGTGACTGATAGCTTTAATTCTAGTACTGTGTTTTGAGCCTTAGGGCAGCTGTGTTAATTTTAAGATTTTGTGTCTTCATTAGAGCTGATTGTGAAAATGCTCTTCATCTGCCCTAGTGCCAGACACCTGCCTTAGTTTAAGCAGCAGCTGTAGTGCCTTACCATGTCATGTGACAAAAGAGAGAAGCAGCAAGTATTGGTCTGGCAAGGCTGTTCCTGGTAGTGAGGGGACTCTGAACAGTTCTGGCCAGTGGGAAGAAAATGAGCACAGCACAAGCATGTTCTTCTTGATAAAGGTCTTACTCAGGATAAGCATTTTGCTTAAGAATGGAAATCAGCAGCTTATTTTGCTTCTTTGCCACTCCTCGGGAAGTGTACTGGGCATTTTGTGACAGCACGTCAAACACTCCCATCCAGTGAGCTTTTCTTTGCTTTTTCTTTGTCAAATAGGTACGAATCCTGCGGTTACTAAGAATTTTAGGGAGAAATGATGATGATTCTAGTGAAGCAATGAATGATATACTTGCACAGGTGAGGTCTGAAAGATTGATGAGTGCTTTAAACTCTCTTGGTTTGTTAATCATTTGCATTCAGCAGCACTGGTGAGGATACAGCTGCTTGTCATCCTGGGTGGAATTTTGCTGAAAGGGATGCATGTTCAGAACTGTGATGCTGTTTGCTAGGAGTTGATTACTCTCACCGCCTGTTCTGCAGAGCAGCACAAAGAGGATTTGTTTTGCATGTGTTGGAGTTGCTTATTTTGTTTCCTTTCTCCAGGTTGCCACTAATACAGAAACAAGTAAAAATGTGGGAAATGCCATTCTCTATGAAACTGTGCTGACTATTATGGACATAAAATCTGAGAGTGGCCTGAGAGTAAGTTGCTTTTGCTGTGGTCTTTGTTTTTTTCCTAGGATTGTGTTAGAGCAATGTGTTTGGAGGACATGAAGCAAGGTTGTTTCACCCAAACACAGCTCTGCAGTTGACTCTGGATAAGCATGTAGCCTTTTCAGAAAGTGGTGCTTGTTTTTTGGGGGGGGGTTTATAACAAAAATTAAAAAGCAAAACTTTCTGCAGACTGTTTCCTTGAGTGCAGGTGAGAGCCTATGCTGCATGTCTCTTAGCTTTTCCTCTGCTTAGGCAGCTCCTGGAGTTCTTTTTGGCTAAGAACTGAGTTTTGACATGTTGCCTTTAAAATCATCCTGAAACAATGAAGATGACCAGCAGCCTTTTAGATCACTGACCTTCCCTAACTCTTTCTGCAGGTCTTAGCCATTAACATCCTAGGCCGTTTCTTATTAAACAACGACAAAAATATTAGGTAAGTTGTACAAAGCATGTTTTGACACCACCCAGTTTAAAATGTGTGAGAGGCAATTACATAAAGATGATGCTGAGATAAAGCTTTCCAGGAGGCCCTGTTGGGATAACTGGTGTTTGGGTTAGTGTGGTTGTCGAGCTTGATGCTTTCTTGATGAGTTCCTTTCTCCATGCAAATCTTACCTGTAGCCCTGCCCTTCTTAGCTGGTAAGCCTAGGTGTATGATCTAATTCTTAAAGTGTGTTTTTTGATCAGGTCCATGGGTTTTTTCCCAGTAACCCGTGGATCCCCTGTGTTGTCTCAAGTGGTCTGTGCTGCTATTCAAATCAGAGTTGGCGTTGGAGATCTAACAAATTAGGCAAAGATTGATTTTCCTGATTGTGTGCTGGTGGCAACAGGGAGTTTGGTTGTGCTTTAGTCACTGTTCATCTGGACATGGAATTGCTGCAACTGCTAGAATTGGGCAGTTGGATAGCACACCATGACATGGGTTGCAGACTCTAGCCATGGGAGTTGTGACTCATGCTAGTTTGAGTGTCAGATCTGTGGAGGTCTAATCTTTAATTACCCCATCTTTTCAAAATCTTGGTGAAGACTGGACCGCTGACCTGAGCCCAGGAATTGGGGCAGGGGCTTGTCGGGGCAGGGGCTTGTCTGGGCAGCAGGGTGTTGTTAGGCAGGTTCCAGCTTAGTATGGTAACTCTCCTGTGAAGACAGGCCAGACAGTCCCCTGGAGGATTTCCATTCCTTAGTGAGTACAAGAGAATCCTGTTCAGTTGTAAAATAAGACCAAGTCTGGGGTGGGGGCAGTGTCTGCACAGAAATCAAATGGCTACCGTCAGCTCTGATGACTGTATGTCCTTATCACAGATATGTAGCTCTGACATCATTGTTGAAAACTGTGCAGACAGACCATAATGCAGTACAGCGGCACAGAAGCACCATTGTGGACTGCCTGAAGGACCTGGATGTCTCCATTAAAAGGTAATTGAAGTACCAGTGAAACAGACTCTTGAGGTTCACAGCCTGTGGAAGGTGAGCAGGGCATAGGGGAAAATGTCAGTAATCCTGGGGAACTGTCAGTGAGAGCAGTAAGAAGATAATGGTTCATAATTCAAAGGAGGCAATGAAGATGTGCAGCCAACTTCTTTGGAAAGCTGCTGTTGTATTTCATGGGGAAAGAAATTTTCTGTTTGCCTGAATTTTTCCAAAATGGAATCTCAGCAGAGATCAGATCTGTGTGCTCTCAGTGAGATGGGAAGCCTCTGTGCAGTATGATTCTGATCAAACCTACTCTGATGTGTTCCGTGTTGTTTTTCTTTCCCAGATGAACAGGCATGTTCATGTTGTCATGAAACAGTGTTAAGTCATCCAAATAATGTATTCTAGATTCAGTAGATGAGGCAGTGTAGAGCTGAGACTAAATTTAACTGTTCAAACAATTCACTTACAAATTGCTTACGATTGCCATGTCCTTTTATCATTCTTGGTGTTCATTTGTCATTCAAACAGTGGTATGATGCTGCTTCTCTGGGCAATGGGAAAGCTTACAACCTTACTTCTCACTACAGATACACTTTTTGTTGTATATGCAGTCTTGGCTTCTTCCTCTGTTTCTTCACCCAGAGGGTGTTTGGGCACTGGCACAGGCTCCCTGGGGCAGGGGGCACAGCAGCAAGGCTGAGAGAGCTCAATAAACCTTTGGATGATATTCTCAGGCACATGGTGTGACTCTTGGGGTTGGTCCTGTGCAGGGCCAGGAGTTGGACTTGATGGTCGCTGTGGGTCCTTTCCAGCTCACTGTATTCTCTAACTCTGTGATTCTCATTACTTCAGTTATGTTCCTTTTACTCATGATAGGAAGTTTCTACTGTTTCTGTCAGTCACTCATGGGAACTTTTGCCCAGCCTATGTGGAATGCCTCTCTTCTAAACTAAATCTTTCAGCCTGTCAGTTCCTTGTTCTTTCTTTCAGAACTCTCCATCATTATTCTTTCTGTAACTGTGTTACAAAGAGGGGCCTGAGCTCAGTGCAGTATACAGCATGCAGTGATGGGGACAGTGGCAGCCCTAGTGCATTTTGTGGAATTTCATTGAGCTCTCATCACGTCATGAATATACCTTCAAAATGGCTCAACCTCTTTTTTCCATCTACTCAGACTGATCAGATACCCTATAGATACTCATTCTCCTGTAAGCATTCTTCAAATGTATGCCTTTTGAATCAGATATAGATGGTTGGGGGTTTTTTAACAGCACTGCTCAGTCTAATATGTAACAAATAGGGAAGAAATTAGATTTGTCTTGTTTCTGAAACTTACTTTTAATTGTTCTGTAATGGGTGTCATGTAATCTATTTCTACAGTTGCAATCTATCCCAAAACACGAATTTGTATCTTAAATGCTGAGCAAGTGAGGCTGCTGTTGCTGTTTGGTGCCAGACCCAGCACAGGGCTAGGCTGTGGAGCAGCAAAGCTCCATCTGTGTTTTGGATAGAAGGCAACAAAAGCATTTTACTGGTGCCTGCTAGCAAAACACCACTGAGCTTCATGTGTGAGTGCTGTTGAAGGATGAAGCCTTTGAGTGATCCATCAGCAGAGCACAATGTTGCCATGCTGACACTCATGCTGCTGACAATGCACTTCTTCATTGAAGCAATATATTGACTGAATGTATGTCAGAGTCCCCAGGTAGCAAGTTTCAGGGGCTGGGACTTGAGGGAAAGACATGAGACGTGGTTTTGATCATCTGACTCATGGCCTCTTCTCATCATGTAACTGTCACAGTGTGTCTTTGTTCCATGTGGTGTAATTTAGAGTGCCTTTGCCATTTAATTCAAGTCTTTTTGTCTGCTTAATTTGATCAAACTAAATGATTAAGAGCTTCACGACAGAAATGAAACATGTAACATGACTGAAGGTAAGAAATAATGTGCTGAGATAAATGCTTGGTATTAAGATTATAGCGTGCTCCTACGCACCTGCAGTGTTGCTATATCTGCTATAATGTGACTGAAAATCTAAACAGAAACATGTAACCCAGTATGGTCAGATCCGAGGAGGTGGAAACTAGTTGGAGAGATGGAGCTAATTCTAATAATGCTCTAGGTCATCAACTGGACACAGATTTAAATGTTAAAGGGTAACAATTTAGTTAGGTATTTCTACCCTAATTCTGAACACCTCTGTGTTTTCTCAGTCCCTGGCTATTAGTTGGGTAAAAGGCAAAGTAACACATTTACAATTCACCATTCTGTAGAAATCCTTATTACAAGAATAACTAGGAAAATGTTGAGAGGCAGTGCTGTCTAGATGTTCTCAGATTCTCAAGAACACATAGCTTGTGTCCAATACCATTTTAAAGATTACTTGAGGTTGTTTAGTGAGCCTGCTTTAATGCATTTTAATGTAACTATTGCAAAGTGTATCAGAAATTAATCACATTTGAAGTTAGTAGTCTTCATTTAAAAAATGTAAGAATGAGAGACTCATGCTAAAATCAACTACAGAAGCTTCAAGTAGAAGGGCCTCTGAGCTCTGGGTGTGCACCAGAAGGAACAGCAGGGAGCTGGTTCTCTGAGTAGTCGTGGTGTCAGCCTGTCTGTAGGGAGGAGGAATGAACGGAGAAATCTTACATAGTCTGACAGGATCCAGTACAGTGTATCAGTTAATACATTAAATCTCTACTGTATCTGAATCTGTTATATATGGAGCTGGAGACAGGTCTCTTCTGGATCTCTGATCTGGAGAAGCGTGTTGTAGCACGGATTAGTTGTTGCAGTTGTGTGTCAGGAATTATCAGCAAGCAATTACAAACACTTGAACAGTCAGTTTAATGCTGATAGGCTCTCATTGCTGAAAGATATTGCCAGCCATAAAGACACATGGACAGATGCTTCTAGAACACTTTGCACCCTCACTCCCCCTTACTTTTTGGGGGGTGGGTGTTTATTGTCTGCCTATGAACAGGAAAACACTGGCACATTTAATGTGAAAGGCTATTCTCGTAGGATTAATAAATATTACTTTCTTCTTAATTAAAAGGTAACTGCATTTTTGTAGCTGGACTTGTGGTTTGTGGGGTTTTTTTCTTCCTTCACTAGGTGCAGATACTTGATTGGTTTTCTGTCTCTTGCCCTAGGCGTGCAATGGAACTGAGTTTTGCTCTTGTTAATGGCAACAATGTCCGTGGAATGATGAAGGAGTTGCTGTATTTTCTAGATTCCTGTGAACCAGAGTTCAAAGCAGACTGTGCATCTGGAATATTTCTTGCAGCTGAAAAGTATGGGGTCATTTTACTTGCTATTAGTTTTTGGTACATTCTGGGAATTGTGAGCATCTTGTATGTTGTCCCTCCCCACTCCCCAAGAGCAAATGTGTTGAACATCTCTTCTCCATTTGCTGACCTGTGTGATTTATCAGTTGTAGCCCGTTCTGAGGAACAGGATACAGTGTTGGTGTCCCCCCTCAGGAAGCAGTGGGGCAGGAAATAACTGAGGGGGGTGTTCTGATGATGATGGGTTTCTGGATGGTGTTGAAGGCTGGCAGTTGTTGCTCCAACTTGTTCTCTTAACTTTGTCAGATATGCTCCTTCCAAGCGCTGGCACATAGACACAATTATGAGAGTCTTAACAACGGTAAGTGAAATTGCCTCTCTTGTATGTGACTACATAGCATTTTCTTAATTCTCTAGGGAGTTACTCCTCATCAAGTTGGAGGTGGCTATAAAGGCTGGCAGATAACAAATGCTAAAATACACAGAGGAAATAAGTGTACTTATGATAGTGCCTCAAGGCAGCTAGTCAGAAATATGTAAATTCAGTAAATAAGGGCAGGTGGTTTTTTTAGAGGAAATGTCTGATTTCAGAAACACAAGAATAAGAGTGTGTAGCAGAGGGTAGTCATATTAGCTTCGAAGTTAGGACAACTCTTGTGCTGTCTGATTCCACTGTACAGTGCTTTTCAGGGGAGACTGAACACAGCCTTAAGTGACTTGCAAATAAAAAGGGGGTGAAGCAGTTTTCTAGAATTATTCCAAGTGGAGTCCATTAAAACTTATTAATGAAACCGCATCAAGAGCCTTCTAGTTCCTCTTCTTGGGGTTTAATTATAACTCTTTACCTACTTCAATTTGTTTATAAACACCACAGCCAAGGTGGCACTGGAATACTCTTTTGGCAAACAAGAGGGAAGAGATCTTGATAACTTGGGTAAGGCAGTGTCTTCCCTCAGCCAAAGGAGCGGGAAGAGATTTATCAGTATGCATGTTCAAATTTGAGAAGCTCATCAAGAAGTGAGTCTGGCTTGTGAGCTGTTTTGCTGCCCTGAGACAGAGAAAAGTAGATTCCTCTGAACTGAGAATTGATTTCCATTGGAAGGTTGGCTGTGAGAATTGCTCTCAGATGACTTCATTCAATAAAATAACTTCCTTTTCTTGACTGTGTGAGAAACCACTTATAACCTTTTGCAGTTTCAGGCTATCTGTAGTATGGATTTCTCTGGATATAGTTTTGTTAATTGGTAAATGTGCTGTCCTGTACTTCTGCCCCTCTGAACCTGCTCAAAATCAACCATAAAATACTCATGTATCTGAAGGTTGATTTTTTTTTTTTTTTATTTCCATGCACATCAAGTGGTTTTGTGAAAGGTATCAGCAGCTGCTGGGTGTTACTAAGAAGGTGAATAGTAAAACCCAACAATTTTTCTTGCAGGCAGGAAGTTATGTTCGTGATGATGCTGTTCCAAATCTGATCCAGCTAATAACTAATAGTGTGGAGATGCATGCCTACACTGTGCAGAGGCTCTACAAAGCCATCCTTGGAGATTACTCCCAGGTAAAACTAAACATGGCTAGCTTCAATTTCCTTGTTGTACTGCAATAAATATACATGTTTACTAAGCATCTCAAGGTAAGCCAACATCTCACTATCTGGCTCCAAGAGAAGGCATGTCTTCTATAAGTTTGTGTTGTTTTTAGTTTCTTCAATTCTCTTACGGAATTCTTGATCAAATAAAACATTCCTCATTTTTTCTGCCGTGGAGAATTTCCTTGGCTGGGAGGAAGGCTAAGCTTGCTGTTGGAAATGGGGATGGTTTAATTTATCTTACAGGCATCCATTTATCTCTGAGGCTTCTCTGGTTTTTGTTCCAACAGCAGCCCTTGGTGCAAGTGGCCTCCTGGTGCATAGGAGAGTATGGAGATCTTCTGGTGTCTGGTCAGTGTGAAGAGGAGGAACCAATACAGGTATAGCTTAGGAAAGATCAGAAATGGTACACCTGGCTAAGGCTGGAGCTGCTTGATGCTGGCTGTGTGAGGGGAATGCTTGCAACAGTTCCTTAGCAGTGATGTCTGTGATGGTGATGGACCCTGGACAGGAATCTCCATCCCTTGCTGCAGGCATGGACTGTGTAAACACTGGCTGTGTGGAGTGCTGCTACAGTTGGCAGAGCAGTGTGGTTTCAGTGCTAACCTGCCTTGTAAGGAGTCTGCCAGGGTCTTAGGTTATTTTGTTGATAAACCTGCTCTTCAATGCATGGAGCAGGAACTGTATTTTAAAACATGTACCACGAGGTCTCCACCTGGATGCGTGTCTCACATGCTCTGAACATAATGCTGCAGGCTCAGAGTTGCAGAGGAAGTGTGACATGGCCATTCAGCAAGACAGGTTTTTACAGTATACTCTGGCAGGCTTGCTGCAAAGCTTCTGTCTGTCTCAGCCTAACCTCTCTGTACCTTTTCAGGTAACAGAGGATGAAGTTCTTGATATTTTAGAAAGTGTCCTGATATCTAATATGTCTGCATCTGTGACACGGGGCTATGCTCTCACTGCCATCATGAAGCTTTCCACAAGGTTCACCTGCACTGTCAAGTGAGTTCTCATTGGTTGTATACTGCACAGGGCTTTGTTGCAAATATGCTGGCATCGGTTGTCTTCAGTAGGAGTATCCCTTGAACACGTTCTGCTTCCATGGGTTACAAGAATCATCCTGTTATTTGTTGGCTTTTACAGTCCTCCTTTGCTCACTGGGTGGAAGATGTCTGCTGTTTGTACTGTTTTCTCTATGGATGTTCTCTACTGTACGGGACATACATTGCCATTTCTTGGAAACTCCTTATGGGAAAGAGAAGTCCTTACTTTCAGTGGGCTGTTCTTTCCAGTTCCTTTTTCGGATGATGGAGAGAAAAACAGCCTTGTTTCCTACTGGAGGCTTCCTGGTGTGGGTAGTTGAACTTCTTTATGCTGTACCTTAAGGTGGTGCATTAATCACCCGCTGATGTTGTTGTGAGAGGACAGTTCAGGTAGGGGTGTTGCATGGATACTGCAGGGGCTGCTGTGTTACATGAGTTGAGCAAAAGGAGCAGGTAGCATCTTCAGAATGACACGTGCTAATCCTTTGCTTATTGCTGCTAATTCCATGGTGTGTGTGTTTGTTCCTCCTGTCCCGACAGTCGCATCAAGAAAGTAGTTTCCATCTACGGCAGCAGCATCGATGTGGAGCTGCAGCAGAGAGCAGTGGAATATAATGCACTTTTCAAGAAATATGATCACATGAGGTAAGTACTGATGAGTTTTGGTGTTTGAAAAGGCTCATTCCAATGTGCACTGATCTCCTGTCCATGACACACTGAGCTTTGTCTGGTGGTTTTGGTAGGTTTACAGAGGAACTAGAATCCCTTCCCCATCTGTAGGGTTACTGAATGTTTTAAGGACTTAATGTATCCTGCAATGTTGTTCTGTGTTTAGAGACTTTCTCTGCTAAAACATTTGTCCTGCTTTGAGCCTGAGCTTGACCGATTTTTACTTCTAGGTGTTGAATCTTAAATTTTCTTAAAGTAAATATCTGCAGGTAGCTTTTACCATGCTAGCATTACCCAAGTCATTAGGTTCAAACTGATTTTAAAATGCTTTTGGAATAAACGTGGAGAGATGCACTGACCTCCTCTCCTAAGCTGAGTTCTGAACTGGAAATAATTCTTCCAACTATCAATACTTTTCAGGTTTTCAGAGCATCTTTTTTATTTACTGTATCTTCTTGTAGTATCTATTTAAAATCTCCAATTTTACAGGGAAAGGCATGCTATTCACTGTACCACTCAGCATCCCTGTTTTACAATTAGTGAGCATGATCACCTCCTTACACCTTATCATTCAGAGGTCCCCAGTCATAATTGCTTTGCACAAGTGATTGTTCCTCTGTGAAGCAGTTAGAGGTCTGCTTTGTTGCAGTAACTAAAACTGTAATTCTTTGCAAAATAGTCATTAGTCTGCTATGTGCAATAGTTAATTGTTGATGCATAGGAGCACCACAGATTGTTGTATTTAGCATGGATCATAAGATTGAAGGAGATTTTCTGGGGATTAACTTCATCCACCCATGAAAACTTTCTTTAAGATTCCATTGGATGAAGAAGCATCCATTTTAGAGTTTAAATGAGAGATAAAATGGGTGCCACTGGACTAAATATTGCTTGTGTTTGTAGGGAGTTCTAAACCTTGTTTGAAAGACTCTTCACAATCACATTTTTCCTTAGGTACCATCCCATTCACTATGTGTAGGACACAACATCCTTGTGACTTCCTTTCTTCTCTCCCCCTGTGGGATCCGTGCAGCAACTCAAATTGTTCTTAGAAAAGTCATGTTAAGGAGCAAGAGCATGTGAACCTCCTGGGACTTCCATGGAGCCTTATGAATGAGTTGAGAAAAATCCAGCATGAGAGCCTTTTGATCTGAGTTGACCATTGCAGCTGACAGAGTCTGGTGATCAGCTTGGCAGTGTTTGCTCTTCCCAGTTTTGGGAGACATTGCACTTCAGGAATATATATGTGAACTTAATTCAGCTTTACAAGACATTTTTTTCCTCCAGTGTATTCTACTGCTCGTTACAGTGTAAAGGTCAATGTTTTATAGTTCCTGCCCATTAAGACTGTTCATGGTCAAAAATATGGCCTATTGTTGGGTTTATTGGTACTGGGGCACTTTTTCAGCCCAAGAGATGTGTAGAGCGTGGCTTACCCCTGTTGCATGTGGCTCAGTCTACAAGGGGCTTCTTATATTTACAGACTAGTTCTCCCTGTGTAAGGAGTCAGGATCCCATGCCTCTTCTTCAGTCTCTTTCATTTCAGGAGGGTACTCTCAGGGGCTGCTGAACCTCCATCTCTTTGGAAACTTAATTTGGATAAATGAAGAGTATGATGATTGCTTTTCCAGCTTTTCCACCTGTTTTAAGGGATTAACCCCATTTGCAAAGAGAACTCAAATGAGCTGACTCTGACTCACCTGTATATGGACAGAGCTGTCAAGTGTCCCAGATCTGCAGCTAATCCACCATTGCACAGTTATGTAATCTTTGTCTTGGATTTGTTATCTGAGCCCCACAGTGAAAACGGTCTCAGGTACTGGAGGAAAACAGGAGACAGGAGGGCTTCTTTTGTTTTTACCTGTCAGCTAACCTGTTTACACTGGCACAGAATGCCAGAGATTGCTTCTGACCACCTCAAGTTGGCATGTGATCTTACAGTTCCCCTGCACTGGAGCTCAAAGGAAAAGGCAGGTTGCCCTGTGTATATCATCTCTTGAATGTCTGAGTGTTTGGATTGGGATCTAGGAAGATGGCACAGTGTAACTATGTCAGCTTCTTTCAGGCCAGCACTGCTTGAGAGAATGCCAGTAATGGAGAAAGTCACCACAAATGGCCCTACTGAGGTTGTACAGACCAATGGAGAGACAGAGCCAGCAGTACTGGAAACCAAACCTCCACCCTCTGGATTGCAGCCTGCTATCCAGGTAACAGAAACTGACCTGAGATAAGCTTCACTGCCTGTTAGACCATGCTCTGGCCACTGCCAGCAGTAAGCTGAGACCATGTCCCTTCCCCTGTCTGAGTCTTTGCTAGTTCGGACTGATGGTGAGAATCACAGCTCTGCTCTGATGGCTCTAGGAGCAGGTGTGTGGGACAGGTCATTGTGGGCCCCCCAGGAGAGGAGGAATTAGCTCTGTTGGTTATGGTGCTGATAATGCCAGGGTTGTGGGTCTGATCCCTATACAGGCTGTTCACTTAACCTTGTGGGCCCCTTCAAATTCAGAATACTCTGCGATTCCCCAACCTGTCTCAGTGTGCACAAACTCTGTCCTTCCCTAGCTCTCTGGTCCCACAAGCATGGAAACTAGATCTCTTCTGGGGCCTGGGATCCCAGCAAAACTAAGAATTCCTCTGACTGGCCAGCAGCTCTGTTGGTCTTCAGTCTGAGAACAAGCAGCATCCCCTGCATTTGAAGAGAAAGTAGGAGAAAGTTGAATATATGTAACTATTACATTCACTCTCTTATTAGGCAAATGATTTGTTGGACTTACTGGGGGAAAGTGATATAACACCTGTAATCCCCACTGCACCTACAACCAAGCCAGCCTGTGCTGGTGGGGAGCTCCTTGACCTCCTGGGAGACCTCAACCTAACAGGTGAGCAGGCTGCATCTCTTAGAAGTCCACATTCTCAGCCCTGGAGTGTGATCAGGGTGAGCTAGTTCTTCATTGTCTATTAAGTCCTAGTTTTCACACTTATTCTCACCAAGATCCATGTTAGCATGCAGATGGGAGCTGGGGAATGAAGTCCCACATTGACTCTGCATGATTAGTTGGCAAGACTTGAGCATTTTTGCACTTCGGTCTGGGAATGCTGTGAGCCTTTCCCAGAGAGGACTGGGAGATGTGAGGAATTTAATTCCTAATTCTATTTGAATGCCTGCTAGCTCAAGAGGAGCCAGTTCTTGAAAGTAGAAAAGGGGAGGATGACAACACAGATTTTTTTTTTCTTTTTCTGTGGAGCTTCATCTAAAGAAATACAATATGCAGTGGTCAGTCTTTGGTGAAGGAGTAATTCTTCATTTAATGACAGCTGTGTAATAATGGTTCAACATTTCTTGTAGGTTCTCCAGTAACTGCTCCTGCACCCCAGATAGCACAGCCTCCATTCCTGCTCGATGGACTTACAACACAGCCTCTCTTCAATGACGTTGCTGCAGGTTAGGGACATGGAAATCCTTTGCCTAAAGTGCCCCAGCACTCAATTAGAAGAGGAAACAAGGGGTAGTAAAACAAAAACAAGGGGGAGAGGATTTGAAAATGTGGCATAGATACTGGAATAGAAGGGGCTGTGTTTAATCTCCAGAAGAGTTCATGTCTGGGGTAAAGTAAATGCATACTGTGATGTTGAGAATGATCTCCAGATTCTGTAGGTCTGCTGCTTTTTTGTTTTCTACAGGAATCCCCTCCATTACTGCATACAACAAGAATGGGCTGAAGATTGACTTCACTTTTGAGAGGTCGAACACCAACCCCAGTGTCACTGTAATAACGATACAGGCCTCCAACAGCACAGAGCTGGATATGACAGATTTTGTTTTCCAAGCTGCAGTACCAAAGGTAGAGCCACTTAAGTAAACTACAGTGAGAGGCTGAGGGTCGGTTGTAAACACTCCCTGAGCAGTACTTTCATGTAGACAGAAACTTGCAAGTTAAACTAAGGCTCAGAGCTGTTAGAAGGATCTCTTCGTGCTCAGTTAGGTCATCTCTTTCTGGTCTGAAAGTAAATGTTGTAAATGCACTAGAACACAGGTTCCTATCAGATTGGACTACTTCTTCTTGGACAAAATTGTGTTTTAAAGTCATCGTTTTCTAGGAAAGTTGCTAAATCACACACAAAAAATGTGGAGTCAGAAAAGGTATTTTGGAGGCACTAATCATTCTCTCAATCTTATTTTCTAAGAAATATACAGTGTTCTTTGCAACTATGAATGCATGAAAGAAAAAGTCTTTTGAAGCTATTAGCTGCTTATAAAAATTTAAATGAGTCACCATATGGTGATTAGTGGCAGTCCTAATTTAAACGAGTGAATTTAGCCCTCACACTCAGCTGCTGCACAAAATATGGGAAACAAATATTGTCTAGTTTATAGTAGACTGTTGAAGTGGGATGTGACTGGAATGCTCTCCAAATTTGGGAAAGTACATTAATTTCTGAGAGTTTCACTTCTAGGAATTAGTATTCCCCTACCTCGGATTCAGGTTGGTTTCATACCTGCCATAGGAAGGCATTAGGGAAAGAATGAGCCTCCTGCAATTATAGCTGTGCTAACTGTTCCTCTGCTTGGACATTTAAAACAAAGAATCAGTGCTGATCTTGGTCCACTCAGTAGGCCCTCACCTTCCACTACTTATGCTACCTGGATCCTGCTTGCACAAAAAGCAGGTGGGCCAGTGAATGTGTTGTTTGTAGGGAACAAGAAGATAGGGAGTTGAAGAATTGATTATTCAGGGCCAGGAACTGAACTTTGAATTTTCTGTGCTTTCTCCCAATGCAAACAAGTTACTTTATTTTCTTACTTGATTAAGCATCAAATTGTTTTCTCTTTGCCTTTCTTCAGACATTCCAGCTGCAGCTCCTGTCTCCCAGCAGCAGTGTCATCCCTGCATTTAACTCGGGGACCATCACACAGGTCATTAAAGTCCTGAATCCACAAAAGGTGAGTGGTTCCAAGAAGAAATATTAAAGAGACTGTCTTGGAATTGTTCTTTTAGTGGCTGTGAGTTAGGGATGCATCTGTGATGAGAGGTAGGGAGTGATGGTAGCGAATGATGTGTTTTTCATGAGAGTCATTTTGGTTAGGGTTAGGGAAAGGTTATGAGAAACAAAGGCTTGAACAAAAAGGATGTTCTGGACACAGGTTTGGCCTTCTATTTGGTTATTTTGCTACAACAGATTCACAGCTTTGCTTTCTTGAATTCATTCATGTCTTACATTGGAATGGTTGTTAGGTTTTCAGGTGGCCTTTCCAGAGGAGCTAAACCTCGTGCTTACATGGGCTGTAAAAGCCATGTGTGTCTGGAAGGCAAGCATCTTGTCTATGAAGATATTCAAGATTTGTTCTCCCTATCTCTAGCAACATTACTTGAAATGTTTGTACAGAAAAATGTAGCTTGATTCATATTCTTAACAAAACTCTTTGTTTTCTCAAGTGGCACAATTTGTTTTTAATGCAATGAGTGTAGTTTTAAATAGTTGATTGAAAGAATCTTTAGGTGTAATGTAATCATAATTCCATTTGTTTTATGGCCTTCAGAGACAGGCTTCAAGACTGCAATATGAGACTTGAGGGGAGGGAGGGATGTGACCCACATCTCCTTAAGAGGCTTTGCAAGTACTCAGATGTCATCAGAAAGAAAAATAAAATTGAGATTGCATGTTTCTTCCTCTGAGGGGCAGCCTTAAGATCTTAAATGACTCTAAGAACTTAAAACATCTAAAGTTTTTCATGGGTTAACACTTGCATACTGCTCCAGATGTAAAGCATTGCTGCTAGAACTGATATGCAAGTGAGAAAAAAAGTCACAAATGTCAGCCCAAGATTTCAATGAATGGCAGTCTTTTAGTGCACAGTGTTTGTGATTTCCATGCATCTCCCCTTATTTCCATGGAGGCTGCTCACTTCTGCCTATGTTAAGCCACAAGACTAAATATTAATTATTCTCTGTCTTGTATGCATCTGGTAAAAGTTTCTCTGTGGTGCTGTAGAGCACCTTTCAAAGATCACCTTGAAAGTTATTTTCTGAACTCTGGAGGATTTTTCAGTAATGTGCCAGAAGTCACACTACACCCCCCTCAGATGGGACCCACGAGGTGGAACACAGCTGGCTAGTAGCATGCTTCCTTCTTGGAACACCACAACTCCTAGGAACACTTCAGAGTACAGAGGTGCAAAATAATGTCATCATGCTGGATTGAAACTGATGGCCAGTTTTCCAAAACAACACCAAATAAACAAAAAACTGACACTGGTGTTGATCTATTAGTGATAAAGCATAACTTCTTTATCCTGAGCTTGGTTGGAGCAGTCCTTGTCTTCCTTTCCTCCCTCTGCTATCCCTTTTGTGTACAGTTTTCTGAGAGGAGAATAGGGAACTTGACTGGAGCATGCTGTGTTTTAGCTGTTTTGAAGGGTCACCTAGTATCTGGGTGACAGCCAAATGACAATGTAAAGCAGCTTCTGAGCTATTCCAGCATTTACTCCCAGCAGAAGGCTATGTTCTTGGAGACTCTGTTTCTAGTTTTTCATAGGCTGTTTCCTTCACAGTGCTGCTGAGCTGTGCAGTACTTGAAGCTTCCAGGCTGATGCATTGAGTGGACAGCCAGTTTGGGAAATGTGATCTTTCCCTGCAAGCCCAAGTGCAGAGCAGCAGAGTACAGATCTGCCTCCTGCTTTCTTATTTTGTTATCTGGAATTTTAAGGTGGTTATTTCTGTATTTAAGGACTTCAGTGCTTGCAAGAGCAGGGCCAGTGTAGAGAGATGTGGGTAGATGCTGTGCTATGGCTTTTCTAAGAGCTTGTACCTGATCTGAGAACTGCAATGACCAGTCAATGTCCTACCAGATGGAACATTTATCTGCAGTGTCACAGCTCACCTTGCACATCCTTCCAGCAAGCTCTTGCAGTCAGGAATGGTCTATGTTGAGTATTCATGGGGTAAGGGAGAGGAAATGGATGTTGTGGGATTTGCTGACCTTTAATGAAGACTTGAATTTGTTTGTGTGTTTGTTTGTTTGTTTCCCACTTTTCTCCTCTAGCAACAACTACGTATGCGGATCAAGTTGACATATAATCACAAGGGCTCAGCAATGCAGGACCTAGCAGAAGTCAACAACTTCCCCCCTCAGTCTTGGCAGTGAGGCTCTGGCACCATTCTTATTCTCATCCCACCCAATCAAAAGAACTCTGGGAAGAAGGTTGTGATCCTTGGCAATCCCCCAAATTGCACCATGGGCAAGGGGAACAGATGAGACCTGCTGATGAGGAGGAATTTTCCTGAAGCGATTGCTGACTTTGAAGCATATCTGTTAAGACTAATCTCCTCTCCTCCGCTGATGAGGCTGGTGGCTTGTGGAGGCTACTGTGCACTCCCTCACACATGCATTCACAGCCAGAAGCAACATTCCCTTCTCCCCTTTCCCTGCCTTGCCCCAGCCCCCCAAAAAGAAACACAGCCTGGTTGGAAGAGAAGTCTGGAATTTCTAGCAGGGAAACTTTCTTCTCTCTGCAGCAAGTGAGCAGTTGCCCCTTCTTTCTGCTGTCTTTTTTCCCCTGGGTTGGGCAAGGCGTGTTGTCATTCATTTCTAGCTGGATTCCTTCAGGCATTTTCATCTGGGACTCAGATGGGGATTTGGGGAATGCCAGGCTGCCCTGCCTCTTCCTTCTTGCATCCCGTAGGTCTGAAGGGGCTGGAGGCTTCTTATGACCTACTCAGTGCATTATTGTATACATCCACCTCTTACTTATGTGATGGCATACCAAGAGCAAGTGAGGCCTTGGGAGTTCATATGCAAACCTGGGACAGTGCAGGAAAAGAGGTGCTGGTAAGAGCTGGTAAAATTGCTTCGGTGCTGTACTTGGAAATGAAGACCTTACACTTGAATTTTCTTTCTTTTTATCAGTAGCTACAGCCATGCAGGTTCACTGAGTCTTCTGTAGCTTCCCCAGAAAGTGTAGTGAGATATGAGAGATGTAGGGATCCAAGGAGCAGCTGGTTTCCTACCATGGATGGTTTCAAAGTCTTTCAACCTGTTAGTTACGGTTTATGGGTAGAAAAGACAAATTCAATTTTGTAGATCAGTCTTTGGGCAAGGGCTCCGCTCCTGCTGGGAGGCTCATCAGAGACTATGCTGCAAAGTTGCTCTTCCTGGTTATTCCAGACCTTCTCCCCAATTTAATTTCCAGAGCCTGTTGTAGACCCCCTGGGTTCCATTTGAGTTACTTCTGACTGGGATATTTGTGTTGTATCTGTAATATTGGCACTGAAATAAAGACCATGCGGTTTAAAGAGACCTTTTCCCATTTTGTTACTTAATTGATCCTTGTAGTTTGCTCCTTGCTTCCCTTTCAGAGTAATGTGCCAGTTCAGGTTCAGACTGAAAGTAACTTTACTGTTTTTTGAATGGAAGCCAGTTGTTTTGAGTGTTTGGATCCAAAGAAGTGAGGTCCAGTACCCCTGTGAGCTCACAGAAAGCTGTGTTCAGGATGTTCCTGTAACTGCTGGGAGGTGGTGCAGTTCTGGGTGGTCTCTTGGAGGCCATGTGTAGGACATAAAACACGGTGTGACAAACTGTTCAGAGGTTCAGTGCTCTTCAGGGAGGAAGAGGGGAGAATAGATCTTCATCTGTGAGTGTGCTGGTAAGGTGAAGGTAGAGCATGTCTGCTTCAGTTCTGTTCTAGGGCATTCCAAACAGTGATCATTGAGTGCTGTCATGGCAAGCTTAGACACAGCTTTTTGTGTCTGCAGAAGTGCTAACACTGGGCTCTACTCTCGCCAAAAATATTATAAGAGTGATGCACAGTGTGCTTAGGTAAAATTAAGAAAAAAACTATTCTGTCCTTGAATTGGGAACAGGAAGCCACTAAAGGTTGTTCAGTCTGCTTTGGTTTTAACTGCATTAAGTAATATAAGGTAGGACTGTCACTGACAGTTGTGTAGTGGTGTAAGCTTATCTTCTCTTGGAGGGCATTTTTGCTACCTTGCTGATTAAACACGTTTGGGCCTTTGGATCAGCAAAGAACTTTATTCTGCTGGAACTGGCATCAGCACGGGGTTATCAAAATCTAGAAGAACAAAGTATGATTTTCTTAAAAATAACTTTTTGAGTTGTGGTAGGGTCATGCCTTGGCTATCAGTGGTGAGATAGATCCTGTGCTTCTAGCTAGAAGCATCACAAACCAGGCAGTCTTGCAGAAGTGACTGAATGAAGGTACATTTCTGATGCTGAGCATTTAGCTTTGTCACTTTCACTGCAGTTGTGGCTATTTACCACTCCACTAGCTCAAACTCAGTGTTGAAGACTGAGCATGTTAAATCCATACTTCAGTGAGCTCTGAGGGTGTCTCAGACAGAAAGCTAATGGAAAGGTTTTGCCTTGGTTCCTGAACTCCTCATAAGCTCTCCCCTTCTCTTCACAGAACTGTACACGGTCACTCATACTGAAAGCCAGCAAACCTCACTCTCCCTTTGGTTTTGCTGGGAAAGAGCACTGGTGTGGGAGATTAGATGGGAAGGAGGAAGGAGATGGCCTTTTACCTAGCCAGTTTGCTGCAGCACAGTTGGGAACAGTATATCTTGGCCCTCTTGTCATGCTTGTTTTCTGTCCCTGGAGCAGCTGGATTTTGCTGTTGATCTCTGGTAAGCTTGTAGGATGAATTCTTTCTGTGTTCTTGGCTCCTTCAGCCACCCTTGCACCATGTGTGTGCTTGGGGAAATGGCCACTTCATCACATGGAGGCTGGAGGAGGCGGCGCGTGTCCCGAAATGCCTTTGTCAGGAAGCTGTCCCTCACCTATAAAGAAGTCTTTTGTAGCAGCCGACCATTAGGGTTGTCCTTGGAGCTCTCTGCCCTCCTGGCCAAGGGATGGTGCTGATGTTTCACCAGAAGGAAGGCCGGGCTTCCCAGCTCCCCACACCTGCAGTCCCAGATAACGTTGCTTGCTCCTTGACCCCTGCGTGCGCCTCAAGCTCTGTGCTGCTGCTGGGGTTTCCCTCTGGAGAGTCTGAGGCAATCCCAGGCTGAGGTCTTCCCCACCAGCTGAATGCAGCAATTCTTACAGGCCTGGTCAGCATTTTCCTTGCTTCAGTGTAAGGGGGATATAAAGGCAGCAAGATACAGACTTCGTTGGTAATCTTACTAATCTGCATGGGAGACTTTGGAGCTGGGAGATACTGAATGTCTGTTTTTTCAAGTGAATGTATTTCAAGTCAAAAAATGACAAACAATAGTGGCCATAATGAGCCTGAAGGGGGAGGAGATATGGGCAGGTCCTAAAACTGACTTTGTCCAGGTTTTGATGGGACAAAAATATGGCCTTGAACAATCCATTGAAGCAATAGCAGTGAGGGGACTGCCACCTTTACAGTACCTTGGATCTCTAACTTGGCAGATGCCGAAGCAGCTGGGAGAGGTGCCAGTGCCTCCCTTGAGGCTGGTCCCAGCTGGGAGCTGTGGCAGCAGTGACGCCGGTGCACTTTTATGGGTTCATTTTCTACTTGAAGGCTGTGAGGGAAGGAGCTGCTGGACTGCTTCCCTCTGAACTTTCACTCTATTCCTGTGTATTTCTTTTTCTTTCCTGTTGTTGTAATTTAAATTTTACATAGAGCCCCACCCCACCTCTTTGACAGTATAGAGAAAAAATAAGCAAACAAAAAACCCCACGAAAATACAAACTCCCTACAAACCCAACCAAATTTACAGCAAAACCGTGCCATTTGAGCAGGGAGCCTGGTGGCACTCAAAATTCTGGAGACCTATTTTTGAGATGTGAAAAATGTAAGTAAATGCTGAGTCATAGGTGAGTGAGGAGCTTAATGGATGTAAACATTTACATGGGATGCATTAGACTTCTGCTGTGTGTATTGTCTTTTGGTTGAAACAAATTATGAAGTGACTAATAAAATGAGTCAATATTCAATGATTTAAAACTGTGCCTTGTTGCTTTCTGAAAGTACAGTGGGATAGGATGTTCTGATTCTTGATGGTTGGCCATGGCAAGTTCACATGATGCAAAAAAAAAAAAAAGGGCAGAATTTGAGAAACTTTATGGGAAATTTTGGAGAGCAAAATGAATGGATGCTTGGGCAGTTCAGAATGCCATCCTGGGAGAGAGTGTGTCAGTTACTAGCAGCAGGGCTTGCCCAGGTGCTAGAAAGCTGTGCTGGGATCTGAACAGGGGGAATGTTTTTCCCAGGTATTTGCAGTGTGCTGTGAGAGTTGGACATGATTCTGTTGCTGCTTAAAAGCCTCTTTCATACTCCCTGTGCCTCTGGGACAAGGATCACCATCATCTCGGTGTCAAAGCAGCATCTGTGCCTGCGGGGAGGTTCTGGCTTGTGTTTCCTAGTCACGGTCTCATTTCATTAGGTAACTTTTCACGTCTTTTCTAACACATAACTGCACTGTGGGGAGGGTGGGAGGCTTTTTATTTTAGTGTGCTTGTTCCTGTGGGGGCATGAGCAGTAGCTGCCCTGAAGCATTAATCAAATTCTTGCAAACTGCACCGTGATGACGATGTCATTAGTAGATAATTATATCATTAGTAGTAGCCACTAGTAACGAGTGGCAGAGCCTGCCCGGTGGACCTGCAGGGCGCCCAGAGGAAGGCGATGTTTGGCTGCGGTGCCGCACTCCTCCAGCCGCGGGAGCCGAGGGAGACAGGACTGGAGGTGAGTGCAGGGTGGGCAGGGCCGGGTGTGCTCTGAGCCAGGTGTGCTCTCAGAGACAGGTGTGCTCTCAGGGCCAGGTGTGCTTTCAGCTCCGGGTGCTCCCTCACTCCCAGGTGCTCCCTCCCTCAGGGCCATGTGAGCTCTCAGGCTCCAGGTGAGCTCCCTCAGGCCCCAGGTGCTCTCTCAGAGCCAGGTGAGCTCTCAGGCTCCGGGTGCTCCCTCAGGCCCCAGGTGAGCTCTCAGGGCCAGGTGCTCTCTCTGGCTCCAGGTGAGCTCTCAGGGCTGGGTGCTCTCTCTGGTTCCAGGTGAGCTCTCTCAGGCTCCGGGTGCTCCCTCACCCCCAGGTGCTCTCTCCCTCACCCCCAGGTGCTCACTCCCTCACCCCCAGGTGCTCTCT
>JAWWEE010000018.1:20513518-20526677 GCA_035221455.1 Xenops minutus
GGGCCCGCCCGGGGTCTCTGGGGCCGGGCCGGGGTCTGTGGGGCCTGTGCTGTGGGGTCGGGCCTGCCCGGGTTCCGTGCCGCCTGTGCTGTGGGGCCCGCCCGGGGTCTGTGGGGCCGAGCCGGGATCGGTGCGGCCTGTGCTGTGGGGCCGGGCCGGGGTCTGTGGGGCCGGGCCGGGCCGCGGGCGGTGCTGACGCGCTCCGGGCTTGGATGCCTTGCAGAGGAACGCGAAACGGGCGGGGAGCAGGAGCGGCCTGAGCAGGAGCCGGGTCGGGTCCCGCGAGAGGACCTGGCTGAAAGGGGACGTCGGACGGGGCTGCGTGTACGTTTATGGAAGAGACTCCGCGGCTTCTTCCGACCTGCGGCTGGTCCTGTGCACGGTGGACACCCCAGCGTCGGAGATCTGCGATGGAGAAGGCAGGAAAAACCTCTTTTTGCAGCTTCATGGAGATCTGGTCAGGTGAGGGCCGAGAAATGTTTTGTAAGGGTTTGCAGGGCTTCACGTTCACCATGTACCTGTGCCTCTTGGCAGGGTAGGTAGAGGGGGCAGTCAGGTACAGCCTTGAGTCGTTCCATTCATACAAATGAAGTAACAGTACCTCTCACACCCCTCTTAGTTAAGTGTTTTAACTGGGAGTGTTTGGCTGGTGCTCCAGCCAGAAATATGTCTTCGTTTTCTGAGTAGAGAGTTCTGTTCATATACCCTTTTGTTGTGTTCTGTGTTATGGGCGTTTCAGTGTCCAGGCACCCTGAGCTATTTAAGAGGCTGTAAACAGTTATTCTGAGTCAGCAAAACATGTAAGGTGCTTTCACAGTTATGTCATGTAATATTTATGTGTTGGTAATTTTTTTGCTAAGAAGAGTTGCCAGGTAAATAATTAAATGCAGACAGAGAGCGTAGCAGGGGTTATATAAAGAAGGCGTGAGCATCAGATTATACGTTTTATGCCTGAAGTTGATTCAGGCTGAAAATAGACATCTCAGAGTTTTAATGTGCATGAACTTTGTGCTGTGGGCGTGTTACAGACTCCTAGTTTACCAGCTCCCATTCGTTTTGTTAGGATGTAGACTTTGCACTGATTCTTCTTGACATAATATCCAGTTATAAAATTGCTACTCCTGTCCTCAGGGGCAAATAATTTTTGCAGTCTCCTTATGTGAAAGCTATTTAGACCCATTTGCCCTGTCCAGTCAGGGTTATTGGAACCAGGGATGGATTAGTTAGAAACACTCTGTGAGGAGAGCTGGACACGTGAAGATAGCCATCGAGGCAGCTGAAAACCACTGTCTCTTGCTTGAAGAATTTGTAAGGAAGTTGGCTTGTTTTGGACCCTAAGAATGAGCAGATTTTCCAGCATTCAGAAGGAAGAGCAGACCCATTATTGCAGGTCAGAAAGAAGCTTAAGTAAAGCTTGTGGACATGTTCAGAGAGGCATGTTTGGACTTTTTTAGCTTTTGAAATGGCTTTTGTGTTTGAATTCTTTTCAGTCTCTCTGTTTTCACATGCTTCTTAGCTGTGCCTGTCTTTGATTTGTGGCAGGCTTTGCAGTGGATTAGCAAATTGAATCCGCTGCCTTTGTGTTGCAAGAGAGAGCTGAGCTATAAATTACTACTTCACACGCTTTTTGCCACTTGGTGTCTCTAGAGCTTGTTTAGGATTTGTCTTAAATTTTGTGGAGAGTTTTTGGTTACCATGTGTCTGTTCCTTGTAATCCTCAGAAGGCCTTTGCCCCAGAAGAGATCTTTGAATTCCTTCCTACTGGGGCTGTTCTCGGTAGGGAAATGGTAATTACCCCTATTGTTTCAGTAACACCTGTGTTAGTAACAGGAAGCAGACCTGAATGGTACCTGCATGCACGCCCACAAGAAGATGACAGAGTGCTCAAGATATTCCCATGCCCTCTTGAGATAATTCCTTCCTTGAACAAAGTTTGCTGATTAATTAATAATGTGCTCACAAATACCAATTATTCTGTTAAGTATCTGATAATATGTTACCTTAAGTAGGTGTGTCTCCCAAAAAGCTTCTGAGTTCTTCACCCTTTCAATATCAGCAGGTGACTTTCTGAAACTGAGTGTGGCAAAGGTTGATTTGGCACCTGACTTGGAAGACGGAAAGCTGGGTGGCAGAATAGGAAAACCTTTCTTGTGTATTCACTCTTAATATTCAGCAGTGTCCTTGTGATCACCCTATGTTTCCCCTTTGGTTCTGTGAATTCAAGTCAGTTTCTGTCAGAACTTTTTCTTCTCCACAATGCACCTTGAGGATCTTTAGTTTTCTCCTAGATAGAATCTTTCCTTATGTTTGCATCCCTTCATATATGAAAAACATACCTTCTGGCAGAGGGCAGAGTTAAACAGGAATAGCATAGAAACCTTCTTTGGTCTGGACACTCCTCACAACTAAAATTTCAACTGTAAAGATTTGAAAACTTGGCTGTTGCTTATGGAGAGCTACATTTGCAACAGGAATTGGGAAACTGTTGCTGCTTCTTGTTGGCTTTTTTGTCCTAAGCTTTTGCACCTGCTCTGAGCAGTGGAAGTGTCCAGCCCCTGATGTGTGATAGTGCTGCGGATGTCATGGGCTGTCTGTGCTGCTGTGACAGCCAGGTGTTCTTGCATGTGCCAACATTGAGTTCACTGCACTGGGTACAGGATGAGTGCATACAGTTCTAATGTGATCTTGTGCCAGTTTGGGTTTCACACTACGTTGCTTTCTCTCAAAAGAGAGCATATTTTTCTGCCTCAATTTAATTGTTACTTCCAGAACCTGTCAGCCTAGATCAAGTTAATGAAGAAATTCAGTACAGAAATTGCCATTCTATATGGTTTTCGCTTTGCTGGCCTGCCCAATGTTTTGCCAGTGAAACACATGCTTCTTGATGAGAAATTGGACCAGTAATCCATTCTGAGTGTTTGTTTTTTTCTCTGGGAAGTCTAGGTGCAGACTACTTGAAGTGTTCTTTTTGTGAGTGACACTCAAGCATTTGTCATTCCTAAGCCATGGGTCACATGCTAGAAAAGCTGTTTTCAGGCAAGCATAAGGCTTTAATAGCAGAAGAAAAGGAATCTAGGGATAGCCAAGGGAAACTTGGGCAAGGTGTTTGGAGATCCAGTCAAATCTCTCCTATTATTCTTGGATTCTGTGCTGAAGGGTATAGAATACATTGGGTGTACTGTATTGGTAGTCAGCATTGTTCGGTGCAATCTATTATTTATTCCAGTTTCTT
Organism: Xenops minutus; assembly: GCA_035221455.1. Classification (NCBI taxonomy): domain Eukaryota; kingdom Metazoa; phylum Chordata; class Aves; order Passeriformes; family Furnariidae; genus Xenops; species Xenops minutus. The sequence continues at coordinate 20,516,751 of JAWWEE010000018.1, forward strand.
GCCTGTTATAGGAGGCAAAGATACAGGTTTGTCATTTCCAAGATTACCTCAGAAGGCTCTTTTGAAAATTTGGTATTGTGTTCACTGCTGTCTATTTCTGTAGCAAAAAAAAAAAGTGGTAACATAAACCTCAGTTACATATTTGTAGAAGTGTTTGGCTCTGAGCTTGTGAATTTTGACAGGTGGTTCTAAAGAAGGCTGAGAGCCTGAAATCTCAGCAAAGAAAGAAGAACTGATGGCATTACACTCTCTTGAACCAGTCTCTTATCCTGTGTCCATCTCACAAAACAGACAAAGAAACAGCATTTAATAAATCAGCTTTTCTTGCTGACTATACAAGAACTTCATCTTAGCTGACATCAGCTTAGTAGTGAATAGAAGCTCCAAGAGACAATTTCCAAAGTGAGAGGAAGGAGTTATTTTGTATACAGCCTTCTGGCTAGTATGTAGATGTATTTCTGTGTAAAACAAAAGTGGTGAGAAGAAGCAGAAAGGTTTGGTACATATAGCAATAAAATATTTCACATTAAGCCACACAGTATAAACAGCATATGCAAGTCAAGAAAGTTTAGTGGAAAACAGGTCCTACCGATGGTTTGAAATTTCAAGCTCGGTTGCCCAAGGCATTAGTCACTTATTGCAGTGAGATGTTGGACAGGATTCTGAGCAACCTGGTCTGGTTGAAGATGACTCTGTCCATGGTGGGAGGTTGGAGTAGGTGACCTTTAAATGTCTCTTCCAGCCTGAAGTGTTCTGTGATTCTGTGTTCTGGTGTCAGGGGGAGAAAAGCAATGCACAAACCAGTAAAACTCATTGGCTGATACCTTACAAACTGGAAACTCTTATTCAGTGTAAGCATCCTGTTTTGGCTGTGGAGTTAGCATAGATTTGAAGGAAGGTAAACTTGCACTGTTCAGTTGTCCGCTTAATACCCTCTGGCTGAAAAAAGGTCATGCTCAGGAGGGCGTGGATGGAGGGAGTGATGGTATTGAGAAGTCAGTGCAGCAGGTTGGTGTAAATGGTTTAGCAGGCAGTATTCCCTGGAAAACGCTGCTTTTCAGTAGCACTGCGTTTATTCATGAAAAAGACAAGTGTACTAAATTCTGAAGAGGAGAGGAAGAATGCTATAACTTGCCAAAACTGTTATTGCCATTTATTCAAGTTAGGCACTGAGCCCTTCCTGCAATCTTTGGTAGTCCTAAAAAGCCCTTTTTTAATGTACTGCTTGAGTTAATTTGCCAAAGCACGAGACTCTTGCACAGGTGAGAGCTGAAGAGAGTAGGAAATTTCTTTCTTCTTTCTCCTTAAAGTTATTCTTCAGGAGGATTCTTCATATGCTTTGCTCTCAGCTGCATTTGGAAGAAAAAAAATCTAAGAGGTCTTTTATATCTTTGAGTGATTACAGGGATTTTTAATAATTTGGCATCTGCTTTTTGTGCACTGTTTCTGTGTTTGTGTCTTGTCATTGTTTCCTCCTGATGCTCCTTAAATCATGGAATGGAAATGCCCACTGTGGATTGTGTGGCTTGTGCCTGTTGCTTTTCCTTTCTGTTTCTCTCCTGCAATGTAATCACAAGTGCTACAGTTCTTAAATGCTGCTTGCCAAGCAGGGAGCACAGCCCCAAGGCTGCATGCTTGTGAGACCTTTTCAGCCAGAATGTCAGTATTCCTCATACCTGAGCTGCATCGAGACTTGTTTAATCTTTTTTGTGTTCTCAAACTACTTTCTTGTATGTTTTGACAGGAGGCTGGAGCCCACAGAAAAACCCCTTCAGATTGTGTATGACTACTTGGCTGGGTTGGGTTTTGATGATCCTCTCAGAATGCAGGAAGAGGCAGCAAACTCTGATCTCAGCTGTATGATTCGCTTTTACAGTGGTAAGAAATTGTGTGTGCACACTGTCACTGTTCCTGTAGCTGTAACTGTGAGCTGGAACTGTAGTCATTGTCCTTTATAGAGGGCTGCATCAAGCACCCAAAGCACCAGTAAGCATTTCTTAAAAGAAAACATTTTCAAGATTAATAGAGAAAACTCACAGTTCTGTAGTTCTTTTGGTCCTGTGACTTGAGATGAAGATAGGTCCACGGGTTTGCTCTGTTGTCTTTAATTTCTAGTATTGCAGCTGATGGTTTGGAACTCCCAGTGGGATCAGAAACATTGCAGTTCTGTCTAGATGTGCCTGAAGATTGTATTTGCAAAAAAAGTGGATGTGGGCAGGGAAGGTCCTGGTCAAATACCTCCACAGCATGTAACTAGAGAGTGAGGGTGCCAGCTGGTTAATAATAATGCAGGCTGCCATCAGAAACCCAAGGCATTGGATTGCAGAAGAGAGACTTGGGAGAGTGGCTGTTGAATCGGTTTGGGCAGGACACAGTGTGCACAAGGAGCCACAGACAGTCACAGGCCTGTGGTCATATGGTGCTAGCAGTCAAAAAGGGAATTTTAAATATTTTAAGTATTTTTAAATACCTCATTTTTCTCTTTTTTGCAATTCAGAAAAAAAATCAAAGTGCTTTTAATGGAAAATTGTTCTTGCGTCATGGATCCAGACAAAGTTGCTAACAATCATTTGTTCAGTGTCAAAAAATGCATTCATAAGAAATCAGCTTCCTCACTCTGTTATCTGAGACAAACCCTTTCTGTCTGGGAGCTGTGTGCAGAACAGGCAAAGCAGTGTATATGCTCTATACACTGTATATATGCAATTTTTCCATCTGTATAACAGATGGAAGAAGTGTGATGAGTAGTCTGGATTTATGGGGCAAGGAAAAAGGAGTCAGAGGTTACTTCATCTAGAAGGTGGAGACGCATCAAGCATTGGGCTGTGGAGAGCTTTTGAAGCAAAAATGAGCAATTCATTTTAGGTATGTCAAGTAGGAACTGCTGAGGATTCAGGAACAGTGACTCGACTTCATGGAAGCAAGAAGGTAGAAAATGAAATCGAGTAGTTTCAGTCAGTGTGGGAGGCTGGTCCTGCTTAGAGGCTGTGAAGGAAGAAGTATAAGGGTCGAAGAGTATTCAGAAGACCTGTTTTAATAAAGCAAAAGCAAATGCTGACAAAAGTGATTCTCAGAGTTAATGGAGGAATTAGAGGGAAAGCTATGGAGGTTTGTATGATAATTTTGCAAAGCCTGCAGCTGAGAACATAGGGGAGGAAGTACGGATTTTACCCGCAGAAACAGAACTTAGAACTACAGCATCCTAGGCTGAGTTGGGTTGGAAAGGGCCTTAAAATCACTGAGTTCCACCCCCTGCCATGGGCAGGGACAGTTTCCACTAAACCAGATTACTCCAAGCGCTGTCCAACCTGACCTTGGACACTTCCAGGGATGGGGCAGCCACAGCTTCTCTGGGCACCCTGTGCCAGGGCCTGCCTACCCTCACAGGGAAGGATTCTTTCCCAATATCCCATCTAACCCTCCCCTCTTTGGCCATTTCCCCTTGTCCTGGCCCTCCATCCCTTGTCCTTCTCCAGCTCCCCTGGAGCCCCTTTAGGCACTGGAAGGGGCTCTCAGGTCTCCCTGGAGCCTTCTCTTCTCCCGGTGAACACTCCCTTGACATTGAGGTGCTGCGACAGCCTGCCTGTTTCTCTTATCAGTGTTCAGCCATGAGGAATGCAGGTAGATCTTTTCCTGCTGCAGCTGCACCAGATGAGGAGATCACCACACTTCTTGTGAGCTCCTGCCCTTCCCAGTTTGCTAGTTCAGCTGCTCTCTGGAACTACTTCAAACAAAATAACTGGGATAGGCTTCCAGATTTTAAGATCTTGGCCAATGTAGTTCACTTTGCAAAAGTGTGAAAATAAGATCACTTTATGGTGACATTTGTAGTCCACATAAAGAACAGGCAGGTTTGGCACTAAGGTGAAATGAGAAATAATGAAAACATTTAGCACTGCTCAAGCAGTCAAGATCTCTCTTTTTGTTATGATTTTCAGGTTATTTACATCATCTCATTTATTTGCTTCCTTTTCAGGAAGTAGTAGGTTTACAGCTCCATAGATTTCTTCTTAGAACAGTCTGGCTTGAGGGTGTCATGAAGGAAAAAGGTGGAAGGAAGTAATACAGAACTTGGGATCACATTCTATCAGGAATATCTGCAGCCTTGTCCTCTGACAGCTGCTGTGCTGTTCTGATCTGAACTGAGGTTTTCTGGATCTCAGTCAATCAATCTAAAGAGGTTGGACCCAGAAACAAGAGAGAAGGTAAATGGCTCAACAATTGCTTGTTTAGTTTTAACAGCACAGAAATGAGAGCATGCTTGAGCTCAGCTTTCCTGTGATGCATTAGAGGTCTGGAGGGAAACACAGTCAGCACAAAAACACAGTGGGCAAAGTTGGAGTGCAGTGCTTGAAATTCAAGAGAGGGGAGACTGTAATTTATTTGGCTGTAAATGTGGCTGATCCTACAAGCTCAGTAGGAACAGAAACCTTTTTAATCTTTAGGGTATCACGTATTAAAGTAATTTAATGCTGAAAGCAGACTGGAAAGAATATTAATCACTATGGTTCAGGTTTATTGCAGTCTTAGACACTCAGAAACCAGGATGAGATCTAATATAGGGGATACTCTATCCCGGATTTTCCCTATTGTATGTCTAACATTTCACTCTAAAGTCTGTGATAATCATCATTGTACAAGATCAAGACTTGGTTGGAGCCCCTCAAGGCCTGATCCCGTCTGGCAGGTTAGTGCTTGTAGTAGTTCAATGGTGCTCTTTCTTCCCTGTGCTGTTAGTATGGATTTCCCTTTCCAACAGCTCCTCTGTCAGCTGTTATTCATACTACCTTGGGCACATGGAGTTTGCAACAGTTCCTTGGAAAAAAACAGAAACCCCAAAATGCTCTAGAGGGGAATTTCTGAGCGTTGACACAAAATTCCACGTACGATGCTGGTTCCATTTTCACCAGGAGCCTTTTCCAAAGCAAACAGCTCTCTTTCCTGTTAGCAGGGAGGTGTGAGGCTGTGGAGCTCTGGAGCTGTGTGAATCCCATTGCTGTCCCAAGAGCAATGCTGTTTCCTCTCTTCTTTCCTTCCTCTTTGCTTCCTGGGGCTTTATTTTCTGTCAGAGGTCCATCCTTTTTGAATGGCTGTCAAATGCTGTGCAGGTGGCAGGAGTGAGGAAGTGGTGGAGCCTGGAGCCACCACGAGCTCCAGAGGATCAGAGATGGTTGATTTAAGCTCTGGATAGACTTTGTAGATAATACTTTGCACTCAGTTTTCTGAGCCAGCAAGGACTTTTGTTCAGACCATGGGAAACTGTAATGAAACCCACACAGAGTTTCAGTTGACTAAAAATAAGAAAATTGTAGGTTGAGCCTTCCCCCATAACATGAGATTTCATTCTGTCAGTGACCATTGCAGTTCTCTTCAGCTCTTGTTGGCATAATCCAGGATGAAAGGCAGAGATCAAGAAGAAATTGGAATTGGAGGGAACGTGATTCAGATTAATTTCCGAAATTACTGACAACATGTGGAATTGCAGAACAATTCTCCAGATCATTTGGATTTTGAAAAGGAAAAAAGAGGAGGTTGGTGCTGGTGTTCTTTCACTTGAAAGTGTAATGAACAGAAATTACCCAGCCAGTACTGCAGAAATATTTAATAGATCTATTCATGTTCATTCTTAAATATTACCTGCTCTTCTCACACAAATCATCTGTCTGACCTAAAGTACCTTGGTTTTAACCCTTCAAATGAAGCAGGGGAGAGCCTTGCAGGGGGTTCTCTTGGATTGTTTGCATGGACCAAATGCTTTTAAATACAAGCATCGTATTCATTGTACTGATGGTTTTGCCCAATATTGCTACTTTTCTTTGAGAATAGCTGAGAGGTTACTGTGTCACAGTGGAGGCTCGTAGGATATGGGGTGGCCACTGTCCTCCCCTTCAGTATAGACCTCTTGGTCTTCTGATGCAACATCAATCCCTCATGGGAGCAGTGGAAATGCTGGGCTTTCTCACTGTTTGCACATGGGTGTTTTCTGATAGCAAAGACATTTCATCCATAATGTCTAAAATGCTGTGCTGGGGCCCAATCCAGGATGTTTGGTGAGTGCAGACCCCTCATTTCCCAGGGACTCAGCAGTTGATATACCACTGTCCTGGAAAACTAGGGAGGTTTCCAGGAACTCTATATTGGGATAATGGCAGAAATGACAATTTCTTCGCAGAAAACGTATGCATCCCAGAAGACTTCAGCTGATTGTTCTGGATATCAGGAAGGAATTAATTTAAACATAAAACTCACAATAATGAGATGTAAAATGAATCTCATATTATTCACTGCAGGGCAGAAAACCATCTGATGAGGGGAAAGGAGAGTGTGGCATAACTGCACAAGGATGGGGAACAGGGCAGTCCCTGTGTTATTGCTGCAGATTCATACGCAGTGTCTGTCTCTGGAGCTGTCACGCCCTGCCAGATCCATCCCTTCACACCTTTTGAACATAGGCAGGCAGATGAACTTCTTGATCCAACAGCTTCTTCAGCCATTCTCATTAGTGTTTTGTTAATCACTCTGACTCTGGCTTTCCTCCCCTCTCCCCTCCCAGCACTGGGGATTTCAAGGTTCAGCTTGCATAACAGGTAATAGCAGGCATTTCCTTCTCCTGTGTCGGGATATCCTGGCGCCCTTCAGTCTCTCTCTGACTGTGTTTAAAACAGACTCCAGCACAGGAAAAAAAAAAAAAAGACCCAGTCTAAAATTAGCAGCCATGGTAGAAGAAAGGCCCATGGCTGTCCCCTGTGCTGTTTGTCAATGAAACAACACATCCAAACAGGGCCAGGACGCCTTTCCGCCCTGGGGAAAACACACAGGTCGAGTCTGGGGAGGGTGGGAGAAGGGAGAGCACAGGAGGCACCACCCCGAGGCTCAGGAGAACTCCCCAGAAGGTATCCACACTTACACACTCCATGGCAGGGCTGTAGGGCTTTTGTGTCTGTCTTTGGCAGCTCTGCCTGGTGCTCGAGGCTCTGGCTGCACCTGGGATCCAGATCAGGTGCTCTCCGAGTTACAGAACCTCTGCAGTCCCCTCCTCTGCTCTGGATTTCAGGTTCCTCATCCTTAATGGGCTTAAATAAACCTGAATATTTTATTGCTGTGAGATCTGGGACAGATTCTGATCTTGCAGTGGTGTAAGCCTGAGGTCTCAGTAGTTTGATGTCAGTCTTAATATTCTGAGTCGTTAAAGTTGAAATTAAATTTTAAAATAAAATGGTGATGCCTTATTACAACCTGTTCTTTACAATAATCATATATATATTACATATATATATATAAATATTTTTAATCTGATCTTGAAAGCTGCTTGAATGTTACTCCATTAATGGCAGTTTCCTGCATGGATATTTTATAGGATTGGACTCTTAGTGTAATGAATACCGAGAGACATATTTTATGTAGTAAAGAAAGGTATTACTGCAGAATGTTTATAATTTGTTGCCACTGTTGTCAAAATGGAATTGTGATAAACTCATTTCCTCCTTTCCTCATGCATGTCTGTATACAGTCCGTGAGAATTGCTCTGGGAATTTTATTTATAGCAGTCAGTGATGTGAATTGACTTCAGTTTTCTTTGCTGGACTGCAGAGGTGCCTGTCTGTCAAAATCCAGCTGGTGGTCGTTGAATAGAACTCAGTTAGGTAAAAGCAAATAATCATGTTTCAACAAGACTTCCAAACTTTGCTCAGCCCTTCTGCTCTGCTTTCTCACAGTTCCTTTGGTGTATTTTGTCCTGCTAAAGTGTGGGATTGCAGTGCATCCAGTTTATTTCTTTAATGTTTGCCTTCCTGGTTTCGTAGGAAATAATAAAGGCTTGTTTTTCTTGGTTGGCAGAAGCCTCACTCTGATATCTCCCAGATAAAAGCTTCTATTCATGCACTGCAGAATCTCATGGGGAGAGCTTGTCGGAGACAATGAGCTTGCTTTTAGATTTAGGTCTTTTGGCTATTCTTTGTCACTTGAAAGATTTATAAAGTAAGAAAACCTCTTTTGCACCTGGATTTAATAGAGACTGAGTACTTTTCCATCAGTAAAAAGAAGCGGACTTACTGGCAAGCTGGAATACAGCAGCGATGGCCTCCTCCCACCACTGGGTGTCCTGGGAGATGATGGGCAGCTCCAGCAGCCCCAGCACGAAGATGAGCTGGCCGGCGGTCAGAGCCACCGTGGCGATCAGGTTACACGCCCGCATCATGTCGAACTGCACTGGGGAGACACAGCGGGCAGGAAGTTACAACGGTGCAAAACTGGGCAAAAGAAAATGCCCACCGAGCGGCAAGAGAAAATTTGTCAGCCCATAGGAAATGGTTCTCAGGCTGTTCCTTCTCCCAGCAGTGCCTTGCTCTAACTGCATTCCCTGGGGTCTGGTTAGGAAAGGGTTTTCTTTAGGATGTTCATTGAGTCTTTCCCTTAGTTGCACAGCATCGCGGTGTGTGAAACAAGCAGGTAATTTCCCACTGGAGGTGCTGGAATTTTGCCCACTGAAGATTCTGTCTGCAATTCATAGCCAGAATTGTTTGGGGCAGGAATGATGTTTGCTTTGCATTTGTGTGGCACAGACTGAAATGGAACCATGAATACTTTTTCAAGGCCCTAAAATCATAATCACCTCAAAGACAAACCACTAACACCCTGAATTTCTTTTTTCCCTAGTCCATCCATATTGTCCCTGAAAACATCCTGTGGATGTTAATGTTGAGGTCTTACTGGTTTATGGAAGCTTGATGTAGAAGATTCTTAACTTTTTCCTCTTTCAAAATTTATTAATCTTTGGGATGCACTGGAAAGACCCTTCTATTTCCATCTGTGTAATGAGGAACATGATTATAATGAAAATGTCAAGGCTTGGCAGTTTTGAATAAAGTGTTAGAGCATAATCTACATGTATAAGTAAAAAGTTGCCTAAATATATTAGTTCATATATATCTAATAGCAGAGTTGTAGGAGTGTGTTTTGGGAGTCTACGATTGATCATCTGGCCAGGGCCATGACACCAGTGAATTATTCTACAAGGGACTAAGAGATATCTCTGGATCAACTGCCCTGGCCCTTAAGGGTGATTTTAAGTTCCTGGACTTCAACTGGGAATATCATACAGTGGACACAAACAGGTCCAGGAGATTTCCAAAGCATGTTGAAGATAACTTCTTGGTGCAGGGACTGAGAGGGCCAACTAGAAAAGGTGCCCTCCGAGATGTGCAGTTTGTAAAGAGATTGTGGGCAAAGTGGTCTCTTAAGAGTGCAGGAGCTGGCAATTCCAAAGCATGGGGAGTCAGGCACGCAGGGAAGAAGGAGGGCTTGGCTGAGCAGGGATCTGTTCTGGAACTGAAAAGGAAAACGTATGGGCCAGGGTCTGTACTAGAAGACCATGACTGCGAGATGACAAACTCAAACCTGACCTTTGTTTGAGACTGGCTCCTCCAGCTGGTTGTGCATAAATCTATGGGGCCTGATGGAATCCACCCCAGGATACTGACAGAGCTGGCCAATGTTACTGTGGGACCTCTCTCCATTATTTTTCAGTGATTTTGGGAGTCTGGAGAGGTTCCTGTTGACTGAAAGCTGGCAAATGTTGTCCCAGTTTTCAAGCAGAGTAAGAAGGAAGACCCTGGAACCTACAGGCCTATCAGTCTCACTGCAATGCCTGGTAAAATTATGGAGGAGGTTATTCTGGGAGTTACTGAAAAACACTTGAGAGACAATTCAGTCATCAGTCACAGCCAGCCAGGGGAGAGTCCTGCTTAACCTACTTAATTTCCACTTAGAACCAGGGGAAGGTAGTGGATGTGATGAGTTTGGGTTTTAGCAGCTTTTGGTACCATCTCTCACAGCATCCTCCTGGATAAACTGTCCCACATGCAGCCAGGCAAGTCCATCATACCCTGGGTGAGCACCTGGCTCATGGGTCGGGCTCAAAGGGTTACA
>JAWWEE010000018.1:20526777-20559160 GCA_035221455.1 Xenops minutus
CCGTTGATGGCCCATTAGCAGCCACACCCCCTCCGGCTGGGTGTGGAGGTGCTAAGGACTTCCTGGGCAGCTGCTGCAAATGGTCCATTGTTCTTGGGGAATGAATAGAGGGGGTAGAATACATAGCTTTTATCACTCCCACCCAGTGATTAATGGTCCCTCCTGCTGAACTAGGACATCCTGTCACCCAGTCACATCTTCAACTACATTTCTATGCAGAAGCCCATTCTCTCTTCTCCATCAAAGAAACTCCATCAAAGGGTCATCGCTGAGCTCTCCTCCTGGTCACAAGGTGTGACTCTGCTGTCAAATCCAACATTCTTCAAACAGAATCCACTGCCCCCTGCATAGTCTGGGTGGCAGCCTCTATGTGGGAGGGATCTTCCCACATCTTTCCTGCAAACACTTCACTAGACCAACTAATAAAAATAGCAAGGTTGTCTTTCACCATGTTTTGGGAGTGGCTGCCAGGGCTGGACTGTCTTTCATTGCTGCAGTTGGTCACTTGAACTGACACAGAACTGAGGAAATTAAATAATCTGAGAGCCAGCAGAACCGACTTGTAAGAGCACTGGAAGTTGTATCAGAACTATTACAATTTCTGATGAGTAAGATGATGAAAGGACTTCTCTGACAAGGAAAAAAAAACCCAAACCAAAAAACAACCAAACCTGGTGGCACCCATCCCTTTGCTATGAAACAGCTATGGATGCAGCTAAGTTTTTATGTTTATTTTTGCTCTCTTCTCATACAATACAAACTTCCCCATCTGAATTTTAATAACCATGAAAAGTGCTGGGCTATGAATTCCGGAGCTTTAAATGCACAGGTGAAACATCCAAAACCCCCTTCGCTCCGAACAAAAGTGAGGACAAGGTACCAGATGAAACATTGCTGTTGGTGAAACAGCAGTCAGTGCAATGTTTGGGATGGTTCTTGGGCACAGAGGAGAGCTCTCCAGCCCACGTGGAACCCTTCTGGATAGCTCCATCAAATCACAGGCCAGCAGGAATGACGATTCCCTCATGCCTTTCTTGTCTGTGATGGTCGCATCGCTGGCCTCTTGATGTAGGAGACAGACTTGCAGTTTTCTCCAGCCCCTTCAGTAGTGTTGGTAGTCACAGAGAGTGCCCTGCAGAAGGTACTTTAACCCCCATACCCTGAGAAAGGCTGTCACCTCCAGGGGGTGGCAGCTCTGGAGGGAACCCAAACAATTAGTTCAGACTAGTTTCTTAACTTTCAGATTTCTAAAGTGAGGGGAGGTGATCCTACCCTTTTTGTCTTTCTGCACCAAAACCTGGAGGGATACAAACAAAACATGTCTTGGCAGGAGGGGTGTGAGTGAAGAGCTGGCTTGGAAGGCACAACACCTGGGGTTTGTTACTGGCTCTGCCACTGCCTCCTTTCAACAAGCTGCACTCTAATGGTGCCTAAACACTGTGTAAATGGAATGAAGAGAATTTTCTTGTCTGTTTTTATTATAAGATTATGTGTGACACCTTAGAAGTGCTGAGTTTTACTAGAAGACAAAAAGCCCCACACTTAAGAAAATTATTTAATTACTGTGGAAATCAGAAGGACAGAAAAGAAGAGGAGCCAAAGGTACTTAATGAAAAATGAGAGTGAAGGTCTTGTCCTAAATCAGCAGTTCACAAACAACTGGCAAAAGGCAAAGAAATGAAGCCTGTCACTATTGCACCACTCCCCCATATGTGCTCTCTACACAGCCCATGTGTGTGAGCTGTACAGTAACCCTCATGCTCTTTCAAATCCACAGTGTCATTTGTAGCTTATAATTTGTGCTTTGTTAAGACCTTTGTCGTATCAAGCTTCTTTACTCAGGTTCTGAAGAGAAATTCTGAGCAAAACCAAAGTCAGAACAGTGTGAGAAGAGTAAGGTTGGGAAATCTGACACTCCAGGACCTGAGACAGCTGGTTGAGCCATAGATGTGCCACAGGCAGGGATGGACTGTGTGTCTGCTGTATGTGTACTTCCCCCAGGTAATGGGCATTTTACGTCTTGTGAAACTGGAGATTTCTGTCTGTAAAAACAGTTGTAATTGGGCAAATGGTTTAAATTAAAGAGTGAGCCAATCCAAATTTCTCTCTGACAAAAAGGAAAGGGATGAAACGCAGCTATCTGAGAGCAACATTTGGGGTTACTCGACTCCAAACAAAGCACTTGCAGGTGCCTGAATGAAGGATACTGTGCACTGTGCTGACTTATCATACCACATGATTTACAGGGATGTGGTCAGGCACTTCTTGAGCCATCTCAGGTTTAACTGGGCTGGGCCCATCCCTTTTATCTTTTGAACAAACTCTAGGTTCAAGTTTCATTCCCTACTAGACATGGCTCATGCCCCGTGGAAAAAAGAATGGATCCTGTCTGTTCCATTCGAACTTGCTCATAAGCAGAATTTTAGTAAACTGGATACCTCTTGCTCTGCTGGTATAGAGCCTGGTGCTGGAAACAGGTGTGGGAAGGAAGAATTAAATAAGGCATTGGAAGTACAGAAAGAGAGGAGGATTCAAGGCAGAAGTTCAGCCTCCATGAATCACGGTATGGAGAAAGGGTGGACACACATTCTCTGAAAAGAAACTTGATGTGGTAGGTAACCCAAGATTTCAGTAACGTCGTCTTATTTGCCCATTTTATTAGGATCAGAGTTACCTGAACAAACTTGCTACCTGCCTTTTTTCAACATCAGCCAAATGGGAGGTGGTGACTTTTGGGTGATTCCTCTCATGGACAATCAGCAGCTCCAAAGGTTTTCAATCTGTTATTGTCTCAGCTGCTGCAGACCAAATTGCCCAGTTGATAATGGTGTAGGCAGTTTTTCTGCTTGTGTTCCCAGCATGGCCAGGCTTTTTATTTGTTTGTTATTCTCCTCCATGCCCATGTAAGCCCTATCCATATCCTCAGCTAGAGGTTCTGGTACTGCACAGAGGAGAGGAGTTTCTTGATTTTGGAGTTTATTGCATCTGAAGGGATAAAAGGAAAAACAGCAAATGTCCACTTCTGTCAAGAACTTCCTCAACAGCAAAAGCATGTCAAAATGCCATTCTGCTGCCTGCACCCACACTTCAAGTAAACATTTAATGGGGTAACTCAAAAATAATGTGACTTTGAAAGCACTTTTCTGCTGTACCTTTGGCCTACACACATATTTGTATATAAACCACTCTACTTTCCACATTTGGCTTGTCTTGATCTCCACGCTGCTGCTGACCCAATGTCTGATGACCTCTGGTTACCTTTCATTGCATCATCCCCACATTCTCTGGGTTGTTCAGAAACTGTGTGGGATATTGTTTAGGTTGGGACTAAATAACACAAATATTATGTATAAAAAATTGGGCTACAACCATTTCTGCTTCTTTACAGGATTATCACAGGAGTTCAAGAGTTAGTTTTATAGCCAGTGGGAATTCTGTACTTGCTTAACAAGATGAGATGGTTGCACATTCTGTCTCCACGGCTGATGCATCGAGTGCACAGGTTTGTTACAGTCTCTTGCTGGAGAACATAAATCTTTAGCTCTGACCTCCCAGGTCTGCTCTTCAGTGAGTCAAAGAGCCAACCTGTGTGGGAGTTGGCACTGAATTCAAAATGTGGGAGCCTCAGATGTTCAGAGTAACCCAGTGGGAACAAGCCAATGCTGGCATGGAAGTCACCATCCAGCCCTCTGCCTAATGGATTCCATATTTGTTTGCTTTAGTTATTTTATTAAAGAGGAAAAAGATTCAGGGTGCAATTTGGTATTATTCACTGGTACTCACCATTCTTTTGCCATCAATCCTGTTTTCCATGCTGTTGCTATTTTGAAACTGAAGGAGAATCATTTTCAGGTTTACCTTTGCTTATAAGCTGACACCATAGTTTGGTTCTTTCCAGGGAAAATTAAATCCAGGGATGATTTTCATTATATCTTTGGCTTGTTGGAGAAGGAGTTTCTGTTTTGCTTTGTCACTACCAAAGCTGGAGCTGAGGGCAGTGTCTCCAACAGGAACTGTGAGCAATGGTTCTAACAAAGGCTACATCTTTCAAAGATGACCCAGCTGTGTGAGGGCACTTGGCCAGAGCCCACAGTGCTGAGCTGGGACCTGGGACCACATGGGAACCACTGCTGGCTCTCAGGCACATGGTGTGACTCTTGGGAACCGTTCTGTTCTGAGCCAGGAGTTGGACTTGATGATCTTTGTGGGTCCCTTCCAACTCGGTATATTCTGTGATTCTGTGACTCTGTGAAGTGGAGCCAATGTGAACCAAGAAGAGGGTCAGTGTGAGCAAATCCTACACAAAAAGAGGGTTGCTTAAAATTTATTCCAGTTCTCTCCTCTGATGTTAATTAAGCTCTCTGCTGATTTCTGTCGCTACAAGTTCTGTGGAATTTCTTAAAGATAACAATGAAGTTGTGGGCAGAAATTCCCTGGTGCTTGTACCAAGACTCAAACATTTTGAAATCAAACAGGCAACACCAGTGAAGACTCAAAGACAAGAAAGAGGAATTCCCTGAGTTAAAGCAACGGGGAGCAGAAACTGCAGTGTGATGCTCACCTTTCAATGGTTTATAAAAATTTGACTTTTCAGCAAGAGGGACTTTGAAGATTTCTGTTTCAGAGACAGCAAAAAGAACCTCCAGGCTGAAATCACCATCATTGCACATGCAGAATAATGTGACTTGCATTACTCAGTTTATTTTTAGAATAAAAAGCTGTTTTCCTGTTTCCATTTTAGCAAAGCCACTGAGAAATTCTGCTTTTCCTGTGGAGGGCACCTTTTACCAAATCTTTATGGCAATACCTAATTATTCTCATTACCTCCATAACTTCAAGAAGCCAAAATTTCACCCACAAGTACTGCAAGAAGTACTGTCTAGGTGAGGCAATGCTCTTTTCTGTAGACTGGAATATTTTTAAAAGTCCCACCTTCAATGTCCTGAAGAACAAAGCAGTCAGAAATTAAATAAGTAAAACTGGTGAATACTTTTCCAAATGCTTTTAATACTGCTGTTGAGAAAGGAAAGGTATTGGGCATGTTTAGTAATAGTAGGTAAAGAAACAAATCTTTGCTTCAAAGAATAATTTTTTCTCCTGTGCCCAATTTGAATGCCATGGTAAGATGGGGACGGGTGCTCAGCCTTGCCTGTGGGATCCAAACATCAGGAGCCGAGCACAGTCACTCCCAGATCCAGAGCGGTAGTTTCACCTCGTAAAAAGTATTTGTCTACTGAGACTATCTGCTAGAAATTCATCACAATATTTAGACTGGATTCTAAAACAAAATTGAAATTCCCACAAAATACTGTATTACCTAGAATAACATTCCCAGTGCCAGGCAAAAAATAACCATACATTATAACTCAGTATTATTCAGATTGCCTAGTAATGCTGTTAAAGTACCAACACAGGGGAGTTCCATTCAGTCAAAGGGAGGTTCTATTCTGCTTTGGGAGGATCAATCTGCACAAGTATCCTGAGGTTTTTCTTTTTTATCTCAGTGTTTTTCCACTCATTATTTCCTTCTCTTTGAATGAAACCAAGTTGACAAATTGGATTGCTCCTGTCCAAGCCACATGCTGCTTGACTTCATGGCACTTGTGGTTTCAGGGGATTCATTGTTTGCAAAGAGAATATCTTTTGCCGGGAAGATCAGACTTCTGATGCAATCCCATGAAAGCCACAAACCACCTCCCTGTTCAAACCTTCAGGGTTAGGGTAACTTTTCTCTTTCTGCTGAATTCTTGGCAAATGTTTCAGATCACAGGCCATGACTAGAATCCTGAAGAAATCTGAAAAATTTTTTTGGCAAAACCCCTGGAGATTGTTCTACTTAATCTGCAGAAGACCCGTTTCAGATCCTCTGCTACTGTGGAAAATGGCTTTCCTCATAATTGGTGTCCCCACCCCTCTCACCAGGGATACGCTTGTGAGGAATGAAAATAGATCTATGTCTGGAATATCTGAGGACTCCAAGAATAATTCTTACCACCTGTATCAAGTACATTCCTCTTCAGATCACTTAAAATTCAAAGGGGCCTAATTCTCTTTCCAACATGCCAAACTGAGTTTAAAATTAAAAAAGTTTTATATTCCCCAATAAGGGCGGTTGTAGCTGCTCTACCTTGACCCCACAGATTGCAAAGATGCCCTGTGTTTACTTGAGGAAGCAAAATGGTCTTTATGTCAACATAAGACATGTGGGGCAACTTTTGCTCCTGAAATTGTGCAGCACTGTCCCCCTCCTCCCTGCTGCTTGGATGGCAGTTCACTTCTGGATGTAAACCTGCAATGTAGAACAGGATTTTGCTTTTAATTGATGCCTGAAATCTGCAGCCAGCAGGGATTTCCCACCATAATCTCTGTTCTTGTTGGACATTTTTGTGAAAAGATGTCAGGTACTGGTGAGCACAGGCATCTAATGACATTGAATCATAGAGTCACAGAAAGATTTAGATTGGAAGAGGCCTTAAGAATCATCCAGTGCCACCCCCTGCCATGGGCAGGGGCACCTTCCACTAGCCCAGGTTGCTCCAAGCCCCGTCCAACCTGACCTTGGACACTTCCAGGGATGGGGCAGCCACAGCTTCTCTGGGCACCCTGTGCCAGGGCCTGCCCACCCTCATTGTAAAACATTTCATCCTTATGTCCAGCCTAAATCTGCCCTCTTCCATGTTAGAACTGTTGCCCCTTGTTCAGTCACTACAGGCCTTGGTAAAAAGTCTTTCTGTGCCTTTCTCATAAGGTGTCTTTATATATGGAAAAGCTGCAAGAAGGTCTTCCCAGAGCATTCTCTTCTCCAGACTGAACAACCTCACCCCTCTCAGCCTGTCTCCATAGGAGAGGTGCTCCAGGCTCCTGACTGTTTCTGTGGTCTCCCCTGGACCTGCTCTAGGAGACTGGTGTCATGGTTTTAGGGCAGAAAGGGAAAAGTGGAGGATTGGTGTGGCTGCTTAGGAACTCTTGGTACAGTGCTGCTGTGGCAGTCAGTAGGATACCACTTTTGGTGCCATAGTCTTGGTTGCTTAGAAGTCTGGGGCTAGTCTTTCCGCTTGGCAAAACCAAAGCAGTTTTTCCTGTGGGTGCTTACAGTTTCTCACTAAAAAAGACAACGCAGGAAGAACCGTGCCTTGCCAGTAGTGCCAATGGAGACTTTCCACTGTGCCTTTTGCGATCGGACTTGCCTATCTCACATTGGCCTTTTTAGCCACCAGCCTGCTTGTAGCAAGCGTGGGTAGAGTCCTTGTAAATCTTCATTTGCAAAGCCTAGCCGTGTGTGTGTGTGTACAGCAGGTAAGGTGTTACATAATGCAGCCCTGAGAATGAGTGCAACAAAACAGAGCAAATAAATCAAGGTTGTGACCAGCCACTATTAAACCAATACAATAAACGCTTATAGTAGTTTGCTTTAACATGCTCTGGTCAGATCTGTTTGTCTCCACCCTTTGTGCCCCGGGTGCAGCACAAAAAAGGTCTGTTGTAGTTCAACGCCAGCTGGTCACTAAGTACCACACAGCTGCTCACCCACATCCTGCTTCCCCCATGAAAGGGGAAGGAGAAGTGGAAAAAGGTAAAACCTCTGGGCTGAGAACAATTTAATAATTAAAATTAAGTAAAATAATAACAATAATTGTAATGACAAAGAAAATAACAGAGAGGAATAAAACACAAGTGATGAACATTACAATTTCTCATCACATGCTGAGCAGTGCCCCTCCCTGAGCCTCCTTCTTCCAGTTTGTACACTGGGCATGATGTTCTGTGGTGTGCAGTATCCCTTTTGCCAGTTTGGATCAGCTGTCCCAGCCATGCTTCCTTCCATCTTGTGCACCTCCTGCAGAGAATGGGACACTGAAAAGTCCTTGACTTGGGGTGAGCACTGATGAGCAACAGCTCAAGCAGCAGGGTATTATCAACATTGTTCTCCTGCGGAATCCAAAACACAGCCCTGCACTGTCTGCTAGGAAAAAAATTTATTGGATCCCAGGCACAACCACAACAGTCATCTTCAGGGGAAGAACTTCCATCTACAGTTGATTTTCCAGGCCTTCCCTGAAAGCCCAGTAGAAGCTTGGTTGATGGTTTCTGTGACTTTAGCTGACTCAATGAGAGTTTGAAATTGCTTTCCTGTTGCATCTGAGTGAAGAATATTTGGCAAGCTTGTAGGTTTGCTAAGGCCTGTAATTACCTGTAGATAAAAAGACTGCATGGGAACCATTCTAACTAACATTGTTTGGGAGGCACATGATGGTGCTGCTCAGCTGTTCCTGCACTGACTGAGGAACTTGCTTGTCCTGTGCATGAGACTTTTTTTTTAAGTGCAACTTGTCTACTTGTTCTTTACAACAACTGCTTTTGCATGTTAAATCCGTGTTGTTATTTGTACACACAGGTGAGAATGGAGAACATATGTAAAGTAAATGTTAATGCCCCCTTTTTCTGCAGAAAAGCCATGTCAGGTGGAGCAGCTGGACCGCATCCTGCTCTCTGGCGTCTACAATGTACGCAAGGGGAAGACCCAGCTGCACAAGTGGGCAGAGCGCTCAGTCACGCTCTGTGGCACTTGCCTCATTGTGTCCTCGGTGAAGGACAGCCACGCAGGGAAGATGCACATCTTGCCTCTCATCGGAGGGAAGGTGAGGCTTTTTTTCCTTAGCTCCTTGTAGCATGGGAAGAAGGGGCTGCAATGACAGGAATCGTCCACAAGAGGCTAATATAGGCTTTTGCAATAGATAACACACACAACCCCTTTCTGCTTGTTTTGCTTCAGTTGTAGCCTGAAGGCTGATAAAACGAAGAGGTGCTAGTTCTGCTTTCACAGTAGTAGTGTTGCAAATGGGCACCCTGGAAATTAATACTTCTTGGATCTGCTTCAGCAGAAAGGTGTCAAGCAGGATTTACTTCTGAGTTTACAGCTGTGTTTTCAGCAAAATATAATATTCCTGGTGGTTGTTAATCCCTCACCCTGGACTCCAGGTGCAGTGTAGTTGCTGGAGCTCAGGCAGACTGCTGTCAGTTGTCCCTTTGCAGGTGGAAGAGCTGAAACGTCGGCAGTCGACGCTCGCTTTCACCTCTGCTGGAGCACAGGCTCAAACGTACCACGTTTCCTTCGACTCGCTGGCAGAGTGTCAGCGCTGGCACCGGAGAGCGTCCACGGTGAGGCCCTGGGCACCCTGTGCTGGGGGGAGGGACAGGGGGGTTTGGTCTGCAGGCACAGGTGAAGCTGGCATGCTGGAGGAAGCACTTAGGACACTTTCCAGCTTGCTTTATTTCCATTGTGCTCTAGACACACTGGCTTTCTTTTAGCCTTTTCTCTTTTTTCACCTGTGCAGCAATGTCGAGTAGTAGTTCTGCATTGTTTTAACCCCTGCTGCACCTCTGAGAGTAATTTAATCACAGGTCACTAGAGCAAAGCCCAGGGACTGGCTGACTTTACAGCCACAGAAACCTACAAATTGCACTTGTTGCACTTGAACCTGCCTGAAGCATGAGCTGAGCATTCACAGGGTTGCCCTGATAGGTTTGAATCACACAGAGATCATAGGTCAGTAGGGGAACGTGTGCATCAGAACTGCTTTGTTTCACATTAGAATGTGATTAGGTGGTGATAACTTAATGCTGAACCACACTTTGGCCTCACACATATGTATAACCCATATATATATATATGGGTGTATATAGATTTCATTATATATATAATGAAATATGAAATAAGTTGAGGATATAGCAGGTCATAAAATGTCAAATGAAGTATCAAAGACCTTGAAACAAAACATATTTAACAAAAGGAGATCTGATATTTGCAAAGACTTTATAAAGTGTTGCAACAACATAACCTGTCATGAAAAGGCTTAATAAATTTTATACCCTCAACAAACTAGCATAAGAAAGAAGTAGGTAGAATTATAAAAGAAGCAGCTGGGCCAGGCAGAGGTTCTGTAATGAGAACTGAACTGGAAAATAACTGCTTCCTGTTGCTACTTGTACCTTGGGAAGGCACTCGGAGATCATTCTTTCTCAACAATTTCCTCAGCCAAAGATCTGTTTT
The DNA here is from genome assembly GCA_035221455.1 of Xenops minutus. Taxonomy (NCBI): domain Eukaryota; kingdom Metazoa; phylum Chordata; class Aves; order Passeriformes; family Furnariidae; genus Xenops; species Xenops minutus. The sequence continues at coordinate 20,536,829 of JAWWEE010000018.1, forward strand.
TCTCCTTTAGGCTGGCTCTCTTACAGCCCAGACTTAGGCAGTGCCCAGTGTGCATACAGAGAAGGGCTTTGTGTGAGTTCTGGTTGGTATCCAGCTATGCATCTTTGTCAGGGATGTAGCAAATGGCATAGACTCATACTCTGTGGACTCTACCTGGTGGGTACAAGGGTTTCTTTCATGTTCTTGCAAATTGTTTGCTAGTTGCATTCTTTGGCCTTCTGTTAGACTTCCAGAGAAAAATTGTTGCACAGCTGCAGCTCTTTCTACTCCTTTTCAGGTTGTGTCTATGCGACTTAGCATGGTTGATCTTTCATGCTACAGCCTTGAGGAAGTACCTGAGCACCTCTTCTACAGTCAAGATATCACCTACCTCAACCTACGACACAATTTTATGAGATCAAGTGGAGCAGGGAGTCTTGACTCTCTTTGCAGGTCTGCAAAGAATTATTTTTCTTCTACATTTGGAGTGTTTGACGTGTGGATGCAGGGATAAAGTATTGCCAGTTCTGTTGGCTTTAATAAAAAGACTGATCTTCAGGAAGCTCTAACAAGTGAGGGGGTTGGAAGCAGAACTGGACAGCACAGGCAGGCATAAGTTTCCAACACCTTACAGTATTCTTGAGCTCCCTTCCACAGATTCTGTGCTAATTCTGGTCTGAGATGAGCCTTGTAGGGTGATATGCCATTTATTTGGACATGATGCAATAGTAATATACAGCTGCTTGCTAAGCATGGAACATCTTGGGGTATAAAATGAAAGGTGAGGGAAAGCATAATGCTGCTGTTGTTTGTAGGAAGAAATTCTGATCTGAAAAAACCTGTTTTGGCAAGTTCTTAATGTGCATTTGGAATTGGCAGAGGGCCTGTGAGACTCCAGCTTTGCTTTGGAAACTTGTGATGATGTGTTTTTAAGAGAGTAGCAGTTGTGTGATGATACGAAAGCAGGATGTATTCATCTTAGGTAAGCGAAGGTGTCTTACAAAAATACTTTTAAATTCATTCCAAAGCCCATAAAAATCTACAGGAAGATTAGTCTGTTGATAACTATACTAGCCATGCTAAGTAGAATTCAAGGAGTTGCTCTATGGATTTGGAAAGCCAGTAGGAAGCCTGTATATTGTCCAATGGCCCTGTTTGAAACGTGCATTGTGCCTTAGGAAAAATGCATTTGGAGAAACTTAGCAATAACTACTCATGTTGTTGTTGTAGTTTGGGGTTGTGGTGTTGTTGTTTGGAGGCTTGGATTTATTTTTTTTGGGGGGGGGGTGGGTACAGAATGGGAATGGTGGGCAATGGTGGTTTTCTTTTGTTTGTCTCTAGGGGCCTATTACTGTGTTATTTAATTTTTCTTCTTACAGAGTCATGAGATACCCAAGTATCCATATGGGTATCCAGGGGAAAAAATTGCCTACCTGTGGGAATTCTTTGCAGTTTCATTGAAAGCCGACTCTAGTCTGGTTTTGTTTTAATTCCAGACTTGATTAAATGTTTTCTAACTGCTGAATTGTAATAGATTCTGTTATTGGAAAAGCTGCTTAAAATAATTTAAGATTTTGCTTTCTACTTCTCTCTTCAAATACATTGTATGATGTTGAAAATTGTACCAGAGCTTTATTTTCTAAAATGCGGTATCCTTGGTTCACAGGATCAGCAAAGGGGCTTGAAATTTCTTTTGACCTTGCATGTAGTCAACAAGAAATCTGACATGTCAGAAACTCGACTCTTTTCCTGGCAGTGACTATGTCTGATGAAGCTGAAATCCTCAAACAAACAAAAGCCATAAAAGAAGCCCTCACTTCACACAATCTTGAATAAACAGGTAGCATTAGGTAGCCCACATAAGGCTGCTCATTGCCTTTTGAAAAGGTTTTCTTTCGGAGGTTTTTAGGATGTTTCTCAGGTCACAGCCCCACAAGAAGACCTTTGCTCACTTGTAGTATGTGCCACCAGTGCCTTGAGACTGTCAATTCCCAACACCAGAATTTTTTGCAATGATCAGATCTCTTCCTCTCAGGAACTCTTTAAAGCTCTCTGAGTCCAATTGGCTATAATTATAATAATAGAACAAAAATAATTAACTAAAGGGAAAATGCTAAGCAAAAGCCATTAAATAACCCTACCTGTTTTGTTCTATGTCCTAGCTTATTTTTCACATAACATACTGCCTTTCAGGTATCTGCCTTTTCTGAAAAGTGCTCTCAGATCTGATCTTGGTTGATGTGTGTGTACACACACACACACGTTATACATGTGCATGTCTCTTATCACCATTCTAACCAGGTGATACAGAGTTCTGCTGGGCTGCTTTCATGGCAGAACAGATTGTTGTGTTAAACTGGGAATGTTTTAGGGCAGCACCAGTTTGGGCTGCTGAGCAGAGGATGGTCATCCCATGGAAGACTCGTTGGTATTTCCATACCTCTCTGCTGTTATGTCAGTGTGCCCTGTGAGAATACAGACCAAAACTCGAGGAGCCACAACAATTTCAGGATCTTTATTCCCTGTAATACTTGGTTCATGTATACAGCTTCAATGACAGTTGCATTTGCGTTCCATTTCTACATCCCTACATGAGCTTACTGGGGCAAAGGGGAAGGAACAGAAGGAGAACTCAAAAAGCTTTTGAGTATTGTCCTTCACAGTGAGTATGGAAGGGCTGCTCAAGGAATCTCAGATAAAGCTGTCTCAAGTACCAGTTTCCCTTCAGCTTTTGGAAACTTTAATGCCCCTTTTGTGTTTGCTTTGTTATTGTTGCAGAGGGATGAATTCTAAACCTTGGTTGTGCTGCTGTTGCCTGTAGTGCTGTGTCTCTTGGGGCAGCTTCTCACCACACTCTGCTAATGAGGGACAAACAGTGCTTGGTGTTAAGGACAGGTGCTGTAGCCATTGCAGAGCTCGAGAGAAAGCAGTTTCATTAAAGTGTTTGCTAATTTCATAACCAGAGAGCTGTGACTTGTCCTAAATCTCTTAAAGTTGTACCAGCTAATGAGAAAGTTCAAATCTTTATGTTTATCCTCATTGTTTTATTCTTCTCCAATATTGTGGTGAAGTTCTGTGTGCAAGTTTCTGGTTTTGTATCACTGTTAGATCTTTGCATTATGCAATGTGTTCCCTTGAGGAAGGCTTTTACCAACACAGCGTCTTTCTCTTTGGTATTCAGTTGCAGTACAAGAGAGTCTGTGGCTGCAGCAAACGTGAAATGCCTGTGCCCTTATTTATATGACAGGGTGCTCAAAGCAAACAACCCAAGTTTCAGCTATGCTTCGTCTTTAAAAAAAAACAACCACCACCCCCCGATTAGAAAGCAAAATGGAGAAATATAATGCACAGTTCCTACACAGATGGTTCCAAGTGTGAATCTGATACAGGGTCACTATAAAAAATAAGAATACTCAAAACCTTTGTCTTCTATTTCAAAACATCTCAAGCTAGAAGCAATATTCTCCCTCAAGCTAATTAACCTTGGTATTGTTACCTATATTAGAGCAGTTAGGTTCAGATAGGTGGGGGAGATGAATGACCTCCATGTTTCCAAGAAGTAGTTCTATGGCACATGAAATCTGCAGTTATCTCATAAAAGTGAGATATTAATTTCCCCACTCAATTAGTTTCTGGTGGTTCCAGTTTGAGATGAAGAGGTCATTACTTGAGGAAAAATACTTGGGTTTCCTGTAGAAAGAGGTAGGAACTCTTGGAGAAGAACCTCCTGTATGTTACCCCAGCCCATGTGAATTCCTTCTCTCTGTTTGGACCTCGCCCGGTGATGGAATGGGATGGAATAGGCAATCATTTGTTAAGCACAGGTGGGACTGCAGTGACCCTGGGGCTGTGTCAGCACTTGGGGCAGTGCCTGGGATAGTCTGTGGAGCCAGGGGCACTGTAGACATGGAATCCTGTTCAAGGACTTCTGCGTGCAGGTCTTGGGACTTCCCAGCATGAAGTGAGCACTCTCCTAGCTTTCCCTTTCGCAGGTCTGCTCAGCTTTCTGTTGTCCTCTTTTATTCTCAGAATAGTCATAGTGAATGTTTTCAGCTCCTCTTTTCCCAAGCTGCATAACTGTAGACTTTTCTTCTAGTTAATTCTTCAAAGGTAAATTTTTTGAATGGAGCATTTTAGTCTCCTTAATCTTAGTCACTAGGAGGAAGCCTGTCAAGTCAGGGTAGAAGGTGGTTATCAGTTTCTGCAAAAAAAACCAAACATGGTATTTTATCACTTTCAGCATGACCCCTGAGAAAAATATGAGTGACTTAAAATCAAATTTGCAGGAACTACTGTAATGGGTTAGCTGACTGTATCACCAGTGTACAAAGACTTAAGAATTCTTTATGACTGGTTTTATATGCTTTTGCTTTGAGACCATGTAAGTTTGTGAATTAATTAGTGTTTTTGCCAATAGGTTTTCTCAGTTGAAGAGTCTGAACCTGTCCAATAATAGACTGGGAGAGTTTCCTGTATCATTGTGTGAGATCTCTACTCTGACAGAGCTTAATATTTCCTGTAATGGACTTCGTTACCTGCCGAGTCAGATTGGCAAACTGCTAAAGTGAGTATGTTCTTCTTATTTTGCCTGTGATCATAACCATCATTGGTGCCTCAGCTGAGCACCACTGACATGCAGCTCCTGCTTCTGAAAGTGTGAGTGTCTGGAGCCACACTGAACATAAGTAATTTCCAGAGTGATCTTTTAGCCACATGCAAACTGTGAGGAAAAGCTGTGTGTAGGCTTACACTTTGAAGAGGTTTACAGCTTAGTTATGGGTCCAGTTATCTTGACGACCCCTTGAGGCCTTATTAATAAGAACATTTTGTGGCTTCAGATTGCACTTCTACCACCACTAAACACTGTTCATTATGTTCTCTGTTGGAACATAATCTTAACAAGGGAAATTGTATGTTTGGGATCTGTGTCTCAAAAGCCATGCAAACTTTGAAACAATTCATCTTACAACAGAAAGCCTCCCTATTCTTTTCCCAGTGATGGAACCCGCAATTAGAATGCAAAAATTTGCTACCAGTGTGTTATTGTGGTAGGCATTGTGATTAAACTGTGCTATTTTAAGAAAACTGAGTAATTAAGTAAATTACTTCCATTTACAACATAAGTGCTGTTTTGTCTTTTGCTCATGTTAACTTACAATCTTTGGCTCAATTGGAAGTTTACCTGCAAAATAATTTAAGAACTATTTGATATTGCATATATGCAGTTCCAAGCCTATCACATGCATGATAGAAGAACTTTATGTGTATAAGAATAAAATTAGCTGTTAGGTATCTTTAAAAAGTAATCACACTGATACCAGCCAGCTATACAAGAAAACGCACTGAAAATATTAAATGTGATGTTCACTACTGTTTGCAGAATTATTTTCTTTCTCTTTTTCACTGCTGCAGTCTCCAGACCTTCTGCCTTGATGGCAATTTCCTCACATCCTTACCAGAAGAGCTGGGAAACCTGCAGCAGCTCAGCTGTCTTGGGCTTTCCTTCAATAACTTCTGTGAACTGCCAGCAATTTGTGAGAAACTCACTGCCTTAGACAAACTAGCCCTGGCAGGGAACTCGCTGGAGACACTGGACCTGGCAGTGCTGAACCATATGAGTCACATCAAAAGTGTGGACCTGAGGTAAGGGGGGAAGCTGGCAGGTGTCTGCAAAACAGATGGCTGCTTTCCAGTTGCAGCAGAGCAGCTGTGTCATTTCTAGTATGTTTTGCAGTAGACTAGGTGCAGTTTTTTGTTCTTACTGATTCTTTATCTTTTAGACAGTCCTGTTTCTGAGGGTGTGCAGAATGCACTTGGAAAAGCAGGGCTAATGGAGCAGTGCCTGACACTGAGTGTTACCTAGCCCTCTAGTTTCCACTTGTGATGTGTTGTTACCCTGAGCTTTGGTCTCTCCTTCTCTTTCTTGCCTCCCTGCCCTAGAGATGTGGTCCTGATTCTCCAAGCTGCCAACTGAAGTCAGAAAGGGAGGACAAAGAGCTTTTTGCTGTGACAAGACAGTCTAGTATCTGTTCTCTGCATCAGCTTCATGTATCAGCACAAAGTAGCTGTCCCTTGGCCTGGCTTCTGCTTCCTAGACTGAACCTTTCTTCAGAATCTCTTAGAAATTGGGGAATGAGTAAAATGATTACACATGGTAGCGTAGGCAAAGGAAACGTTTTTGTTTGTACTGACTGCCTGAAGTTCACCAATGCTCCTCACACATTTTACTGTGCTCACCTTTGGTGTTAGCTTTCAGCAGAACTCTTCCTTTCCTTTGGTTTCCTCTCTCTTCTTACTGATGTCCAGTGTTCAGTGTTCTATTTTCTGACTTTTTAACTCCCCTCTGAGTGTTTAGGCTGAACAACCTGAAGCGAGCAGCAGCTGACGCTCTGGAGGGGAACAAATCTGTGACTTACATGGATTTACGAGACAATGAGATGACGGATCTGGATCTGAGCTCCTTGGGCAGCCTGGAGCAGCTGCACTGCGAGCGGAATAAGCTGAAAGAGCTGACGCTGAGTGGCTTCTCCCTTCGGGCCCTCTATGCCAACAGCAACTGTATGTCTCTGTCTTCTTCACCTGCCTTCTCCCTTTAAGCCCCGGGAGCAAAGGAAAACAGCCTTTTGATTTCTCCCACACATAAAAAAATGCTTATGCTGATGTTATTGTGACGAGACTGTATGTGATGGGTCCTCTGAGGTCAGCTCCTAGGGATTACATATGCATGTATGTGCAAAGGCTGTGTAGTGGTGGGGAGGTTGGAGTGTTGAGTTACTGTCCAAGGAATTAAATTCCAGTGAGATCTGTTTGGGAACCAACAAAGAAAAGTACAGTTCTCTCTTGTTCTAGTGCCCCACATGACAGATGAAGAAATGGGATAGTGAGATGCTGTAGTGCCATATGGCAAATGTATGAAGTGTGAGTTCTGTGTTAGGAAGGATCAACAGAGAACTGGAGTCTCATAAAGAAAGACTGAGTCTCATTTGATAGCTAAGCTGCTGCTCTGTGCTGTTTTCTCTCTGAAGCTCTGCAATCATACTTATTTGTTTTACTTCATCAGGTCTGACAGCTGTCAATGTTTATCCGGTTCCTGGTCAACTGACATGTCTAGAACTCTCTCAGTAAGTGACTATCCAGCACAGAATTTAAAGCAAGTATTTGGACACCTTTCTGTTTCCTGCAAAATTTTCTGGAAGTCTTAAGCTTTTTAAAAGAGTTGAGAGCAATTAAACACAATAGAACTTCAAAGCCCAGCACTAAAGAATGATGAAAGTGTCCCAGACCAGAAGCTCCTCTGAACCAGTATGACCACCAGTCCAGGTGACTGGCTGTCCTTCAGTTGTAGGCCATGATCAGAAAAAAAAAGCCAAGCAGGGACCACTGAGCTTGTGGCAACTTACTGGGCTGAGTGGTGGGGATCTGTGGAGCAAACATTTAGAGTGGCTGTCAGTGGTCTCTGTGGTTGGTTTCATTGCCTGTGTCTGCCCTTGGAGCAGCAGGGTGAGACCTGTAAGACAGGATGCCCTCCCAAGTTATGCACCAGCCCAATTTGCATTACACAGCTTAGCTATAAGATGAATTCCACGTGACTAACTTGGATGCTGGTGCTCACTTTCTCCTGTTGTTTTTGGTTTGGCTGTGACTAACATCATGCAGCATTCAAACAAGGTCTGTTCCGTATGTAATGCTGGTGCCTGGTTTTTCCCACTTGCTTTTCTTAGCAATCAACTACAGTGTATCCCAGACTGGGCCTGTGAAGCAAAGAAACTGGAAGTTTTGGATGTGAGCTACAACCTCCTTGTGGAGCTTCCATCGAGGTCAGCAAACCTTCATAAACAGAGCTGAGCTTTCTTCTACAGTGGGCTCTCTGGGAACAGTGCACAGCAGTGCTATTCCAGTTGCTTTATTCCTTGTTGTACAATGAAATAACCCACTTTATCTATGCAGCATCAAAACTACTCTGTATTCAAATGCTGGCTCATTCAAATGAGCCAACTTCTAGGGGTCAGGTAATTCCATCCTGTGCTTTTGGCTGCTACTGCAGCTGTTTGCACCTGACATAGAACATGCTGCTATGATTTATTTGCATTACCACAGTGTCTGTGAACACAGGTCGTAGGTGAGATCCTAATATGTACAGAAATTTTGTCTGTTACCTTTGATAGGGAGTTGAAAGGGGACAATACAGCTGATCTCAAAGGTAGCTTTCACAGCACACCATCAGCCAGCTCCTTTCTCCCCATTTCCCTTTCAGTTTTTGCAGAAATGTGGTAAAAGAGAGCCAGGAACTAATACAATTTTGCAGATATTTATGACTTCTCCAGAGTGTGGAGGATACCCTGGGAAGAAGCAAAGCACAAATGTTCTCAGCTCTAACAAGGGTGTTTGGTGGGGGTGTGAGTGTGATGAATGACACAGTGTCTAGGGTAAGCTGTATTAAAATTGAATGGAGGAGTGGGTGACAGGGAAGAAATGCAGAGCATGGGTTGAAGAAGTTAAAACAAGAGGCATAGGAACTGATCACCAGGGACATTCTAATGACTGTCACAGAAAAATGATTACGTCAAAAGCAAGAAAAGGATATAACAAGGATGCAATAACGAGAAGTTAAAAGAGAATTTTAGGCATATGAATGGATGAAAGAGACCAGATTTTAAGTATGTTATGCAAAGAATAAATTGCTACCTCAAAAATAATACAGGAGTGCTAAGCATCTAGTTAAAGCTCTGAATTTAGGTTGGTACTGGGAAGCACTTCTTTCTGCCTGCAGCTGAAAACAGACATCTAAAGCCATCTTTTGTGACTTCTCTTTCTCTGTCTGCCTGAGAGAATGCTGGGCACATGCACACCAGCAGACCTGCATCACAAAATACCCATCTGCAGTTAGCATAGAGGGAAATGTAGATATGCTTCCAAGCATTCAGAGTGACTGAGGCATCTTACCCTATGTGTTCTGCTTTGTCATTGTTTACATTTTATGGATCAGTGTACTTCAATTTCCCTCTGCTGTACAATCAGATTAGGTGGATTAAATACTACCTTTCCCACTCTGTGAATGTCAAGAGGAGCGAGCCAAGTTAAACAGAAAACCCTGTGTCTTTCTAGGATCATCAGCAGCTTGAGCCTTCGGAAACTGATGGTGGGGCACAATCATCTGCACAGCCTTCCACCTCTTCTAGAACACATTCCACTGGAGGTGCTGGACCTTCAGCACAATCTGTTGACTAAACTCCCAGAGACACTCTTTCTCAAGGCTCTGAAGTGAGTGTCGGGTAGCAAACGTCTTTTGTCTGTGTTATTGTTTGTACTCATAAAGGCTGAAAGTGGCACCTGTGTGACTGTCCTTGCAAGGTGCCCTTTGCATAAGAGATAACGAGGTGCACCCTTTATGAGGAGGTAATTCAGGTGCCACTAGGAAAGCTGTCAGGCTGATTGGAAGGAATCAGTGCATGTTACTGTTTAATTACAGGAACACAGAGGTTTGCCTAACCCAACAGCCAGCTGAAGAATTAGCTTCAGTTGCAGCTATTTTTAAGATCATGTTACTGCCTGAAGAGCTTTGTCTTTAAAAGTAGTTATAAATTCAGGTGCAAAGGAAAGAAGCCAGTCTGATTTTCAGATAGTGCAGCAGAAAGTACACCAGGTCACTGGAGAACAGCGAGAGAGACCTTTACAAATGAACAACCCTTCATTACTGTCTATTCAGACAGGAGTCAGATTTGCTTTTAAAGAGTCTCACTAAAGGTTTTTGTTGTCTGCTTCCACCAGTATTACCCACAGGCTCTTCAGTACTTACTGTTTACTGTAAAATGCTGTGTGCATCCACAATGCTATATAGCTAATAAGTCATTGTAGACTCGTAAATCCTAATGTGAGTAGGGATGTTACAGTGTTGTCTGGCCTTCTGTCTAATGCTGCTGTCCACACTGGCATTTGTATAGCTCCTTTTCCTGCTGTTAATGGAGTGGTTTGATTGATGTGAAGTCTGATTTTTGCACTTGCTGTGTCTAGCCTCAGGTACCTGAATGCATCTGCAAACAGCCTGGAGTCCTTGCCCTCTGCGTGTGTGGGGGAGGAGAGTCTGAGCATGCTGCAGCTGCTGTACTTGACCAATAACAACCTCACAGACCAGTGCATCCCTGTCTTGGTGGGACACCCAAACCTACGGATCCTGCATCTGGCAAACAACAACCTGCAGACTTTCCCAGCAAGGTAAGTCAAGTGAGGCTTCTGGGCAAAACAGCGCTCCCCAGGGTTGTATGGGAGCCAGAGGCAGAGTGAGATGCTCTCCCCGTGGCTTAATGACAAAAGCGACAGTGAGGGGCCTGTCTGTTGTAGAGATCCAAGCCAGGCTTGGGGACCCTGCATGCTTACTAAAGCATCTCTTAAGACTTTTGTTCTCCTGTCACTAAGTCAGAAAAGTAGCTCATAAAGGGCAGTGTCTATGGATACCTCATCTGCAGCTTCAGAAAGTGACAACTTCTTATGTGGGAGACAGTATTTCTTTTGTTTCCCTTTCAGCAAACTTAGTAAGCTGGAACACTTGGAAGAACTGAATCTGAGTGGCAACAAACTGAAAACAATTCCTACAACGGTTGCAAACTGCAAGCTACTTCATACACTTATTGCACACTCTAATGAAATCAGCATCTTTCCAGAGATCCTGCATTTGCCCCGCATTCAGGTATTCATATGGAGAAGATAAAGACATATCAGGGGAGTATTTAGAAAATGAAGAGTAACTGCTAGGAGGGAAACTGAAGATCCCAGCAAGGCCAAGTGCAGATGCTGTACCTGGGTTGGGGCTACGTGCTCCAGCCATGTGCTTTGGCACCCAGAAACCCCCTGTGCCCTGGGCTGATCCCACAGCGTGGGCAGCAGGGGAGAGGGGTATTCTGCCCCTCTGCCCCACTCAGATGAGACCCCATCTGCAGTGTTGCCTCCAACTCAGAGGTCCCTAGCACAGGAAGGACATGGATCTGTTATGAGTGAGCCCAGAGGAGGCCATGAAGGTGATCAGAGGGCTGGGACACCTCTCCTGTGGAGGCAGGCTGGAAGAGCTGGGGGTGTCCAGCCTGGAGAAGAGAAGGCTCCACGGAGACCTGAGAGCCCCATCCAGTACCTAAAATGTGGAGTGACAGGACAAGTGGGGTGGCTTTAAACTGAAAGACAGTAGGTTTAGATTAGATATTAAGAAGAAACTCTTCCCTCTGAGGGTGGTGAGGCCCTGGCACAGGTTGCCCAGAAAAGCTGGGTACAGATTATGCATTCTAGGTCTGTCACCTTTCTGAGTTGATCAAAGATCATCTCTCATTCACCTTTACCTGTCTCTGACTTGGAATTTCTGTTTTCTGGCATTTGACACAGTGGGCAGTGTTATTATAGCTAGGCAGGTTTGAACATAGAGGCCTTCTTTTATCTTTAGTGTGACCTAGTCTTTCAGTATTGGAGTCCTGGCTATTACAAGTTATAAGTCTTTGCTGCTTATAAATAAATCATTCTTCTACTGACAAGTCAGATCCATTTTCATGACCTGCGTGTGGGAAACAATCAGTAACAGGGCTGTATGATGTGTGTAAGGAGCACTGGAGTAACTGATGACATGACACAACAAAGAGTGTTTTCTTTGTCGTTGTGCTGTTTGCTGCTGCTGCAGTTCGTGGACTTGAGCTGTAATGAGTTAACTGAAATCCTCATCCCCGAGGCACTGCCAAGTGCCTTGCAAGAGCTGGACCTGAGTGGAAACACAAACCTGGTGCTAGAACACAAGACACTGGATACCTTCAGGTGAGCCATTGAGATGTCAACCCCTTAGTGACCTGCACAGGGAGAAGGGTAACCCTTCCCAGGAGAGGAAATAGGATAGTAAAGTGTGTATCACAGCACTGCATAGTGTTATAATGTTCTCTGTCTGAGGCAGCTGAGACTTTTGTCTGTAGGAAAGAAAAAATCTGGGTCCAAAATGTCAAAGCAGGCAATTTTGCATTCGGTATGAAGTTCTCCCAGCTACCTCTTTGCTTGAACATTAAACAGAATTTCAAGAATGTGGCACAAACCATGAGAAAGGGGTCTGGAAGCTGTCAGTTTCTACCTTAAGTGTGAGAAACTATGCAGCTATATTAAAATCCACAAATATATAAAAATCTGAAGGCACTGGCATAAGGAGCCAGGCATCTCCAGATGGCCAAGACCTTCAACCCCTCTCCTTGATGCAGTTCTTTCCACAAACTCCTGCCTAAAACTCTAGACTGGACAAGGCCCTATGGCCACAAACTGTTCAGCAGGGTCTAGAAGTGCATGACTTCTGTTCTCTCCGTAGTCACATTACCACACTGAAGATTGATGCTAAGCCCTCCCTCACGGCAGACTCAGCACTCACTTCTTCCTTCTGGAGTCACGGAGTAGCTGAGATGGCAGGCCAAAGAAATAAGTGAGTATTGTGGTCTGCTGACTGGCTGACACTTTGTCTTACCAGGGTGTTGGGCAAAGTGCACTGCTGAGCACCCATGCAGACCTACTTTGCCCAAGAGCTCTTCCATCCCGTTGTCTCTACAGATCTCTTAGTAAGCCTTGGTAACTCATGCCTCCACAATGTCTTTTCTCTCAATTTTCACACTTATTCTGGGACACTTGGACTTTCCTTCCCACTCCAGCAGAGATGCTGTTTCTCTTTCCAGCTGTGCTTGTTGCCTTCTCCTGCATGTGGTCAAGGAGGGTTTGGGAGTTCCAATAATAAACTGCAGCTGTACATCTCCCGGGGCAGTGACTGTAGGGACAATGGCTTTGCTACCCTGTAAGAATGGCACTCACAGCAAGGTGCCTGATGGCTGTCAGGATCATATAATTTTTTGAGACCTATTAACTTTGCTTGTATGCTTTTCTAACAGGCTGTGTGTGTCATCCCTGGCACTGAGGAGCTTTGCAGAGGGGGTGGAGGCTGTGTATGGCATGTTTGATGGTGACAAGAACGAAGAACTGCCACGCTTGCTGCAATGCACCATGGCCGATGTGCTCCTGGAGGAGGTACAGCAGTCAGACACCATGTTCATGTCCAACACCTTCTTGGTCTCTCACAGGTAGGACAGTGAACAAGCTGGTCCTGGTGGGACCTGCACTGCTATATCAGTGTGTTAGGTGGGGTGAGGCAGCCTTCCAGAATGCCCGTCACTGGAGTCTGGAGCCTCCTACACCTTCTCCTCCCACAGGAAGCTGGGCATGGCTGGGCAGAAGCTGGGTTCCTCTGCTGTCCTGTGCTATATTCGTCACGAGGTGGCTGATCCAGCCAGCAACTTTTCTCTAACAGTGGCCAATGTGGGGACATGCCAAGCCATTCTGTGCCGAAATGGAAAACCACTGCCTCTCTCCAAAGTCTTCAGCCTTGAACAATGTCCAGAAGAAGCCAGGAGGGTCAAGGAGCAAAAAGCCATTATAACAGAGGTTGGTTTGGACCCTTTTCACTTCAGCTTCCACCCCCCCATAAAAGCTTTGTACAAATACATGAGCTCTGCTGCCAGCACAGTGCCACAGGGAAGAGGGTGACATGAAGGTGTTTGAGTGACTTGTCTGGTGATTCCTGCTCTGCTTCTTTTGGTGATTAGCTGTTCAAAATTACACGTTCCTGAAATACCCATTATGGCCTAAGAACTACAGGTACAGGATGACTAGTTTAATGCAAAAGTATTAAAAGTATTTCTGCAGAACTCTGTAAAGGTCAACTTTCTAAAAACTTGGAAATAACAGGGAAGTTCCAAGGAACTGGAAAAACACACCGTCAGTAAAGATCTTGAGAAATCAGCACCAGTCGCTTTAGTTTTATGCTCAGTGAGTCTTTAAAAAGTATCAAGTTGTAGGATAATCTGTCTCTGTGTTACAGCTCTGCAAGGTACTGTAACACTGCACCATAGCCCCCTGAAAATAACTGTGGGATCAATGTAGCACATTAAATGCTTCAGAAACTGGCTCCCTAATGGATTTTGAAAAACAAAAGTGAAATAATTGTCTAAGGAGTCTCCCTGCATGCATCCTCTGCTGGATTTTAATACTTGGTGCCAGCAGCAACGTTAACACCCAGAGGATATAGAAATTAAGAACACCAAAATTAAATTCAAAACACTGGGGAAGCTGCGTGCTCTGTATGCACTGACTTGAAAAAGGGACTGTGGGCTGTGGGCACTTCTCCACCCAAGAGATTGCTGCCAGGCTGGCCAAGAGACCATCCAGCAGAAGGGAGTAATACATCTAGGTTACAGAAGCAGTGAGAGACACCTACTTCTTTTTTTTCCTCAGGATGTAGTGTCCATACTTCAAAATGCAGTTATGTGTTAGTAAAGAGGGAAATAGTTCATATAATACATAGAAATCATTTCATGTGTGAATAATCTGCCTTGCACTGAGAAAGTCAAAAGTCTCGTACTGAAAAAAAAACATTTTGTGTAAGACTTGTGAGTGAGACTCTGATCAGTGTGCTGCAGGTAGTCTGCACATTCCAGAGGAGTCTGCTGCAATTCTTCAGAGTGCCACAAAAAGTCTTGTGGGGTAAAAGGGTGTTATTGCCAGCATGGGTGATGGGGGTCACTGCACCTGCTGATCAGGTACAGTGCATGTCTGTGCTCTAGTACCTGCACCTCGATCCCTTTCTACTGTAGTGGAGCTGTGTAGCTGGCGTTTCTCAAGGCTCCAAACCAGCATATGGGCAGGGGAAGGGCTACTTTCCAAATGATTTGATAGCTCATCCAGTGCTGTGACTTGTTTCTCTTGTCTGCAGGACAATAAGGTCAATGGTGTGACTTGTTGTACTCGAATGCTGGGCTGCACGTACCTGCATCCTTGGATCCTGCCCAAACCACATGTCAGTTCGATTCCACTGACTGTACAAGATGAGCTGCTACTTCTAGGAAACAAAGCTCTCTGGGAACACCTTTCTTATGCAGAGGCCATCTCAGCAGTGCGGCACCTACGTGACCCACTAGCTGCTGCAAAGAAACTCTGCACTTTAGCCCAAAGCTATGGTTGCCAAGACAATGTAGGTGCAATGGTGGTGTGTCTGAACATCAGTGAGGACAACTGCACGTGTGAGATGCACAGCCTCAGTCTGACAGGTCCTGGCGGATTTAGCTCCACCACCACCAAGCCAGCAACACCTTCATCTAGCAGTGGAATTGCCTCAGAGTTCAGCAGTGAACTGTCTGCTTCCGAGGTCAGCAGTGAGGTGGGCTCTACTGCTTCTGATGAACACAGTGCTGTTGGGCTTGATGGCAGTTTGCTGCCACGACAAGAGCGACGTTGCAGCCTACACCCTGTGCCACCCTCAAGCATCTTTCAGCGCCAACCTTCCAATGCCACCTTCTCTAGCAACCAGTCTGACAACGGTCTGGATAGCGATGATGAGCAGCCTGTGGAAGGTGTGATGACAAATGGCAGCAAAGTGGAGGTAGAGGTGGACATCCACTGCTGTAAAGGAAAGGGCCTGGAGTTTGAATGTCTTGCTGCAGAGTACAGCTCTGCTCCAGGGCCAGAGGATGACTCTGGGCTCATCCTCATCATTCGGAGACAGAACAGTGTAAACAGCAACACTGTGCAGAGAGGGGTCAAGGAAAAGTGTGAACTGCAAAAATCTCTTTCCACGTGTTGTCTTTATGGAAAGAAGCTTTCCAATGGCTCCATAGTGCCCTTGGAAGAGAGTCTCAACCTCATTGAAGTAGCCACAGAGGCACCCAAGAAGAAGACAGGCTATTTTGCTGCTCCATCCCAGATGGAGCCAGAAGATCAATTTGTGGTGCCACCTGATCTGGAAGAGGAAGTGAAGGAACAAATGAAGCAGCACCAGGAGAATGGAGCAGATCAGGAGCCGAAAGAGGAACATGCAGCACCCCTGCCAGAGGAGTTTGACACAGCTTTGTAACCCTATGAGTACCACTCCCATGTTGTTTGTCCCAGGAAGCTCTGTTTCATAAGGGCTGTCTTGCCCTCCAAGCAGAACTGGGATCTGCAAGGAGTACAGGCACCTGCTGCTTCCTTAATGGAGTCGAGGAAGAATCAGGAGTGCCAAGGTCTGGGCTGTCCACTTTTCACTGCAGAGTCTCAGTTGTCTGTGAGCACTCAGACCAGCAGCTGAGCTCTGTCATTGGGACTGTCTGTAACTCCTTAAACCCTGAGGTTCTGCCAGCTCTGCAGGAAAGGGGCTGGTGTACGTGTGTGGTTGGGGTGAGGAGGCTGCTGAGGGGGAAATGTACAGTGTTAAGAGTCCTGTGAATATTTCTGATGCAGTGTCCTGCCCTCCCCCCAACACCTGACTTTGTTATTCCTTGAAAGAATACAGCCAGTTGCAATGAAGCTGACCTAAGAATGGTTTCCTACATTAATTGCAAGCACTTTTATTGATTGCACTTAAGCTGCTCTTCTCCCTTCAGCCCAGCACTTTATTATCTAAGGTTAGGGGAGAAAGCACTCCACAGCAGGTATGCTGGGGCTTTTCCCAATGGATATTGTTAGGGCAGTGGAGGACTTGGAGTACCCGTCTTCTGATCAGCACTAGTGTAGGAGAGTGAGGGATATGATGGGATCATCCTATGCAGGATGAGAAAATACATAGCTCAGTGATAAGCATGTGCCAACTGAGGCATTTTATATGGAGCATGGGAAAGATCTGCTTTGAACTGGTTGATTGAGGTAACTGTGTAGAGCTAGTGCTTGCTGCAGAGCACAGACCCAATTCATCAGCAATTTGGCCACCTCCATCATGGATGCTTCAGAGTAGAGGCTTCCTGTATCCAGAAGATACAGGATAAGCCCAGGAGCTAATGCTTGTCTCAGTGCCCAGTCAGGGGAGCCAAGCTGGAAGCAGCACTGGTGCTGCTCCAGGGCTGGTGTGCAGTGGGGCAGCCCTGCAGCATCCAGTGCTCTGTTCCACCAACACAAACATCTGCACCATCAGCTACAGCGTCTCTGCTTGCCTCTGAAAACAAGACTCATACTCCAAGTGCACAGCAACCAGCATTCCATGGTACACGCCCAATTTGGCCACAAACAAGGTGAAAGCATACTTGTTCCTGCTTAGCTTTCAGTACAAAAGCTAAAATAGAACTTTTCATCTTAGTAATGTCTTTATCAGCACTGAAAAAGATGTTTAAAACAGTCCCACTAATGGTGAACAGGCCAGTCTGCACTCAGATGCATTGTGTTCCCCTTAGGGTTTTTGGTGCAGGGTGTGAGTTGGCTGCCTGTGTTGTCACCTGTGTAAGGACTGTGGAGACCACTACTCCTGTAAGGTGTATCTGTCTTCCTTGCTGATAGAGCTGGACAGCAGCTGCCCCAGTCACGTCAGTGGTGCAGTGATCCTGACTGTAACGTGGGCTAGTGCCTTTTCTTCTTTGTTAATTGTATTTATGAAGAAAAGAGTTTCTTCTGAGGAGATCTGAGGGGCTTGAGTTGTCTGTTTTAGGATCAAATTTGGGCCTTACTCAGATGGAAATACTGTGCAGACTACTTGTGGGATGCTGTCAATGTCAATATAGATCTTTTGACAAAATCTAATGGAGTTTTACTGAAAATTTCCAAGCACTTTGAATTTCTTCTCACTGGGAAAAAAGAAAATATATTTTTACCAGGCATGAGGAACAACCTTTGAGAATATATTTTGTGCAAGTTGTAATGTAATCATGAAACAACCCAACTTTTTTCAAAGTTTAAACTCACACACTTTTTGATTGTTTAAATGCCTGTTTCATTTGGAACTGGAGATTGAAGCTAATCCTTACAATCATAGAAACAACAGCATTTGAATCCCTTAGGCAGAGAAACCACAGCAGAAAAAGAGTCAGATGCTGAACTCCAAATTTCTTTCATGTTCTCATCATATAAATATGCAGAAAAGGCTCATCTCTATGTATTTGACTATAACTTTTGATTCCATCTCTGGTGGTAACTTTACCAAATATCTGTGCCTAGCCCAACTCTTTCTGATACCTGAAAGGGCTGCAGAGCAGCCTCTCTCTGGTATGAGACTGATGCAGAAACCCTCCTTTCTGAGTAAGACTGTGACAAACCTTGCACTCCAAGAGTGGCAGATGTTAATGCAAATCAGGTCTCTATTTCTTGCACTGATGTGGAAAGTCCAGTGCGTCCTTGCCAGTCTGAACCAGCAGCATTGTGCGGAGTCAGTAATGAATGGTTCTACCCAGCTCAGTGCTGAAGGACTAAGGAAAAGAGCTTTGCAATGAAGCATGCAGATTGCTGAACTGCAATCTTCTTCATGGTAGTAGCAGAATGGAACACAAGGAATTCCTACTTAGACTTTTTCTCCAGTGCTGTTTCTCATTTTGAAGCGGAATGGGAGTTTTAATACAGCCAGCTCCTATTTTCTGTGGGTGTGAATTGTCATGGAAGACATGGCTTGTTATCTTCCTTACACTCTAGGCAGAGTCTACAGATTTCTTGGCTTAAGCTGGTATTATGAACTGTTTGTCTCACTCTGGGCAGCACGGCCTGAGTTGACTTTCCCTGTTCCAAATAATCTTCCTCTATTTGGCTAAGATGAGTATCACTGTCCTCAAGCAGCTTCTGCATATCTTCCGTGTGCTTCTTCTGAAGATTAAGCTTTTCCTTTTGCACTTCAGCCATGGCATTGTGAAGCTTTTTCTCCACTCATCCAAAATCTTTTTCATGAATTAAAAATGGTGCCTGTTTATCACAAAAAGTGCTACTTTTCCCCAGTTTTGGGTGTCGGCAAAGACACTGGCATCATTTTTTCATGCAAATGTCTTGGATTTTCTAACACAAGATTTGAAGTGTTGAGACATGCTTTGACTGTGATCGAAAAAATGGGGTTTTTCTGACATTGGTCAGACAGTGCTGTTGGCTGCATTAGCTTCATCTGTCTGGTGAGGACAACTCACAGACCAGTGTTTTCTTCCACCACCTTTCATTTTCCTGCCCCCCCCCTCCCCCGGTGTCTTCCCTACCTTCCTTACTAACACCACCTTAGATTTCAGGTTCCTGAGGAGCACTGCTGTAGGTGGAACGGGTATGAATGGGTGAGTCTACTGAAGGACTCAGAGCAAGGGATATAAAGTGTTTTCCCAGTTCTCTTCCTGTTCTCCAGTCCCTTTTACATTTTGGGGTTTTTTGGGTTTTTGTGGCTCTTGCACAGATACATCATCTCTGCACGTAGCTACATCACTGGGAACACTCCACTCCTTCAGAGACTTGCTATTAGAGGGAGGTTCTCAGTTTGGGGTCATCAGCCCATGCTCACACAGCCAAGTGAGGTTGGGAAGCTCATTGGTCCATCTCTTCAGTAATTTTGGATCTGCTGATGAGCACCCTCACTGAGAAAGGTACCCTGAAGGTACCTGTCTGTGCTGTCCTGCCCAAAAAAGGTTTCTGTAAAAAGTTATGTTGAGTGATGGGTAGCTGGGGCCCAGGTGTTCAGGATAAAGGATATCCTCCAGCTGCCCCCAGCACCACAACCAGGCCCAATGAAGGCAGCATCACAGACTGTTCACACCAGACCAGAATCCTGTTAGATGGGAGGATTAAATCCTGTTCCAAGAAGGAGCAAGTATTTCTCCCTCTCGGGCACAGACTGCTGTGAGGTCTGAAATCCTTCCCCTAGTACACAGGACCTTCAGCCACACCTAAGGCCTTGGACCTGCAGAGCTGCTGCATTCCTTCCAGATGGTGATGGCTTTTGTGTCCCGTGCCAAAGGCAGTAGGATCACCTCCTGGGTTCTGTGCAATCACTGTCTGCTGTTCTATTGCTGTCTGAAGACTCAACTGTATTTTTCCTCTTTTCCCACATTTTAAAATGTTGCCTTTTTTAAACTTCACTCATATGACCCTGCACATGTTAAAGAAATATTGCAGTGCACCATTTATTAAATTATCCTTATTTTCATGGGTTTTTTGGTTTGTTTTTAAAAAGGGGAGTATTTTCTGTATCCCACTCTAGCATGCACCTATAACAATCCCTGGTTTTATTGTGTATGGAGTAGGTTGTCCAGTGAATGCACCTTCAGAACTGTGGCCTATGTTCATATTGCTTTGGAGAGGCAAATAACATCAGATTGCTGAAAAACATTATTCCATTGATTCTTTATTCAGATGTATAGAGCAGTTCAGGAAGAAAGAATATTTTTGCATCAAATTTTCAGCTGACTTAGCAATAAAGATTTTTACTTTCATCTAACAGTTTATTCTGATTCTGTTACTGTGCTGGAGAGAATTGTGCCATATCCCAGTCAAAGGCAGCTGTATCTAGCAGCACCTGTGCTGCCAGTTCTCCTTCACTGAGCTCTGGATGCTACTTCACTCATCAGCCCTCCATGCAAAAACTACTTGCAGAACACTGAGGGTGGAATTCATAATACCAATTAGTAAGGCAGCTTTCTGTTGCCTGCTAGAGGGATCCTGCCCTGTGAACTTGCTCTAAATAGCACTGTACAGCTCTCTATAAGTAACTGCAGCAAGGGGAAATACAGGAATGGTAACAGGAGTAGGGCCACAGTGGGCTGTCTGCATAAATCCCTGCATGGAGACACTTGATCATCTAGCTATTAAGAACTGGAAGAAATCAAACAAACCCCAGAGCACCTAGCATGTTCCTATTTGGCATCTGTTTTACTTTCCTGACTAGTTCCAGCAATGTTCTGTGGTTTTGGTAATTGTGAGGATTTAGTCACTGGTGACAGTGGCAATGTGTCCAAGGCAAAACATGTTTCTGGTGTGTTTAGTTTTTTTTTTTTAATTTGGCAGAACTGGTCTGTGAGACTGTGGTGGTTCCATCCTCATATGAACAACACTCAGTGGGTTACTGCTCTAACGTGATATTTTGAAGCACAACTTGGTGATTCTAGTGCTACTTGTCCCAGTTAAATTTCCTATAAGTCTTTCTAAAATACCCAAAAACATAAGATCAGCATCTCATTTCCCCAACTTGTGCATTAAAAATGTATTTTGAAAACAGTATACTTGTACATTAAGCCATTCCTTTGATCTCTTAAAGATTTTGTCTGATTATCCCAACTCAGGGCATCTTTTTGAGCAAGTTGTATACAAGCTATATAGAAGACCATCTCATACAAAAATAAGCTCTCTCCAGGAGTTCAAAAAGGCATTGTGTCACAAGTTATACCGAGTGTATCCATCATTTTGCAAGGTTTTTTCAGGATTTTCAATGGCCTTATAACATGGGTTCACACTGTCCTGTTAATTCCAAGTGACCTACAAGAAGCAGTATTTAGCTGCCACAATCCTGGGCCTCAATCACTTGTATTTGAAAGCTCTGTTCTCAGCGAAGTCATGTGCCTTTTGTAAAGACAGTTCGGGCTACACAAAGCTGTTTATCAGCAGGAGCATGTAGTGTCCGGACTCACTGGGACACTTGACAGTGAGATGGAAGGGCTGCCTATAAGGCAGGAGACAAGCCACTGGATTAGCTTTGAGTCATTACTAATTCAATAATGCATATTTAAGTCAGGAACAGCGTGACTGCCACATTTAGAGTGATGCTCACTTGGTGTGTGTTCTACTGCAGCATTAAGGCTGTGCTGCCCAGAAGCAAGGAAAGCAGACTGCTTCATCTCAGGAGACTGGCAAAAATCATGACCATTACTGGAGTGGAGCAATTATTTGAGAGCTCTTATAAGTGTCCTGTCTTCTGTTTCTGTTGAATTGTCCTGTACCCTCTGACAGCCAGGACTGCACTGACCAGGTGTGCCACAGTGACCATGCAGCCCAAGAGGCCGACAGCAACCTCTGCCCCGTGCAGGCTGCACTGGAAGCCCTGATAGCCTTTGCTTTGATAAAGCTGCTCTCTCTCTTTGCACACTGCTGAATTATAAACCCCCAGCAGGGAATGGAAGAAATAATAGAGAGCAGGCACTGCACCTACTGCGATTGCTATGCCCAGGGCGCATTCAATTAGCAGCCAGGCTGGGAAATGCCACGGTACCCGCAGAACACCAACCAAGATAAGAACACAAGGCAAGACCAGCAGACACCCTCCGACGGCCATCGCTGCCCTCGCAATGGGCAGCTTCAGGAGGTGGAAACGCTGGTCGAGCTGCTGGGCTCGCTGCCCGTCCGCTCCGCCGAAGCCGCTGTAGGCGCCGCCGTAGTGGTAGTAGAAGATGCCCCCGAGGGCGGGCAGGGCGGTGTATCCTCCGGGAGGGCCGCCCGACACGGAGCTGCAGCCGAGGAGCAGCGCGGCGAGCAGAACCTGCAGCGCCCGGCAGCAGGCTGGGGAGAGAGGGGAGAGGTGGGCGTGGGGCGGGGAGAGGGGCAGGGGGAGAGGGGCAGGTGGGCGTGGAGCGGGGAGAGGGGGACAGGTGGGCGTAGGGCGGGGAGAGGGACAGG
>JAWWEE010000018.1:20559567-20705043 GCA_035221455.1 Xenops minutus
GAGAGGGACGGGAGAGGGGCAGGGAGAGGGGCAGGTGGGTGTGGGGCAGGGAGAGGGGCCGGGAGTGGAGAGGGGAGAGGGGCAGGGAGAGGGGAGAAGGGCAGGGAGCGGGGGGCAGGGGGAGAGGGGCAGGGAGCGGTGTGAGCGGAGCTGGGCAGGGAGCGGGGCCGGGAGCGGGGCCGTGACTGAGGGGGCGGCTGTGCCCGCCGCGCTCACCCCGGCCCGAGCGCAGGTAGCGGCAGCCGCGGCGCTCCGGGGGCTCCTCGGGCGCTGCTCGGGCCACGGAGCTGAGGGGGCAACACAGCGGGGATGGCAGCGGGGCTGGCAGCGACCCCCGCGGGCTCCTCGCGGCCCCGGCCCGCCCTCCCTCCTCCTCCCCTCACCGCCCGCTCCCCTCACTCCCCTCACCGCCCATTCCCCTCACACCGCCCCCGGCTCCGCTCCCCTCCCCTCCCGGCCCTCCCCTCCCCTCCCCTCACTCCCCTCCCCGCTCCGCTCCCCTCACCGCCCGCCCGGCCCGGCTCGTCCCCCCCGGGCGGCCCCGGCGCGGCCCCG
Organism: Xenops minutus; assembly: GCA_035221455.1. NCBI lineage: Eukaryota > Metazoa > Chordata > Aves > Passeriformes > Furnariidae > Xenops > Xenops minutus. The sequence continues at coordinate 20,560,123 of JAWWEE010000018.1, forward strand.
CTCCGACATGGCCGGGCGCGGCCCCTCCGACGGCGCTGGGCCGGGCTGGGCCGGGCTGGGCCGGGCTGGGCCGGGCTGGGCTGGGCCGGGCTGGGCCGGGCTGTGCCGGGCTGTGCCGGCGCGGTAACCTGAGCCCCGCCGAGGGCGCTGTGAGCCCTCCCCGGCCCTGCCCTGCCCGGCCCTGCCCGGCCCTGCCCGGCCCTGCCCGGCCCTGCCCGGCCCTGCCCGCCCTGCGCTCACACGGCCCCGGCCCCGCAGCCCCCGGGGGCACCGAGGCCTCCCACCTGCCGCAGAACGGCTGCTTGCTGGGACCCCTCGGGAAATGACTGAATTCACTACTCAAACTGTCACAATTGTACAAGTTCCACTTTTTCCTGTGCATTGCGGTTCGGTGGGAGTGCTCTTCGTTCAGCTCGTCCGCCACCTCATGCCTCTCCAGGCTGCTCTGTTCCCTTATGGAGCCCCAGCCTTCTCTGTCTCTCCTCGCACAGCAGTGTCCCCATCCTTGTCCCCGTCGTGTCCCCTGCCCTGCTCTGGACCTGCCCTAAGTCCCCCACACCCACCCGAGGATGCAGTGCCTGCACCTCCATGCAGGGCTCAAGGTGTGGGTGCACCCGGGCTCTCCACCACAGCAGAACGAGCACCTCTGCCTTGTCCTGCCAACACACAGCACCTCGTGGCTTCTTCAGCCGCCCCAGCGAGGAGCCTGCAGGTACAGTCATGAACACCCCGGGGTCTGTCCTGCAGAGCAGCTGCCGGGTCCCAGTTAAGCACTCGGAACACCACAGTCAGGTAATTCTGGTCACATACATTACATATATTGACATATATTACCTTATTATTATTTATCCATACAGAACCAAGCAGACCTCTTCCCTGTTTGATGGAGGCCACTTCAGACAGTAAGATGTGACCCTTTTACTGGCAATAATGCCCTGCTGCCAATCTGTCTCCCTGTCCCAGCAGGGCCCTGAGCAGAGCACACTCATCTGCCAGCACAGGAGGTGGGGAATTACTCCTTTGGTTATTGGTGGTGGCTGGGCTGAAGGCGGGTGTCCAGGATCTCACCCATGCACTGGTGTCAGCATTTCTCAGGGCTGGTAAGGGCAGAGCTGATTCAGGAAAGGGAGAAAAGTAAACAGGAGGACAATTTGGAAACACAAAAGGAAGCAAAGAAAACGCCACTTCCAAAGGAAATGCTTTTTTTCAAGAGTGTGACCAAACCCTGCCCGTAAAAGCTCTAGCATTGCAAAGAAATACTTCTGTTGCATTTAGGAAAACAAATATTTTCAGGGAAACAGTTACACTGTGAAGTTTCAGATGTAGTGGCCGAATATGTGCCCCAAGAGGACCAAATTTGTCTTTTTAATTTTTTTTATTTTATTTTGGGGTCTTTTGTTTCTGGCTACTTCTGATGTCATTGCTCCACTAAAAGAGGGAAGGGCCTGGCCTGGCTTTCCATGGACCAAGAGCTCTGACCTGGTTCAGTGCCCTCTGTGGGAACTAGGAGGGTGAAGGGGAAGGAGCAAGTCATGAACTGCTTCATATTTCTCCAGTGTGAGGCAGCTGGGAGCAGCAGCACAATCACTGCTGAGCACCACAACCAGATTTATTGACCGTCCCACATAAATAAATAACCACAGGGACAATGAGTGCAGCATGATGACGATGCAGCAGTACTGCAGAAAAGAACTGGGGGTTATTGTGGTTGACAAACCGAATGAAGTCCACAATGTCATCGCATTGCGAAAAAAGCTAACATTGCTAGGCTGTGTGAACAGGAATGTCACATGTAGGACGCATGAAGAAATTCTGCCCCCCCTTCAGTGCTAGTTTGGCCTCCAGTCTTGCACACACTGTTTCCAGAGGCAAGTGGATCAGCTGGAGAGGATCCAGAGGAAAGCAAAAGAAAGCTCTAGAAATACAGCCTATGAGGAAAAGATTGATCGCAGTGATCTCATTTGAAATAACAGATGTCTGTGAACAACTTGCAAGCTTTTTAATAGAGAGGTGTCTAAACAACTTGCAAATTTGTAAAAAGCTGCTGTCAAGAGCAGGGAAATATTTTGTTTATCTGCTGTTGGCATGGTCAGAAAATAGTGAGCTTAGCTTGAAGCAAAAGGGATGTGTTTCAGGCATCCACAAAAAAATACAGTATTTCTCCCCAACACACCAGCTCCACTATTTTGTGAAGAGACAAGCAGTTGTTGCAAGAGCAGATTAGTCAGGCAGATAATGGGTTTCCATCACTGGGGCTCAAATTCAGTCTTACAAGGGGCTGGCCTGTCTGTGTTGTTGAGAGAAGGAGGTGCTGGTGCTGCCAATGCCACCCACTGCAAGCTCACAGTGTCACCTCACCCCACAAAGCCACTGTGCCCCTTTCCACCCCACCCCCACCGTGTGGTCACTGTCCCAGTGGCTCCAAGGCCACTGGGGAACAGCTGCCACGACATATCATGCAACAGCTCAAGTCTCTGAAGTCATAACTCAAACACAGGATATGCACCTACCTGGATAATGTTTACCTGGATGTAAACAAGTGCAAGTCTGGACAAGGTGTTTCCCTTCACTGTGCCTGTACCCAGGAACCAGGAACACTCACACTTTGTGGAACATTCCTCTCAGCATTCGTAACAGGTCTTGCAAGTCTTTCATTGTGGCTGTCAGGCCTGTAGCTCACCAGTGCTTCCAACTCCCCAAGAAGCTGGTGTCCTTCACATGCCTGCAGTGGACTCAGTGCCCAGGCTGAGTGAGGAGGGGCCTCCATAGCTGCTGGACTCTGTCCCCTCCCCAGGCCACAGTGGTTGGTGGCTGGGTAGAGCAGTCTACCTTGCTCAGCACAGATGCTACCAGGTTCTGCAGTGCATTTTCAGGTACTGGTACTGTGGAAGATCATGAAAGCATTTGTTTTTTACATTCCCTAGTTTTCTTGACAGAGGAAAATTGCAAATAATGGGAGATGGGGCTCATTAAGTCAGGTGTATTAATGAAGCTGTTCTCAGTCTGCCCAGGGGTTGTGGAGGAGAGCTCTACCAAGGAGCCCAGGCAGTGTCCTCATCCCTCCTGCAGTGCCCTGCATCTGTTCATGGTGAGAGCCACCTTGTTCTCCTTCCTAAGGGAGTGCAGAGATCAGACACTCCCAGATGCCAGTGCTTCACTTTCCAAAACTCAGCTCACACGGGTGCCAAGAGCATCCTGCATACCACTTGCTGTACACAGAGTACTTTTCCAGAATGAGGCTTCTCTACTAGACTGTGCAATTTTAATGTCTTTCAGATTTTTATTTCTGGGATCAAATCAAAATTGATTGTAAATACAGGCAGATAGATAAACTGTAGCTGCTGTGTATTTTTAGTCATTCTGTTATTGGCTTTGAGCCACTCTAGGTGGCTTGTGCCATCTTTCTGGCCCTTAAACAGAGTGTTTGCACAGCTTTTCAGAACCTAGATGGGGGGGGGGTTTGAGCTGATTTTCTACTCTGGTTATGCAAAGACGTAACAGGTGCTATGCTCCATTTCAGCAATTAAGATTGCTGGAGGCACAACCATCACCATGGTTTATCAGAGACTCATGCAGATACATGTAGGTTTGGCACAACAGCCCTGCCCACACCTCCAGGCAGCTCTAACTGTGAATTTTCAGAGTGCCCATTGACCTGATCTGTAAGAGACAAGGTCTGTCCCTTGCATTTCAGAAAACCTGCTGCAGTGGTATAGACATGCTGTCAGAATCAATAGACAGCCATAACATTCATGAAAAACATAGAGACTTTATTGCTTTTTGCCCATTAAATGAGACACCTAAAATAAATTTACTTAAAGAAAAGGGGAAAATCACATATTTGGTTATTAAAAGCTGATTCAAGTAGAAATGCAGAGACCAGAGATTAGGTTGCACACAAATCCTGAACTGGTTGGGACTGTGTCAATGTCTGAAAGGAGTAAACATAAATTACTGGAAATCAAAGTATGAGGGGGTAACTAGTAAAGTGAATTGTTACTGACCCCAGTGGATTTTTATGCAGAGTACCAGTTTGCAGGCTGTTCCTGCAGCAGTGCACCCTGACTGGGTGCACGGACAAAGCTCTCCTGGTGCATGACCTACCTGCAGCCCAGCAGAGACAGGTTTGTCAGTGCAGTGATGCTTGAGCCTGTGTTCCCCTGAAGCAGCCCTTTGTCAGTCCTGCTCTGTAACTGCAGCTGGGCCTGGAAGAGGGAACTGCTTGCTCTTACTGGCTTGGTCTCTGTCCACAGAAATGGGACTCTGGACAGTCCTGGTACCAGGGTAAGGCAGTACCATAGAAAACATTGAAGCCATCAAGCTCGAGCTACACAAGAAAGAGGGAGCTGAAGAGGTAAGCAACAAGATACCTGCTGGGGTGAGCTGCTGAGACAGGGGAGCAAACTACAGAGGGGAGACTAGTCAGAGCTAGTGAAGTGCAGAGGGCATGACACTCAAGACAGCCAGCAGCCTTGCTGGCCGAAATGCATCCTGCACCATACCTCTTTAACTTGCACCGTGCAAGGATGGCTTGGGCCCTATTTCTAGAATACAAAGTGCTGGGTTTTGTGTTCATGCTTCAGTCCTAGGAGGCCCTGTGCACAACAAAGCAGGGGGAGGGCTGCAGATCTCATGTGAGAGTATCTGGAGGACTGGAGTCATGCAGAGAAAGGAGGAAGGCACAGCAATAGCAGGAGAAACTCACTGATGCCATTGTACACTGCTCCTCAACCTGCTTTTGGCCAGGTTCTCAACCTTATGTAACTGGGTCTACCTATGGCTCCAGAGCCACATTTTTTTCCTCTCTTGGCAATAGGTTTCCACTGTGCCCTCCCCTGAACCCCACTGCTGTGTGCAGTATGACGGGTAGAGCTCCAGTTGCGTCACTTTGGGGGTTGTTTCTAGGCAGAACATGCAGCATTGTCCTTGAGGTGGCCCAATGCCATGTTTAACCCTGCCAGGGCTGCAGCACAGCAAGAGATGGGGTCAGCTGGGAGAAGCAAGAAAATAACCTCCAGGTGCTTGGAGAGGGTCTACTTGAATTTCTGAAGGTTGCTTGTTGGGTTTCAGTCAAAAGAACAGAGAAATTGTGTAGCCCTGAGCAGAAGACAGCCCAAGTGGCTTCAATGCAAAACATTTCTCTGTGAAGGGTTTTTGAAAGGTGCCATTCATTGTCCAAAGGCCTCAGAGGTGGCTGCTGTGGGAGGCCTGCCCTCCAGTCTGGGGCTGGGAGCCCTGGCTGCACCCTATGACTCCCAGCCTGCCTCCAGCCCTGAGTCCATGGCCCCCCCTGTGGCCTCAGCAGTGCCCATTGCAGCAGTGTGGTCAGTGGCAGGTCATGGCTGCACAGCAGTGTCAGCCCAGCACCGAGGGAAGGGGACACTGCTTTGCACCCAGGGAGGTGCAGCCTTACTGCTGGTGGTGCAGAGAGTGGGCTGAGTGCAAGTGGTCCTTCCTCCTCCCACTCAGGTTCAGGTGTAAACAGGAAAAGAATCACAGTGAGTGCTGGCCTGTGCAGTGAAGGTGTCAGCAGTCTGTTTGCCTAAAGATCAGCAGGTCCCTCTTGTCCCTGAGCAGCTCTTCAGTCTCTGGTCATTTGCTGCCATGGCAATAAGGGAAGACTTGGAGCAGCCCTTGGAAGACAGAGAGCATGCAGAAGTCCCTCATTTATCCTGCAGGAATCAAGAGACAGGAAGACATAGCTTCATATCACTGGCAAAATAGGGCCTTCCAGGAATGGTGTCATCTGTGCTTTGCAGTACATTAGAGAGAATAATTATGTAATTTCTGCTGGCTGCCAGAATTACGAGTCTGCTTGGGTCTTGCAGCAACCACAAAAAAGGAAAAGGCAAAAAAACCCCAAACCAATGACAATGTGAACTTCCTTTAATCCTTCAGGTCCCCTTCAGGTCCTGGTGTCTCCAAAACGCTGACTAGGGAAGTGCCCTCCTCCCTTCAGCCTATGGAGAAAGATCTCTCCTAATCGTAATGGAGCCATAAACTGGCCTTTCTCAGCTGGTGCATTTGGAGCCCAGAGCCTTTGAAGTCAGGCCACACTGATGGATTCCTCAGGCTTTATGGTCTGTCAATCCACTCCCAGTGAATTACAAGGTGCTAGCACTGGAATACCTGGACTCTGCAGATTTGCCCCAGCAGTCTTCACAGACTGAGGGAAGTGGTGCCAAAGGGTGGCAGCCCAAGCGCTCCAGAAAGCCAAGCTGTCTCCTGTAGGCCACCCCCAGAAAGAGTTAATAATACTGAAGCATGTTCCAGGTGTCTAGAGTGAGGACAGTTGCAAAGGGGAGGAGAGGTCATTTTTGGGTGGGGAGAGCAGCCCTCTCTGTGAGCCAATGGCTAACTGATTCAGTCCCAACGCCCAGTTTTGGGGGTTATTTCATGGGCAAGAATTCGCAGGACTTTCCTCTCAAGGGGATTTGTCCTGGATGAAAACTAGGGACTGGACCCCCAAGCTTGCTGGTGTCTCCCTGTCTGTGCTGTAGAAGGTAAAATGCTATGCTCTGGTACCTTGCTTCTTTCAGGGGAGAAGCTGGGAGATCTTCCCTGGCTGGCGACATTGAAGGCATCCATTGAGCCTGTATATGCAGCTCCCTTTTTTGGGGGAACCACATTGCAGGGTGGGGTGAGGGCTCTGCTGGGATAGACTGTGCATTTGGGACTCAGCCCTGCTGCTGAACTGAGATGTATGACTCATTTCTAAGCTCAGTTTTTTGTGCAGACCTTCTGTACATTTCTTCAGCTGCCTTTCTTCTGGGAGAAAAGAAAAATATTAGCTGCAGAAAAGCTGAAGTCTTGCTCTGTGACCCTGTTAGAGCAATCCGAGTTGCTACGCGCGGTCTAGTAAGGCACTGCTGGTAGAGTAACTGCAGCAGAGTGGGGCATCTCTGAGTGCAAACTTGACTGAAACAGTGAGAAATCTGTTCAGTTAGCAAGACCTGCCTGAACCAGGCAACACTACCACCCTTCTGGCTCAGTCTCTGCAGCCAGGATGGGAAAGCTGTGTTGTGCGCATCTACAAGTGAGGGACTAAATAACTACCCTCAGGAAAGGGCTGCTGTTCACTGAATGGCCTTTCAGCAGAGCAGAGAAAGAGGACAGTACAGAAAGCATATGCACTTTGTGGCAGAATTACAAGGTAAGGTAGTGTGCTAGTACCAGCAAGAATGGACTTGGTGTCTCAGGAGGTCTCCACCTGCTCTGTGTCCTGTCCCCCACCTGCAGGTGGAAAGCCATGAGTCATCAGCAGTTTGTAAGTAAGGCTTTTCCTGCTTGTGCTTTGAGTGTACATACTGGGGTGTGTAAGTCACTTTTGTGAACATTTTAGGGCCTCAAAGGCAGCTGTTCCTCTGTTGTGCCTTGCTTGTTACTCAGCCTCAGGCGGGACTACAGGCCCTTTGTTTGGGGCAGTGCTGCCTCCTGGATTTCCCTCTTGGCCATACCAGTCTTGCTGCATTTTCTGAGCACTCCTTTTGATCTAGGCTCTCTGGGCTGGACTGTTCTCTGCTAACAGAGGCCAGTGTCTAACCTCTATCTTGCCACAGTCCAGTGCATCCTGATAGCATTGGACAAGAGCTACCTTTGTGGCATCTGAGTTTGATTTACAGTGCTGCATTTCTGTCTGTAGACTGGAGGAACATTCTGGATGTGAACACACATAGTGGGCCAGTCCTTGTGGTTGCTTGAGGTGTGCAAGTTGATAGCTGAGGGGTGGAAAGGGGTGACCTGGTCCTTCTGTCAGTGGAATATTGGATCCTCAGTCAAGCAGTGACTACAATGTGCTGCTAACTCTTGGCCGCTGGCTTTAGTGGGGCCTGCTCCTCCTCAGCACAGCAGGTCCATGCTGGGCAGTGGTGCAGCTAGCACAGAGAAGTGCATTTATCTTTCCTACTGTATTGTGCTCTCACTTATGTGAGGGCTTTCACTGCATCCTGGCACCAAATACAGCCCTACTGGCTACTGCTGCTTTGTCCATAGGCAGTAGGTAGGGTTTACAGCTTTCAGAAGTTTTACTTTTGATCTGCATCCCCAAATGGACAGATTCCTTGTTTGGCATGTGTTAACTAAGCCCAGGAAATTCACTTTGCACTGACAGTTCTCAGGATGGACTCATACCTGATCCAAGTGAATGGCCGTGGAGACCACGCCCCTGTGCTAGATGTTCATCTCAAGAGCACTGGGAACACCATATCACCGGGCAAGGCAAAGGGCCGGAAGCCAAGATGGGCTGTCAGGGCTTCTGAAATGTCAAAGAAGACTTTCAATCCTGTCCGAGCCATCGTAGACAGCATGAAGGTGGAACCCAACCCAAAGAAAGCTATGATCTCCCTGTCCTTAGGTGAGCATAGTTCTGTGGCTGAAGCCTCTGGGTATTGGGGTCAGCTGTGTGGCTGGCAGGTTGGCTCTGAAGCACCAAGTTTGTGCAAACACCAAGGGATAGGCCAGACAACCACACAGTTCTGTCGCTGTCACAGATAGTGAAAATTTTACTATTTTTTTCAATCTTTGAAAAGGAGACCCGACGGTCTTTGGAAACCTTCCCACAAATGATGAGGTCACACTGGCTGTGAAGGAGGTGTTGGACTCAGGACAGTGCAATGGTTATGCTCCATCTGTTGGTAAGTTGACAAAGCTCATCTTGTGAGAGTTGGATGAAGGCATGTGCCAGCTCCTACCCCACAGCATTCCACTGGCACTCTGCAGCTGTCCTCACCAGCAGTCACATGAACACACAAGTATGTGTATCCTGCAGATACACCTGAGTGCCCTTTCGTGCATGAGCTGTCTGAGGCCCAGAGCTCCTGCACAAGCTCTGTTTGTTGCCCCAGCCATCGAAGCAAGCAGGGTTTCAAGCACCCAGAAGAGGCTGGGACTCTGCGTCCCTGCCGTGGGTCCCTGCCAAGCTTCTTTCTGATCTGCCTTAACCCCTTGGGCTCCCTGACTTTACCAACATGAGCCTTGTTTGTGGCTTATGCCAAAAGTATGCACAGAGCACAGATCATGCCTGCCTCACTCTACGTGTGGTGACAGGGAGGGTTGCCCCAGTGCCATCACTAAACAGTGAAGGCCATCCCATCGCAATTAGTGTCCTTCTGGCTCAGAAAGCTCCCTGGCTACCCTCCACCCTGCTCCTGGCAGTTCTGTTCCCAGGACATGCTGGAGCCAGAGCCTGCCTCCCTGCCGAAAGTCTGTCTCTGCTCTTGGCCATCCTTGCTCAGCCTTGTGACTGCATTCTGCTTGGCCTGAAGCAGGACAATCTCTGCCACCCTGGGATACCACCAAATGGGCTCCCCCAATCGGGGCAGCAGCTGCAAGCCTTGTAAGAAAAAGGAAACAGTCTGTAAAAACCTCCCTTCCATGTTTGACTTCTCTTTCCTCAGGCTACCAGTCCTGTCGGGAAGCTGTGGCTGCGTACTACAACTGCCCAGAGGCACCACTGCAGGCCCAGGTATTTGATGCCCAGTCAAGGTACTCCCAATTGCAGAGCAGGCAGGGTGCTGCTGCCTGTGTCCAGACTGAAGGGCATGGGAGCCCTGCCCCAGCTCTCCCTCCTTGCCCAGCTGTGGGACTGAAGGCTCACCAAAAGCCTTGCCCCAGGGTGGTCTCCTGCTGTTTTCATTGCTGCCCTGAGCCAAGCCTGTCACTCCCACATGCCTGGAGCACTTCAGGGTGCCTGTGCTTCCCACTGACCTCTCTATGCTCTTTGCAGGATGTCATCTTAACGAGTGGCTGCAGCCAGGCCATAGAGCTTGCCTTGGCAGTGCTGGCCAACCCAGGCCAGAACATCCTGGTGCCACGGCCTGGCTTCTCCCTCTACAAGACTCTGGCATTGTCTATGGGGATTGAGGTCAAACTCTACAACCTGTTGGTAAGTGGTGGCAGGCCTGGTAGGGGCAGCCCTGACATTTCTGCCTCTCAAAATACCCTGGCCCTGCCTGGGAAGTGGGTGAAGGGGGGGCATGAATAACCCTGGGTGCCCTGGCACACCTCACCCTATGTGGCAAGTCTAGTTCCTCAACAGTTACTTCCCCTTGTCTTCACTTCACTAGCCAGAGAAGTCCTGGGAAATTGATTTGGAGCACCTGGAGTCTCTGGTGGATGAGAAAACAGCTTGCCTCATTGTGAACAACCCATCGAACCCCTGTGGCTCTGTGTTCAGCAAGAGCCATCTCCAGGAGATCCTGGCAGGTGAGCCTGCCTGTGTGTATCTGGGCATGGTTACAGTCTAGTGTCTGCCCACATTGCCCATGTCTTGATCACTGCAGTACCATGGGCCAGGGCTTTGCTTCTCTGCTCCTGACTGACTCCACCTCCGAAATCAGGACCAGCTCAGTGTGACTGTGCTGTCTTACCCAGTCAAGAGCATGCAGAGCATGTGCCTTCCTCAAAAGCTCTGTGTGGCTTGGACTGCTCGTTTCTCCACTCTGGCTCTGCAGAGAGTGTGTTCACAGGAGCCCTGTACTTCCTGAGCCCTGGCCTGACAGAGGGAGGGCTGTGCTGCCAGTCCCCACAGATTGGAGCAGTACGAGCCTCAGCCAGGGCAGGGATTTCCCATAGTTGGGCTTTCTGAATGAACAGTCTGTAGGAGGAAGATAGGGACCCTCTGCTCTGGGACAGAGCTTCCCTCAGAGCCCTGCCAGGCCCTGCAGCAAAGTCTGTTCCTGTGGAGGATGCAGGTTGGCCAGGCTGAATGTCCTCTCTCCCACAGTGGCATCAAGACAATGCGTGCCCATCCTTGCTGATGAGATCTACGGAGACATGGTGAGTGTCACTTGCAGTCCTTTGCACCCCCAATGCTGCCTGTCCTTTTTGATCCATCTTGGCCCTGCCAGGTCTCCAGAGGTGAGGGACAGCTCCACTCTTCTAGGGACTATCCAGTCTTTTAATACACAGTCCTGGGGCTACCTCTCCTGTCCAGCTCCTTTCCTCTTCCCAAATTGCTTGCTTTTATGTGAGTGCACTTACCATGTTCATACCTGAAGGTGTGAGCCTTCACCATCAATTTCCCATCACTTCCCTGCAGCCCTTCTTCTTAAGCCTCATGCACACCCCTCCTGTTCTCACAGTAAGAGGCAGAGACAACCCTAACACAGTCTCCTGTCACAGGTGTTTGCTGACTGCAAGTATGAACCCATTGCAACTCTCAGCACCAATGTGCCAATCTTGTCCTGTGGTGGCTTGGCAAAGCGGTGGCTAGTCCCTGGCTGGAGGATGGGCTGGATCCTAATTCATGACAGGAGAGACATCTTTGGTAATGAGGTGAGAGCTGCTGAGTGTTGCTCATGGCAACATACTTGCAGAGTCTTCAGGGTGTGGATCACCAGGTCTTTAAGTGATACCGGCAGGTACTGCTCTTGCTCTCACGTGGGTGCCACTGAATTGTGCTTACATGCTTTTCTGCACCTCTAGGCTCTTCGTGTCCCTTCCTTACTCCATGTGCTCCCAGACATGGCCTTCTATCCACATCTACTCTGTGACACACTCCTTGTCTCTGCTACTCCTTAATATATGCCTTCTCCTTTTCATGTACTTCTAAATTCTCTTCTCCAATAGCTCCAATGTGCACTGAAAGTCTTGCATGGCTTATCCAGCATGTGGAATCCATGTGTGGTGTCTATGTGCTCTTACATGGTTTCTCTTAAAAGTACGAATAAAGCACCTCGCAGTGCTGCCAGTGCCTTACCTGGCTATTTTTCAGCTGTGTTACAAGAACCATCTACTGCAGTGACCTTTCCACCTAGAAGGCTCTCTGCAGAGGAAGAGGGAGAAGAGAGGACCAAATGAGTGAGCAGAAAAGCTAATGTTGATTGTCCTTATCTGGCTTTGAAAGTGTGGATTGTGGGCCCAAACCTAAGGGAAATGCAAAGTGGTTTCTGGAACAGCTCTGGCTTTATTTGTATAACCTATATTCCAACCTGGTTTGAGTCAGATTGGGAAGCTCCAAAGGTTGTCTCTGTTGGCATTACAATCTGCAACTGAGGGACAGAGAATGACACTCTAAATAGTCTGCAAAACCTGGCATATAGTCAAGCAAACATTCTTTAGTACTCTGTATGCTCACTGAAGAAAGGGGTGTGAACAGCTGTAGAAATAAAATGGCCTTGGAGCTGTTCCTTTCCTTAAGGGAAGCATCATCTGAGAATTATACCATGATGTTTTCTCAGATCAGGGATGGCCTTGTGAGACTTAGTCAAAGGATCCTAGGACCCTGTACACTTGTCCAAGGAGCACTGGAACGTATCTTGCGCCGAACACCGCCTGAGTTCTACCACAACACCCTGAGCATCCTCAAGGTAAACAGGCTATAACAGATCAATCTTTGCTCACAGATTTTTTGGAGGAAGCCCTGTCTCTAGCTCATCATCCTTCCCCACCCCACTTTGAGGTGCAGTTTTGTCTGTGACTGGGAGAGCCCATTGCAACTGGGGCAGAAATACTGGCTGACCTAAGTTTCAGGCAGCACAGCCCTGCAGCTGGAGCTGCTGATCCAGGGGATGGATGTTTGGCATTGACCTGCTGAGCTCAGCTCAGTAACATCTGGTGTACTCGAGGCCATGATCTCCCATGCTGTTTGCATTTGTTGTGCCTTTATTTGCAGTAGGCAAACCTGTATACAGCCTTTATTTGCAGTAGGCAAACCTGTATACAGTCCCAGTCCAGAGCTTGGCTTCCATTTGCTGAGCTGCTTCCTAGAATTTCTCCTGTTTTGAAATTTCTCCTTTTTGCTTTTCAGTCCAATGCTGACCTTTGTTATGCTGCCTTATCAGCTATCCCTGGCCTTCAGCCTGTCCGGCCAGCTGGAGCCATGTACCTCATGGTAAGCAAGGAGAGTAGTGTGCCATTTCCAGGCCACCAATACTCACAATGGGTCTCATTTCCAGTGCTTGTCAATGTTTCAGGTTTCCACCAGGTCTCCCTGACTGTACATTTCCACATTGTCCTCTGCAGGTTGGGATTGAGATGGAGCATTTCCCAGAGTTTGAAAATGATGTGGAGTTCACTGAGCGACTCATCTCGGAGCAGTCTGTGTTCTGCCTGCCAGCCACGGTGAGCCTCACTCTGAGAGCCCCAGGGAGCCCCAGGGCCAAAGCGTGAGAGGAGAAGCTGCAAGGCTTTGCATCCCTGAGCTCTGAGGACAGGCTGGGAGTTGTGCATGCAGTGTCCATGGCCTGTAATAGTGTGTATGAGCTGACTTTCTGCTCCAGGTGCTGTGTGTAGCAGTCTCTGGCTCACTAACAGCCCTCAGTCAGGCTGCCAGGATCTTCCCAGCTTGCTCTATATGGCTCAAATTGGCAGAGCTGTACCCCTGAACTCCACGTACCGCCACACCTTCTTGCCAGGGTGCTCCCACAGAGGCCTGGGACTGCTCCCAGCTAGATTCCTTTCCTCAGCCTGTTTCCAGCCCCCCACCCCTGTAGGCACAAGAAAGGCTGAGAACATCTGTGCCTTCTTCCAGCTCCACTTCCAACACTGGATATGTACAGGGCCTTAAATATTCTCTTAAATATTCCTTTACTGTTTCCTCCCAGTCCATTCCCTGGGTCTGCATAGTCCATGCAGAAAGTTCTTGTCACCCTGTCACAAAGTGACAGGCCTGTCACCCTCACAGCATTGTGTATACACAGATGGAGATGAGAGATTTGCTTGGAACAGAAAAAACAATCAAAGGGAGCAAGAGCCCAGCCCTGCTGTCCCACACTGACCATTTTCACTGGCTGATGCAGCACGTGGCCCAAGGGCAGGGCTCAGAAACTACTGCACTATCCCAGGTCATCTGCCATCTTCACCTTTTCTCCTTTCAGTGCTTTGAGTACCCAAACTTCTTCCGAGTGGTGATCACTGTGTCTGAAGAGATGATCTTGGAGGCCTGCAGTCGCATTCAGGAGTTCTGTGAGATGCACTACCAGGGTGCTGAGGGGACCCAGGATATGGAGTGTGACAAGTAGCCACAGCTGGCCTCCTGCCTCTGTCAGGCTAGACCTTGTGTGAGGCAGCAGCCAGGCAGGCAGGGCTACTTCCAGCCAGCCCCATATCCCCTCAGCACTACGGGAAGAAGGCGCTACTTCTCTCTCCTCCTCCACTGCAGCCTGTACACCCTCTCTCATCCAGTCCCCTGGTCTCCCTATAGTCAGCATCTGTACCCTGTGTTGGTCTGTGCTGCCTGTGAACCAGCTGCAGGCAGGGGCAGAAGGCTGTTCCTGGCAAAGGCCCTGTTGGCCTGTGGCTCCTGTTCTGGCCATACTTCCCCTCATGGCCACTATCTCGGAGGATAAGAGAAAAGTACCCACCTCTCACTTGTGTTACCTTAGGAGGCCAGAGCTCTTTATACTGAGCCCTTTGTGTGACAAAGGGAGTAAGTTATTGTAACTTTTTTTATTAATAAAGATTCTGACGTGTCAGTCCGGCACTGTGCTCCTGTTGCCCCAGGTCAAGTTTAATCACTGTGTGGGTCATCCTTGCTTGTACCATGGTGTTGCAGTGCCCCAGGGCCTGTCCCCCCCTTGTGGCTGGCTGCCCAGGGCAATCCAGTGTGCCAGCATGGATATGTGAGAATGCCTGAGACCCTCAAAGGAACCCATGAGCCCTGTGGGCAGGATGAGCCCTGCAAGCTTGGCACAGGCTGGAGCCAAGGCAGCTCGCTGTGGCAGCCTGGCCTCTCCCCACAGAATGTTCCTTTCTGCACCTGCTCCTTGGCCCTCACAACCCCTGCTCCCACAGACCCCAAGAGAGCAGAGGGTGCTGGTGCCAAGTGATGTGGGGAGGCAACTGGCCCTGGGACCAGAGCCAGCTGTGCTGGATGCTGGTGCCTAAGTACTCAAGGCTGGGGCAACCACACGTTTCCTGCTCTAACAGTGAATCATGGGGTGGCACCCCATGGTTCATATTGTACGGGGTGTTTGTGACACACCAGTGGGGCCAAGGTTACTGATTGCTGAACACATCAGTAACATAATAAGGAACTGGTGGCCTGGTGTCTGCTCATTCGGTGGAAATGAGAGGAGGTGATAATGCCCATCAGAGCATGTGTTCTGGTAAACTGCTCAGGAACCACTTCTGGAACTGACACGGGAAAGCTGTGGAGTGTCTCACATCATCCCCTTCAGCTCTGCTCACCTGTCCTCCTGCAGAATTGGAATCCACGGGTCAACCCTGCCCTACCAACGACAGGAAAAGGGAGCTAGCTCTAGATTACACACTGCCAGACCCTCCAGGTTCTGTAGGCATCTCACAGTCTCCCCTTACCTCGCCCAGTACAAAATCTGGGTACCAGTACTCCATTACGGGGGAGGTACCTATATGAGAAAGATAGCAGTGTATGAAAAGGTCTTTGACACGTCAGCTGAGTGTCCAGGCTACGTCTTTTTCCTTCAAAGAAAGCAATCCCAGCACAAAAAGAGAGGGAAGCTGGGGCTATGAGTGAATGGTACACAGTGTCAGAGATTTCATGCCATTAGACCTCCAAATAGAGCCAAATAACCTGAGATGCCTAAAACCAAACATTGATAAATAATAAGTAGGATGGTGTGTAAAGGGTCTGTTGGACCAGGAGACCTTTTCAGCATGACGTTTCTGCATTGTGCCATCTTGCACCTACTACAGCTGTCAAGTTTCATCTGTTTCCTTGAGCTCTTCTCCACACATCTTAGGTTCTGTGGCTTTAATACCCATTAGTAATGAACAGATCCGGCTTTTAAAGAAAGCTGCTCCTTTGAGATCACTCTCTCTTCAGGAACCCCTTTCCTTTCAGAGTCCCCTCAGAGATGTCTGTTAACATGGAAATATTCTGCAATAATTAACATGATTCTGTTTCCTCCTGACCCAGCAGCATTTGTCTGTGGACGCTGAGAGAGCCAGAGATATAGCATATATATACCTCATAAATCTCAGTATATTTCGATTTCTCCAGGCCACATCCTCTATTGCCATCTTTTGCAAACATAACACTGCCTTTTAACCACACCTAGGTTTTCCCTGATGCAATAGCAAATTAACATTAAACCACAAACGTGCTGGTATCATTTTTCAGGTATTATACTCACAGGTGCTTTGCGTCATAGTGTGGGTGCAGCCTAGAGCACCCTGCCAGCCATGCAAGGTAGCCAAAGCTAGTGTTTGGAGGTACTTTGTGCCAAGGAAAACCCCTTCAGCAAGGAGACCAAGGAAGAAGTCAAGACTTCAGGCCTGAAGCTGCTCTTTGCAGATGCTCAGACAAGGTCTGCAGGGCTTTAGTAGAACTCCCTCCGTGGCCTTATGACTGATTGTGGGAAAGTAACGGCAGACTGGTGGGGAGGATCAGAAACACACTCAAGTGACTTGCAGCTGAGGTGAGGTGTGGAAAAACACATATATTGTACTAATTGTTGTTTGGCCTTGTGTGTTTGATGAGTAGTACATCTGTGTTTAGCTAATATAGGCCTCTGATAGATTTAGAAGCATCCCACTGAACATACTTGAAATTCCTGCTCTACTGTGGTAAGATCAAACCTCAGTGGTAAACTATGCCTGCAATAATCCCTGATATACAGATGAAAACAGCAGGTTTGGTGATCCTAGAGCAAGAACCAGGCTCTGCATCCCTGTAGTTCTCACAACATGCAGCCAAACATACCCATCTTGCCAGGAAGTCTTTTTGATGCTAAAAGTATCTGAGTTCAAAACATGATTGAGAAGTGAACATAAAAAAATCTAGGTGCTGTCAAATGCAAAGAGAAGCTCAGTCTGAACTGAGTTTAGACAGCTCCTGTGTTTACTCACAAGCATCACCCACCACTCTTGTCAGAGCCAACAGAAAGAAACAGGAAATTTCAGGGTATCACTCACTAGCTTGTTTTGGATAGCTCCATTCAGAGATGAACTGTGTGCTCCAGGTCCCTGGCTTCAGGCCAAGAAGGCATGTAAGGAGCAAATGTGTTTCTTGTTCAGTTCCCAAGGCATCTGCTTTTGACGATGGCAGAAGATGGGGCATGGGGTTAGTCAAACTTTACAGCTGAGCCAGTTTCACTGCTCTAGGTATGCCTTGTTCTCTCATCAGCTATGAAAGACATGCCCTCAGGCAAACTGTACAGCTGGAACAGACATTGTGATGCATCTCTGTTGGCACAACTGTTGGCCAGGGAGGAACACCACCGCTTCAGGAAGAGCCACTCAAGTGGTGTGACCTTGGCAAAGGTTTTCTAACACTTAATGACTCACAGGTAAATCCTTACAGGTAGTGTCAATGGAGGGCATGGGAACATGTAGCTGAAATCCAGGTTGCACAGACCATTGTATAGTTCTCTACAGGGCCCTACCTGGGCCACTGCCAGCTTCTCACCTGGTTTCCCAGCCCAGGATTACCAGGGCTTGACCATTTGTGTTGGCAGTGCAGCAAGTGAAAGGGAACATGACCTGCCCTATTCATGCTGTCCCTCATGCTGGAAGGACCACCCTTACCCAGTTTTTCTGCTTCTATTGTCCCCTATACTCCACTTGCCCTGTGAGCAGCTCGGTGAGGTCCTTGGGGACAGGGGACACCATTAAGAGAAGGTCTACACCTCTCCGAGACTGTGTTACAGAAACTATGAGTTCTGGAATAGGAATGACTGAAAGCATTGTCTCTGTAGAGTAGCATTTCTCTTGAGCCCAATGCTGCCCTGCTTCACTACCTTACCTGGCACAGCCCCACTGCAGCTCCAGCACCTTTGTGAATCATTAACAGGCCAAGTCCAGCTGCTCCTGTCACGGCTTCTCCTTTTCACACAATTTTCTTTCCCAGCCTCTAAATATTTAATTCAAGCGAGGCACGGAGAGAAGAACCAAAAAGGTTTTATGTGAATTTGCATCTGCTACCAGCATGACAAGAAGCCAGAGCAATGGTAGGAAAATCAGCCTTATCTCTGCACTTCTGCTGGGCAAGCTGGTCCTCCTTGCAACAAGTGTTCCTGTTTGTCCTTTGCTCTGACACTCCACAGACATCCCTGTTCCTCCTTTTACAGAGAGCCATCTCTTTTGGGGCTTGCAACTAGACTTAAAAATACCTTTCAGTCTCCTTCATGATCTTTTTGGCCCTGCATCTTTATTAGCAGCACCTGGTTATTCGTTTCCCTGCAAGAAACTTCCAGTCCTGTGCTTTGTGCTTAGTGCAGGGTGGAGTTTTTCAAGTCCACAGTTGGTCAAAGTAGGCGGGCAGTGCAGAGCAGTCAGTCCTGGAGCTGGGACACACAAATGAAGGGCTCACAAGGGGGCAGGCACAGGTGTAGGTAGGAGCTGAGTACATGTGGATATGAGAGCCCAGCATGAAGGCAGTGTTCGGGTGACTGCCTAGAGGCCTGTGTACCCACAGCAGTGAACATGTGTGAGGGCAGCTTTGCTTGAATCAGGTCTGGTGGTGCTTCAAGAGGACCTGCTAAGGTGAGATTTTCAACCATTTCTTGATATCTGGTGTGGATGCTCTTGTGCCCAGAGCTGCTCGTGCTCAGCAGCCTGAACTGGGAGATAATTTCTCTAAAACACTGCAAACACGGATGCCAGCTAATTGCTATGATTCTTCCTGCAGACAGAAGCTGGTGGTCTGCCTTAGAGGGTAGTTCCTGCTTCTTCAGGCTGTCTTCTCAGTGCTCTTGCTCAGCTTTTCTCACTACTCTGTCATGCCAGCTGCTCTCCTCTGAATGGGTAGATGACTTCTAATTCTGCAGAAGCTGACCAGGACAAATTGAAGAAGCATTTGAAAAAACTATGAGTAACCATTAGTGCCATCAAAGACCAGTGCCTGGGGCTTCCCTGGCACCAGATCCTCTTTGCTATAGTGCTGCCACTACAGCAGTGGGGAATGTGAACAGGTCTGGAGAACTACCCCAGACTGGCAGAGGACTCAACACCAGTCTGCACAGCACGAGGTATTTTGGGATCTGTCTCACACCCACCCCAGACATGCACAGGTTCAACAAACCTGTACTATGGGACATGCTGCCCAATGCTCAGAGTGTGTTTGATGAGTACATTTCCCTTGGGCTACTTGTTGCTTTCTGTAATGCATGGTCTTTGCTAGGTGTGTGTTTCTGGAAAAGTTTAAGATTCTTCTTTTTTGTTTTTGAGACTCTAGCTGCTCAGGCAGAGAGATCTCATTTCTGTGTGTTCTCATCCATTTGTTGTGCAAGACATGGTGATACTGGATTGTCGTATTTTTTAGTAGTTCCCATCCTTTGTCCTTTGTGCCCAGAGATTCTTCCTGTTCTTTCTGCTCTCAGCCAAATCCTGGCTCATGCCTGTCTCTGCCAGCACACAGTAAAAGGTGTGCCTTTTTTTTGTTCTGCAGCTGAGATTGTCTCAATCATTCTGGGTTGATCTTTACCCAGTAGCTCTGTGAGGACTTTATATTTTCATTTTCGCAATATGAAATTAACTCAATCCCTGGTGACTCTGGATGTCTGCTGTAGGGAAAATGTGCTTAAGACCTTAGTTTAGAAACATCCCAGTTGCTATGATTGAGAGATACGGTGGTGAAAAATAAGGTTATGTAATTAGTATTTCTTTCATATTAGGGAACATGATAGAACCTCTACCGTTCTTTGCTGCTCCTCTATTCCACTTCACCAGGCACACAACTCATTGCAGTCCTCCTACCCTCTGTGGAACAGACTCGTCAGGGCAACAAGCATCACCATTTCTTATACAAGAGTGAAGAAGCTGTTGAGGCTGTTGCCTCACGTGAGGTCATTTCTACCAAGAACAGTCACAGGAATGGCCTTTATACTCTATCAAATGTCCAAAACATGCAGCTATCCCACCCTGATTTGATTCAAGATAAAAACATACCTTTGCTTCCTGAAAAAAAGTTAATTCATTCTCAGACATGTAGGTTTTCAAAGAAATAATTATTTCTGTGGTTTTAAATCTGCCTGGGAGTTTTCATGGCACAGGTCATGTCTGCTCAACAGAGATTTCTCAATCAATAGCTTCTGGTTGTAGTCCAGGAACTCTGTGAGGAGTTAGAATAACAATAGTAATCGTGCCAGATGGAAGTGATATCATCAGAGTTCATTTGCAAGCCACGACTTTTGGTAAACACTACCGTACTCCTTGCATTGTATTTGCAAGGAGGAAGCTGATAAATTACATACTTTCACAAGTCTTTGTTTGCAGCTCTTCCTGGGTTGGTCCAAATAGAGACCTGATTCAGTTTCTCATCAGACCTGAACACTCCAGGCTGTTTGTGTAACCAAAAAAATCAGTGGACTTCTTGTCCAGACCAGAATCATGTGGTCCCTCACTAAATGCACAGCCCCACCTTTGTGAGACATTACTAAAGAGAAATTCATATTGTGGTAGCACTTACTGGCAACATTGGTCTGGATATTGTCCTGGCTCTGAGAAATTAAAATTGCTGCCTTATAAACCCTAAGTTCCAAACAGTGCACAGCAGACAGCTTAAACAAGTCAATTTATGCATATATGTTGGAGGGACAGATGGATACTGTTCCTAGTTGGTTAGCAGCAGTGACTGTACCTGAACATATAAAACACCAGTATTAGAGGAACCTAAATAATGGGAGGAGGAAGCCCCATGCAAATTACTCTGAAAGCTTCACTGCAGGGGAAATTGAGGCAGGGCATAAGGAGGAGGTTAAGGACACTTTGAGAACAGTCATGATTACCATGGACCCAGAAGATGACATGGGAAGCAGTGTCTGCAAGTGTGGCTGGTTGGGTCACATTTTATACCACTGCTGCTTTAGTGTGGGGCTGCTGCTCTGCCTCTGCCCTGTGCAATCGTGGGCTGCACAAAAGGAGTGTACAAAGCTGTAAGGACCTGAGCTCAGGTGCTGCTCTGTCCGGGAGGAACTTCCATCCTGCCCTGCAGCTCTGAGGGCTCTGCTCTCTCTGGCCTGTCTGACTGTGGATGAAAGGACTGACCATGAGTAAGAACCAGTAAGGTTTTTTAACTTCAGTTCACCTTGGACAATGTAAAGCAGTTGCACTGGTAAGAGGAGTCTGTCTGGGCTGTGGCACAGCTGAACTGCCAGCCTAGCAGGTGGTGATGGGGAGCAGCCCATGCTGCCTGGGCATCGAGGAGCTGGTCCCTGGCACGGCCAGTGCTGCGAGCACCCCTCTGTATTCGAGCAGCAGTCAGGAACTTCTAGGGGAGGGAAGGAGAGCACACAAGACAGAAGCAGTTGGCAGAGAATGCTTTAATGTACTTTTTAAAATAAAGGTTTAGTGTGAGAAACAAGGAGCCATCTTTGGGCAGACCTTTGAGTTCAATTAGCACATTCTATTGTACCTCTTCTCATAAAAGACCTATGGAATGAGTGAGGTAGGAGGGAAGGGTAGCAGGAGACATCTTTAAAAAGGAGTTAGGCTAAGAAGGGAGCTAGGAGGCAGGTAAGCTGTTAAGCCTTCTTACACAAAGATATATAAGACAAACCCTTGTAGGCCCTTGTAGCAAAATTACTTATGATGGCCTCTCTGTGGAGGAGATATTGTTGTGCTTGGATTTATTACAGTGACGAATTACTTCCCTTGGTACGTGAGCTTTTGCCTATGGTTATAATAAATGTTAGCTGAAATTTCAAAAAGAATATAATCAAAACAAATGGAATCCCATACTGTATGTTTACAGCATTTTGGCATTAAAATAATTGTAAATTATGGTCAGAGCAGATGTTTAAAAGTAACAATGTGGTACTGTTGAGTTCTCCACAAAATGTGGGGTTTTGCATAACAAATCCAGATCATAAATAATCATAAAAATTGCCCAGATGTCTGCAGGGCTTGTGTACATGAAGTACACGTTTGTGTGTACAGACTTATTTCAGCGCACTCAACTAGCTCTTAAACTTTGACAAAAACACACAAGCTTTTCAATATCTTCTAAGACCGCATTAGACAACACTTACTGAGTGTTAGACAAATGTACTAACAAATTCTGGTTTTGTTACAGAAAACCTCCAGCCCTGCAAAACTTACATCCTTTCCAAAGACACCTTGTGTGGTGGTTGTGACAGTGTCACTGGTAGTGTGACAGCTTTCTAAAACCCTGTGTCTGCAGAGAGATTCACAGGAGCCTGATACACCACATCCTACTTTCTTCGTGATCCTGAGATGCCAAATTTCCTCTGTCTCCGCAGGTCCCTTGTAACCATGGTGAAGTCTAGAAGATTGCATGTGCTCCTTATTCTGGTAGTTCTGTCCTTCCTCCTGATCTACTTCCTACCCTGCAGCAACAATGCCCACACGGAAGAAAAACCTTCTCCGGTCCACATCCTCATTCTCTCGTCCTGGCGCTCAGGATCTTCCTTCACTGGACAAATCTTCAGCCAGCACCCCAGCGTCTTCTACCTGATGGAGCCCGCATGGCACGTCTGGGTTAAGATGTACCAGAACAGTGCCAAAGTCTTACACATGGCAGTGCGGGACCTAGTCAGGTCTGTCTTTCTCTGTGACATGTCTGTGTTTGATGCTTACATGTCTAGCCAGAGGAAGAAGTCTGATTTATTTCAATGGGAGACAAGCCGAGCCCTGTGCTCCCCACCTGCCTGTGATTCATTCAGTCGCACAGACATAATCACTGCAGGCAACTGCAAAACAATCTGTAGCAAGTATCCCTTCAGCAAGGTGGAGGAAGCCTGTAAAACATATAGCCATGTTGCCATCAAGGAGGTTCGGTTCTTTGACCTGAAAGTCCTGTACCCCCTTCTCACTGATCCGTCCCTGAACCTCAAAATTATTCATTTGGTCCGTGATCCCCGGGCTGTGTTCAGGTCCCGAGAGAATACAATGGCAGACCTGAAACGTGACAGTAACATTGTTGTGGGGTCTCAGAGGATAAAGGGTGAAATGGGGCCCTATAACACAATGCAAGTAATCTGCAAAAGTCATGTTGAGATTTACAAAGCAGGAAGTCAGGCCATTCCCAGCTTCCTCAAAGACCGGTACCTACTGGTTCGCTATGAAGACATTGTCAGAGACCCGCTGGCAAGGGCTGCTCAGATGTACAGGTTTGCAGAACTCCATTTCACACCAGAACTTCAGAAGTGGGTGCACAACATCACCCACGGGAAGGGTCATGGAGCACAGGCCTTTGATATTGGCTCCAGGGATGCGCTGAGAGTATCCCAGGCCTGGAGAAGGACACTTCCCTTTCAGAAAATAGAGAAAGTGCAAAACGTGTGTAAGGATGCGATGGACTTGCTGGGCTATCGGCTCATTCAGTCTGAAGAAGAGCAAAAAAATATGTCACTGGATCTTTTGTTTGCCCAGAACTCCTCTGAGTATCAAACTCTGAAGGAAGGAAAGCTGGTGTCTGCACCTACTCTCTAAAGGCTGCAGAGTGCAGAACTGTTCCCTAGAATCAAAGAGGACAGAGGTGCAGACATAGAAGTGTAAGAGCACGTGCATGGCTGTAACATGGATGCAAGGACAAGCAGCGGGAACCCCGACTGCATTCATGCTGAGAGCTCTCAGCAGCACAGGGTCACTCTCTAAGGCCCTGGAGACTCAGCTACAATGGAGGCTGAAGTAATGCAAGTTTGTTTTCCAAATAAAGTATGTTTAGATCGGTGCATACAGAATACCAAAGGAGTGGGACCAGACAGCAGAACTCAATACCCTGCAGACCACAGTTAAGTACTGGGGAGACCACCAATTGCACTGCTAAAGAAGAGGAAATATGAAAGGAAGCTGAACAGAAAAAGAACATTATTTGTCATGCTGCCACACAGGATATGTAATACCAGAAAAGATGCAAGGATGACCAGACATTTGGTTTCTGAAAAGATGATTCTTTTTTTTTTTTCCTGAGTGGTTGAGTTTTCAAGCTCAGTTTTCCTTTTGTTCCATTCCTGTGCCTGGGTATCCATCCTTACAGGCAATGTTGGGGAAATGGTTTTGTTCACTTACTGTATAATGGGAAAATGGAATAAATCTGCTATTGTTGAAAATAAAAACTCTTGGATTTGCACGTGGAGTTGCAAGTTTGCACTGCATGTTTGACTAACTGCCCCGAAAAAAACATACTTGCTTTTAAAATAAGTGTCACTTAGAACTATAAAAAGATATAGTAAGTCTGATCATTTTACATGGCAGCTATTTAATGTGTTCTACCTCTCATTTTGAATTCTAGAGCAGTTTTGTTAAATGAGACCATAGAATTGCAACATTATGGTGCTGCTGAGATGTGTACACCACCCAAGCTAGAAGGGGAGTTTTTTACTGCAAGAGGTGACAGGTCTCCCGTTCACGAACCTGGTCTTGAATTTCAAATCCAGCTGGCAAAGTTTCCAAGTAAAAAAAAAACAAAACAACTTACTATTTTGCTTGCTGTGTTGTCTTGCACTCCCTTTTTAAGTGCTTGTCTGGCCTTCCACGCAAGTCCCAAATAACCAGTGTGAAGAGTACAGATGTGCCAAATAATTCTCTTTTTTTCAGCAGGAATGACCTGTCCAGTGAAACACTACACAGTGCAGTTTTAGCATTTATTTGGTTACACCGATCAACCCCCCTAATAATCAGTTGGCATTTCAGGTGCTTCTGAAATAGCACTCATTATAACAAACTGGTATTTACTTTCAATGTAATTTGACTTTGGCTTAAAATCAGCAATTTCCTAATCCACCTTAATTTTTCTGAGTGCCACAGTGCAATAAGCAAAAAACACAAAAAATAACTCTTTAAGAAAAAAATATATTTGCTTTTACCCACCCATTTTATTTCACTAAGAGAACAAACTCCACATTTATAGGATTCACTTCAAATAATACTAAGTGACCAGAGCACAGCATCCTAAAAGTACCGAGTTTTTCAGACTGTGACTGTACACTAGCAATGGGGTTCTCTCTTAAACACAACTTAGGTGAAAACTTAACTCTGAGCAGTCTTTCTTAACTTGTCTCTCTTACTTTAACTCTTGCACATGGCCCTGGAAGATGGTGTGCTTTTTCCAACTAGAATATATGGTCTGGTACATGTGTTACTTTGCCAGGATTAAAGAACCTGCAACATTTCAACCTGCAGAGATATAAAATGGGCCTTTTATTAAAAAAAAAAACAACTTTAAAGCATTTCTGAAACTTCATGATATTGACCAAATTTTCCATCACATTTCTGAAATGACTACAGAGTCCTTGTCACAGTCCTAGATCAGTCATCTTTCCCTTCCTATGTCTTCCTAAATCCTATCCGCTTTGCTACATTTTCAGCTCCAAATTTTGCTATCAATTTATTTCTGGCCTGTTCATCGTCCTTTTGCAATTCTAAATCATCCTCTCTGCTCCATATAGGGCACCCATCCAAGCGCTGCCCCGTCTGCAAAAAGTATGAAGCAGCCTCCACTTCACCACTGTTTTTCAGAAAGGCCTGTGTTACAGTGACCAGGTCCACACCGAACTTCTCCATCAGGTGCTGCATAGTTTTCACTACTTCTCCCACCACAATGGAAGAACAGTTATTTGTTGGTCTTTCTTCCTCTTGTACCTGAGTGTCACGGAGAGCAGAGTCCTCCTGTCCAGTTTTCGAACCAGGTGCTGCTCCTTCTGGGGAATTTTGTGCTCCATCTTGCGCAGAATGCTCTTCAGAAATGTCCGAAGTGTCACTTTCTGACTGACAGTAAGAGAAGTGGAGTCACCAATTAGATGTGGTATTTTCTGGCAAGCATCTCTTTTCTGCTACCAGTAACCTTCCACCGTGACTCTACAGCATATAAAAACCTCAGAAATTACTATGCATAGTAAAATTCAGTGGCTGAAGTCAAACCATATTTGCCAATGAAGATATACTCAATCCCAGAAAAGCATTAAATAAATATATGGGCAACTTTGAACAAACTAAGCATAAAAGGCAAAAGGGTTGATGCAACTGCAGGCACATTTTATGCCTTGGGTGAAAGGATGACTTCAATTTGCCAATACAGGTTTTAAGGAGACCACCCCACCACACAAACCTCCTCATGTCAACTGGGGCAGGGAATCAAATTAAGGGAACCTGTCGCAGGAGGCACCACTCCTCCCAAGGCACGGGGCTGAGAGCTCACAGGACTCTCCCTCTCGGCCACAGCAGAAGGGATCCAAAGCCATTTCATGTGATAATTACGAGCAGTGGTTGTGCTGCCTCACACACGCTGTGGAGGTCTGGGTTGGCCACACAGGTTTCCCCCTCCCAGGAAAGAAGGAAAAAAAGTACCCAAAGACAACTGCAGTAAAAAGTATATATATATATTCACATATATTACAATTATGTATAACCAAACACTATGAATATACAGAATAAGAACCCCAAACAACTCCAAAAGGTAAAGGGAGGGAAACGGGAAAGGGAAAAGGGACAAATATGGGTGAAAACAAACCAAAACATACACACACAGTCGTAAACTCAGGGAAAAGCTCAGTAAGTAACTAGCACAATGAAATCTCACCAAAGGGACAAAAATGGGTGAAAACAAACCAAAACAGATACACACACAGTCGTAAACTCAGGGGAAAGCTCAACAAGTAACTAGCACAACAAAATCTCCCCAAACTCCCCTCAAGAGAAGCAGCAGAAATATCCACGCGTGGCTTTGGGACAGCAGCCCTCAGACAGACCCCCGGCCCCTCAGACGGACCCCCGGCCCCCTCAGACGGATCCTCGGGCCCTCGGCCCCTCACACCGGCCCTCGGCCCCCTCAGACAGACCCTCAGATAGATCCTCAGCCCACAGCCCGGCCCTCGGCCCCCTCAGCCCGAAAAGAGCCGAGCCCATAGAGGGACCCGATGTTCTCCAAACACCCCAAAGGGGGGGCACGGAGGGACTGAACCCCCCTCCCGTGTCCGTACCGAGCTGGTGAGGAGCGGGGCCGGTGCGGACCCTCCCTCAGCCGCGGCCTGTCCGCAGGGCGGGCATGCCCGGGCACAGCCCCGGCCCCCGCACCGCCGGCCCCCCGGTACCGCCGCCACCCGCACGGCCGCCCCCCGGCCCCGCCGCTCACCTCCGTGCTCTCGAACTCGCGGTTGGCGGCGGCGAACAGCCCGGCGAGCGGCGCGGCCTCCTCGGAGACGGGCGCGGCGGGTCCCGGCCCGGGCCTGCCCCGCTGCCCGCCGAGCCTTGGCCGCAGGTGGCGGCGGAACCGCTCTCGCATGGCCTGCCAGCTGTGCCGCGTGACGCCGCTCTGCTCCAGCTCCCTCCACAGCGCCCGCCCGCCCGCCCGCGCCTCGCCCCGCTCCCGCACCGCCCGCAGCAGCGCCGCGTCCTCCTCGGCCGTGAAGGGCAGGCGGCCCCGCGGGGCGGCGGCGGCGGCGGCGGCGGGGGGCAGCGCGAAGGCCTCCAGCGGCAGCCGCCGGTTGCGCCGCACGCACTCCGTCACATACTGGGTGGAGACGGCCCCGTCGGGCGCCGCCTCGCCGGGCTCCACCAGCAGCACGGCGTCCGGCTCCCGCACGTGGCACAGCCGCCCGCCGCCCGCCAGCACCAGCGGCGCCAGGCGCAGCTTGGCCTGCCCGGGCCGCAGGTAGAAGCGCATGGGCCGGCCGTCGTCCCAGCGGAACAGCGTGCGGGAGTGCAGCACGCTGCCCCCGCCGGCCGTCACCGTCACCGCCATCGCGCCCTGCTCGCCGCGCGCTCCCGCCCCGCTCTCCCGCCCCGGCGCGGGGCGCACTGCGCAGGCGCGGCGCGCGCAGGGGCGGGGCCCGGCGGACATGGCGGCGGCAGCGGCGGCGGCGGAGCCCGAGCTGCACCTCAGCAAAAAGTGAGCGCCGGCGGGCAGGCGGGGCCGGGCCGGGGAGGTGCAGGAGGAGCAGGTGCACAAGGTGGAGCAGGTGCAGGTGCAGCGAATGCCCGGCTGACCCGGCGCGCGCCATGCTGAGCCCCTGCGCCGCGCGGCTCCGCTGGGCCTGGAGGGCCGCGCCGGCGCTGCCGCTTCGAGCCCTCAGCAGGTCGGTGCTCGGTGCTCGGTGCTCCGTGCTCGGTGCTCCGTGCTCGGTGCTCCGTGCTCGGTGCTCGGTGCGCGGCGCCCGGCGCGGCCCGTCCGTGCCCCCGCGCAGTGCCGGGCGGCGGGGGCGGGGGGCGGCAGCGGCCTGAGGGCCCCGGGGCCGCGGAGCGGAGCGGAGCGCGGGGAGGCTGGCTGGGCTCGCCTGCTCCTGGGGACAACATGGAGCGCGGAGAGTCCCCAGGCACGTAGGGCGATGTCTGCAGTGTTTGATTTCGCTTTCGCTTTCTCTCGGAGCTTTCGCTTTCTCTCGGAGGAGAGGAGCTGGGAGATCTCAAAGAAGAAAACGTTTAAACGCGCTTAAGGAGTGTTTTAGCTTTTGTGCGGACTAAGAGAAGTGACAGGGTTATTGATACAGGGAGATTTTGTGCAGGAATCCTACTGTTTCCCTGTAGAAGTATCGGAGTGCCTGCCACATCTGGTTTCTCTTTTGCAGTGAGCTGAAGAGACGTTTAAAGGCTGAGAGAAAAATAGCTGAAAAAGAGGCAAAGCAGAAAGAGCAAAGTGAAAAGCATTCAAATAAACCTTCCTTGACTTCCGACAATAGTGCTGGAGCTGATGAGGAAAGCTTGGATCCAAATGTGAGCATCT
Source organism: Xenops minutus (assembly GCA_035221455.1). Lineage (NCBI taxonomy): Eukaryota > Metazoa > Chordata > Aves > Passeriformes > Furnariidae > Xenops > Xenops minutus. The sequence goes on from JAWWEE010000018.1 coordinate 20,588,663, forward strand.
GGCCTCGTGCTTATTGGTATTCTGTGAATAAACCTTACTGACTCACATTTTTTTATTCATGGGTAACAAAATGGTTTTTCCCACATAAGTGTGGTTTAATTTACAGTCCGAAACATATTTTCAGATTCCAGTAATTTGTTTTTTTTGTTTCTGGTGACAGCAATACTACAAGATTCGTAGCCATGCGATCCAGCAGCTGAAGGGCACCAATGAAGATCCCTATCCCCACAAGTTCCATGTAGACCTGTCTCTCTCAGATTTTATAGACAAGTACAGTCACCTGCAGCCAGGAGATCACCTGACAGACATTACAGTGAGAGTGGCAGGTAAAAGCTTATGTGAGATACAGAAAGATGTAAAGTCTTAGCTGCTTTCATTGAGGGGTTAGTCTCTTTTTGAACTTTGCTGATTGCCTGTTACTCAGTCATGAAGTCTGTAGTGGTGTTAAACTGTTTGGAATATGCCCCTTAAGACTGAGTGGACTTGTGCAACAGCCCTTACAACTACAAGATCAGATTGAAACGTGGGCTCCAGGACCCTTTTGTGCTCTGCTATTAACTTTGAGACTTAACTGCTTCTCTTTCAGTTAGTGATCAGTTCAGAGATGATGATTCTTAGTCTAAATGATGATACTGTGGCTTTTGTCCGTGTATCCTTTCTGCTGGGGACTCTTCCCCTCATGTCCTGCATTCTTGGATATTTAGGTCGAATCCATGCAAAGCGTGCCTCTGGAGGGAAACTGATTTTCTATGATCTTCGTGGAGAAGGAGTCAAGTTGCAGGTCATGGCAAATTCCAGGTAAGGAGAGGTATTCCCAGTAGCATTCTAAACTGCACTGTGTTTTGGGGCCTAGAGATCTGCATTTGAGTATTCTTTTTGGTCTGTGGGTTGGCTTAGGCAGCCAGATAATATTGTGCTTAGGATGTGGTTGTCTTCCCTGTTAGAATAGTTTGGGGGTTTTTTTGAAGGATTTGGTCTTGGGAGAGACTTGAGGACAGTTTGGAAGATTCAATTTTAAACGTGCTTACGTGTGTTTTGTAATTACAGCTTCTACAAATCTGAGGAGGAGTATTTCCGTGTTAACAACAAGCTGCGTCGTGGGGACATTATTGGTGTAGAGGGGAATCCTGGGAAAACAAAGAAAGGGGAGCTGAGTATTATTCCTCGTGACATCACTCTGTTGTCTCCATGCCTTCACATGTTGCCTCATCTTCATTTTGGCCTCAAAGATAAGGTACTTGTCATACCTGTCAGTCTTGGAGGCAGTTTGACAGATCATAGAGGGGTTTGGGTTGGAAGGGACCTTAAAGATCATTTAGTTCCAACACCCCTGCCATGGGCAGGAATGTCACAGATAGATCTGAATGTATGACCTTTGGTACCTGCTGATGCTATCACTCAGCAAAGAAACATTAGTTTTGATAGTTTGGTTTCTTTTGCATCACATTTTGTCTAGCTTGTTCTAAAGAGATATGTTCTTTTCAGGAAACTAGGTATCGTCAGAGATACTTGGATTTAATTCTTAATGATTATGTGAGGCAGAAATTTATAACCCGTGCGAAGATCATCACTTATCTTCGGAGCTTTCTAGATGAGTTGGGCTTCCTTGAGGTAAGGCTTCAGTGTTTATTTCTCTCCCCACACTGAAAGTGTTTATTGCTTCTCAGCTTTAAGGGTGCTTTATACTCAGGCTCAAATGCAAAGTACTTACAAAAGTGACAGTAGTTGCTTTAGCATGGAGTGTTTTATCAGTTTAATATAATGGGAGCCATTCCTTTCCTCTTTTTTTAAAGTTAAGACTATTCATCAGTTGGTGAGGTTATGACTCAGGAAACTTTTGTGAAGGTAGCACTCCAAACTGCTGCTATTTTTATCTTGGTTCAGTAAATTAAATGGAAACATCTTTGAAATTATGTTTTGCCTCTGGAGATAAAAGCAGATTTTACTTTCTGTAGGTAAAATTGGGTTGCCCTAACCCAGGTGCAGGAGCTTGCACTTGGCCTTGTTGAGCTTCATTTTCTGCAGTGTAGAGAGAGGATTTTGTGATGTCACGGTGCTGTCCCTGGCTTTGATAACATGATCCCAGAACGTTCATGTTTGTAGGAAATACGAATGACTCTTGATAGCATTAGATAAATTATGTAATTTGGTTTTGCTGACTGCATGAAAGAAGCACACTTCAGAATTGTTTTCATGTACTGAAATGTCAGTAAGTGAAATATGGAGATTTTTCATCAAAACTATGTGTGGCTTGTTTGCTTCATGTGTGCTGTTCCGTTTTAGAAACAGATTTTGTGGAAACAGGACAATCTTTGTTGTTATTTTACAGATTGAAACTCCTATGATGAATGTAATTCCAGGTGGAGCTGTGGCAAAACCATTTATCACCTACCACAATGAACTGGAAATGAATTTATATATGAGAATTGCTCCAGAGCTTTACCATAAGGTAGAATGCAAGCCTCTCATGGCTAAGCCTATATTCTTCAAACTGTTTTAAAAAACTAAATGTAGCTCAAGTGAGAGTTATTCTTGAAGAAAGGTGGACATGTCTCAGTTTGAATGAGATTTGTAAGGTTGTGTTGCATTTCTGTATGTTTGAGCTCTCTTTAAGCTCTTTTGAAAAAGTTGGTGTATTTAGTAGAATTCCCTTTTGTTTAGATGTTGGTGGTTGGAGGTCTGGACAGAGTGTATGAGATCGGGCGTCAGTTCCGGAATGAAGGAATTGATTTGACTCACAATCCTGAGTTCACAACTTGTGAATTCTACATGGCTTATGCAGACTATCATGACTTGATGGACATTACAGAGAAGTTGCTTTCAGGTGACGTATGCAGTATTAATAACAAAAGAGTAAGACTCTCTGGAAGAATTGCTTGTTATGTGGCATACCCTTCTAAACTTCAGATTCCTTTTGTAGGGATGGTGAAACATATTACTGGGAGTTACAAGATCACTTATCATCCAGATGGTCCAGATGGACAGGCCTATGAGATAGATTTTACCCCTCCCTTCCGGCGGATCAGCATGGTGTATGACCTGGAGAAGGCCCTAGGAGTGAAATTTCCATCGACTGAGTGTTTTGAAACTGAAGGTTAGATGCTGAATATGAATGTCCTGTACTTCGTCCTTAACAGCAAGTGGGCAAAAGGTAGCAAGTTCTCAGCCTGCAGTTTGTCAGCTGCATTTTTTGAGGTAGTATTAATGCATGGGATTACTTTTCTGTGGTTTTGTCAGTTTACCCAAGAGTCAACAAAAAAGCCTTCAGCCTTGCAGTGTTTGGCAGGATCTGACTCTTTTGCCTCTTCCTTTGTTGAGTATATGTGAAAGAATGTACTCAAGAGGTGTGATGTGGGGAGTTCCTGATCTGTTGAAGAGGTCCAACTTTTTACTTCTTATTTCTTCTGTCTTTTGTGCAGTTGAGTTTCCATGCCTGCAGTCATAGCTTAGGTGAATGATTATTAGGGGCTTTCTTCCAAATGTACGTGTGTGTTATTATAGCCTCCCCCAAATAATAATGTCCAGCAGTCATGTGCTGTTGTGCTTGTGTCATCAAATCTCTGAAGTATAACGTAACTTATATTTAATGTAAATGATTAAAACCGAACACTGTTTCTGTAGATTGATGTTTAAGTTTGTGTTTTCCATGACGTCTACCATTAAGATATTCTAAATCACTCTATGACCCATTGAAGGATCTAGTAAGAATGAAAATTGGTTGCTGGAGTGGCTTTCCTATGTCTTTGTCTACTATTTCAGAAACTCGCAAGTTCTTTGATAACCTTTGTGTGGAGAGAGACATCGAATGTCCACCTCCCAGGACAACAGCCAGACTTCTTGACAAAGTAAGCATGGGTGCTGTTTTTATAATCCTAATGTCTTTGAGACTCTATCTGTATCCACAGAAATTTCTTCAGAGAAGTAGTTTAGCTGCACATGGGAAAATGTGCTGAAGTGCATTTCAGCTGTTGCTGTATTAGTGAGAAAACTTGCTGTGTCAAAGTCTTCTTTTGTGTTGTCTACACGAAAATGTAGTTTACTTATGTCTGTTTAATTTGAGTGCTAGAGAATTTTAGTTTGATAACTGGTCTCTTGTGGTTAAAGGAGATCTGCTTTATTTTATGTCAGTTTTTTCTGTGAGATGTACCTTACCAGTCAGGTTGGCTTACCGTGTAGTTTCATCGGCTGTATTCTTTTGTACCCAAACATTGTCTCATGGCTGTTCTTCTTTCCTATTGGTCTTTGCTGTAATGTGCAAAGTGAATTATTACACAGTTTTTGCTATGTCATTTTTCTTACCTGACTAGGACACACACTCTCTCTTACTGAAGTTGTTACCATGATCAGAAATTATTACTTGGGAAACCCTTCAGGTTTACGGTACCTTCTTCAGTAGCGAAGAGAGGAAATCAGGATGTTTGGTGAAGGCAGTGCTAGGAAAGTGATACTGTTCTTGTACTCTGTGTGTGTAATTGTTTCACTTTTGTTTTCCCAGTTAGTCGGTGAATTCCTGGAAGTCACGTGTATCAACCCTACATTCATCTGTGATCACCCACAGGTCATGAGTCCTCTTGCCAAATGGTAAGTGTGTGAGACATGGTCAGTATGTAATTCTTTAAAATCCTCTAATCCTACTTTATTAAAAAAAAAAAAAAAGGAAGAAAAAGGAAATCACATATGTGAAAAAGAGATTTTTATGTTGAGTGCTAGTTTGTGAATTCTGACACAAATCAAGATAGACATTGGTTCCTGAGCTGTGAAACCCGTCATCCCGAGGAAAAGTGTGTTAATGCATAGTAGTTTGAAGTTTTGACAGCTGTTAGTGCTAAGGGTGCCCACTTGCCCATAGTGAAGTATGTGCTCTTTGCATTTATAAATATGTTCCTTTTAAGCTGTGGCTGTTTTGCCTTCTTCACACAGGCACCGCTCCCATCCGGGACTGACGGAACGCTTCGAGCTCTTTGTGATGAAGAAGGAAGTGTGCAATGCATACACAGAGCTCAACGATCCCTTCCGGCAGCGGCAGCTCTTCGAGGATCAGGCCAAGGTAGGATGTCTTGCCAGTGGTGAAGGAATGATACAGACATGTAAGTGAAGAATATTTCCTACATCTCTTCCAAATCTGTCATTAGTACCTACTGCTGAAAAGAGTTGGTACTGCTTTGAGGAAGTGTTTCTTGCTCAAGTGAAAGCCTCTAATTAAAATTCCTCTTAAAGGTCGTGCTCTCTAAGGTAAACAAATCCAAGCACTGCTGTTGGTTAGGTTTTTTTAGTGCAACTTTGTTTTGGAATATCTTCCCTTTTATTCTGCCCAAAGTACTAAGCTGGGAAAAAAGCAAACATGCAAAATGTTTTCTGTATCTCGCCTAGACTGGAAGTTATTTTTCCTCAGCTAAGTATTTATGTAGTCATACAACATTGTACTTTAAGTTCTTAAATAATTTTTCATGTCCAGTAAGAATTTAAATGCTGTGTAAGAATTATATGTACTGAATGAAACATTTAATGTTAGGGTGGAGACTGAGATGAAGGATGACAGTTTGCATTTCAAGATTTCAGGCAGAATAGTTTGCTGTAAGTCTTTTGCAAAGTCTTCCTGAAACTGTGGGCAAAAATGTGTGTTGTTGTTTTGACACGTTTGGCGTTTTCTAAATTTGAGATGGCTAGTCTGTGTTTTTATTATTATAACTTTTGTCTCTTGGAAGCTGTTAGGGTCATGTGCACTAGTTACCATATCAGTGTAGGGTTTTTTGATCTTTCTATTTGAGAGGAAAAAAACAGTACCTAAATTTTGTTTAGTGGAGGAGTTACTGATGATTCAAACAGTTATCCTTCTTAATTGTTTCTGCACATATTAAAGGGGGGGCTGCAAGCAATAAAGAATCTGAGAAGCTTTTAAAAGCAATTCATTCCACTGTCATCAGCTGCTGTATGACTTTGAAGATGGCTCTTCCTGAAGAGCCTGAGCCTTTGCCAAGAAACAAAACCAACAGGTCAGGAAGGAACTGAGCCTAGAGCTGTTTGGGGAGCACCTGTACAAGTGACCTCCACAGCTGTCCAGGTGCTGAGGTTCCCTTGTTACTCACTTTCACAGCTGGACAAGGCTTTGGTTTCATCAGCTACATGGCTGCTACAGATACCAGTATTCCTCCTTTTTGGTAGCAGAAGTGGTGCTATCCAGCTCTGTACAACCCACTTTTTGCTGTTAATTTCCTCCTGTAGGCAAAAGCTGCAGGTGATGATGAAGCCATGTTTATTGATGAGAACTTCTGCACAGCACTGGAGTATGGCCTTCCTCCTACAGCCGGCTGGGGCATGGGAATTGACCGCTTGACCATGTTCCTTACAGACTCCAATAACATCAAGGTAAGTGCTGGCAGCGGCAGTAACTGCTGCTGGCTTTGTCGGGAAGCAGGGAATGGGATTCTCCAAAGCTGGCCATCTCAACAGTGACACACAGCACAGCTGTGGGAGAGTCCTGGAGATGCACAGTCCCACTAGGAAAGCTCGGCTCTGTGGAGGCTGAGCCGGGGCCGGGGCAGCTCTTGGGAGCCCTGGGCAGGGTGCTGACACTGTCACCATCCACAGGAGGTGCTGCTCTTCCCTGCCATGAAGCCAGAGGACAGCAAGAAGGAGGCACAGCCCGAGCCCCCTGCCGAGGGCACCTCTGTGTGAGGCTCCAGAGCACCGAGGGCACCTCCATGGGAGGCTCCAGACCACTGAGGGCACCTCCATGGGAGGCTCCAGAGCGCCACGGGCACCGATTCAAAGAAATTTTGCTCAACACTGAAGTTTGATCAATGTCAAGTTGCAGTGCTTTTTATTGACGCCACTGGGGAGCACTGGGGTGATCCTCCCTAAGTGCATCCGATAGAATTATAAACCAAAACACTATATTTTCAAAAGTTCTTACACATTTATGGTAAATCCTGCCTTTCTGCTCCTTCCCGCTATATAGGGCTACTGTAATGACTTCACAGTCTTTGCTGCCCTCTGGCATCCCTTTATTACAGTTACAGCCCTCTTGCTGGTCTGTTAAAACACTCCTCTTTTCTCAGTCCATAAATTGGTCCTTTGTACTGGTGTATCCTTTTTGCTTCAGGTGATTTGTTTCACACCCTTGAATGTTGGATGCTGAGTGGTTACTTGTCAGTTTGAAGATACATTTCCCAGTCCCTCTTACAAAAATTATATCCTTTATCTTAAGGCTTAGAAAATTCTCAGCAAGTTAAGCGAAAATACAAGATAATTGTTATATTAAAAGCACATATAACTTTAGCCCCAAATAATTCTACTAACTTTTGTATTTGTTAGCATATTAAACTCTTAAAAATGAAAACCTGAAAGAAGCCGTTCACGCTGATAAACCCAGGCTTGATTTGGGGTGTACAGGCTTTAGCAATGTACACTATTAAACACCTTTCGGGACGGCGCGGGATTCAATGAAGGCGGTGCTCTTTGTGCGCATGCTCTCCAGCCGTGGCCACTACGCATGCGCAGTGGCGCCAACGGGAGCGCATGCGCAGTGCCCGGCGGGCCCTGAGGGGGCGGGAGCGCCCCGCTGCGGCCTGGACCGATCGGCACCACCGGGGACACCCCGGGGACACGGGAGCGGCCTGGGGCACCCGGCAGGCCCGCCCGCCGCCGCGCTTCGTCCTTTTACCCGTATCTTTGTGTTCCTGGCGGTTGGCAGAGAGTTGCCTCCTCTGAGTAGTCGTGAGGGGGCGGTGCGGTTAGGCCGCGGGTGTCGGAGTCTGGTGCGGGAACGTGTCACGCAGAGGAAGGCGGTGGCGTTCGAAGAGAAGGGGGTCGTTGCTCAAGTTCCGTGCAGAGCCCGCGGGTGCAGCAGGAGCCATGTGGGCAGCTGATGAAATCGCGGGGCTGTGCTACCTGCACTACAGGACGAGGCTCCCGAAGCAGGGAAAGCCAGATCCCAACAGGGAATGGACTGCACTGGCAGCCGTGGTCAAAGTGGAGTTAGCAGCCCCGGGAGAGGTTCCTGCTAGTGCGGGGGGCCTGCAGGGTAAGACTGAGTTGTGGGGAAGGGGGAGAGGAGGTGACAGTCCTCGATGCTTGCTTTTTCTTTTTTTTTCTTCTTGTCTGCCTCCCCCAAAGATGACTTCTAGGAAAAACACACACCCCTTTCTGCCCCGTTTCTATCTTCACCTGAAATCTTTACTCTGTGATTATAAAAGCTTTTGCAACTTCTGTCTGCAAAGAGATGGTTACAGTGAAATGCTGTTCTTCACAGACTGTAACCAAGAAGATGAAAGCCTGCATTTGCCTGTCCAATAAGTGGTGGAAGTCTAGGCAGAATCTGAATTCCTGATATAAATACACTTGCAAAAGTGTTTAGCTGCTATTTGAAAGAATTCTAAAAGATCTCACTTTGCTCTCTTTTAACAGACTGTCTTACTGCATTTTGCACTTGTGTTCACCTTCCTTTCCCTTATTGGCACTTCAGTGTCGTCAGGTAGATTGTCTCCCGTGTTAATTCCTTAAGTGTTTGGGGAGTGCTGTGCCAGCTTCCACTTGTGCTGCCTGGCACATCAGGCCTGTGTTGGCCTTCCTGCTGTGCCATCATAGACTGTTCTTCACGCTGGTGCTTCTTGCCTCCTGTATTCAGTTCTGGATCTGATACTCTCTCCTTTCTGTAAGGCTGCATGGCTTGTGTCCCTGTGCATTCCCTTCTCCACCATGTTCTGCGTGTTGTTTAACAGTGATAGTGAGAGCAGCTCTTCTGGCAATAGTTGGTGTTAGTTTGTTCAGCTAACGTTTCTTTTTCAGTAACTAAGGAAGTTGTTGCTATGGGAACCGGGACAAAATGTATTGGCCAAAAGAAAATGAGGAAAACTGGTAAGTATGGTGTAAAATTCAAACAGACTACCTGTGCTACCTTCTCTCTTGCGGGTGTCATAGAATCAGTAAAAATGGCCAAGGCATTCTGCTCAGACTTATTGTGGATTGAAGCCAGAACTGTAAGGCAGACCTCATCAAGGAGAGAGGAGTCTAGGAGGAGGAGGAGGAAAGGCTGCCCTGAAGGTTTGCTGCACCTGCCTGCCTTGAAGGTGAATGAACTTTTTATATGTAAAAATGCATAGCTTAGGCACTGAGTGTACATACTCAAAGACTTCATAACTAAAAGCAAAGCATAAGCAAAATAATAATTGTGCTTTGGTTACCTGTTACAGTCTAGTTTTGTTGTGGTCTTGAGTTTGGATAGCGGTGACACCAGGAATGCTCTAAAAGGCTTTTTCTCCCCTACTGCATATTCTGCAACTAGAGAGTTTTAAGTGTTTGTACAAAAAATGTATGGGTTAGGTACATGACTTCTCACAACTACCATTTCTTATTGCTTATTGTGTGGGCTATTGGCCTCCTTTTGTGATGATTGGAAGTTTTTGTATCTTGGAATAGCCTAAGACCAATGTTAAACCTTCAAATGCTAACAAATCTGGAGAACTGTCCTATGTGAAATTCTGTTTGCTTTATTTGTCTCCTTTTCAGTCATGATTCGTATGCTCACTTGGTTTCTGCTTTAGGAGACATTCTGAATGACAGTCATGCTGAAGTTGTGGCCAAGAGGAGCTTCCAGAGGTGAGGCCTGAAGTTCATGTGCTGTTACTCAATGCCACTTGAAGTGCTTGTGATACAAGCAGTTATGATCTATTCCTGAAATAGCCACATTTTGCAGCTTCAGATGGGAGAATGCAATGAAACACTGCATTACTTCTCTGTAGGCAACACTCTTTTTCCCACTGTTAACAGGATTTTAGACTAATTTCTACACTTCTAGGTGGCGTTAATGCCCTTTCACAAAAGCTTGTTTCTTCTGTGTTCTTGTAGAGCCTGTTCATGAAGAATTAAGATCTGATTTCTTGTCACATCAATTTAGGTCTGATGACTACTGGTCAAGGGTAGAATTTTTGCTGTTTCCCCTGTACAAGTCCTCTTGTTTACAGGGGATAAGCTGGTGCAAGAAACTGAGCCAGGAGAATAGGAGTTCTGAAGAAATGAGTACATTTCTTGCAGTTTGATGCCACTGATCTTAGAGAATCAGATGAATTCCAGTGCTGGTAAAGACACACAGAGTGGGAGGAGAGGACCTTATATATACAATTCGAGGAGATAATTAACTCCACTGAATCCAGCTCTTTGAGGTCTGTTATTGAAGTTCCAATGGTGTGTTTTTGTTTATGGAGTATGTTGGATCCCATCTATCTGTAGAACCATAACTGATTGGCTCCTGTAGACTCCATCAGGAAAGAACAGGCACTAGAGGGCATCTGAGTTTTGTTGTTTTTCCGTGCATCAAAAATGAAACACGTTTCATGAAAACTTTCTGCCCAACAGGTACCTTCTCCATCAGATGTGCCTGGCAGTTTCCCATCAGCAGTGTAGTATCTTTAGTCCAGGAACTGAAACTGGAAAATGGAAACTGAAACCTAATATTGTATTTGTTTTCTTCTGTAGTCATACTCCATGTAAGTATGCTTGAGTGAGCCCATTACATTGCTTCCACTTGTAGAACCTTTTCTGCCCCTTGCCTTTCTTTGGTCTGAAGTGAGAGTGAGGCAGTAATTCATGTTACCAGTATGTGCCTAAAGATGTACTTGACTGGTCCTCTACAGATAGATTTGGCATTTCATCTCACTGGATGTGATCCATGAGAACTCAGTAAATCAGATATACTCCTCATTATATAGTTGAATGTTTCACTTTAAACAATAATAGCTACTGTTTTCTTTTCCAGAAACTAACATACTTGTCAGAAGTCCTGTCATGTTGTGTGATTGCTTTGCTTTAAACATTCTCCATGGATTAAAATTTTAATAAAAAGTACTGACATTTACCACAGCTACTAAAAACAAGCAAACAAAATAATCTACCTGCACCCCAGTTAAACAAGCAAATAAAAAACCCAAGCACAAAAAATCCTCAAACCAACAAGCAAACCAAAACCAAACAAAAAAAAACAGAACAAAAACAACCCACACAATCCCCACCCCAACCCCCCAAACCAAAGCCAGACTCCTGAAAAACAACAAAAAAATCCCCACCAACAAAACATCATCAGCTTCCCAACCCAAAACTTCTTACGTAATGCAGTGCAACTTCTGGAAAACACTCTTCTTGTATTAAAAAAACCCCCAGCACACAAAGATGAAGATCTATTGGCAAAATGAAAGAATGCAACCTCTTGGCGTACCAACATACCGGGTGTCTTAATGGTACTGTGCTCTTTCACCACTGGATTCTTCGACTGCTCCTCTGTTACAGAGCACAGAAGTCTAAGAACTCTCAAAATATGCCTCACCAGTACTTTGTGCAGTGTGTTAGTTGCTCATATATTTTCATGATTTTGATGTCATTGCTGGAATATGAAGTATTATTTTTCTTCATTAATGCATTTGAGAATAGAACCTTTAATAGTAAGAATAATTTTCTGACTTCCTTTTTCTCACATTGTGAGAAATTTCTCCCATTCATCAACCAGGCCTGTCAGGCTTCCTTTGCTTTGAATGGAGCTTCAGAATTTGGTTCTGAGGTGGTTTCAGTGATAGAAAGTTTTCATCCTTATTTGACAGATTATTCTTTAATTACTCTTTCGAGGTTCATCTTGTTTGTTTAGATCAGACTGGTTTTCCTTGAGTCTTCAGCACTGCTTGTAGTCTGTCAAATTGTTCTTGCTTTATAGATTTTGGGTTAAACTTTGCTTTTTTGTTTGTTTCTTACAGAGAGTGCAAAACTTGAAATTAAGCATATATTCACTCAAATTTCAGTAGAATCTGATTCATCGTTGCACAGGACAATGTTGTTTTAAAACGTGTTCTCTTACTTAAATTTTCCTGAGTGCAACTCTGTGAAAGCAAATAGTAGTTGCAATATTACTGGTGTGATGTCTTCCAGTCATGAGATGTGGTTTTGGACAGTTTTATGTTATTTCTTTTGTTCTAGGTGGAGATGCTTCTATTATTCCAATCAGTGTTCCAGAGAATGAGCTTTCTAAGCCAGTGACTGGAAGTGATGCAGCCGGACAATCTGCAGAGTGCAGAAGTAACCATGATCATTTGTGTCCCGAAGACAAAAGGAAAGCAGAGAATATGGCAAGTAATCCTCCAATCAAGAGAATGAAAACTGAAGATGGTGGTTGTTTTTCCACAATCACTGAAGAGCTGCCTGTTCAGCAAGAATCTGTAAAGCGAGAAGACAACACAAGTCAAAAGTGCTGTGAATGTTCTGCAGAGATGCAAACAGCTAATAAGGAGACTGGCTTAGTGAGACCAAAGGTGGTAGATGTTCACAGAACTGGAGCAAAATGTGTACCTGGAGAGCTGGATGATGCCCGAACACCTGGGCTGGGATACCACTGTGTGGGATTATTGCGAGTGAAGCCAGGTCGTGGAGAGAGAACATGTTCTATGTCCTGCAGTGATAAACTGGCTCGCTGGAATGTGTTAGGGTGTCAGGGAGCTCTTCTGATGCATTTCCTGCAATATCCAGTGTATCTGTCAGCAATTATAGTGGGGAAGTGTCCATATAGCCAAGAAGCTATGCAGAGAGCAATTATTGAAAGGTGAGTGCTCTCCTTTGGAAATCAGATGGTGTGTATGAAGACAGTGGGTTTTGAAAGACAACGTGTCACACAAACATCAGAACTTCAGTAAGCTTTTGACATTGTGTCTTGTAAGATTCTCCCAAAAAATCTGGTAAAAGTATGAGCTGGATGAGCAGACATGGATTGAAAACTATCTGAATGACTGGGCCCAGAGTCATTCAGACTCAGACAGATAGTAGTGGTCACTGAGCAAAGTGTAGTTGAAGGTATAAGTAGCTGTGTACCCCAGGGGTCAATACTAGGTCCAATCTTGTTTAATATCTTCATTAATCATCTGGATGGTGGTGCAGGGCATATGCCTGGCAAGTTTGCTGAAGACTTAAAATGGAGAGGACTGGCTGATATGCCAGGGCATTGTGCTGCCATCCAGAGGGACCTCAAAAGGGTGGAGGAAGGTAGGAACCTCATGAAGTTCAGCAAGGGAAAGTGCAAAGTCCTGCACCTGGGAAAGAACAGCCCCATGCCCCAGTATATGTTGGGGGCTGCCCAGCTGAAAAGAGGCTTCACAGAAAAGGACTAGGGAGTCCTGCTAGACCTGAAGTTGAAAATGAGCAAGCACTGTGCTCTGGCAGCAAAGGAGACTAAATGGAGACCTGGGCTGCAGTAGGCAAAGTATTGCAGCAGGTCCAGGGAGAACGAAGATCCTTCCCCTGTACGGGCACTGGTGAGGCTGTCCCTGGAGGGCTGTGTCTAGTTCAGGGCTTCTTAGTACAGGGTGGACATGGACATACTGGAGGGAGTCCAACAAAGGACCCTGAAGACACTTAAGGGATTTTGAGCACTTCTGATGTAGGGAAAGGCTGGGAGAGCTGGGACTGTTCAGCCTGGAAAAGAGAAGGATGTGGGGATCTTACCAATTTGTATACATACCTGAAGTGAGAGTGCAGAGAAAATGGAACTAGGCTGTTTTCAGTGGTGTCAGTGATAGGACAAGAGCCAATGGGCACAAACTGAAGCACAGGAGGTTCCCTTGGAACATCAGGAAACACTTTTTTACTGTGAGTGTGATGGAGCAATGGCACACATTGCCCAGAGAGGCTGTGGAGTCTCTCATCTTGGAGTTACTCAAAAGCCATCTGGACACTGGCTTGGGAGGCTGGCTGTGGGTGGCTCTACTGGAGCAGGGGTGGTTGGACCAGATGACAAGAGGTGTCTTCCCCTTTCAGCTGGTCTCTGATTTACTGAGCTGGTTCAGGACTAGCATGTGACAGCTTGTACTGGTCAGCTGGAAGGAAACAGAGGTGTATTACACTGGAAAGACAAAGTTTGTATGCATTTCCATGGTGGTAAAATTTTGTCTGCTTCTTTAATCTGAATTACATCCAAGATTCAATTTTTCTCCCTATCGTGAGTAGTAGAGCTCTCATAACACAACCTGTCACCTCAGGGAAATTTATGTGGGAGATGAAGTGCAGTGCTGCTAAATGAGGAAAGTCATCTGTTGTGCACTGGCTTGCTTTCCCCTCAGATCCTTGAGTTGATGAAAACTGTCTCAGCAATAAAAGTATAGGAAGTGAATATTTTTCTTACTTGGGAGGCTAAATGAGTGCAACAAAGAAATCTGCGAGTAAGAGGATCTGGACAGAGTGAAGGGAAAGGAGAACAAGAAAGAAACCAGGGAGCTGAACCATTCTCTTTAAGAGGCAGTTACTAGACAAATGCAGTTACTAGACCAATGCCTATGAAAGGTTTAACTGTGTTTAGTAACTCCTTTTCTCCATGGCATTGCATCCTTCTAGGATGATTATAAAAGAGGTCATAGTCTGTTAATGGGGAAACTCTTAACTACCTGTCTGGTGGCACTCTCTGTATAGTCCTTTCCTTGTTCTGGAACACATGTGACATGAATTTACCTAGCCTCATTATTCTTACCTTGCAAAGTCGGGCACTTTTTCAGACTATTGCATCTGACAATATGAGCCTCAGTGGTCATTTGTCCCTGCTGTATGTAAATATGATGGTGGTTAAACACATACCCTTCTTTTGTTATATGATCCTAATCTCGTTCGGTATGCAACGGTAATTTGAGGTAACAAAGATGAGATTAGACATAGAATTGTAAGTTTATTTTGTATCTGTTTAGGCTTTGATTATGAACCTTTAGGTTCATGAAGCAATTGCTAATGAAATGTGGTTGACTAGGTAGGTACTTTATGATTGTTATCTTTTTTTGTGATTGCAGAAGTATATTGCAGTTTTTATCCTGCATACTTCATTGATCATTCTAGCTTTTAACTAGACCTTTTTGAAAATCTATTTGTTGCAGTTTTTCGAGGATTGTCAAGGTCTTAATAAAATAATACAACTTTGTTTCATTTTTAACAAATAATTTTTTTGAAGGAAAAATGCCTCCAAACCTCCTTGTCTCTCTGTTATAACTCTTGTCCAACTCAGTTTTAATGTAAAAGGAACGTATTTTAAATAATGATGGTAAATTATACAAAATAGTCTTGTTTGGGAAGAGCAGCCTGACAATCATTTGCATTTTTCCATGTTTACTTTAGGTGTCAGCACGTCTCATCTCTGCCCGATGGGTTTGGGGCTCAGGAGGTTAAGCTGCTGCAGTCAGATCTTCGGTTTGAACACAGTCGTGAGGCAGTTCAGGAAGTTCAGACTAACAGCAAAACAAAACTTGTTCCTTGTAGTGCAGGTGAGTTAAACTCGGGCCACTTGCGCAACTGTGTGCAAAAGTCCAGATAGAAGTGAGGTGGTTTTGCTTGTTTGGAACAGAACATCGCTCGTTGCCAGGGCTAGAGGCAAAGTATGAACAGCAGGAAATTAATTTCAGGTCATAACTTAATTGTTAATAATTAATATTATTCCTCTCAGCCTCTAGTTTCCTGTAGGGAGTTTTCAGACTGAATAAACACTGGGTTGATGACATGAAGAATTTCTAAACGCAGACAGAAAATAAGCAGGGAAGTTCCTAGGGCAAAAGGAAAACAAAAATATCAAAAGACTTCTTGTTTCAGTTAGTTTTGCATTCTCCTTGGTAATGAAGAGTTGCCATGCTGAGTTATGCTTGTAATTGCTCCAGAAATCTGTGAACGAAGAAATAATACAGAGTATTTTGTGTAACAGATTAATTGATAGAGATTTTGGACATGGCATTTTTTTGTCACAGTGATGAATGAATATGCAAGTCTCATCATGATTTAGCAAAATGGTCTCATTTGGGGGGGAAAAATGGAGCTGCCAATGTATATGGTTGAACAGTTTCTTTAAACTTGGGCATGTCTGCCTTCTGCAGTTGTATACTTTTCTGTCTGAACCAGAACTGGAAGTTTTTCTGTTACAGTAGAGCTCATGATAAAATAGAATGGAAACAAAGGGTTCCTTAATGGAATTCACATTCATTACACTGGCGTTATTTATAAGCGCCAGGAAGGAAAATATTTTGATTTTGTGAAACAGGAAACAAAACTCATAATTGAAAAATAGTGCAAATTCAGTTAGCAAAACAGACCTGAAACCAACTGTGACTAAATTCGGTGTATGACTGTCTTTCTGTACACTTCTCAGGTCATTCTGTTAATGAAGATGAATGATACTTTATCACAGGGGGTTTTGCACATATGAATTATGCTGGGTTGATTCTTTTCTTGAAGGAGTGAAAATCAGAATAAATTCTGGGCTGTTACCCTGAACACTGAAATATGCTTGATAGGAAGGAACATTCCCGTTGATATTTTTAAAAAATAAAACCATGTTCTGTTTAGTATTTTGAAGTTTGAGATAATTATGAAAAAGTGAAGGAATAGAAAGTGTTTTCATTTAAAGTTACTTTGTATCTGCTTGTCAGCATCTGGTACCTTTTGATCAGGTGGTTTTTAAATACTCTGCATGTGGAGGGTTTAATACCAGTTGTATGTATGTAATGTTATTTCACATTACACGAGATTGTAATTTAGCAGAGTGATACAGCATTGTGTACTTAAATCACAGTGCAAGTACAATTGACACTTAGCAGAGCATGGCAGTGCAGCTGAATCGTAACACAAGGGTGAGCAGCATAATCAGTCTTTGAGCATCTCGCATGGCAAGATGATCTTTAGAGTTAAAGAACGTGCAGCTGTTTTGCCTGTTAGGAACACAGAGAAATGGGAGTATTTAGGGAAAAGAAGTTGTCTTACGGCAGCAGAAGTCAAAGGACTTGCTGTGAGGCTGTAGAGGGGCAGGTGGGACATGCCAGGTTCTGCCAGTGCTGCTGAAGCTTTGCTGGTTATTTATAAATTGTAAGGTATCCTGTGCAGCGTTTCAGAATTAAGGAGTTCACAGTTTAAGATGATTACAAAGTTCCCAGATTTGGGGTAAAGGATAAGGTTGTTGGCATTTGCTGTCTCTTTCAACAAACTATTTTTGACTCCTAGCTAATAATATTTTTCAAGTAAAGTCTACAGACGGTTGATGTACATCTGTTATCAAACAGAACTATTTAGAGTACCCAGTACAATCATAACAGACAATAAATTAATAAGGAAGACACAGAGTGACTGGTGCAAGTAGCTTAGTGGAGTATTTCACTGCCTGGTGTGAAAATAAGTCATCTGACTTGGAAATTTCTCCATGCTTTGTCTGGACAGGGTGCACAAAAGAAAGTAGAATCCTCCTAAGAATGAGAATTACAAAGTTGGAGGCCAGATATTTAGAGGATTCTTAAGGGATCTAATTAAGATGGAAGCTCTGTGTGTGGATGCATGTATATTTTAATTTTTTTTTTTAAATTAAACAGAGCTTGGCTGCTCTTTTAGGTACTGGAATTCTGGCCCTAGAGAACCATGGTCCTCTTTCTAGTTTGAGTTATTTTGGGAAGCAGCACGTGAACACATAAGAACTGCTAGGTTCTGCTTTTGTGATAAGAGCATCTCCCTTGTTCACAATCCTTTCTTCTACAGCTATCAGCTGGAGTGCAGTCCCTGAGCAACCTCTGGATGTCACCTCAAATGGCTTCCGCCAGGGGACAACAAAGAAGGGGATTGGGAGCCATCAGAGCAGGTGTGAGAAGTGTTGCTTTGAAACATGTCTTTGGGCCTTAAAGTTTGAAAATGTATTGAAAAACTTGAAGCACATTCCTAATTTGAAACATATCACCTTTCCAACTGAGGTCTTGGCACTGTGCTCTTTAAAAAAATGTCATAATCTTCTATCAACAATTAATCCTTAAAAAAAACAGTTACCTATTTTTCTTGTGGTTGAGAGCAATTACTTGTAACATCTGCAGACAAATTTCTCCATCTCTCTGTTATCTTCACTTTAGGTGAGGTGACCAAAATTGTCAGTGCTCTGTGGATTGGGGTTCATGTTTTAATTGTTGGCTGCTTATACTACCTATTTATCATATTATTCATTTTTCTCAGACTTCCTGGTAGAATGACAATAGTCCTGAGTAGTGAATAGCATAGTAAGTGGAGCCTAGACAATTCTAGAAAGTTCTTGTGCATCATTTATTCACATGCCTGCAAGTTGCACACTCTGAGCTTCTTGAAATTAGGCCTGACTTGACAGAAGTTTATACTGGTATATCCTAGTATTTTGAAATTTTCTGGAGAAAGAAGAGAACTGGAAACTTTGCAATTTGTGACCAGTATTGGTGTCTGGAGTATTGCTAACATAGGTGACCTGGGTTACTTAACATGTTTCTTCATAGAATCATCATAGAATCAGCTGGGTTGGAAGAGACCTCCAAGATCATCAAGTCCAACCCTTGATCCAACACCACTGTGATTATCAGATCATGGCACTGAGTGCCACATCCAGTCTCATCTTAAAAACCTCCAGGGACAGTGTATCCACCACCTCTCCGGGCAGGCCATTCCCATGCCTGATTACTCTCTCTGTAAAGAATTTCTTTCTAATATCCAACCTAAACATTTGAGACAGGCTTTGCGTGCACTGTAGAGCAGTAGTTTTCAACATGTGATGTGTAATCTATTCCAGAAGACATGTGAAAGATCAAACCAACCAACCAACTCTTTTTTCTCAGTAGGCTTAAATTTGTTACATAGCATTTGTGTATCAGGTCTAAAACTTGAGAGTCATCTGCCAGCTGCCAGTTAGCACAGAAGTGTTAGAACTTAATTAGTGTTGAGAGAGCTAAAACATTCAAAAGTTATTAGAGAGAGCCTACAAGACTGTGTAATTACAAATGTCTCATTTCCTTAGGAAATCAGGATTAAAAACAATGTCAAGGAACAAGTAAACTATTTGCACTGTTGTGATAGTCACAAAAGGAATTTTTATAATGAAAACAATAAATTTACAGCCTTTTTGGTGGTGAGGGTGGTTAATAATAAACATGGCAAGTATTTCTACATCTTTTTTACTCTCAAGGAATCTCACGGTGATTGCTGGGGAGTGTTGTTTGGGGTTTCCTTCCCCCTTTCGATATGCTAGATAACATTAACTGTGAAGGAAGGTAAAGATGACTGACTAAAAGGAATTTGTAGGTAAAGGTCTGGTGTGTGCTTTTGTTAATGCTTAATTAACTTACACCACCAAAAGCTACAATATGAACCTTTGACAGATTAAGTTGAAGATTAAATTTTAGAGCATCTTTGCATGCCCCAGTCACCAGTGGGGTTCAACAGAGCTCTGTTTTAGCAGCTGGCCTGCTGAGGGAGGGGATTGTCCTGCTCTGCTCTGCTCTGGGGCAGCCTCACCTGTAATATTGGGCCAGTTTGGGGCACAAGAATATAAGAAGAATATAAAGCTATTAGCATCCAAAGGAAGGGCCATCAGTATAATGAAGGGTCTAGAGGGGAAGCCTTAATGAGGAGTGGTTGAGGTCACTTGGTTTGTTCAGCCTGGAGAAGAGGAGACTGAGGGGAGACCTCAGTTGTCTACAACTTCCTCACGAGGGGACACGGAGGAGCAGACAGTGATCTCTGCTCTTTGTGACCAGTGACAGAATCCAAGGGAATGGCTGGAACTGTGTCAGGGGAGGTTTAGGCTGAATATTAGGAAGAAGTTCTTCCCCCAAAGGGTGGCTGGGTACTGAAACAGGCTTCCCAGGGCCATGGTCATAGCACCAAGCCTGGAGAGCTCAAAGAGCATTTGGATAACACTTTCAGGTACATTGTGGGATTCTTGGGGGTTTTCTGGGCAGGAATTGGACTTGATTATCCTCATGGAGATTCTGTGATTCTGTTTTGGGAGTTCTTAAAATACATTCTAGCAACACAGGATGATTTTCTTTGATTGATGTTTCTTTTAGTGCTTCTGGAGAATTAGCTTGCACTTGTTGGAGAACTGAATCATTGTGAAGACAACTGTATAAAGATAATTTAATTAAATAGAGAAAATAGCTGAGGCTTTCAAAAACAAACCATACTTTATAAACAGCGCTTCTGCTTGCTGTCTCTTGGGGAAATAGCAGGGCTTAAAGCTGACAGATGCATGTGGCATCTTCTAAAAACCCTTCAAACTTTGACTCACTTTCTTTTTCTGATGAGCCTCCTTATATTTAACTGCCCTGCAGCTGTTGCTGAATGTGTCCTTGTGACCATTGTGAAAAGGACAGCATTGCTTCACGTATTTCTGCTGCTTCTTTTATTTGTTGTGAATAATACAAAGTTTGCCGGTTGGAACAAGCCTTTAGAATCTTTTTGTGCTTGTCTAATCTGTTCTGGGACTAGTCCTTCTGGCTAAACCTTGCTGCAGTTGTGATCTGATGACGGTGCAGTCTCATGCAGATAACAATGCGGTGATATTAAAATGTTCTCTCTGCAAACTGGGGAGTGCTGGCTGGGACAATGAAGGCAATGCAGCTCTCTGTCAATATAACATTTAAAACGAAGGGAAAAGGCAGGCAGGCAGCTTGGATGGGATAAGAAAAGTTAAATAATGGAAAATTTTTTACATTCTTTGAGAAGTGAACATAATGCTTTTTATCAAAAATGTTTAGCTGGGATGTGCTACTGTGAGCTGTACAGGGCTGATTTCTTTTTTCCATCAGAATTTCTAATTTATTTTTTTTAATATCAGATCCAAGATCTGCAAAGTGGAACTCTTCCATAAATTCCAAAAGCTGGTGACAAGTATTTCACAAGAGGATCTACCAGACACTCTCAGGTAAAGACATTATTGTTGCATTTAGAAGAGTGAGTTTATCTTAATGAAACCGAAGAATACTGTGATGATACCAAAATCTGCTCATGAATCTCACTTCAGATAAGTTCACTGTTAAAATCTGATACGTAAAAAACGTGAGAAGAGACACGAGATGAGGCAGTAGTATCTCCTTTGAAAACACATACTATTGGATCAGCCACCTGCCCTTGGTGGTGTTCAAATCCCGCATCCCAAAATTGTGGGGTTATTGGTATCTAGCTGGTGTTTAGTAATTCTGTCAAATGCATTTCTTTGTTTCACAAGAGGGAAGAGTTTTAGTTAAAAACCCCCTTTTTTATGGTAAGTCTAGGCTACAATCTTTTCTTGGTGTATGGTAGAATAAGAGCTTGTAAGGTGAGACAGTGTCTAGAGCTCTCTATGCAATGCATATGTTATATAGATGGACACTTTCTGGAAAGAACAGAGAGAAGCTTTTGTCTGAGGAGGCCATACTTGGAATGTTCCTTTACATTATTAGAAACAAGTTTGGTTTATCTACAAATATATAAAATCCTAAGGCATCAACACCAACTCTTGAGCCAGTTTAACTGCTTGTAGCTGCTGATAGGGATGGTCCCTCTTGTATCAGTAGCACTTCTCCAATCTCACGTGAGTCAGGTCAACTAGTTAAAGTGGCTGAAAACATTTTTGTCATCTTCTGTGTTTTCTCTTGGACTGCTGAGCTGAATTGGCTTGTGCATGGCTGGAAGCAGGGCAGATAGGCCATTTCAGCCTTCCATGATACCAAGACAGTACATGCAGTGAACTTAGCCAAAGTAAGTGCACCCCAGATCTTTAATAGATCTTGCTTGCTTTTGAGTTTTGTTGAATTAAAGATTGCAGTTACCTTCTGTGTTTGTAGAAGTGTCTCAAAACTATTTCAAAGTACTGATGTCAGCATGAACCGTGTTATCGTTGAGATGCTTTCAACTCACTCTAAAGTAGAGATACACTTTCTTCTTAAATCAGTTTTAAATACAAAATTATTAGCCTCTTTTAGGTGGAAGTTTGTCCTCACTTGTTTAGGCATTGTAATTTCCTCAGAACAGATTGTGAACTGGTGCATTGTTGGGTAGATGACTCATTGTGCTGATCATGTGCTGCTTACATAAAGTCACTTTACCTCAGGGCTTTTCTAGACTTTAGTGGCTTTGTCATTTCCTTTGACTTTTTTGTCCTCTACTGTTTTTCTCTCTGAGCTTCTCCGGACAAAGTCCAGCTGATTTGCAGATGTGACACCGTTTTTAGGCTGCACAAACTCTATTTATACAGTAGAGGTGCTAGCTCACCAGTCAGCTTGTGCAGCTGATTCACTTTGGACGTCTCTCTTTTTCCTTCTCTTCACTTAAAAACCAAAAAAAAAAAAAAAAAAAAGTGTCTTAATGTTGCTGTTTCCTTAGTCTTCCCTTTCCTTTTCTTTGATTCCTTGTGCTTATGGGCAACTTTTTCATGTGCAGTGTGTCTGTAACCTCAAAAGTACATTACGGGTTGAATGTCAATGTTTGAAACCAAATATGGAGCTAAAGGTAGGGCTCATTACTGAGGAGAAAGTATTACTGCAGTGTATTGCTTTTCCTTGCAGGCTGCTTTGCTTATGAGCCCATTCCTGCTCAGCTTTATATGTGGCTGAGCATGTGAATATTTTCAAGCATGGTGGTGATTTATGTAAGGTGTTTTCCATACTTCTCAAAATGAAGTCTGTGGACCACTTCTCCTGTCTCTGGCACACAGCCATCACAATCACTGTCTCTCTCTTGCACAGTAGTGTAGGGGCAAGATTTAAACAGTAAAGGGAAACATGCAAGAAAGGTATGTCAGACAGACTTGAATAGGCTGGAGATCCTGTGATTGTACTGAACTTTGCCTGGGGCAGCAAACTAGTGTTTGTTTCTGCCAAAGAAAGATCACAGGTTCTTTGTTACTAACGCTCAGAGCCTTAACCACGTCTGAGATACAGTCAAATCACATGAGATTTTTATGCAGATGCAATGCACTTTGAATTTGAAAGCATTTTTCCCATATATACGTTGAAAATTTCTTAGAAGCTTAATGCAGAAATTGAGCATTAATTAACTAAATCTATTGATTTTGTCAGTTCTTTGAGAAATCTGTTTAAAATACTTTTTTAATTTCTGTTGCATGCACTTTGAAATCACTGTAGTGGGGTTGTCTGCTTGGAGAATGAGACCCCAAGAGGCTGCAGTCACATGTGCTCTGGTAGTTGCTACAGTATAGTGAAAATCCTGCTTCTGTCTATCCTGCTTTTGTTCTAGCTACCTTCTTACTGTCTGCTGTAAGAATTTCCAAACAAAGGTCTGTTGGAATAATGTAGGTTAGAAAAATCCCATATATGTGTTAGTTAACTTGAATCAGACTGATGAACATGACTCAAAGAGCTGTTGATTTGACAGCAGTCAGGATAAAAGAGCAACATTTAGCAAGGAAGAAATGAAAAATAGGTGAAGTGGAGGAGGTGCAGGTGGTTTGTGCTGTGTTTGAGGCACTTGTTAGAGTACCTGGGAAAGAAACTGCTTGCCTATGCCAGGGTTTTGGAGCTGGTTGTGGTGGGTTGACTTTCATTCTTCTTGGACCTGGTTGTTTCCTGACTGCTGCTTATGCAGATAGATTAGGGTTCCTGTAGTAGTTTGGCTCTTCCTCTTTCTTGGTGAAGGCTGCCTATCATCTTCCTTCATACTGGGTATAATGTGTAAAAACATTGTATACCACATGTGGCTGACAGACTTTTTGGCAAAGGGAGATGAAAGAGGCTGGGAAAGGAATGCAAGGAAAGGAAGAAAGTCTGGATGAAATTGTCTTAGAGGCACTTATGACCTGAATTTCCCTGTTTTGAAAATCAATGATGTTATGTACTCAGCAGAGTGACCAGTAGTTCTGTTGAGACTGTGGTGAGGAAGGGGAACAGAGCACCAAAACCACTGAGTCTCTTTTGCTTTAGGGAAAGAAAAAATATTTCCATTTTTGTCTCACTCTTCCTCATTAGTTTTGTGCTAGAAAAGAACTGTCCTATTTGTTCTGTCCCTTTACTTTCCAACCATCAAGCATATCTATTCTTTTAGCAACCTAAGGCTACTTCCACCCTGTTCAGAGCATCTCTAGTCACCTTCTCAGCTTTCCTTCAGTATTTTTTGCTGTCATGGAAATTTTCTGTAACCTGTGGTCACACAGTCAAACACTGACACTTCTGTTGCTGGAGAGTGTGTATGAAGCATGGTAGAAGAGTTGTTTTGCTTCGTTTTATGACTGCTGGCAATGTCTGGCTTCAGGGCCTGTCCTAGCCCTAGGCCTGTCTCCCTAGAAGAGAATTTCACCTAGTAGCATGAAAGAGCTCAAGGAGCATCATTCTTAGATGCTTGATTGCTTTTTTCATTGGGTGACATCACATTCAATAGGATCATAGAATTGTCTTAATTTTTGTGTGTTTTTTGTCAGGATGAAGACTCTAAAAACCTACTGGGACTACAAGGAAGCTGCATTAAATTATCAAGAAGCCTGGAAAGTGCTGCGTGACCAAGCCCTGCTTGGCTGGATCAAGAATGCCAAGGAATACCTACATTTCACGTGAGAATCCACGTGGCTATGTAAATCCAGCAATAAGCTCTGGTCCACAGCAGATACCTCTGCAGTTCAAGGGCCAGGAAAAGATGTCCTCTAGTTCATGTGCTGTAAAGAGACAGGAGTGAAAAGGAAAGCAGTTTAGAGAAGTTTTTATTTTGGTTGAGTTGAAGCCCCCTTTTTACTGAAATACAGAAAAAGATCATGGCTGACTTAAAGCTCAGAGCTGCATGAAACAATATGCCTCCAAAAGAAAGGAAGCAGTGATGTGCTGTCCTCTGTTATATGAGGATATGATGAATCTGCCATAATGATTGCAGTGAAACTAATGTTACCTGAAATGGAAGCGGTGCTATGGGAGAAAGGCTGTCATTGTAAAATTTTAGTGCTGCCTTTTTCTTCCACTCCTCATAATGTTATGGTTGTTCTTCTGTTGCTGGGACAACACAAATGTATAGTAAGTAATATTTTTATAACTCTTGGCTCTCCTTGTCTGGTGCCTGGAAGAATTTTCCAAGTCCCCCAGCCCCATTGCTTCTAACTGGAAATTCCAGTTCTGTTAAAGCGTCATTTTTTCTGGGAACCCATCATATATACTGCTATGTACTAAATATAGCCACAGCAGAAGCAAAAGAGCCTCAGAGAGGAGTGTATGTCCAATAATACCACAGGATATCCCATGCATCTCTCTTAATTTCAGGACTTTTGACAGAAAACCCTTCAACTGCTTTGCTTCTGTAGGAAGGAAAGAAATCTGAATTACCTGGTTCAAATCTGTCAATCCTGTGTAACTACAGGCAAACGTTTGCCTACTTTTCAGTGTTTCAAGCACTATGCATCCCCTGTGGAACACGGTTAATTAAAAACAGAAATGCCTTAACCATTTATGTCACTGTTCCCTGGCAAGTGTTCATTAATAGCCTGGCAAAGGTGGAGATGCTTTGAGGGGGACTGGAAATAGTCTCTGGCATGTCTCTCGCAGTCTGTCATCATCCTGCTTTATTACCAACCAACATCTGCATGGCAAAACAGTTAACACTGTAAGCACTTGTGGAGGAAGCAGTGGATATTCCTCCCGAAACTTTCTGTCCCAGTTGTTGCCTTCTGTGAGCGAGTTCAGGACTGTGTAACTGCTACTAAGCACACTCCCCATTTGTATTTTTTCCCTTGTAAACCACAAATCATAAAATATTTGGACAAGGCAATGGCAGGATGAAAGAAATGGATAATTTAGAACTTAAGAATTCTTCAGGGATCTGAATTTTCTGTTCTTTGGTACCTTACAGTTTTGGATTTGAAAAATGAGCTCATCAGTTCTGCAAACAGCCTTTGCTGAGCTGGATATGGGACCAAACAGGATACATCACGTTACATTCTGAGAATTGAATACAGCAAATCCTTTTACTTCATACTTAGGTTGACTTGTCAAATAAGAATAGTTCTCTCTTGTTGAAGAAATAATAACTTGAATTCTGAGTGTTTAAGCCTGTTCTCTCAATTCTAGCACTAACATGCAGAAAGACCAGTTGCACTGGTGAGGGGGAGGTCATTGTACGTGTTTGTAGAGGGCAGGGGATTATGGAGATGGGTGACTTGCATTAGTCATCAGAGGATTAGAAATGGCCAGATACCATTGCACATGGGCTACAGGGTGAACTGCTGAAGGTAAATGGTAGCAGCTACTGTAGCTGAGCAAATAGCATTCCAAAGGCAGGGCCCTGGAGGGTACCTAAAGAGCTGCCAGTAACTTTCCAGGTTCCTGAAATTTACCTTTGTCTTTCCCTGAAATCTTGCAGAAACTATTAACCTACCATACCTAGTTTCCCTTTGTTAATCAACAATGTCTGTACTGAACCTGCTGCCCAGACTGGAATGTTCCCATTTCCTATCCAGCTGCAGTATTAAAATGGGTTATGTAAGACTAGTTCTGTAGTCTTGGCATCTGACTGGTTTTCAGATGAGCAGTTATATGACTTAAGTTCTTATAACTCTTTTCAAAAATTTGAGCCTGGCTGTTAGGATTATTCCTGGTAAGATATTTCTGTGCATTTGTAAAATACTTGTGAACTGTAGACTGCTACTTTTCTGTTGCTTGTCAGATTTAAAAGCAGTTTTCGAGGTGCTGAACACTGATACTAACCTCACTTTTTGTTGAGGATGTATTTAAGCTAGAGCAGGTCAATGAATATACCAAGAGAGGGAAGGAGCTAAAACAAAACAACATTTATAAAGGCTGAGGGGCTAAGGCTGTGTGGGATCTTATGCCCAATTGGATGGCATTTCTGTGAGGGAAAGTAAGTATTTAAATGCTGCATCTGTTCAAGTCCAAAATGTCAGGAAATGCTGTAGGCAGTACTGTGAAACTGCTCTAAAAATCAGAAGGGAAAGATGCAGAGCTAGGAGAGAACAGTCTCTGCTTTTGTAAGAGGTAGCAAACTAAACTTTGATCCTTGTCAACAGATCTTTGGAAGAATTGCTCCTGGAAGGTACCAGTTGATGTGTTCCAAGCTTGTATCACTGCTTTGTGCTGGGATAGCTGACACCCTGAGAAACAGGTAGGCAAGGCACAGGGTGGACAGTAGAACGCAGACTCTGCCACAGGGGAGCAGAGTTGGGCAGAGTGAAGTAGCAGGAATGAAGTTCCTACAGTTCATTGTTAATGTAAGACAACCACACAATTCGTAGTAGGAGGAGCAGAGCATAGGAGAGTGCCAGGGCTCCCACAGTACATGTACAATGCTCTACAGAGTGTATTTGTATTACCCAGGACATGTACAATGCTCTACAGAGTGTATTTGTGTTACCCAGGACATGTACAATGCTCTACAGAGCGTATTTGTATTACCCAGGTAGGTCCTTGACTTTCTCAAACTGGTATGGGGACCACTGGTCCCTGACTGCCAGAACAAAGAAACTGTAATCATTGAGATGCCTTTATTGGAGACATCATTCTGTTTTCAATCACAGTAAGAAGGCAGGGCAGACTGCCTGCTCATCTTTAAGGAAGTCAGAACCAGAGCACAGAAGCAAGTGGTTCTGTCCAAGGGTAGGAGTAAACAATCTGTTTGACCTTGAGGCTGCAGTTCCATGAGACAAGATGCTAGCAGCCCACTAACTTTGAAAAAGCAAGATTTTAATTTTCACAGCGTGCTTCCACTGCTCACCTTACACAGGCTGGAAGGGTTACTGATCTTAGTACATTCAGAGTAAATTGAAGACTATTTAAATTACTGTATTTGTTGAAAAACAAACCATGAGTCCAAAGCAAGGTGTGGCCTTTTCACTAGGAGTTAAGTGAGCTTTGCAATAAATCCAGTAAGCATTAGAGGAAAGAGTGAGCTTGAGCTGCACTGCTGAGGGCAGAATTCTGTTGGTAAGGAGGAAAGAAAAGTGTTGGAGTTCTTTCTCTCATAGTATCTGATAATACCATATGTTGGTTGCAGCAATGGTTTACAGGTAGAAGCAAGGTAATTTTGGGGAAAAGACCATCTAAATGGTCTGAATACTAAATATTTACTGAATACTAAATGCATCCAGTACTGGTCTAGTTATATCAGAGGTGACATTTCAATTTAGCCTAAAGGTAGGTGACAGAGAAGTGTTGCTGTAGTAATAACAAGGTACTTGTCTGTTTTCTATTCCGTGTATAAATTGAAATGCCTTCCCAGTCCTAAAGGGTTAACAGCAGGTGAAGATCATATGGGACCCAAATGCTTTTAATAATTTTACAAGACTGTGGTATCTAAAGGAATGCATTTCATCTGTGCATTTCAAAAGGAAACCTCTTGATGTTTTATTGCCATTTTAAGTGTATCTGCAGTTGAAAAGTAAAGTTCCTGCTGTAGAACATTTATCCTTGCATAATCAGGAATTACTTGCATATCTGGGCTCTCAAATCTAAACTAATAAATACAGAGATGTGAAAGAGAGCAGTCATGTGGTGTTCTAGGAGGGTTATGAAGGGTAATCCGAAGGTTACCTCAATTGTAACATCTTCCCTTGCTTTTAGATATATGTTTGCTTGCATGTAATGACCTCTATCTAGCAGTTTTGTTTCTTCCTCTCCTGTTAACAGCTAAGAAAAAATAGTACTTCCTAACTATAGAAAAACTGAAGTTTCAGCTTAAAAGAAACACTACTTTCCAGTAATAATAATTAAAAAAAAAAAAAAGATTAAACCACTTTTCTTCATTCTGAATCAAAAATTCTGTAAAGAATAAACATTTATGCATGGAAAGGAGGTTAGAAGGAATTCAGGACACAAGCAGTGACGGAATGTTTACTAAAGCAGTGCTATAGAGTGCTTTTGTGAATAATGAAAGGCTTACTGAGACCAACAGAGCATTTTCAGATGCAGTCAGCACATGGAGCACAGTTACTGTGACAAGCCTCAATAACAGAGTAGTGTCAGCTTTTCAGAGGCTCCTGCCTTCATGTTTTGTAGTCTTTCTGCCAATACTTGTGCATGACTGCAGAACCAAATGTAATCCCAGGCATAATGTGTCTTCATGGAACTTTGAGTTAGTATGAACTTGATTTCAGTTTGGAAAGTGATAAATCCCCATTGTAAATGGAACCGTTTTAAAACTTAAATTCTTATGCACCGTGCAGTGTGCAAATGAAATAAAATGAAGTAAATTAAGTAAAACTTTATTAGGAATTTAAACTCTATTTAGTGTTTCCTTGTCAAAGTGATGCTACTTTTCCAAGCCAGTGGTATCCTTTAATATCAAGGCATGAACTTCAGTACAATTGGGTCAATAAGGTGGTTTTTCCACCCTCCTCTCCTGGGTGATCCTCAGGTTTGCTTCTTTGCCTGTAAGGAGAAGTAGCTGTGTAACTGCTAATCCCATTTGAAGAGAAGATGAGAGCATCATGAATAACAACTTTTTCTGGTTTCTGACTAAGCCTCTTCACTTTTGCAGTACCTTGCACATGTTTTGGCAACAGCACTCAGTAAACTGGAGGCACTGATCTTGAATTCTTTATTGTGCATGCAGCATTTCTAATTCTGTGTGTCTCTACAAAGTAGAATCATAGAATTGTTTGGATATCTGGGGACCTCTAAAGGTCATCTAATCCAACCCTCCTGCAAGAAGCAGGGCCACCTTCCACTAGAACAGAGTACTCAGAGCCTGACCTTGAATGTTTCCAGGGATGGGGCATTTAGAACCTCACTGGGCACCCTGTGTAGTGTTTTTATTACCCTCATTGAAAAAAAAACTTCCTTAAATCTAGTCAGAGTCTAGCCTCATAGTTTAAAACCATTACAATGTCTGCCCCATCTTTCTTATGGGTCCTCTTTGAAGTACTGAAAGGCTGCAATAAGGTCTCTCTGGAGCCTTCTCTGGGCAACCTCAGCACTCTCAGCCTGTCTTCATAGGAGAATTGTTCCAGCCCTCTGGTAGTTTTTGTGACCTCCTCTGGACCTACTCCAACAGGACCGTGTCTTTCCTGTGCTGAGGACCCTGAGCTGTGCTTCAGTCATACCAGAGCAGAGGAGAGGGACAGAAGCCCCTCCCTTAACCTGTTGGCCATGCTTTTCTCGATGCAGCCCAGGATGCAACTGGTTTTCTGACCTGTTAGTGCACATTGCTGGCTCATGTCGTTTTTCATCCTCCAGTACCCTAAAGTCCTCAGGGTTGCTCTCATTCCCTTCAGTCCCAGTCTGTCCTGATACTGGGGGTTGCCCTGGCTCAGTTGCAGTGTCTTGCACTTGACCTTATTGAATCTCATGAGCATCACCTGGGCCCACTCCTTCAGCTTGTCCAGGTCCCTCTGACTGGTGTCCCCTCCCTCTGGCATGTCACCTGAACCACTCAGCTGTACCGTAAAGCTGTTCTTTCACATACCCAGTTCTGTAATGTCCTTACAATACCTACAGAATTTTGACTTGGAAAGGATGTCTATTTATGTAACTACCTGTAATGCAACTACTTTTTAGGGTGAAGGTGAGTTTGGTTTTGGTATTTTTTAAGAGCTGCTTGTGCAGCTGCTTTAATCTGAACTCCTTGGCAATTATTTCTTGTTCTGCAGTAACTCAAGTAAAAATTATACCTTCCACAGCTCTCTGGGTCTCCTGTTTGTATAATTCCTTCTCCTAGGTGCCCTTTCCTTACATGCTGTGCTTTTGAGACCTGGGTGGGCCCTGTTCTCCAAAATCGATGGTATTTACTCCTCCATTGACAGCCTCTGGACCGGCATAGCTCTTTTCCTGATGAGATGTGGTAGATCTGAAGCTCTTGGTTTTGAAACCTGCAAAGAGCTCCTTGTTTCTTCCTTGCATCATCAGCCACACTAGTCTGAGAAGCTGTACAGTGTCTAGTAATACAAGAAGCTGTATAACATCTAGTAAATGTGATGTGTAACTTTCTGGACAAAATTAAGGTAAAAAAATGACAGCATTGCCTGTTTGTGACAGGAATTTTTATTGTACATGTTTGTTAATTGAGAAAGAGGAACATACTAGCTCAATTCAACACGATCAGCATCTTGCTCCTGCTTAGGATAAGCTAGCAAATCCAGTGTTCCCAATACTAATATATTGGTTTTATTTTTCTTAAACTAACACCTCAAAACAATAAATGTGTGTTCTTCTCTTCGTATTTTAGTAGCCCAACTACTTTGCTTTATTATTTTATCAATGTCATCAAATGTATCCCCCAAAAAAGTGAGGCTCTGGGAATTCACAGCTATGAGGAAAAAAAAAAAACAAAACAAACAAAAATGCACAAAACCAACAAAACTTTTTTGTATAACTTAACAGTCTAATAAAACAAGACCTATCAATATATTAAGAAATAAATCCAGTTACAAATGCATGTATATAGAAGGAACTTCTGGGGATGTCAGAACAGAAAATGATCAGCTATTTACAAGATACACAGCAGGATGGTATAGTATCCAAGACCCACCATTCAAAAACCAAATGTGTTCTCTCCACTGTAGGCAACATACAGGAATCCATCCTCATCCTTTTCCTTCTCATAAAGTTGTCCCATAGTTAAGCTTGAAGGGGGAAAAAAAGAGAAGTGGTTTGCTTGGCTCATGACACTTGCAAATGTTAACAGTTAGAACCTCACAATAAACAAGGGTTAATAAAAGCTAGAACTTGTAATCCTGTGTATAAATTAAAATAAAAAAATGAGGATATATGAAAAGCAGTTGACTCCTGAGCTAGCAATGAACCTGGGCTCTCTGCAGAATAAATTTCTGGTAATTCTTCACAAATGTGTTTGTCAGAATGCTTGCTTGTTTGATTGGAAATAAGTCACTGAATGTATTTCAGGTTCTGAATCATGCATTAGATGCCGTGACTAACACCAGGATCAATGGCCTGCCAGCACCTTGAATGCAGCTGCATTACTGTCTTGCTTCTCACATAAGCAACTTCATTTCTCCCTCCACCTGGCATGGTTGTGACTGTTCAGCTGGTCTTTTTAGACTCTTTCTTTGAGGTCCAGGTTGTTTTGGGCAGCAAATGCCTTGTCTTCTATATTGTCAAAAAGTGATGACTTCAAATAGTGCTAGTACCAAAACGTGGGCAATAAATTACAATTTAGCTGGAAAATAGTGCTTTTTCAGTGGCTGAGGTTTTGAACATTTGATCAAATAAAAACATTCTTAATAGGCGTGTGGCCCTTCACAGTCTAAGCAGTTGCAGCCTTTAGGGCAATGTCTGTATGTAACGACATACTAGTTCTTCAAATGTTATTAACGAGTCTTGTGTAGAAAGCTGTTGTAGTAGCTGTTTCTGCTACATTCTGTACATAGCAGACAACAGTGAAACTTATTCCTATATAAAAGCAATGTGAAAAACCTTTCTATAGCAATTGTGCATTTTTTTTAGACAAAAATAAGTAATTTTTAAAAAAAAGTAACATCAACTAATCTGCAACATCATAATTCCTTTATAAGCTGACAGGTTATTTTTTTAGAGTAATTTGACATTTGCTATTAAATATTTAATATTCAACTTTTTTGTTACATTGAGAATGATTTTTTTTTTAGATTGATGATGTATGTGTTCTTGCACTGCTAACTGCAAAGCTCACCCTTTTGCCATGGAAATAAGTTATAATACAGTTTTCACTCACCTTTCCTTTAAGCCCAGCTCAGGAAGATCCTTATCAAACACGAGAAAAAAAGTTTTTGACGGTGAGATTAATATGTACCCAAACACCTCCTAAAATCACCCAATGAGCCTCATAAATGGTGTTACTGACCCTCTGATATGCACAGGCTTGCTGAAATGGTTCTCAATACCAAGTGAATAGCCTCTCACCTGGACTGGGGCACAGTCTTGTCTACAAAGAGGAATATTGCTTTCTCAGATGGCAGCTGAATCCTCTTCCTGATGATCCACATGAATTGGGCCACGGTGATGTCAGACGGAACTAAGTACTTCCTCTTGTCAATATCAACAATCTGAGAGCCTGAGACCTTCTCCACTATGACCTGTAAAGTGCAGGTGTGAAGGTCAAGCTCTTCAGGACAGGTATGAACAGCTTGGGTAAATCTCATGCTGGTACAGGCTTGCAACCGTGAGCAGAGGGGAGGAACAATGCAATTTGAGATTTAGTTCCTGTATTTACATACACCTTGCTGTCCACTCCTGATACAGCAGCATGTAATTGTCTCAGGCTATGAAGTTTCTCTTTTCCTCCCCATGTGGTTGAGGAGGATATTCTTGAAACTGACAAATGGGTATCTGTGGATCGTTAAGGATGCTGCAATCCATGCATAAGGGGACAGTTAGCCAAGACAGAATGGCAAAGATCGTATCAGCTTGCCAGACTGCAACTGGAGAGAATGTTCTGACGACGAGTTGCAACTGAGCAGCAGAGAAAGTCAATGGGCATAGATTCTTTTCTGGGAGTGGCACTAACTGGCACATGATCAGACAGGATGTGGGACATTTTACACACAAGCAAGTTGAGAATATGGACATGTTGCTAAATGATACACAGGGATGTGCACTATGGTCATTTCACAGACTGAAACATGATAAAAGGGATTATGAAGAAGAGAGGTCATTCCCTATTTAGCACATTGGTAGGCATTAATGCAGAAAGGAGGGGTCACCACTTGCATTGGCTCTTCAAACAATAGGGTTTCACGGGGAGATGAACCACGATGACTGGTTATGGGCACGGAATACATGAGGGAGTATCATCTAACTCAGCAGGATGGAAGATTGTCAAGGTTTAAAGAATTCATAATCTTTCTTAGGATCAGGCACAGAATGAATCCTCGAGATCATGAAGATGCTTGCTGGGGTCCAATTGCCATTAGAAGAAACCAGGACCCTGATAAATCATAAAAATGCCTGGAAAGTATTTAGAAAGTTAGGCACTTCTACTTATTTGTCAATAAGCACTGGGGCAGAGGAGGGAATGCTGGATTGGTTAGATGTGATTGGGGCTTCTTTAAAACACCTAAGGACACAAGAAGGAACACGAATTTACTTAGCAGGAACTGATCAGAGAGTGTGCAGGATGGAAACAGCTTATCCACCTTTGACTCTGATGACGCTGGCTCAGTTACTCACCGGGACACGGTCGGGGTATTTGGCCCGGATTTTTGCCGACTCGACACATCTGTGCTCTGCGAACAAAAGCCCTTCATTAGCCACTGCACGGTAACAGCGCTGCCGGGCCCAGGCCGAGAGCGCAGCGCCCGAGGGGGACGTGGCCATGTCCCCGCCCTCCCAGGGGCTCCCCAGCTGCCGGGGGGGCCGGCCCGGGCCCCGCACCCCGGCGGGGAGGGCGGCGAGCGGCAGCCCGTGCAGGGCCGAGAGGCGCGGCGGGGCCCGGCCGGGGCGGATGGCGACACGGCTGCCGGAGGGCCGCGCCCGGGCCGGGCCCAGCCTTACCGAGCGCGTGGTCCTCCTTGAACATCCACTTCATGGCGCGGGCAGGCGGCGAGGCCCGAGGGCGGCGGGGGCTGTGCCGGGGCTGGCGCCGTCACGGGCCCGTCTCTCCACCAGCACCACCGCCACAACAACAGCGGGAGCGGCAGGCGGGACTTCCGGCCCGCCCGACGGCCGCTTCCGCCCGGCCGCCTAACGCTTCCGCCCGGCCGCCTAACGCTTCCGCCTGCCGCTTCCGCCCGGCCACGGCACAGCGGGGCGGGGCTGCGGGCACGGGCACGGGCACCGGCACCGCACGGGCACCGCACGGGTGCGGGGAACCGGCCGGCTGAGGGGCTGGCATGGGGCGCTCGGGGCCGCGCCATGGGATCCGCTACCCGGCCTGAGCGCCCGGAGCCGCGCTATGCGCTCCGCCACCCGCACGGAGCCCCCGGCCCGGCCCGGCCCACAGCGGCCCGGCGGGCGGGGCTGCGCGCTCATTGGCTGGCGCGCCCCTCCCCTCGGCGCTGATTGGCCGGCGCCCCGTCCGGCCGGCGGGAGCCGTGAGGGGACCGAGAGGG
Source organism: Xenops minutus (assembly GCA_035221455.1). NCBI lineage: Eukaryota > Metazoa > Chordata > Aves > Passeriformes > Furnariidae > Xenops > Xenops minutus. The sequence continues at coordinate 20,623,395 of JAWWEE010000018.1, forward strand.
ACCGTGAGGGGCTGTGAGGGGCCGAGAGGGATCGTGAGGGGACCGAGACAGACCGTGAGAATCCGTGAGGGACTGAGAGGGATCGTGAGGATCCGAGAGGGGCTGTGAGGGACTCGAGAGAGATCGTGAGGGATCCGAGAGGGGCCGAAAAGGGATCGAGAGGGATCCGTGAGGGGACCCGAGACGGGCCGAGACGGACCGTGAGAATCCATGAGGGACCGAGAGGGACCGTGAGGGGCCGAGAAGGACCGTGAGGGACCCGAGAAGGACCCGTGAGGGCCCGCGGTTCGCTGTCCATGGCCGGCGTGGAGCTGTTCTCGCACCCCGCGCTTCACACGCGGTACCGAGCCGGGCTGTGCTCGGCCGCGGCCGCGGCGCTGCTGCTCCTCACGGTGCTCACCTACGTGCCGCCGCTGCTCGTGGCCTACCGGAGCCACGGTGAGCCCTGCTCCGCTCCCCCCCGCCCCACGCGGCCCCGGCGGGCCCGGCGCGGGCCTCACCGCTCCCGCTGTGTGTGCCCGCAGGTTTCTGGCTGAAGCAGAGCACCTACCTGGAGCAGCCCACCGTGCGGTTCCGATACGAGGTGCTCCTCGTCGCCACCACCGCGCCCGGCCCCGGCAGCTTCTTGGCGTGGAGCACGTTCCCGGCGTTCAACAGGCTGCAGGAGGAGCGGCTCCGGGTGCCGCTGCTGGCGGTAGGCCTGCCCGGGGCAGGAGCCTGGCGGGCTCTGCTGCCTTCAGGGCCAGCGGCTCCCTACATAACCTCGTGCCTCCCTTCGGAATTCACTTGCCACAAGTGATTTTTAGCGAGCCCGGTTTCACTCCCTCTCAGTGCTCTTGAATCATAGTTATTTAGGTTGGAAAGACTCTTGAGATCATCAAGTCCAGCCATTAACCAAACTACCGGTTTCACCACTAAACCACGTCCCTAAGCACCACTGGTTGTTTGCATGAACACATCAGCTTACTTTCCTCAGATCAGTTCTGCCCCCCTCCCCTGGCCACATGGCTTATCGTGATGTGAAGCTTGCATGGGTTGCTAGGTAGCCCCTGCTTTTGGAAGCAGATAGGAGCTTTCTAAAGCACATAGCCTTTGCCTTGCATAGTTCCTTCTAGCATTCCATAGTGGCAGTTATTTTTCTGTCTGCCTCTGTTACAAGTTCTGTTGTGCTTGCAAATAGCTGAGGTTCTGGGCACTAGTGGCAGAGAGGTGGAGCAAGCCTTGGCTCACAGCCACGAATCGGAGTGCAGAGGCAAAAGCCTGACCCCCATCATGTTTGCACAGGGTCTGATGGAAGATCCAGGACTAAGGCATGCTTTGTAGCATGCAGGGGAGATGGTCAGAATGGTGTGGGGCAGAAAAGACCTTGAAGGGTTGTCTAGTGAGCTTTCCCTTCCAAGGGGGTATACGAGATGTTGTATAACAGACAACATTGCAGGCTTCTTCTTTGTCTCTAGTCCTCTGTCTATCCAATCAAGCAGCTTTGTGTTGCTTTCCTGTCTGCAGCTCCTTTGCTTCCTTTGATTATGCATTCTGCAGTTGTGGAGGTCCCCTGGTGTTTTACCTTTTCTGTTTTTCTTGTTGACAGAAATTCCTGTATTTAAGAGAAATCATATTCTTTTAGACTAGAGAAGAAGACAAAAATCAAGATGGCAAAATGGATCAGTTGCACTTTGAATTGGAACTTCCACTACAACCTACAGAGCATGTAGTTGGCATTCAGCTGATTCTACTCTTTTCCTACGAGCTTTATGTGAGCATTTTCAGTTATGTTTGTTGTGATGTGTAGACCCAATGTGATTATACAAAGGATGAAAAGAAACTTTACACATTTGAAATTTCTATCTAAAATATTTATTTTACTAACAAATATTTAATTTTCTCCCCCTTTGCTGAGTCATTCCTAGTCTAGCTCTTTTGCATATTTTGATACACTTTGTTAGAGGGGTTTTTTACATTTTTTTAAGCTCCATATTCTCTTGGGCTGTAGTGCTGCATATAGGACAGAAATGCACAACAGCGAGTATCAGTGTGGGTGGCACCAGGAAATATCTGAGAGTCTTCAGAAGGCAGAAGGATGTGCATTCTGACATATTGCTGTGTCTTGACATAACTAGTTAGTTTTCTGTGGTGGAGAGGCAGGCTGTTGCAGCAGCCTAAAACTCTAGAGTTTGCTTACTTAGCAACTCTCGAAGCGTTGGTAGTCATCTGCCAAGATCTTCTGTATCTTGTAACTGGAGTCAATTTGTAGATACAAAGAGGTAGAATAAAGTTCTGTGTTTCTCCTGGCAGCCCACTCCCCCTTCAATCCCCCAACCTGCTCCACCTAAATTCTCTTTTCTTGTGTTCACCATTGCAGAGAATGTCAACGTTCGTGATGCAGAGCATGGCTTTTCTTCAGTTTTTTTCTCCTGTGCCAGGGTCTCAGCTCTATATGAATGGAGTCCTGAAATTGAACCAGAGGCAATTACTTAAGCATTGTGGACTGGATACCAGATACAATGTGAGAAAATGTTTTTCCCTTCCCCTTCAATTCCGCTCCTCTTTATCCTCCTGGTATCACAGGTTATTTGTAGTCCCTGATTATTTGTAGTCCTGCACAGAGTGAACCGTAAAACTTTGGAACTGGTGTTTTATTCTTAGGCTGCTAAAATAGGGAAGAGGTTATTCCACCAAGATGTTCAGTCTGATGTTTATGTGCATTCCTTCAAGGGCATAGTGACTTTGAGTAAGAAACTCAGTAGAATTAGTCTCAAACGGCAGACAAATAATGCAAATGTGTCCTTGTTGTAACAGGTGTCTGTGATCAATGGCACAAGTCCTTTTGCAAGTGACTATGATCTAACAAACATCATTGCAGCATACTGGGATAGAAATGGTAAGCCTGACTGTGCAGCTGTGAACTACAGGATGGTAGTAGTTAGCATACTGGCAGCTGTTTTGTGAGGTATTTGGGTTCTGTACTAAGATCTAAAAGCCCTATAAACCTGGATGTTTCCTTTTCCCATTGCAGTGACAACAGTCTTTTCAGATCCCAGCCCTGTTTGGATGACTGGAAGATCAAAAGATTCACCATTTATCATTAATGCCACTATTCGTTACCCAGAGGAAGTTATCTTATATCCTTTGAAAACTGCATAAACTGTGACATAATTAGGTTGCATTATTTGGGCCTTCACCTACAGGCCAAGTGAAAACTGTTTTCTTCTAGATTTGTTGCTACTTTTTTTCTTTGTTAGCTAAGTAAGTGCTAAAGTTCTGGAGTTAATGAAATACCTATTTGCCCATTCCTCCAGATGGTTCTCCTTGCATGACCACTTTCTGCTTTTCTCTACTGGGAACCCATGTTGCTTTTCAGCTTTACTAAACAGGGATTTAAGGCAGTTTCTTAGCCATTTTCAGTGAATTTTCTTAGTGAATCGTGCTTTGCTCATGCAGCACCTGCTGTCCCAATCTGTCATGGATGCCACTAGCAAAGCAGGATACTGTAATCTGTGACCTAAAGCAAATCATTAGAAATATGTATGCAAGATAATCTCACCAAATAATAACCCCTGCAGTGGAGGGGTTACATCTCTTACATGTGCGGACAGACTGGAAATTTTTTTTTTGCAAAATAATTCTTTGTTCATGTTTTTGCTCATCTTCTCACACAAGAAAAAGCCTGTGTTTAAACAAAACTATATGGAGCAGGGAGGTTTGTTTACCTGCCTGACTATTATCAATAACAACTTTCTGGTGAGTCAGGCACAAAAGAGGTACTTTATCCAGAACTGGTTTAAGTGCTTTCTAGGACAGACTTTCTCTGCAGCTTTTGTTACCTACTCTGGCAAAAGGCTTTTAGGTGTTTCTGTGGCTCATAGGCTTTGCATTTGCCACACAAGCTGATGTCTTAACAGGTTTTGTGCCTTTCTGCCTCTGAGTTCCTTTGTTAAGTTATTGCAGTGGTAGCATCAGAAGCTTCTTCATTAACACTCCTTGACTTTCTTTAAATATCAGCCAGGATTTTGGGAAATTATTAAATTTGCCTGGATCCAGTATGTCAGCATCCTCCTTATCTTTCTTTGGGTGTTTGGTAGGATTAAGATGTTTTTATTCCAGAATCAGGTGTTGACTACAATTCCAGTATCATCAGTTCTGCCAGCGTCTCCAGAACTATCCTACAAACAGCACCAGTTCTGAGGAGATGTCTGAGAACACTTTAAAGAAGCACCATTCAAAAAGAGTTACCTCCTTTTATTCTCTATCCTCTTTTTACTTTGGAAGATCAGAATTCTGTAAGTATGTTCTGAGTATGCTCTGTTTATGCTTCCTTTTTAAATACATGTTCTTTCATCTAATTTCTCTGGGAACACTGTTTTGGAACTGAAAATTTTAATATTTTTTACAGTTAAGAGTTAAAGAAGAGCCTAGTTATTTTTTTGCAACTGGAACATGCTTTAAAAGCCATTAGGAAGCAATGAGTCTGCTTTTGCATGATCTTAATTTTGCTGCGCCTTGAAGACTGAATATACTAAAAGTAGTAATATAAACTGCTTTTACTGTCTTATAAATTAATTCACTGCTGACTTAGAGTTCTGTCCACAGCTATTTGTACATGCATTTATGTGCACTATGAAATGAAAAAAACTATGAGGAATGTGAAAAAATGTATGGATAAGGTCAGAGACACACTTCTGTCACAGTATAGCCACAGTTAACGTGGTTATACGTGCTCAGCAATTTAGTTATTAAATTGGATGATGGATAAATTCAAGGTTGATGTGAGAAATGAGGTTGTGGGTGAAAATGTGTGCAAGGTTTGCACAACCATTTACTACTGGCATTGTGCCTGTAGCACTACACCATTAACTGTGAATTGTGAAGAGTAAAACAGAGAAGCCTGGTATTTATTGAAAGAAAACTGACAAAAAAACACTACTAGAGAAGCTTCAGAGTTCCAAAGCAAGTGAATAATTACATTCAGAATTTAAATAGCTTAGAACTGATAAGAATTGTAATCACCTGATATGCACTGAAAGATTATGTCCCTCATTCTTCATTGGGAGGAGTGGTAGGGAAGAGTATTTTATTTTCTCTTTCTGGACTTACTTTTTATGATGGGTGAGCTTAAAAGTGAAACAACAACATTTCCAATATATTTTCAGTTTTGTAGTTAAGAATTAATTCTAGGAAAACAGTATTATGGCAGGATAGATCCAAAACAATTATATATGCTAGAACTCTGCACAACATGCTAAGTGTCTTTTGTTCTCTTGAACTCTTAAGACATGATGCAGCTATGAAATAGCAAGTTATACACCAGTACCCCATGGCCCTTTTGGCCACTGTCCTCTAGAATTCCACATCCTGGCAGTTTGGAGACCTACCTATTCCAGAAACCTCCAGTTTGCTCTCTGATCTTTGAAGTCTGTATGTGGCACCCTAGAACTACTGATAATCGGCTTCATATCAGCATCTTCAGAATCAAAGGAACTGTCTACTGCTTTTTGGTGTTTCTAGGCACTACACAGGATGATCGAAGGGGTCTGTGAGCTTGTTCCCCCAATATCACAAGCTGATGTACATTAGGTATGCTGTAGTTCAAGCCTTTCTCCCTTGCAGTGGTGATGGTGTTCACATGAGTTAATTCAGGGTGTTCATTATGGTGAAGATGATATTTACCAAATATAATCACTTTTTCAGATGAGTCAGTTCCCTGAATGAACTTGGTATGTGCATTAGGGTGGGCATAAGCAAGGGGTAGAAATCTCTGAAGAGGCCACAGGACTTCAGGGGTTTGAATGTTGTACTCTCACAAAAATGGAATGCGCAATAGTCTTTCTCCAAGCTGAACAGAAACCTAAGGTAGCAACAGGAAGAGCCTAGTGCCAGAAAACAACAGTACTGGGAAACGCCAGTAATCCCTATCTCACTTTTCTCTCCTATTGTAGCCTTTCACATGAAGTTATGATAAGTGGTGCTGCTCAGAGCAACAGTTCAGTGAATGCATGTGAAATAAGAAATGGAGACTAGGTCTGGTTCAGGAAATGCAGAGAAAAATATCCTTATGTTCTCTTTTCCTTTAGAAAGAGAAAGCTGGAAAAAATCCTCTACAGTGACTTAAGTGGAGCACTATTTAATTTAAAAGGAGGAAATCAAAGAGAGTTATTTGCTTGCAGGTGGCATGGAACTTGTTTAGTATGACCTGAAATAATCCCTGCATTTCTTTTGAAAGAGGTGTGTTTCGTGAATGGGACTAACAAGTGAATGCAGGGTAAAAGGAGCTGTAAGGGCAAATACGATCACAGCAGGAAAAAAAACACACTTGTTTGTGATACCTTTGCTGTGGTAACTTCCTGAGTCACTTTTATACTGAAAATAGTTCTTGGTTCATAGTTCTGACTTCCTTCTCAAGCTTGAAGTAGCTCATCAAGCAATGGAAAAAAGTCAGGTAAGGTTTTATGGCTGTAGCAATAAACTGAACTACAGGGAAAAAAATATACCTGAGGATCCACTGCAACTGGCATCGAAGGAGGTTTAGGACAGAAGAGCCTTTCTCAGAAGGCCATCTGCAAGGACTCTTCCTTTTGCTTTCTAAGTGACACAAAAAGACAGACACCCCCGGAAACCACTGGCACCCACCACAGCGCTACTACACAGATCTTCCGTGTACCCATGAGCCAGAGAACAACCAAAATGCTCTCTTCATTGAGGAAGGACATGGCGGCTTGCTAGGATTAATCAAATCTCTGCCAGCGGCTCTGTAAGAAGGAAAAGTAAGCACCTGGTTAAAAGGCCTATGCATAAACTGAAATAGGAATGCGGCCGTGTGAGAGCCTTGCTTCAGGAGTCTTTTAAGGGATGGAGCTGGGATAGAAGAAACTCCGCGGGTGCCCCTTAGCTGGCCGAGCAGCGGGGCCGGGTGGGCTGGGCCGGGGGCAGAAGGAAGAGAAGGAAGAGGAGGAGGAGGAGGAGGGGGAGGAAGAGGAGGGTGCCGGGGTGGTGCTGCAGGCTCTGCCCGGGGATGCTCCGGCGGCGGGGCGGACCGGCGCCTCCGCAGCTCCTCCCGCTGCCCCAGCCACGTCTGAAAGCGGCTCTTTGTCCCCCGTGGGGCAGCTCGGGGCCCCGGGCCGTGGCCGGGGGGGCGGCCGAAAGGTACGCGTGGGGCTGCTGCGGGCGGAGGGGTGTGTGTGCCCGGGGCTCGCCGTGTGCTCGCACCCGCGTGTCCCGGCTCGGCGGTGCCTCGAAGGGGTACGAGCCATCCCGGCCGCTCCCGACACGGCTCGTGCGGTGCCCCGGCCGTTTGGTGCGGGGCTGGTCGGTTACCGGCAGAGGTAAAACTGCCCCAAATCGGACCTCCCTGGGGCTCTTTTTCCCTCTCCCCCTTCATTCCTCCTCCTCGCAGAACATGGCTGATCCGCGTTGAGGTGGTGTGGTTTGCCATTTAGGTCGCGAAAAATGAGGTGCTTTGGAGAACGTTTTCCGTCATTGCGGGATACCCCTTTCCATTCCTCTCAGCCTCTTCCCCTTCCCAGCCTCTCCTTTATGAGTGATGGTCTTCCCCTTCCCAGCCTCTCCTTTATGAGTGATGGAGAATTTGTCTTCCCGGCGGAAAGGATTTGTCTTTGTTTCGTAGTTGCAACATCTCCTTTGCGGGTGATGGAGAATTTGTCTTCCCGGCGGAAAGGATTTGTCTTTATTTCGTAGTTGCAACAGTATCTTCAGTGGGGACACACGGGGCACACCTCGCTCAGCCCCTCCATCCTCGGGCTCTTGGAATTCGAGGGCACTGCTGTACCGCAGGCAGAGTCTCGGCTCGGGGAATGGCACTGAGTCACTTTGTCAGCTCAGTTTTGCCATAGTAAAAATTGCTAAAAAAAATTGCAGCTAAGCAGACCGCGTTTTTTGGTCGCTGTTAACTCTAGGAGCTGAAAACGCTATGAATTTCAGCTGCATTGCAATAGATGTTGTAGGGCTGTGCTTCGACACCGACTTCTGTTTGGGCTGGACTTCAACTAAGTCCAAAAACACAAATAAACCCCCAAAGGAAACAGTACCTTTCTTTAATGGTCATATTATTAAATCTGGTATGTTTCATTGTGTCATTTAAGTCTGATGATTCCTTGGAAGCAGTTGTTCCAATCTCATTTTTCCCGAGATTGTGAGAAGAAGTACATTTCCAAAAGCTAAATTAACAGTATCAGAATGTATGGAATTCTAATATTGTTACAATTCAGAATTATTACAGTATATTTACTATACTTGTGTTATTTTAATTGAAGTTTCACTGTTCTATTAAAAACAATAAGCAGGCTTTTGGATTTCAACTATTTAGTATTGACCAGCTGTTAGAAAGACTTTTAACTTTCTCTAGTTAAGTGGTTATAGAGAAGGCACCCTCCAAACAAACTTTTTCTTTCCCTGTTCAACATTCAATCTGCATATTGTTGGCAATACAGTAACCTTTTGCCTTATGAAGGTGTGTGATTTCTAGCTGCAGAACAACACTGGAAAGTGATGTTTTGTCAGCTGATGATTTACAGCAAGAATTGCTAGCAATATTGCTGTGCATTTTTCTTTGACCAGTTTTGTGATGTTCCTGCACTTCACTTTTTCAAGCAGCAAAATGTGTTCCTAATGTTGAGCCCATAGAAGCAATTCTGATGGTGATTGCATTGGTGTGATGTCTTATAGGTGAAGTATGCAGTGAGTAAACTTCTCCATGCAGGATAGTGGAACTTCAGGTGATCTTTGTGCTATTTGTCATGCCGTGCATAAACATTTTCCCCTTAATTCTCTAAATTGCATGATGACATTTACAATTATCATTCTTTTTACAGTCAGTACTGCTGTATCTGGTGAATCATAAGTACATAAGTGATACTTACATTTGTCTTGTATGATTGCTCTGAAAGGTCAGCATTTAGTGCAGGACAAGCATACAGGATAATCATTTTTGGCTAACAAAAGATTGAGCACATAATGCAGCATTAGGTATTCATTTTTCAGTGGAAGAGATACAATGTGGGAAATTAATTGAGAACATTACTTGAAGTAATTTCTGTGTGATCTATAAAGTCTTTGGCTTTAAAAGTGCTGCATAAACTATTTTAAAATAAAATGGGCTGGACATTTGCTCAAACTCAAAATGGTCAGGGAAGACTTTGAGAAAGACAGTTAAAATTCAGTTGCTCAGAAGTCATTGTAGGGGAGCAAGTGTTTATAATTCTTTACTCGGATATTTTGCTTTATTCCAGCCAGGTTTTTCAATCTTCCCAAAACAGACTAGACCTGTTTGTTCTGAGGGAGTCTTTCATCCCAGCCTTTTGTCCCAAGCTCAAAGCGAGAGCATGTTTCTTTACAGCTCTAATGTCAGGCACTCTCTTTCTGTCTTTCTACCATCTTTTTGATATCACAGAGAAAAAAAATTGAGCTGTGTAATAGGCTTTTTTTTCTTTTTTTCTTTTTTTACTATAAAGCTTATTGTTGATAATTCAGTAGGTCTCTTTGGGTTAAATTCTGTGCTGAAAGGAAGTTACTTAGAAACTGCACTCTTTTCAGAGCTGACCTGCAAAGATCTCATTGCTCAATTCCAATATTACATGACTTACATGACAAACAAATAAAAGTCCCTGAAAGCAAGAGCTAAATAATCATCCATGACACAATTTATTTCTTTCTTTTCTGCCATTCTGTGTCTGAAAAGTGCTCTCTTTAGAAAACAAGCCTTTTGGGATCAGTGCTGCCACTGACTGTGTTTTTACCCTGCTTGGGATTACTGGATAGCTTTCTGTAATGTGTGTAGTTTGCTGGCAAGCAATGGCAGATGCTGGTGGCCCTGCAGCTCAGCAGTCTATCAGAGACTGAAGAGTCTATCAGAGTCCTGAAGAAAATGATTGCTCTGTTGGCCAGTTTGTATAATTGCCTTTGGATAATATGTAAGAATTATTATTCTGGGACTGTCCCGGGGTTCATCTAGTCCAGGATCTTGTTTTCATTAGTAGCTGTTAGCAGGCAAGCCCAGTGACAGAGCTTGACTTAGGACTGCCAATGAAACCATTTGTGCAAATGCTTTTCAGATTGCATTTTGAACATTTGCATTGCCCTTTGAAGAGATGATTGTGCCTCAAGAATTTGTGAGAGTTAGACTTCTGATTATTCTGCTCTTTGCCAGAGCTCTCCCTGAAGAAACAGAATCACAAAAGAAGTACTCCTGCTACTGTCACAGAAAAGGAATAACAGTGTATCTTTTATTAAAATAATTAATGCTTAGCGGTATTCATTATTTACAAAAGCTCATAATGTGATGCCCCCAGGTATTGCAGTACTTGGTTCATCTCAGCTGAGAGATGTGAGAGGTGTTGGAGTGCCCTGTGCTTGTCTGTCACAGTCTGTTTTTCTGCCTGTTGTAGCTCCCTTGCCACTTAGGGTCAGTGATTGCACTTAGGGTCATGATTAGGGTCAGTCAGTCTATGAGGAGGTGCTTGCTAGAGTTTTGTCAGCGAGGTGGCAGCTGGAATGGCAGCAAGGACATCTGGCCCCTCTGCTGCCCTTTCCCCTGTGCCTGTGGTCAGCAGGCCTGCTCTGGTCAGGCAGATGCAGGTGAAGAAGCATCGCTGTGGAGCAAAAAGGAAGAAAAGATGCGGAATAAACCCCTCTTTAGTTCTCCTGAGGGGAGCTCGGGATGGGCAGGTGGTGCCACTGAGCTGTTGTCCGAGCAGGAGGGGTGAGGCAATGCAGGGCAAATCACCGACTAGTGTTTCACCTAGTAACGAGTGCGGTTTTGGCATATTGCCTTTCTGTGCTGAAAGAAAGAGCTGGCCCAACAGCACCCTCTGGTGAGTCCTGCAGTGGAATAGAGAGAGGATCAGAAGTAGCTGTATCACAAGGTCCTGTCCCTCGCAATTGAAAGCATGGCATCATTGAGGTTGGAAAAGACCTTTAAGATCATTAAGTCCAACAGTTAATCCAGCACTGCCAAGTCCGCCACTAAGGCAATGATATCATGTAATCTATTCAGGAGATTTATAAGTATGTATATATGTCTATACATACATAGATCTCCAGCAATTCTATGAGGAGGTTATTCTTGAAGTTACCCAACAGCTGCTTTCTGCCTCAGCTAACATTTGTCAAAATCACAGAAGAGCTTGGTGGGTTAAAAAAACCGTATATGAAAGGGACGCAAATTTGACCTGGGCTGAAATCACCTTCACTGCAGAATGCAATTGCAAGTAGTAAAAGACTGTTTACATGAAAATAGAATTACACATGCCCAATGTGAGAAGTGCAGAAATTAAAGGCACTGTTGAGAGAGAAAGTGGTGTATTTGGCCTCATACACTGGAAACCACCCAAGAGCATGCTCTTACAGATGCTACATTTTGTTGTGTAATTATGCTTTTTTTTATTTGTTTGTTTGGGGGTTTTTGTGTCTGCATGTGTGTATATTCCTTAGAAACACCCCAACTTTCCCAAAAGGGTAGAAGATTAATCTTAAATATGGAAAATGGGTATCTACTTAGTGCTTTACTTTGACATTGCACTTTTTCTTGCATTTTATATCATACTGAAGAGTAGGGAAATACTTCAGCTACAGTCATTTTACATATTTGTAGTGTTTGTGTCTGACAAGTTCAGACAGAAATTGTAGATTAATACTCATGTTAGCTCTTTTTATGTTGGCACATATTGTGTGCAACAGTACTTGTGTAGGAATTGGAGTGAGGAGGGGCCTAAAAGACAGGCAGGGAAGAAGTGAATTTAAAAAACCAGTTTTTGGGTTTTATTCCTCACTCCACCACTCAGTGTTGCAGCTCTGCAGTTCTTGATTAGAGTGAAGCAGGAGTTCTGTGTAGCTAGAGTAGAAGCACTTAATTCTTTAAAAAGCATCACTGGGCCTCTAAAAGCTAAATAATGGCTGAGACTATGAGGAGCTGTAGAATGCAGTCTTATTGTAGCTAATGATTCACATTTTGCACTCAAAAAGACCTGAGGTAGTTATGGTTGTCTAACTCCCAGGCATAGAATCTGAGGAAAAATCCTTATGCAAATGCATTTTTACTTCAGCTTGGATTCTTTCATGACCTTTGGTGAAGTATCAGTGCAGGCCGCTGGATTGCTGGCAATCATCACAGCACAGAGAAACTTGTAGATGCTTCTGGAGACATAATACACAAAAATTCAGTATTTGAACAAGGCAGGTTTTATCTATGAAGGATGACCATGCTGAATTAATCTCAAGGTTTATCTATCTGCTCTTGTGCCTGACAGTAGCAAGGGGTGAATCGTTAGGGAAAAGTTAAGTAATAGAGTAAACTTGATTTCCCCTACTGTGGAATATAGGCAGATACCATGGGTGATCCACAGGTTAGGGAGTTGCTAAGCCATGAGCTGTAGCCTCATCTTTGCATTTAACAGTCCTTGAGAGGCTCTTTCAGTCAATGTCATCATTTGTTAAACTCTTGTATACTATTGCTGCCACAGCATTTTGAGGCAGAGTTTCATATTTTTAAGATGCAGCATACAAAAAGGTTTTTAATGAGTGATCATGAATTCAATTCTCTCAATTTTCCTGTTTTGAGCAGTTATGAGAGGGTGTTTTTGCAGTTGTTCTCTCCAGGCCAGTCATGATTTCCCTGTCTAGGAAGCCTCTTTTCTAGGTTGAGGAGCAATAGTAGCTTCAGTATTCCTTTTACAAGACTGTCATTGTGCTTGATCTTCACACTTTACTGTATTCAGCTATGTTGTCTTGAAGAATTCTTGTGAGCACATCAGCACTAAGAACTCAATGCTTTATGTCAAATGAATGTGGATCTATATTTGCTCGTCTGTATGGTATCCCTTCTGTCCAGAGTGTTGGTATATGTCTCTCTGTAACAAGAAAAAAATTGTGTAACTGTGTAAGATAGCAAATATGTCAAACTCTGGAAATGATCTGCATACACAAGGGCTCGTCCTTTCCTATTACCTTGCCTGCTAACATATACTCATTGCTTACAAGTGGAATCTGCATGAGTGAGGGCACAAAGGGGTAGGTGCTGAAAACCTTTTGTAAAAAGCTGTGAGGAATGCATGTGGCTTGAACTCTGACTTCATAATAAAACAAATCCACTTGGGGTTGACGTGCCTGAAATTTTCTAGGAGTTATTGCAGGCATGTCTGACTCCCAAATGGGTAATTCCTTAAACACAAACTCTGGGTATTCAGTCTTGGAGTATATGTGCTCCAGACCAAAGACACGTGTCCAGCTGCTTTTTCATTTTATCATCTGTGGCCAGATGTGGCTTCAGGTTGTGAGTTTTCACCCATCTTCTGCAGTTTGGAAAATAGAGGGTCATGCACAAGCCTCAATTGGTGTAGCACCCTACTGCCACTGCAGGGTACAGCACTCACATTAAATAAGATGGTTTTTATTTCAGCAGCCACAGTTAGTGATATTTTTATCTACTCCTTTTAGAGGACAGAAATCCTTGTAGCAGCAAACTGAAACAGAAATACAGTGGAGCAATTCAGGAGGATTTTTTCTTCCCCCCCTAGCAGTATTTACCAGTATTCGAGTTGAAGGCTTTGTATACTTTGTAGATTTTGGTTTTTTTAAATACAAGTGTTGAGCTGCATCAACCCAAGGTTTTTGTCAACACTAAACATTTAGTTACTTGCTTATTTCTGCAGTGATCTTACTGTCACACATTGCTTCCTTTTCGAACAGCTGCCACCTGCAGATGATGATCTCCAAGTGTGATTAAGTTAGTGCCACATATATGCCTGTGTATTTGAAGAAAGGTTTTACTAATGCAAGAGTTTCTATTATGGAAGTTTTATCATCATTGTGCCACAGGAGCAATGGTTCACCAGCATTTCCCTTCTCTTTTTCAGCTTTTTTTATTGCTCTTCCTCGGTGAGAATGGCAAGGATTCGGATTCCTAGCACAATGGTTATACTTTTTGTTACAGTTCAGACTGGATTCTTACTCTTCATGTATGCCCGGTATAGTAGTTTCATGCCTCAGTCTGAGGAGAAACCATCACAAGTCCACGTCCTCATTCTCTCCTCCTGGAGGTCGGGATCTTCTTTTGTCGGGCAGCTTTTCAGCCAGCACCCCAGTGTCTTCTACCTGATGGAGCCTGCGTGGCACGTGTGGGTTACGATGTCCCAGAACAGTGCCAAAGTCTTACACATGGCAGTGCGGGACTTAGTGCGGTCTGTCTTTATGTGTGACATGTCTGTGTTTGATGCTTACATGCCTTGGAAAAGAAACTTATCTGATCTTTTCCAGTGGGCGGTGAGTCGAGCTTTGTGTTCAGTTCCTGCTTGTGACTCTTTTCAACGTACTGACATTACCAGTGAAATGGCCTGCAAGACTCTTTGTGGACGGTATCCGTTCAGCAAGGTGGAGGAAGCCTGTAAAACTTACAGCCATGTTGTCATCAAGGAAGTTCGATTCTTTGACTTGAAGGTCCTTTACCCTCTTCTCACGGATCCATCCCTGAATCTCAAAATTATTCACCTGGTCCGTGACCCCAGGGCAGTCGTTAAGTCACGGGAACAATCCGTCAAAGCATTAGCCCGTGACAACGGAATTGTCTTGAGTACCAATGGCACTAAAGTGGAAGACAGCAAATACAAAGTAATGCAAGAAGTTTGCAGAAGTCATGTTCAGATTTATGAAACAGCTACTCTAAAGCCACCTAATTTCCTTAAAGATCGCTATTTAATGATCCGTTTTGAAGATCTGGTAAGAGATCCATTAGCAGAAATCTCAGAAATGTATAAATTTGCAGATCTTAATCTGACCCCTAGGCTCAAAAGCTGGATCTATAATATCACACATGGACAGGGACCAGGGAAAAAAAAAGAAGCCTTCAAGATCACATCTCGAGATGCAGTTAGTGTTTCACAGGCCTGGAGAAATGTTCTTCCCTTTCAGAAAGTTAAGAAAGTACAGGAAGTTTGCAAAGGTGCTATAAACATGCTTGGCTATCAGCTGGTGGATTCCGAAAAGGAACAAAGAGATCTGACGCTGGATTTAGTGTTGCCAAGACGGCAAAATCAATTCAGTTGGTTATCATTTAATCCAAAGCACTGAAACATTGTTTTTGAGAGATTGAGGGGGCTGGGACAGGGTAGATGTTTGACTGTTTCTCTACTGTGCAGCATATAGTAATTGGAAAAATCTTTGGCTGATGACTTTAACTGTCTATTGTTTTTCTGTTAACAGAAGGATTGTTTTTCCTGAGTTTCTTACACCTTAAAAAAAAAGGCAAGATAATTGTCAGATTGCAAATATGCAGCTGAGCTGTGCTGCTCACAGCATTGTTTTAATAATTTAATTACTTTGTTAGAATATGAATTCTCAAAGTTGCCTTTATTGATAATAGTTCACTTCTGTTTTCGTGCTTTAAATATTTAAGAATCACCGTTCTTTATTTGTATAAAATGCCTTCCCTTGACTTTCTTCTTTCCTTTAGAGTTGTTGTGCAATTGTGTATTTTTTTAGACTTCTTTAGGTGTTTTGAGTTTTAATACAGAAGTTTTTCAAAAGCTGGGGCAACTGCAGCAGTTCTGTTGTAAAAGACTTAAACAGGAATTTAATTTATTGATGGATTTCATAGTGGTTTCCTTGGAATGGCAACGTTTACAATCAGAGACTTGAATGTGATCTTGGCATGGAACGCGAAAAGCAAAATATATGACAAAACTTTGAGTGGAATCACTGTGGCAATAGCTTGTGTCCCTACTGTGTTCTAATGCTGTGGCACAGAGCAGGTGCACACAGCACTGCCCTCTCCCTTCAGAACAACACGTTGTTAACGAAAATGATGGGGAAATGTGCTCTGAAAATTTGGGTATGATTGCAGTGCTGTGGGGAAGGGCTCATTGGCACCGGCTCTGGCACAGACAACCACCACATCGAGCCCTTCCTGCTCCTCCTGCTCATCAACCCCGCGCTCAGTGTCCTTAACTCCTGCCTCAGCACCGCCCACGACGGCTGCGCAGCATCCACATCCTGCAGCACTGGGCTGTCCACGTCTCCAGTACAGACCAACCATCCCCAAGCTGGGGTTCTGCCCTGCCCTGTGCCTGCCACCCCCCTACACAGTCCCCCATTCTCTCACAGGTCCCTCATTCTCTCAAGGATCCTTCCACTCTCACATGGTTTCTTCACTCTCACACAATCCTCCCAAACTCTTACACGTCCCCCCACTATCACACAGGTCCCTTGCTCCCACACAATCCCCCCATTCCCTCATGGGTGCCCCTAGTTGCACCCAAGTCCCCTACTCTCACACAGGTCCCCCTCTTAACCCTCCCACTCACCGCCCACCCCAGTTTCCCCCAGCTCCCCAACCAGTTCCCCTGGCCGCAGGTGTGGACGAGCTCGGCGCACCGGTGAGCTGGGAGGCGACGGGCTGGGCTGCCCACATCATCCAGCATGAGATGGACCACCTGGATGGGATCCTCTGCATGGACCGCATGGACCTCCACACCTTCACCAACATGTGCTGGATGGAGCTCATGGACTGACCGCTCTGTGCCCCCCGTGTGCCCAGGGTCCCCCCAGTGCGGCGCAGGGTGCCCACCCTGACCCTGGAGAAAGAACAAGTGCGGAGCTGTGGCCCAGGGGCTCCCACTCAGCTTTATTGCAGCCAATACAGACCTGTGGCCTCAGCGTGGCTCCAGCCCTTCCTGCCCCCAGCACCCCAGGCACTCGGGGGACAGCTTGGAATCCGGCCTGTGCTCCCCCAGGCACTGGGAATCACTTCAGGGGTCTAGGAACAGCCTGCTGCTAGGGCTGTGCTGGGGACGGGTGAGGGCATCTCCCCCTCCGGGGCTTGTTTGGGGCACACGGGCACAGCATGGGGAGCACCATGGTGGGGCTGGGAGGTCAGTGGGGCTGAGGGGAGCCCAGGGGGACATGGGAGGCTGGGGGGTGTTATCGCTGGTGGCTGCTCCAAGCAGCCCCTGCTATAGGCACAAATTCCTGTCTGGGATGGCTGGAGCATGGGGAGCCCCACACCCCACTGGGGACAGGCAGAGGCCTTGGCCCGGGGGCAATGCATTTCATGGGTGGGGGGCCAGGCTGAGCCCCTTGGTGTGGGCAGAGCCTTGGGGAGTGGCCAGGCGCCAGCTGAAGCTTTTGGATTGTTTTTATTTTCATATAAACGAGACAGAACCCAAAGCAGCATTAATTTAAAAAATAAAAAAGAGCAGGAAGAAGAGTGGGGCACAGCCAGGGGAGGGCACCTGGCCGCTCAGGCCATGCTCAGAGCCCCCCATAGTGTGAGCCCCCCAGGCCGTGTCCCCACGCCCGCCGGGCGCTGCAGTGCGATGGGGGGAGTGAGCGCAGATGAGTCGGTTTGGCACGGCCAGGGAGGGGGGGCAGAGCAGGGCCCACGGCCGCCCCAACCCCACACCCCCCCACGCCCCTTCAACCTTCCTGTCCAAAGTCCTCCGTGAACTTCTTCACCTTGAGGAGATCCTCGGTGTTGACGGTGGGGCGGGTGGTGGCCAGTGAGCGCAGCATGTCCGACTGCAACACAGGCAGGTGGGCACACAGCTCAGACCAGGGGCACTGAGAAGGGCCCCCACCATGGCAGTGGGGCAGCTCTGCCCGTGCACCTTTGCCTCACGGCAGCAGCACTGGCTCTGCAAGTGGGAGCTCCCCAGAGGACCCAAAGCCCTTTCCCGACACCCAGCGTTCCCTAGGGGTGCTCAGCACTACAAGGGGGTAGACTGGGGGGCTGTGCCTACCCCCGGGAGCCACAGCACTGCCTGGCCCCTGGCCTGGAGAGGAATAGGGAACTGGTTGGGCCTGAGCCACAGCATTGCTGTGTCAGGCTGGGCAGGTGCCCAACCCCATGTCCCAGAGGTGACACTCACCATACAGACAATGGGCTCCATCAGTTTGTCACTGGGCACCTCCATCCAGGTCATCTCGGTGGCCCCAGGGTCACCAGGCGAGCACGGTGTCAGGAGATCATCCACGATGGTGCCAGGAGCGGTGCGGGAGGGGCCACGGACCTGCACAGAGCCAGGGACACGTGGGACAGTGCTCATGGCGGGACAACAACCACAGTGCCCACCCCTCCCAGGGACCCCCAGGACCGCCCCGGGCACAGCAGCCCCGCTCACCTTCTTGAAGTGCGTGGCCGACTGCACCTTGCGCACGGGCTGCATCAGGGCGTCCCGCACGATGATGCTGATGTCGGCCCCCGAGTACCCGTTGGTCTTGCGGGCCAGCTCCTGGATGTTGGCGTCCGACAGGGAGTGCGGGGTGTTGCCCAAGTGCAGCCGGAACATTTGGGCCCGCGCCGCCTCCTCGGGCAGGGGGATGTAGATCCGCTTCTCAAACCTGGGGGGCAGGGAGGGTGAGCCCCAGTGCCAGCCCTGCTGGGAGCTCTGGGGCTGGGAGCTGGGGGGCTGCGTGTCCTGCTCACCTTCTCCTGATGGCTGAGTCCAGCACCCAGGGGATGTTGGTGGCTCCCAGCACCAGGATCCCATCACTGCTGTTCCCCACACCTGCAGGCAGACAGCTCAGAGCAATGCCCAGGGGTTCTCCTGCTGCCCCCCAACTCCCGGGACCACCATCCCCAGTTCAGGACCCGACTCACCCTGCATCTGCACCAGGAACTCTGTCTTGATGCGCCGGGCTGCCTCGCTCTCGTTCTCGTTGCGGGAGCCGCACAGCGAGTCCACCTCGTCGATGAAGATGATGGAGGGCTTGTGCTGCCTTGCCAGCTCAAACAGGTTCTTCACCAGCCTGGGAAGAAAGTGTGGGATGAGTCCCCACTCAGGGTCCCTCCCCAGCATCCAGCACCCACGGCAGCCCCAGGGTGAGGAGCCCCATGTTTCTCCCACCCCAGAAACCCTGTGCTGGCAGTGCCACACAGCCCCTCATGGGGCCCTGCCCTCCCTGGAGACTCTGCTGGGGATAAAAAGTTTAAATATAGGATATTAGAAATTAATTGAGTAGAGCTAAGTTTAATTGTAACTTGCTCACAGCTCGGCAGGGGTGGCTTCTGCTCAATGCTTGGTGTAGGCAAGCTGTAAATAAACTCTGAGCATGGATGGCCAAGCAGGGGAGGAAACAGACAGATGGGAAACCTTTGGATAAGGCTGAGACCCTGGAGGCTGCCCCACAATGGAGAATGAGAATGGAGAAAGAATCCAATAAGGGCTTAGAAGACCCCAGTCCACAAACCACCGTTGAACTGAGAAGCATGTGAAGATGGGGGGCACAGGCTGTGAGGGGATAGAGGCCTAGGGATTGCTTTGTTTGGAATTCCCTTCTGGAGGAACCAGCCCCCAACTCTTCTTCAACAGCCCTGTTACTGAGGTTCCCTGGTGCTGGTGGCTTCTGCCCCCAGCCTGGCACGTCAGAGCACTGGGAGCCAGCCCTGAGCCAGCCTCAGCCCTGTGTCCCTGCTGCCAACTTACTTCTCGCTCTCCCCCAGCCACTTGGACATCAGGTCAGAGGATGACACGGAGAAGAAGGTGGAGTTGTTGGCCTCGGTGGCCACAGCCTTGGCCAGGTAGGACTTGCCAGTGCCGGGCGGCCCAAAGAGCAGGATCCCTCGCCAGGGCGTGCGCTTCCCTGCGGCAGAGCCCAGCCTCAGGACACCCTGTCCCTGCACCCCGGGGTCACCCCAGGGGCTGGGGGGCCACCTCCTGCACAGCCCCTCCCCACTGCCACGGCCTCACCTGTGAACAGGTGTGGGAACTTGATGGGCAGGATCACGGCCTCCTTCAGGGCTTCCTTGGCTCCCTCCAGCCCGGCCACATCGCTCCACCGCACGTTGGGCTTCTCCATCATGATGGCACCTGTGAGGGGCAGCTCTGCTCACACAGCCCCACAGAGACGGGCACCAAGAGCTGGGAGAGCCAGAGTCCTCGTCCCTCCCCACACCTCCATCCCCCCAGCCCCACCTCCCCTCAGCACAGGAGCTCGTTTGGGGGCAGCCACACTGCTGCAACGAACCCCTGGACCCCAGTCGCACACCTGCCCCTGTGATGGCTACTGGGGACTCCCTCCTCAGCCCCAGTGCCCCCTTACCCATCAGCTGCTCCTGCAGCTTCTTCTTCTCGGGGTTCTCGCCCTCGCTGTCACTGTCACTCCTGGGGACAGGGGGCAGAGCTCAGGAGCAGGACACAGCCTGGTGTGGCAGCAGGGTCCTGCCAGCCCCTGGCCGGGCAGGGGGTCCCTCTCCCCGCCCTGCTCCCCACGCACCCCTTGTTGTCATTCTGGGCCTCCTTCACCGGCCTCTTGCCGTGCCTGTCCTTGCTGCGCAGGTACTCCTTCAGCTTCTCGGCCCGGTCCAGGTACTGCACACACTTGGCTCGGATGCTCTCCTTGGCCTTGTCACTGTGAGCCTCATCTGCGGGGACCCCCAGGCGTCACCGGGAGCCCCCCGAGCCCCGGAGCCCCCGAGCCCCCGCCCCCGGCCGGCCTCACATTTGATGGCGTGCAGGAAGTACTCCACGGCGTGCTGGTACAGCCGCAGCGCCTCCTCGTAGTTCTTGGCCTTGTCCTCCTCGGTGGCTTTGGTGACCAGGTCGATGGCTTTCTGCGGGGGGCAGCGCCGTGAGCACCGGGCACCGGGGCCGGGGCCCCTCCCCACGGCGGGCACCGGGCCCTTCCCAGCGCCCACCTCCCTGCCCGCCTCCCTCCCCTCTCGGCCGGACGGGGCAGCCCCGGTAGGGCCCGGCACCGCGGCCCGGTGAGGCCTACCCCGCCCGGCGGGGCGCGGGGCGGCCTGGCGGGCGGGCGGACGGAGCGGAGCCCGGCGCGGGGGAGCGGAGCCGGGCGGTCGGTGTGTCGGTGTGTCTGTCGGTACCTGCAGGGTGGACGTTGTCATCGCATCGCCCGCTGCGGCCGCTCCGGCGGCCCCGGCACGGCGGCGGCGGCGGCGGCGGCGACACCCACTGCGCCTGCGCGCCGCCCCGCCCCGCCCGGCACTGCGCGCGCAGAGGGCACCGCCCACCGAGGGGCGTGGTCTAGGGTGACAACGCCCATAGTTCAGAGTGCACCGCCCACCGAGGGGCGTGGTCTGTGATGACCCTGCCCATATGTCAGAAGGTACCGCCCACGGGGCGTGGCCTGGTGCGGACACGAAACACGTGTGTGATTGTGAGTTCGTATGTGTGTGTGATTGTGTGTGTGTGTGTGATTGTGAGTTCGTATGTGAGTGTGTGATTGTGTGTGTGACTGTGTGTGTGTGTGATTGTGAGTTCGTATGTGAGTGTGTGATTGTGTTTGTGACTGTGTGTTTGTGATTGTGTGTGTGTGACTGTGTGTGTGCGTGACTGTCTGTGTGTGACTGTGTCTGTGTGACTGGGCACACACTCACACTTTCCCACACGTGTGCACCCACAGACATCCCCCAAAACGCATGCACACAGACACAGACACACTCTCACACACATACACACACACTCACAGACGTTCACACACATCCACACACACATGTTCACACACACGCACACACACACTCACACACTCCCTACATGTGTGCACACACACACAGTTTGTATATACCTACACCCACCCCCACAAACACACCTGCAGGTACCTGTGCCACTGTTGAGCCCACCTGTCCAGAACCTGAGCTGGCCCCACTGCCCCAGCTCCTGGAGTCACCCCAGACGCCCCAGAAATGCCAGAGACTCCACCCCAGCATGGCCAAAGATCCTTCATTCCTTCCAGAAATCCCCCAGTCCCCCTCAGAGGCCCCCCCAGTCCTCCAGGAGAACCCCCAGTCCCATCCCCCTCCCTACACCAGACTGCCCAGTACATCCCAGTCTCTCTTGCACCGGCCAGCCCAGCACAGCCCACCCTCCTCTCCCTGTGCTGTACTGAGAATTAATTGCTCCCCCTGCCCCGGGCAGATACACACACAGTGTGACAACACCCCCGGGCCCCCCCTGCTCCCAGGCACTCCCAGAATGAGACTCGAAGCCCATGGAAAAGGCAATCTGATATAAATAGCGATTTACAAAGAATACAAAAATAGAAGGGGGGGGCAGCACCGCATGGGACCCCCCGGAACCCCCCGGCCAGCACAGCTCCTGGGAGCAGAGAACTGTGCAGCAGTTTGGCTGGGGGTACCAGGGCCTTGCTGGGAGGGGGGAGCCCTGGAGGTCCTGCTCTGGCACTGCCTGGGACCCCCCGAGCACCCCAGGGCACGGAAACTGCCCCCGAGAGGGGAAGGAAAGTACAAAAAGCAAAAGTGCATCAATCTACGTGTCCTGCCCCAAACTCGTGGGGACCCCCCTCCAGTGGGGGGGCACAGGCAGCAGTGGCTGGGGGGAACAGCCCTGTCCCCCTGCCCAGGGCAGAGACATGGCATTGTTCTGGCTTTGGGAGGTTGGGGGGTCACTGCTGGGGAGCAGTGGGGTGTGTGGGCACTGAGCCCCAAAGACCAGCACCCTGGGCTCGGGCCCCCCCTTTGCACCCCTGAGTGCCCCCCGTAAGACAAATATGTGTGTGTCCCCCCGAGTGGGGCACAGGGACCAGTTGTGCAGCAATGGGGGGGGTCCCACAGCCCTAGCCCTGTCCCATGTGGGGACAATGTGATCCGCTTGGGGGGACCCCACCAGACTGGACCCCCAGACGTGGGTCGGGAGCATGGGGGCGTCCCCAGATGTGGGCTGTGGAGCACCAGGGGTCCCCAAGGCGTGGGGCCCAGGCTGGCCCTGCTTCAAGGCACAGGCGGTGAGATCAGCGATGGCTTCAGCCCCAGGAGGATTAAAGCTGGTGTCTGTACCCCGACACCCCCCTGGGGCACTGGGAGGTCTGGGGGTGCTGGTGTGGGGCAGGAGGGGCTCATCCTCCCCCTGGGGAGCCGTCCTGCCACATTCCTGGAGGCTGTCAGGGCAAGGACCTCAGCCCCAGCAAGGCACTGGTGGGGCAGGAGAGGTTGGAGGTCCCTCTGTGACCCCCAGCTGGTTCATGATGGCGTGGGGGGCCGGGGTTCTTATGCCAGCAGCCCCATGCGGGTGACTTTGGCCGAGAGGAAGGTGTGCAGGACAAACACAATGGGCTTGGGGCAGGAGTGCAGGTCCAGTGCCTGGGGGGAGATAGAGAGTGGTGTCAGCCCACCCACACCCCAAACAGTCCCCTCCATGGGGGACACTGGGGATCACCAGGCAGAGGATCCCAACCAGATGGACCCAAAGGGTCCAGGCACCCCGGACACCGCAGGGTTGGGGAAGCAGGAACCACCCCTGTAGGAAAAACCCCAAACAAAGGGGTGAGCCCAGCTGCTCCCCTCCTCACCAGCTCCCCCTCGGGGCCCCCGAAATCCAGGTAGAGGGTCCTGATGCCATCGTCTGCCGACATCTTCAGCCGCTCGTAGGGGTAGCGGAAGAGGACGCTGGTGCCCGGCTCCTCCCGGGAGATGGTGAATCCACCCTCGTAGTGGATGGAGAGCTGGACCTCCTGCCCACCCAGCGTGCAGCCTGCGGGCACGGCCACCGTCACACCCTGCCCCCTGCCAACCCCCACAGCCCCAGGGCTGGGAATGGGGGTCCCTGGGTGTCCCCGCCATGGCACTCACCCACAGTCACCTCCTTGATGAGCTCGGCGGCGGCGTGGCAGCCCTGCACCAGGACACGTGTCCAGGTGGAGAGGTCCCGGTGTGTCTCCACGCGGAACACGTGCATCTCCACGCCCTGGCGCGAGCCGGTCCGCGTGGCGAAGGTCAGCTCCGAGCCCAGGGCCGGCGAGCGGCGCCCGGAGCCCGAGTGCACCAGCCTGGGGAGTGGGGCACAGAGGGATTGGGGGGGTCAGGGGTGCGATGGCAGTGCCAGCACCACATCACCCCCATTGGTGCTTTGGCATTCCCCCTGGCTCCAAAAGGCAAAGCCATGGGTCAGCAGAGGGGTGCTGGTCCCCAGGAGGGCCCAGCCCAGCCCACCTGGTGGCCACCAGCGGGTAGCTGTGGCAGGGGGAGGCCCAGGCGTCCCTGGTCCAGGGCATCCCATCGTACAGCAGCAGGTCCTTCTCGGTCACCGCCATGAGCACCGGCCGCCACTGCTGCCGCCCGCCGTCCAGCCGTGCCTGCCGGGCACGAGGGCACCGTGAGGGGCACCAGGGGCTGCTGCTGCCCAGGCACCCCAATCCCTGCACCCCTGGCTGGCTGGACCCCAGCCCACAGGCTCCACACTGACAGGATCTCAGCAGCATCCAAGGTGCTGCCATCTTCTATCATCTATGATTCTCGCCTGGAAAGAAGCAGCCCCCCAGAGGTCCCGCTCACCACCATGCCCGGGCCAGCTGCAGCTCTCAGGCAGTGAATTCAGGGAAAAGGAGGGTGTGACAAGTGTCTCCAGCTAGGAAATCCCAGTGGGAGAGGGGCCTTAGGGCACAGGAAGCACTGCCATTACCAGGGCGCAGATGGCAGAGCTGCTGCCCAGGCTGCATCCTGCCCCGGTGCCATCCTCAGCACGTGCCTTTGGCACTGCCATCCCCAGGAGCATCCCAGCTCACCCCATCAGTGTGTACCTGCTCTGCCAGCCAGGCAATGTGCTTCACCTCCCGGCCGCCAGCAGCGGGGCTGCCGGAGCCCAGCGTGGCGTTGAGCTCGGCCAGCACCTGCGGCAGCAGCGCGGTGATGTTGGCGTGCAGGGCGCTGAACCAGGCGTGGGCCGTGGCCGTGTCCCGGCACCGCAGCACCAGCCTGTTCCGGCTGTCCGGCGAGTGCAGCTCGATCAGCCTGCGAGGGCACAGGGGCCAGGCATGGGGACATGGAGCAGGGTGGGACAGGGGCACCCAGCAGAGTGAGCTCCTGCCTGTGCCCAGCACACCCAACTGGCTGCACTGGGGTGGGGCTCCCGCCATGCTAGACAGCTGCCAGTGCAGCACAGGGCCAGCCCTGCCAGGGCTTTTAGACCCTGCTTTTAGGCAGAGGAACTGCCAGAGGTCTGGGGGAGGACATGGTACAGCCCTGACCCCAGCCAAACCCTCCAGACTGTCCTTCCACAGCTCAGTGGGGGAAACAGAGGGTCGTGGGCTCAGCAAAGGACAGCCCCCAGCCCTGCCCAGGGGTCTGTGCCGAGCAGGGTCCCCCACACCAGCACCCACCCACAACCCCTGCCCTCACCTGTTCTCCAGGTCGGGCATGCTGAGGTTCCGGGCAGCGAAGCACATCTTGAGGGGGATCACCTTGCGGTCACGGGGCCCCTGGTGCTGGGGGGACCCCGAGTCCTCACTGCCACTCAGGCTGGGGGACTGTGGGGCTGCCCCCTCCCATGGCAGGTCCGACACCAGTGACGGCTTCTTGATGTAGGGGGTCACCTCCCGCATGAACTTCACTGACAGGGTAGGGGGGGACAGTCAGGGCTGGGCAGGGTCCTGCACCCCAGTGCCACAGCCCTGTGCCCCGGCGATGCTCTGTCTGTGGGGTTATGTGCCCTCCCTACACACACCAAGCCTTGGAGAGTCTTGGGGGGGTCCCACCCCGCCTGGGTCAGGGATGTCCCGAGTGAAGGACAGCACTGGCAGCTCATCCCAGTGCTGGCACAGGCATAGGAAGGGGAAGGCGGCACAGGACAATAGTGCTGGGCAGGAGGTCAGGCTGCAGTCCATCCTGGTCCCATCCTGCCCTGCCGCTGCTGGAGCAGCCAGGACTGTGCCCGCCAAGTTTCCAGCACCGCAGGCGACGCCGGCGGCTGACCCCACGCTGCTGCTCACACCCCGACAGCAGCCAGTGTCTGACGGGGTGTGCAGCCAAGACATCCCGGCTCCACGCGCCTCTCCAGGCCGGGAAGGAAGGAAGGAGGCAGCAGCTCCAGCTCCTGCTCCCCTGGGACTGTCCCACCCCAGCACCACCCCGCTGACGGCAGCCCTGGACCCCCGCCCGGCCCGCGCTGAGCCCCCGCAGCCAAGGCCAAGGGAGGGACGCGCTGGGGACCGAGATGGGGCGGCGAGAGGGAAGCCAAACCAAAACAGCAAACAGGCTGTAATGCCTGGAAAGCGAGTGGTGAAAGGATCCGTGGAGCCAGCATGACGCCACAGCCAGGCCTGCCGGGGTGGGAATGACAGAGGCAGCGGGGCCCAGGTCGTGCCGCTGCCAATGCCCTGCTGGGGTCTGCCAGGCAGGAATGGGGAGCAGGGATGGGGAGCAGGGATGGGGAGTGGGCAGGACACACCAGCCCCCCACCCTCCCACTGGCTCTGCTGAGCCGCTGTGCTGCCACGAGGTGCCTGCCCTTGCTGTGGGCAGCACAGGAGTTAATATTAGCTGCCGCCGAGCTGATCCCGGGATTACCGCCGTCCCCGCAGCCCTAATCCCGCTGCCGGGCCGGGCAGGGCAGGCAGCGCCGCGGGCAGCAGCTCGGCCGGCAGCTCCCGCCGCGGGGCCGCTTGGCAGATGTTCGCCAGATGTGGGCAGCTGGCTCCAGTGCTGGGCGGGAGCTCAGCCCATGGGGCTCCAGCTCACAGGGCCGTGACCCCACGGTGCCAGCGCTGACTCCAACACAGCCCCAGGGCCAGCAGGGTGAGAGGCTGAGCCGTGTGGTCAGTGGCACCAGAGCCTGAGTGCTGTGCCCGGGCACTGCCAGAGGAGCGTGGGCTCTTGCTGGTGACGGGGACTGGTGGAAGCCCAGGACTGTGTCTGCCAGTGGGGATGGCAGCAGACCTGGCACCCGGGTTCCTGTGGGATGCACCCATGGTGCAGGCAGGAGCATGGAGCACCTCATGCCAGCAAGCATGAGACTGGCCGTGGTGTGGTGGCACCTGCAAGCACTCCTACTTCTGGCAAGCTGGTGGCTGGCACAGAGCTGCCCCAGCACAGGCACCCTGGCACAGCCACTGCTGCCCTGTCACAGCCACCTGGGCACAGCCAGTCACCAGAGCACAGCCACCCCAGCACAGCCTTTGCTGCCCGGACACAGCCACCCCAGCACAGCCACAGCCGCCCCACCTACGCGCTCACCACAAAGGAAACCCAGCTGTCACCTGCCCCCTCGCCTGTCCCACTGCAGGAAGGTGGCTGCTCTGGCTGCTCGGCACTGCCGGGTTCACACCAGCCCCACCAGGGCCGAGCCCCTGCCCCCAGCAGGGAACACCAACGAGGTGTCCCAGTGCTCTTGCCTGGCTGTCCCCTTGGCAGCGTGTGGCCACAGCAGGACCTCGCCCTCAGCTTGCCTCAGGGCGGAAGGGCTCCCTTCCCCCAGGGAGACAGAGCACGTGGGCTTGTGGGCACCCGGGGGAAGTGTCTGGCACGGGCTCTGTGGCCAAACCCAGCACCCAGGATGGGTGACACCAGCCCCACTGAGGTGCTGGCACAGGGCTGATGCTCCCACCTCAACCCAGGAGAAGCCTCAGCACCTGCCAGGGTGGTCACAGCTCCAGGGCTGGTGAGGAGGGAGAGGGCTGGATGGCACAGCCAATGTCCCCTCCAGCTCCTCTCTGGGGTCACTGATGCCAGCTGGACAACTGGATGGTCCTGCTGCAGCCACTGGACCAGCAGTGCCCGGCTGCATGGGAAGGGAAAGGAAGGGAAAGGAAGGGAAAGGAAGGGAAAGGAAGGGAAAGGAAGGGAAAGGAAGGGAAAGGAAGGGAAGACCTCATAGCAACCTTCCATTATCTGAACAGGGCTTTGAAGAAAGTCAGAGAGGGACTCTTTATAAAGACCTATAGCAATAGGACAAAGAGTGAAGGGTTCAAACTGAAAAATGGGAAATTTAGGTAAGATATATGAAATAAATTCTTTACTGTGAGGTTGCTGAGGCACTGGACCAGGTTACCCAGAGATGTTGTGGATGCCCCATCCTTGGCAGTGTTCAAGGCCAGGTTGGATGGGGTATTGACCAACCTGGTTGAGTAGGATGTGTCCCCACCCATGGTGGAAGGATTGAACTAGATGATCTTTAAGGTTCCTTCCAACCCAAACCATTCTGTGATTAAGCAACTAAGGCATCTGTGACAGCAGGTAGTATAGCTCAGCTAGAGCAAAGAACCTGAGCTGGTGACCACATAGCTACAATACACATATAGTGTAGGTATGTGGCAGTTCAAATGTGGTCTTGTGAATGGAATTCCTGTTAGAAGCTATTTTCGTTTTGTTTCATTCAAAACGAATAAAGTTCAAAGACTCTACAATGCAAACCAAAGTGTGGTAAATGGGGATAATGTGAGATTAGCTTCAGAAGCTTCTGATCCTACAGTGCACCCAGGGAACCCAATCCCAGATACAGCCCAGAGGAAACCTTTTCTACTAGGTCTACTGCTCTTTGCTCTATTGCAACAAGTGACACTAGAAGTGATTCTCTCCTTCCAACATTTCTTGCTAAACTCGTTGGGATGAACAGAAATTCATTGACCATGAAAGTAGGAAGGTACCAGTGGGAACTCACTAGAGAGTTAGCTTGTTCCTTCTGCATGAAATCGGATTATCAGGCAAGGATAATAAGAATTAAATATTATGGCACAGGGCACCATCTGGAGAAATAGAGACATAGGTATACTACCCCTGCCATGCTTTTTCCTCCAAATGAAGTAGAACATGTCAAGAACAGAATTATCAAAAATTAACTTATTATTCCCAAATCAGGACTATTAGAAAGAAGAATTAATGGAGGAAAAGACTGGGTATTTAGATATGTATTTAAAATTGTGAAAATTTATCCAAAATCTAGAAACATTTAGAAGATTCATGTCAATATAAAGCAACATCAGATTTTTCAGAAGAAGAACATTGACTTTAATAAGCTGCACTGTTGACAGTAAATCAGGAGTTTTTTTAACTTGCTCATTTGACATAGATAGGTGACTGAGAAGCCATTGATTGTGTTCTGCCAAACACACCTTGGACTTACCATTTTGCAGAGGGGAAAAAGTGAAAAATTGGTGATTCATTTGTACTTTTCTTGCCCTGAGGTACTGATTTAGTACCAAATATGTTCTAATACATAATTCTGAGACTTTTAAAAAGGTTAGTGTTAATGGTAGTGGCCATTTAGTTGGCCTAGCTTGACTGCTGTGTCCACTGTTCCTCTAATAGAAGACATGAGAACTAACTATGCCCTGCAGTCAAATGGTCAGGCAAGGTATAAAATAATTTCCAGCAAACAGGCATTTATACTGAAGAGAAAATGAGAGAAAAGCTAGGGAGACAGACTGACAGCTCAAAGGCTCATCAGAGAATGAACTTCTAACATATGGCAAGAAGATGAAGGAAGCCGTGAGGTAAAATAGTAAAGATGGCTATCAGTTGTTGGGCTGCTTTGACAGATTTTGTTGTTGTTGCTGTTATTTTCCACAGGAAATAGAAGCTGTGTTTTCTCCTTAGCAGATTTCACCTTCATTGGTAATTCAATGTATGTAACATTGTAAAACCATAATTTGAAACAAAGCCAATATGCATGTGTGGTTTAAACATCAAAAAATATCCTAAGCAATAACTTAAGCAATCCTTGAATTAATGAGCTGGAGTCTGCAGACATTTTTTGCTGTTTCTTGTCCTGTTCTTTAATGCTGAATTATTGGACAAGAAAGATTTGTTTTCTAAGTGCAAATCACATTTAATGACCTTATCATGCTCCATCCTCCCCAGTGGAGTTGAAGTTAATGTCTTCTTCCATATTTTGCTTATATTTGGTAGCAAAAAATTGCACAAGAACTGAATATACCATCAAAATATATACTTAATATTAAAATTCTTTAATTATAATATAATTGGAATTGGAATGGAATAAAGGTAAAGAAAAGGAGTTAAAATATTTTTAAACAGCTGCTAGTAAAGTTATGAAGTATGAAGGAGAGCAATTCCCTTTGAATTTCAGTAATTATACAGTTTGTGTAGCAGGATCTTTAAAACCATCTTGTAGCAAGGCAGCGGGGTAGCTGGGATAATTAATATGTTACTTCAAACTTCAGCTTGTATCAGATGGTTGTGTCATCACAGATATGAAAAGATTAGTCATGTTCTAGTTACAGAGTAATTACACTGTAGATAACAAACCTATGAGTTATAACTGAAAATGTCATGACCACTGACATCCCACTATTTTGTTTGCAGGTCTCAGTTTTGTTATTTGTCATCCAGATAAAATATGTATTTTTCAATGTTTTGCACAATGTCGGGGGGTGGGGGGGAAGGGTCATTTTTTTTCATATAAGTATTCAATAATGAGAGATAAATACAAATAATACAAAGGAATATAAAAATATTATTTTCATTTTGTCGATCTGATGAAAATTAAGGATTTGTCCCTTGTCTTCAGAGAAATTCAGAAGTATTTACTGCAAGTGCCCAGGAAGGGAAAGCATTCTTCCTTTACTGCAGCAGCTGCTACCTTTTTAGCCAAACAGTGAAACAAGCACTGAAGCTGCAGGTTTGATACCTTGAGACCACTAAATGGACAGAGTAAATTGAGTCAGTATGGTTTATTAGCAGCAGTGAAGCAGCACAGTAAGCATTCATTCTATTCAGCACAAGGATAAGTTTTTACATTTATTTGGTAGACATATTATTTAAATCTCTCACTTACAGTGGCTTTTCCGCACTGAATACAAATGTTTTTGTGGGAAATTCTTACTACTTGAACAGGGATTAAATACTGACAGAGTATACAAAGAATATAAGCATTAGCATAAGGTCAGGAAGATTGTAACATTTATTCATTTGGGGTTCAGACTGAGCGAGTAATCCGACATGCTACAATTTTTACCGTGGCATTTTTTTTCTGTGTGACAAACAGTATGCAGAAAAATAACCAGGATATTGGTGATATAGCTCAGTATTCAGTAGAAACACTAGTCCTTTCTATTCCTATTAAAATTTGACTTTTATGGAGTTACATTGATTTATTCCAACTGATGATAAAGTCCTTTAGACTTTAACAATTGTTACAGATGTAAATTTGCAAGCTAGAAACTGCCAGTGCTGGTTTGCTGGACATGGATTGGTGGCATTTCTTAACACATCATGGATTTTTGACAAGTCCCTTATTTTTTTCCTTATAATAAAGGTAGACTTTAATGTTTTTCCTAGGGCTTGTTTGATGCTGCTATACTGACTGCAGCTCAGTAAAAGACGGAAAAAGGACAAAGTGAGCAGTGGCTATACTGTGACACAATATGACAGAAGCAGTTTTTGTCTGTATCTTTCTACAGACTGGAGATGATTACAAAACTGCCATTTCATCCTTTCATCTACCTCACTGTCTCCCAAACACTGCAAGATTAATATTTTACAGTTGTTTGAAATTTTTTATACTTTCTTGTGTTTCCATTATAAAGTGTGACTTCTCACAACTGAATTTTCAGTTTTCAGATCATGAAATCCAAGAACTTTTTGGCACACATGAAAATTTCTACCAGAGATAGATTTCTTTGCTCTGCATTGCAATCAAGACACAAAGCCACTTTGTATACAAAGCTCACTTAATATATGTATGTGAGATATACTATGGATCTCTGAGCATGTGTGTGTGGATATATGTGTACACATAGAAAACATCTGACTAACTCTGATATGAAAATGATGGCGAATAAGATACCAGAACAGTGGAAAACAGACATTAGCCAAAATAATTTTGCATTACATATCTGGATTCATTATCATAAATCCACAAAAAAGCACAAACAAAAAAAACAAACCAAACCAAACCAAACCAAAAACACACACACACACACAAAAAAAAAAAAAAAAAAAAAAAAACCACCCAAAAAAAAAAAAAAACAAAAAAAAAAAAAAAAAAACAAACAAAACCAAAAAAAAAAAACACAAACAAAAAAAAAAAAAAAAAAAAAAAAAAAAAAACCAACCAAAAAAACACCACACATAGAATCATTCAGTTGGAATAAACTTCATAAGGCCATCCAGTCCAACTCTTCCACTCAAAGCTTGAAAATTAGAGGGAACTTCAAAAATTAGAAGTTGTTGGTCCAAGTTACATTCTCTTAACATCATGCATAGGAATACAAAAATAAACATAGGAAACTTAAAAAAAGTCACCTACACTGTTCCCTTGTGCTGAGGGAACATTAGCTCTACCACTTCTGATCCATGCTTTTCACATGTTTTTGGAGAACATCCATAAGAAAATTTCTATTGCTTGTCCACCTTTTTTCACTACTTGACTGTCCATACACTTGAAAAAGAAAAATCCTGTTACTCAATAGTTTAGAGCTCTCTTACCTTGTTATTGTCCTTCCATAATACTCAAGCATAAGAAATTCATGCTGTTATTTTTAACCAGATCTTGGTTACGCTATTTTCATTAAAAATCCAAAACCTGCCTCTTCAGGCTATTTACAAGGATAGGCAAATATATTAAAATAACAATAACTGAAAAATCCAGCTTCAGAAATACCATTATTATATGAATAGCAGAATATGGATTTTAAAGCCCTATCAAAAAAAAAAAAAAAAAGTCATCCTAGTATGGTAGGAAAACATAATACACATGAAAAAAAACCAAAACAAGACAAACAAAAAACCAACCAAACAAAACAAAAAAAAAAAAAAAAAACACAAAAACCAAACAAATCCAAATGTTTTTTTCTGTATCAGTGAATTCTAACTTTAAAAAAACCAACCAAACAAACAAAAAAAAACACCTGGAATATAATCTTAGTTGTTATACAAAACACTTGGTCTTTCATAGGACCTGTTTTAGGACTTTGCCAAAATATATTTTTGTTTATACCTAAAACTGGTCTTAATCTTTCAACAAAACTTCCCTTTGCTATCTATCAGTAGAATCTGCAGACTCTGGTCACATCTCTGTGCAGTTTTAGCTCCACTAAAGCAGACCTAAGTGCTATGATTCCCAAACATCTGCACATTCAGAAGGCCAAAATAGGAGTGGATTCCTTCTACTCCATTGTTGGCATCCTTTTCCTTTACACATTATGTCATGACACCCTGTTTTACAGAGTGCTTTCCTCAGATCTTTCTTAGGACAGTGACAATACATTTCATCCTAAGGAAAATTTCAGTAAAAGGCTAAGCAAGACAGCCTTCAAACTATACTACATTCCCCAGCCTTTACAGAATATGAACAAACTTCCTCCCGTTTTGTTTGAGAATGAAACAGGTGTGGAACACTCAGAGGTAAGGTTATCTCATTTCATTAATAAATTACAAATAAAGATGTCATGTCCCTCACATCATCAAAATGATCTAATGTGGACCAGCAGCAAAAGGAATCGCATTCTCCTCACTGCCTTTGATCACCAGAAGAAGATCTACCTCTCATTCTTTGGCTCTAACATACAGAGTATAAACACACTGGAACTTTTAGGTGCCTCATCATCTATTCCCAACACATATAAACATATACACCTTACAGAAATCCTAAAGTCAGCTGCATATTAAACAGTAAGACTTTTCTCAGTGCCTGTTTCTTCTCAATGATTTCAAGCTCCATAAGTTTGAGTTTGAGAATCACATTCCTTCCAGAGCTTTTTCAATGTCTGTGACTCTTTATCCTGCCCACTGAAGCTTTGTGCTGTGCTGTTACTCCCTCACCTGCTCTTTCAGTTCACTGCAGGTTGCTCAGTCTCCTGCCTAAACTGGGGTCTACCAGTGAGAGTCTAAAGCATTCCCATTGTTGTGACCACAAGAAACATGTCAAACTGCTTCCAAATTATACATGAACACTCTATTTGGAGTTTTAAAGGAAAAAACAAGTTACTAGTGAAGCTTTCAGAAAAATCAGAAGCAGGATGAGCAGATGTCTGCTGCTTATATAAAGACTTACAAGTAAAGCTGCTTGAAGATATTTGGTATGCCTTAAGTAGCTTTTAAAAATCCAGAAAGTATTTTTAAATGTTCTCAGATTTCTAAGGAGGACTGAAACATCAAAGAGAGTTTGGGTGTTTCGTTGTTTTTTTTTTTTTTGGTTGGTTGGTTTTGGCTAGTATTTCTGCAAAAGAAAAAATAAAAAAGAGGAGCTTAAAAAATGCCAAAGAAAATTTCAAAGAGTTTATTCTCCTATTTTTTTCAACAAATTTCATGGAAATTAAAATAATTTCTGAGAAGTCTACTGATATTAAACCAGGTGCTCACATTTTTTTAATATATATTTTTAATTATCATATATATTACCATATTACATTTATTCATAAAATAACTGCATGATCTGAGGAAAGAAAGCTGCTTAGTCCTTTGAAGAGTTTCAAGTAATAAGATATTTAATGAAAAAGCAAAGTATCAGCAGCCTGACACCCAGTGCAAACACATATCGACATGTACTCTCCTCCAAGGCATATTTGGGTTAAAGGGACCCTGGAGTATTACAGAAGTTCTTTGCCAGTTAAATTAGTACAGAGTGAGGTAAAATTTATTTTGCATTTCACTCACTAGAAACAAATGTTTTGTGTTCTTCATTAAATGGTGATTTACCAGTAGCATGGTAATACCTCACCACTGAAAGCAGGACTGAAGTTAGTACAGACTGCAACTCTTCTTAAAAGCTGCACTTTTGTTCCTTAATCCTGTATTCAGGGAATACTGCAAGTTCTGATAATCAGTCTGCTATTTCCTCAGACTTTGTTGCTATAAATGTATTAAATTTTTCATAAAGCAATCTGTATTTGCAATTAATCAAATGAGTTGTCTCTTTAAGATAGTAGCCTAGCAACTCCCCCGAACCGGGGGGAAGTCCCAGTTGGTGCTGCAGACCGACACAATTATTATCTCAAGGCTGATCTAACTCGTCAGAGTGTTTCAAAGCACCTCTCTGATTAAAAGTGAGTAGAGAAAAAAATTTGGTGCATACTCAAAAAACAATTATATGTAGGTGAATATTCTTTGTGTTAACGTGAGTTAAAGAATTTTTGGGAGAACAACTGATGTTTTTAATTTGTCTAGAAATTAAAATAAATTTGTTTCTCATTTCCAAACAGACCCAAGAATGAAAAATTAGGTTTTTTTTCTTTTTTGTTTTGTTTTCTTTCTAACCTAACCACTTATTCAAGTGGAGCAAAAGTAGGATGTTGGAAACAAGAAAATGTACTTTCTAGGTGAGCTAAACTGACTGTAAACCCACCTAAGTGGATTATATTGAATTCATCTCAAAGTGTCTAGATTCACAATTCCATGCAAGACTAAAGACCTGATAATTTCGATTTTGACTGAAGTTGTGTCAGGGCAGGTTTAGGTTGAATATTAAGAAAAGGTTCTTCACCCAGAGAATGTCTGGGCACTGGAGCAGGTTCCCCAGGGAAGTGGTCACAGCACCAAGCCTGACAGAGTTGAAGAGTTTCAAAGATAGTCATAAGTAGATGGTGTGACTCGGGGATGATCCCGTGCAGGGCCAGGATTTGGACTCAGGAATCCTTTTGGGTCCCTTTCAACTCAGCATATTCTGTAATTCTGTGATTGTGTGGCCAAGCCTTTCACAGCTTCATGGCCTCGAGTTTGGAAATAGCAGGTTAACAGGACTCCAAGGTTCTGCATTATCATTCCTCAATCAGAGCTGCAGACCAGAAGTTCAATCTGAAAATGGCCATGGGGCCACCCTTGTATCAATAATAGATCTTTGATCAGAAGCAAAGGAAATCTCAGGGATAGAACTATATCAAGGTTTCACTTTTGCACACATGTTGTGCACAGGTAAATTATTTGCAATGTCTTTTTTCAAATCTAAACCAGAATTCTTCCTCGCCCATTTGCAGAAATGGGAAATATTGTATGCCACAATAAACATCAGTAAATATGCTTCTCTATTCTGCAAGAACAATTACTGCTAGCAGCAACTGAAAGTAGGCCTTTCTGCCTGTGCCTTCTCTGAGTCTGAATCAAAAGCCTTTCCACATGTTCACCAAAATGGAAATTATCTATGTCTGTGTAGACAATTCAAAGGATCACAGTGGAGAAAAGTTTTCCTAATTTTTTCTGTTTGCTTTCTCTAAGCATCTAACAATGATCAAAAGCATCAAGCCATGCAGGGCTAATTTTAAAATTTCAATTTAACTTCAGTTTGCAGGGACTAACCTGAAGATGAGTTTGTCCCCTGTGTAACATCATTTTTGTTGCTCCCTGAATTTTCAATCAAGCAGCAACTGTAACTTCTTTTCCAAAATCTCCTTGTATTCATTACCACAGAAGTAGAAGAGTTGTGATTCAAATTGCTGAAAGGATTTCGTTTAAATCAATATACATTGCTTCAGGGCTTTCTGTCAGGGGCCAGGGATGAAGATTATTGCAAGCAGTAGTAACTCTCTACCAAAGACAGAGCCACTGAATGTTGAGAGGTTTATATGGCTGGTTTGTATAATCACCTAAATTTACATGGGTTCTATGAAGGTGAGTATGTTTTTCTTCTTTCAGTTCAACCTGATTATGAAAGTGTTCCCCTATTACATAATCCTTTAACTTACTCAGTTTCAGAGGCAAAAATCGGCAAAGTGCTTACATCATTCTTGGAAGTGATGAAGTTAAAATTATTAAAAAAATATTTAATATTTTTATTAACTTTTTGAAGGATTGCCTAAGCAGGCAAATTTGATTAATCCCAGTATCACCACCTGTAAATTAATACCATAACTACATCTTGCTACTTAACTTCTAGTATGTTCTATGTGTCTTCCAATATGTTAAACTGCTAAAGACCAATGGACTGTTAATTGAGACAAAAAATAGACTTTTTGTTTAATCTTTAAAACATTCAGAAAATATAGATAAGGCTCAGTGTTCTCTGCACAGCAATCACAGAGAGTTCTCTCAAATTGTATATAGTAAATGACTGATGCATATCCTAAAACATGAAGATTTATAAGGGATAGAAATTGATGCAATGTAGTTGAAGGGACTGGGACTGAGTTAAGAACTGAGATAAATTTAAGGCAGAGAAAAGGTTGGCAGAGGATGTTTGCCTACTTGCTGTCTTCACCTTTGCAATTCACTTACTATCCTAGACCTAAAGAGTTCTACAGTTAATAGGTTTTCACACCAGTAGTCAAATATATGGGAAGTAGGCAGATAACTGAACAGAGATGAGCGTATATGATGTGGAAGAATCTGGACAAACTTCGCATATTTAGCCTGTTATTTGTTTACATACTATAAGAATAGGATGAAATGTATTCTAAATTAAATCCTAAAAGAAATATGACCTACTGACTATAGACAAAAGAACTGTGTATATTGGGGCTTTAATATAAAGTTCTATTACTTCCTAAAATTCATCCTAGTTTGTGAATCTCAATCGTACCTACCAGACAGCTACTATGCTCCTGCAAGTATCATATTTAATACGTCATGGGGATGAGCAGGGAAGCATTTTGTTTTGTCAGTTTTGAGTACTTGTTCTCTGGCTGAACTATATGACCCATTTACAGTTTTGTTTTCTAAGACAGAATATACAGTACCTTTAAGAGAACAAAGGATCTCATCCTTGTTCTATGAATAGCACAGAACCTCTCACCTTTGAATTGAGTCCTTAGGGACACAAGATAGCTGCAGTCCTTGCAAGCTAGGAGATACTCACACAGCTTCTGCATAGCTGCTCCACTAAATGGTAACTTTCTTCAGGAGGTCAAGGACCTGTTTCCTAGCTTGATATTATCTGCCATGACCTATGACACAAATGTTCTGACATTTTTACAAAAATTATTAAGCTATCAATTTCCAGATGTCTGGTAGCCTACACTGCCATGAGTCTGGAAATCTCAAACAAGTAAATAGAGTGAGTCTCTATCCAAACATATCCAAACAATGTTGCTGTGAATCTGTGCTGCATAGGTGACACATCATATTTAGTAAATATGACAGATCACAAGGTATAAAGAGATTATGCCCAAGTTACCACTAGTCTGTAGCACAAGAGGGCAACTGTCTTTACCAAAGTCTCTAAGGGATGTCATCTGAACATGCTTCCTTCCAAAGAAACATACTGTAGTTGTTATAGGAACATATTTTTCAACTCTTGGATATTTCCTTTCAGAAGAGAAGAGTATCATATACTCCAGAACAGCCCAAAATTGTAGGCTTTGTGGCCATTTATCAACGTGAAAGTAAATATCAACATAACTCACCTACCTTGTTTCCCAAAGTAACTAGAAAAAACAATGTTTAAAAGAATGCTAGGAATGATTGTTAGGCTGTGGCTTAAAATGCTTTCTAGGAAGTCTATGAATAGACTGCTCATGTTGCTTTTATAACATTTACAATTAAAATTTTGATAACTAAGAATTCACTGCAGTTTCAAAGGCTAACAGTGATCCACAGCTTCTTGCCAGTAGTTCCAGTTAAGGAATCACTAGCTTGGAAATTGAGATAATCTGTTATCTAGAAATACTGCTTTTCAGACTGGGTTTGAAACACTGATAGGTCAGCTGTGGTATGCTTTTACTCCCTGTTCTGCAGATAATTAGAAGAATTTCATCTGGTGGAAGCTGACATTTCAGCACTTTGTGAGAACACTATGTTCTACAGAATGTACTTCTAAACAGGTGGTTTACATTATGAGTGCAGTGTTAAGAGAAAAACATGTTCCTTAGGTCATCAGGAAGGGAAATGTTCTAACTCAACTCAGCTGAACTCATAAAGATTCTTAAAGTCTACAGAATCTGGACTCTTTTTTTAGAGGTTTTGGGGGGAGGGAGGGTTTGGTGGGGGTTTTTAGAACTAGACTGCTTTTGAATCATTATAATAAAAGTAACTATACACTTGTGTTCTTGCATTAACTGACTCAAACAGTGATAAGGGTTGTTTAATGGAGTTGGTACTTGTATCGATCTCTCATTGCTTAAAAAGGAACTTGCAGGTTAATCAGATCTGCAAGTGTCTTTCTCATTATTTACATTGCTGAAGAGGATTAAATATTCGGGGGAAAGACCAAGGTTTGCTTTTCCAGATAAATAAAAATCAATTTGTTGTCGTTAGTAAATGCGTTAAAAGTAGCAAGGTAACAAATCCTGCATCCCTCTTGAGGATGATTTTTCAAGACAGAGTAAGCTCTGAAAGGCAGTAAAGACATGGCTGTGAACATGGTACTGTGTAGGAGGTATTGCTCACTCCCTCTTCCAGTTAATTCTTCGGTTAACCTCATTTCAAAATCTGATTTTTCATGTAATGTGCAATATTAATCTCCACAGGGGATGGACAATTACACGCAGCTGTTTCTTCTTTTAATCTTGTTTCAAATTCATAGCTTGGACATTTCTTATGCAAATTGTTTGTGTTCATGACATTCAGGTATTCTAAGAGATCTGGAGACAGCTAATGAGACTGGAAGTACATCTTGATGAGTTCCTATAATGCAGAACACCTTCACCACATATTGTTTTTCAGCTGTACTTCCAAATTCCATATCCTTGTGTTTGCATCCCTCTGACTGCTTGCAATACAAGCTGTATTGCTGACAGCCAAAGTTTCTTGGCAAACTCTTTTGAAAAGTTCCAGCAGCCATGGTACCGATTATAGTATTTGTATCAGGTTGCAAAGTAAATGGATTTATAGATTAGGGAGCGTTGAACCTGATGTGAGGCAAAGTTATAAGCAAAATTATATTCATATTTAAATCTACTTTCTCTAAAACTGTCCTACTAGCTATTCTGGAAATATTTTCCCTCTGAAAGTGTGTCTTCCTAGACTGGCAGACCAGAGATACATGATTTGTGTGAGTGTAGGTTGCTGTTCCTCGCATAGTGGGGTCTAG
Source organism: Xenops minutus (assembly GCA_035221455.1). NCBI lineage: Eukaryota > Metazoa > Chordata > Aves > Passeriformes > Furnariidae > Xenops > Xenops minutus. The sequence goes on from JAWWEE010000018.1 coordinate 20,662,993, forward strand.
TTTTGCAGTAAGGAGTATACAGTGTGAAACAGCAGAACAGGTTCTTATCTCATTCAATTGCTTATTAGACAATGCAAGTCAGAGCGCATACCTTATCAGTGTTATGTTTGTTTACTTCTCTGTGTCCATATACTGTGTAAATCTCTAAGTCCATTTGGCTGAGATTAAAATAGAAAAATCGACAAAGTGACATAGGTGAAATGCAGCTCGCACTTCGATTGTGTATGGAATAGGCTTCATTTTTGAGTATCTGAATAAACCAGATTGCAAGGAGAAAGGAAGGTGCTTGTTCTGCAGTTCATGAGCTCAATTTATTTCCCAAATTGGAAACAGGTAGAGGATTCACCCTTTTTATTGGTAACAATTAAGCAAAGACTGTTGGGCTACAGCACTTAGGAGGCTGGACTAAGTTGGAGCAAACAGCTTTACACCATGCTGCCAGAAGTTAAGGATATTCAGTACCATACAGGACTAAGACCTTAATCCAACAACCTCCACAAACAGACAGTACAAGCAAATATATTTTAAAATAAAACCATATACAAAAATATATTTAAACTTCTCCTTCTCTGATATTTGACACGAGAATTATCTGACCTTCCAATAAAAACAATGATTTCTATGATTTAACCAAACTCTCCTTCTCTCAGCTCCATCAACATCTTAGCTCTTCAATACAAAGCTAATTTTTCTCATGTTCGAAGTTCTTTGACATAGAAACATCTTCTAAAAAGTCCTAGAGACTATGCGGCTCCAGTTTTTCTTCTGCAGCATTAGGCACATGCTGTAAGGATCCTGCATGAACCACACCCTACATAGGGATTTGCCTGCCTTTCCTGGACTTGCAGTTGTCTATGACTCCCTCAGACCCGTCCTGTGCCTTCCCCTTGGGTGCAGTGGGACTATGCCTGTGACATTCAGGTCTCTCCCCTTGCCTTGTTATCACCCTTGAGTCCGAGCGCCCCTTCCCTTGGGGAGTAGCTGGTCCTGCAGCTCCTGGACAAATACTTTTGAGGTCAGAAGGTCTTGAACTATCATTTTGAAATACTCTAAAGCCAGAACTGATTGGACAGATAGCTTTTGATTAAGTTTCTATTAGGCATCTGTCTACTCACTTCCAATTTGTGAATATTAATCCTTTTACCTTAAAAATTGACTACTTAGCGATTTACCTATTATCCACACTATCAAGAGATCACCATGCTGATGTGCCTCCAGTCTTGACAGCAAAATCTCACCAAGAACTGCTTTTAACCTATCAGGAAAATTTCCTCTGTTAAACTACAAGAGCAAAACAATTCATCAGCAGTAGATATTTTGCAGAGTTCTTTTACTTTTTGAAAATATGTGGCACCTGTCTAAAAGAAATTAAAATTATTTTAATTTTATGAATTCACTTAAAAGACTTCATAGTGTATCATTGATTTTTCACTGTAATCCTTTGTATAAGAATAGACTGTTAACACTGAAGTTCCCCCTGCAAGTTTTGTCTGATGCCTCACTTTTATTCTGTACAAGACATCAGTACTATCTGATCTTTTCAAGCAAAAAGTGTTTACTGCCTCAGCCTTTAAACAGTTTCTCATTAAAATGGCTCCCATCACTTCCTTATTCTTGCAAGTGCTGTAGTTCTCCCTGGAGCTTTCACAGGTCATGGCAAGGGCAGCAGTTATCTTATTGCTTCTAGGCACCTCTGAATGAGCTCATTTTCAAACTTCTCTTAATTACTTAGGGTAAAGACAATCTTTCATTCCTTGTCCAGGTAGTGCTAGAGCAACCAGTAGGAAATCAACTTAGTTCTGATCATCCTCACAAAGTCACAAGTCACAGTGTGCTGTTGCGACACTGAAGGCTACCACCATATTGACCTGCATTAATTAGTAAGAGCATAATCAGCAAGATGAAGGAAATTATTTCCCTCAATTCATCCCTCAGAAGGTCACATCTGGAGTCTTGTGTCTGGGTTTGGTCCTTGTCAGTGGAAATCCAATATCAACAGCTAGGAGAGATTCAATAAACAGTCATTACTATGATGGGAGGGCTGGAGCACACAGAAATACAGGGGCAAGGTAGACCAAGTTCTGCTTAGCCGCATAAGAACACAATGGGGGTGAATTAATGCTACTGTTCAGAAAAAAAAATGCAGAAGCTCAGGGAAACTCTCATTCTGAATCATTCTTAGGCAGGGAGAAGTAAAAATCATGAAGTCTCTGTAGTTGCTTTACTTTATCAATGAGTGGTGAAAAAACAGTTAAGGATTTACCTTTAGTTTCCTGTTATCAAGAGGAATTGTTGCTGTAGTTCATCTTCATACACAAATGCATTTTCTTCAAACAGCAGTAGAAGTGTGTAGAATACAACAGCAAACAGTTGCATATTTTGAGTTTACAACAATAAGGACTGCATAGTTTTGTCTGCTTGTGTACATAGTGCAGTACAATGAAGCACAACACGACAAGTGGTTACTAAATACAGTCTCAGAAACAGAAGAGTTACTTCAGCAGAACAAACTAATGACACAGTAGAGCTCAACCTGTGCGGATAAGAGTACATTTTCTCAAATTAAAAACTATTTCCTCATTAATATTTTCTTAATCCAGAGAGTATATTCTTCATCATCACATAATCTGTTAATGTACATTTCTACAGATAGATTTGCCAAAAATTGTGCAACAAAAATGCAGAAAAATGTGTCCCAAAGGAAATTATTAGAATGAAGATCAATACCTTACTTAAAGAAAATAGTTACTATGATATTGATATGAAACAGGAGTGATTCAGCTATCATTTTTATTTTTAACCTGTTTGGAATTTTTATCCTCAAAATTATGAAGCGAATTTGACTTTTTGTCTTGGCCTACCTGAAACCAGTAATCTTCATAACAACAGGTAAGGCATATTATATGATTGTAGCATAAGGACATTTTCCTTTCCCTGAAGATACTCACAATGCAAGGCTTCTCCAAACAAAATCTGTCAGTACAGATTTAAGTCTAGCAGCAAAGAATCAAGACAGACTGCAACAACTAAGGCTTTTCCTCATCCTTGGCAATCTGTTGGGTTTCCTCTTGAGAAATCTACATTGGAGGTCACACATTTTCCTACTCTGCTGATCCTTCGTGACACTTTTTACAGTGACTCACTTAGCATTCCCAAGGATTTTTCATAACATTTGGAGGTAGAACACGTTAGAGAAAGCATCCTGCTCAATTCTGTACCCTAAGATTCTCTCACCTGAAAATATAGCTATTTTTCCAGCCAATTCTGTCATTTCTGAAATGCTGAGAAGAAAATACAGAGATTCTAATAATCCTACAGTTCTGTTTAAGAACTGGAAGTAAAAGGAGATGGGAAAAAAGCAACCCACTTGATTTTGTATAAATATAGCACATATAAAATTTCTGTTAATCATTATTCAGCATGAAGGGGTGGGAGCAGAGCATGTTCTGTCCTTTACATGGGTAATTAAATGTACAGGACTGTTTGTAAACAGCAATGCCTGCTCCATCACTGACTAAATTCCACTCTTCCTGAGAAGGGTTTCTTTTCACTTTATGTATTTTTAGTTCACAGCATATTTCTGGTCTGCCTCTTGTTCAAGGTTATGATCTCTGCAGGTATACTGTAGTACTCTGACTGTTGGCTATCCAAGCTGATTTATGGACCAGCTTTCATTCTCCTTTCCTTCTGCTTGTAATTTAATATAAAAAGGAAATATAAAATAGTCATAAAATAATTGATAAACTGAGATATACTAGCAAATGAAGACACAGTTCAAAAAGACAGAGGAGCAGAACAGATGATTGTCACATCTAACAGTGACAAATGCCACTTAACTGTTATGAAGTTAATACTGAGCATTACTTTCACAGCAGATGAGGAATGTGAGAATGACAACAGGTTGTCTTCTTTTGAATCTGTTAACCCATTTCCTGCCCCTTGACTGACACTTTGTTTTGAGCTAACGGGCAAAAGCTGATCTTAAAGTTCTCATTTCATGTTGGTGGTGGTTTGGGATTTTTTTAAAGAAAGAAAGATTCATTGTTCATCTTAAGAGTTTCAGTGCTCCAGATGGCTCTGTCATAATTTCAGTGCTTGCATAGTAGGCAGTAAAGGGCTTTAGAATCTGCATGCCACAGAGGCCACTGGATGGCTTTCAGGTTTAGTCCACAGGATTATACTTCATGGCATTGTCTGAGATTATAGGCAGAGAATGGAATTCAGACTAAATTATGAACAATTAACAAATTCACTTCTCAGCAGAAATTAATCAGGGCACTGGATTTTGGGATCAGCAACAAGTTCCACTGTGTCCTTCATCAATTTAGTCAAATGGTTATCTTGAAATCTGAAGACACCAAACAGATTCTATATTATCCTGCTTTCTAACGGTGACTTCCGTTAATGCCACCTGTTATATAAAGACATTGAATAGCCTGGCCATTGACAAAGTCACATTCCAGTGACCTTGCTTGGCTACTGCCCTCTCTTGAAGGGAACTTCAGCAATCATGTGTTTCACCCGCCAAACACTATTTCTCCTTACACAAAGGGTACAGAATTTCCAGTTGCAGCTGCCTCTCTTTAGATACTAAACTTATTAATAGAATCATATGCTTACTTTAAAAGCGAAAGTGTGAAATAGAACGAGCTACAAATTAGCTAGAAACAGCTAAAATCAGTTTTTCCTGTCTCGCAAGCAAATACTACCACGATGGTCTTAACTGGTGATACATAATCACTAGATAGCTCCCTGCAAAATACGGAATGCAAAACTACTGCTTACTTAAAATGAAACTGTGTGTCATCGGATGGAACAAGTCATCTTTTCATAATACTTCTGAACTGCTACTCTTTCTAACAGTGCTCTCATTTTTAAGTTATTTAATCATACCAAAACACGATGTTCCTGAAGATCACCATCTTGCAAAAAACAACACTATGCTTTGCTGCTCATTCTGGCCTATGCCCAAATCAAAACTGCCTACTCAAACTGGTAAGTATATCATGTCTTACAAATTTTACCTGATACAGCAAGCTGTTCCATATGGGCATAGTATTTATCTGTACTGAACAGGCTATATAGCCAGGACTCTTTCTGGGTTAGAAATCAGCTGCAAACCATTTAATATATTCCTCCAGTGTATTCATCCTTAATTTTTACCACAAATTTCTGCTCTCAAATATAGTGGTTCCTAGATCCTCTTTGATGATATAACTGTTAATGGATTGGTCAGTGTCAACTTGCTACTTTTTTCTCATTGGAAGATATGCAGAAAGGTAATTAATACAATGAGATTATGTAATTTTAAAAAAAAACCCCACAATATAACTATCATGAGCCATAATTTATTAATTTTTCTAGAATAAAAAAGTTTGAGAGAAATCACTATTATATTAATGGGACTTTCTAAATATTTTTAAGTAATAAAACACCAATCTGAGAATCAGAGTGAGATTAAAAAAAACATTCTTTTTTAAAGCACAGTAGGTTTTTTTGGTTTTGCTTTTGTCAATTTGAAAGGTTTATAAAGAGTTAATTTCCATTTAAGATTAACATTTTTGGTCTGCTTTTATTCCCTATAACCATCACTGCTGTGCTAATTGCACTTAGATTTTGGCATATGCCAGCGTTATGTATCAGAAATTAAACTCTTTTAACAAAATAAAAGTTTTTGGGAAATTTAAACACATTTAGAGAATTACTCCAAGTCTCTGTATGAAATTGGAGTGGAATTTGAATTATATTTTCTTATGCACTCTTCCTCTGATAAACTCCATTTCTGAAAAGCTGCACTTGAAAGCATCCATTGATATTTCTGGCTGTAATTTAGTCCCTGCTCTATTAAAAGCTGGGCAGAGTTTTTTTCTTTTTTTATTCTAAGCATTTGGTACTGTGATATGTCTATATAAGTAGCCTCCAATCAAGATCCAAAATAATTTTTACTGATATATTTTCACTGTCAGTAGGAGCAAAGATGGATATATAGACATATTTGGAGGACATATACTCCGTTGTCATATTTTGCTATCACATTTATTATGTCTTCCAGTTTCTAATCTTAAGAACTACTATGAAGAATATTCACTAGGATGTCTTATATTTTCAACACAGAACATTCAGACCAATTTCAAAACTCATCTAGGTCCTTAAAATGTAAAATGTCAATAGCCAGAGATAAGAGCTGACATTTGGCCAACCTCCTCCACAAACGGCACAGATTAGATGTAGATCAATGTACAATAAATGTCTCTTTGTCCTTCCTCCCTGTATGAAAAACAAAGCCCTGTGTTAGTGTCTTGATCCCACTTGTTTCACGTTGTTCCTAATGAGAAAACGAAATGTGTATGTTACTTCAATTTTCGTCATTTTTTCTCCTTCATGATATCTTAGGTCTATGCACATGACAAGGAATTGTGAAACAGCATCACAAGGTTTCTTAAAGCAGTATCCTTCAAAGTCTGGCCATCAGTTAATGGCTGGCAGCTCAGTCAATATGAGATTGCATCAAGAACCTATTTCCTGGAGGAGGTCAGTAGAAATGTCTGCTCTGAATGGCTAACTAAAAACTTCTACTTATCTCATTACGTGCAGAAACACACTAACTATGATTTTATATCTTCTCTTGACTGGTGGAGTGATGATCAAAACACTAATTGTACAGACTCAGAACTGACAGCACCACCTTATTTCTCCCCTACATGCACACTTTTTGGTTTTGCTTTCTGACATAGGAGATGCAGCATAGTGGCTTTTAAAGCTAGCATTTCATCTTCAGGTGATCACTGTCAGTTCATACACATATTGGTCTAGTCAGGATTTAGGTACTATAACAGAGGCCTGATTCAGCTCTCCCTAAAAAATCAATATGAGACTCACTGATCTCAGTGGAAGTTAGATCAAGCCTCAAATAGACTGGAAGAGAAATTTTCTGAAGCACAAAGGGTAGTGAGATGTAAAAGTCCCAATTCCTATTTGTTACCTTGAAAACATCTTCTAATAGTTCTTTTCCTGATGTGAAATAAAAATATAGATCAGGGAAATGTAAAAAAGCTGTTACATCCCTGAACATAGAAAATTGCTGGCTTGTTTTTTATCTTGACCTGAAGTTGCTATAAAAGTACTTTGAAAATTTCTACTGTCCCATTTAAGTTAGCTGGAACTCAGACTTTCATTTAATGGCTTTGGTAGAAAAGAAAAATCAGAGCTAAAGTGAAAAAATATGTGAGGGAGGCATTTTTTGAAAAGCTACCAAAGCAATATAGTTTAGTTGCACACCATCTTTTCATAGTAGGCTTCCCCCAAATTTAAGTACCGATCAAGTAGATTGAGTTATTGAGAAAGGAGAGTGGAAAAGAAATATTTATCATTATCATTAAAGCATTTTTCTAACTTTTTTTAATGGTTTCCATACCTCTAATTACTGTTTTGAAATTATAGTAAGTGTACAAATGCTTCTTTGCTCTCACTGAGTTGTGACACAATAGCTTGATCATAACAGGCAAACTCTTCTTTTACTTAACAGCTAAAGGTCTGGATCTTTGGCTTGGACCGTCTTTTGTCTTCTCTACACTAAAAGAAGAGTGAATGATGTCAGTTTGTTGATTCATGTTTACTACTTCATCTTGCCTCTGAACAAATATGTGTTATAAAGGAAATATATGTATTCATTGTGCCATCAAGGATCATAATTTTGCACTACAGAATTATTAATCTGCAGAAAGTGAGCTACCACAGATTTTTGTTCTTTAATTATATGCCTTGGAGCTACAAGCTCAACTAGCAGTTTTACTTTTAAAAATATACAAAGCTCCAAAAATTCACCCACTGACTAGTCTGAAGAGCCCTCAGTTTTTTAGTACCTTGAGGTAGCATAAAGAGAAGATGCAGCACACATTTTCTCAGGAGATACTTTTACTGGCAACTTCAGAAAATAAGGGAGGAAATAAGAGAACTTCACAAAGTTAAAAGGCTAATGTTGCAACCAATATAGAGCATTCCACAAAGCACTGACTTTGCACATGCTAACCCATATGACAGCAAAATTCAGCCCATTGTCTTTAAGTTACCCAAAATACTAAGAAAGAGATTAAGAGGAGTAAAGAGAGAATAAGAGAAAAATAACTATCACCAAAGAGTCCTGTGAAAATCCATCTTTCACATGGCCAAGTGAAAGGTCTCGAGCAAAAAGGGAGCATGTGATGCAGTTTTTATGTGCTTTAGCCCTCTGTAGCCACCCCTCCCAGAGGGCACTTCTGGATCACTGGCCATTCTGGGACTCTGGGACAGGGTAAGAGGCAGTGCTCCCGGTGTCAGCCCATCTAAGTCTGAGTTAGGGGCTCCAGGGGCTGATATCTCCAGGGATGCCTTTGTCTGACAGCTGCTCTAGGGTCGCCCCAGGAGGCTCTCAGAGGCTGCCATGTGGAACACGGCATTACCTCACCTCCATGAGATTCAATTTATCCCTCCCAACCCCCCCCCCACACACACACTTGAGTTGGTTCTGACCAAATAATTAATATAATCCAGTGTCTCACACATTCTTAGAGAAAAAATCCACCAGATCAAAAATAATTTTTCTATGGTCCCATAATGGTCTCCTCCTAATTTTCTGTTTCTTGGAGAAATGTACTCCTTTAAAAAATTCAAAAATTTAGCTGTTAGTGTGCATGTCACTCTTATGAATGTTGGATATTCCAGTGGATTTAGATAGCCAGAAATTATATAGCAGTAGTGTAATGCTTGTGAAGCAATGGGATTGGCCATTGGCCATTGAGACTAGAGATAATGGGATAACAATTGCAAAACTTAACGACTATCTCTAGTAGGATTTAGCTCCTTAATCTTTAGAAGGATTCATCTCACCAAACTGTAGACATTGACCATATAGATGTCTGCATCTGAATTACTTTGTCTCCACAGATAAATAGTCAGTTCTCAGTGTAATTAATATTGTACTCTTGTGGGGCATCTAAAACAGGTCAACTGAACTGTTTTACAAGTGCTTATATCTCTTGGCTAATTGTAACAGTAGTTTAGCTACTACTGCACTCATAAATGTCTTATTACAAATAGTTAGGGACCTGAAAAATGAATCTGATCTGTGACCCTCAGGATGTAATTTAAAAGATGGACTTTTGGCCAGCCAGGTGTTTTAGACTCTTCCAAGGAGGGAGGGAACAGCAGGGAGCTGTTCTAAACTCCTGACCACTACAGGAACTATTTTGAGCACTGTTATACAGCAATAAGATTGCTGTTCTCCCGGAATAATATTTTGTTTGGAAGGTTTCCTTCAGATAGATAACAGCTATCTTTCTGTCTAAGAACTAAACCCCTGCCCTGTCTCCTCAGAGGTAAAGGTTTGGAAAGGTTTTTAGAATGACTAAAGTTTTTATACTTATGAATACACTGACACAAGACAAGGTGTCTTCCTAGAAAAGCTTGTAGAATGGAATAAACCATTTCTCTGTACAGCAATCACACTGAAAGCATACATTCACATGTAGTATTCAAATGGAACATTCTCAAACCTTTTGCTTTATTAAATATTTCTGTCATATAATCAAACATTTTGGTGGCTAATCTCGAAGCAACATGACATAATCAAAACTATATACACTAATACCGCAAGATCAAGTTATTTATCAAAATAGAATATATACACCAGAATATTATTAAGGCTTCTCTGAATTATCCAACCACTCATCTTACTTTCAAAAATGTAACTCCAAAGAAACTCCAAATAAAATTTCTTTGTCCGTATGGTTTTCATTCAGTGTTCACAAATGATGGGCAAAAGCTTAACTCCAGGAGAGAAATTAGTGTTTTGTCATTGATATCTATAGCAATAGCATCTTGCTTAATATATCTGCACTTCAATAGCATACCAATCATATATAGCTTTGGCTAATATGGAAAGGAAGTGCTATTATTCCTGAGTTTTTTCTTTCTTTTTCATGCCTTTTACTTGTATCCTTCCCACTTCAGAAAACACGTAAAAGTAAAGGAACTATTTCTTCTGCGATTTCCACTTTCTTTCTCTGATAATCTTTCCTGTCATAATGCATGAGGAACCTATACCTAAATATTGATCCCTTGTGAGAACTTAAGGAAAAATATCTGAGACCTAGTTTGTTGAAATAAAATGGTTTTAGAGGAATATCTGCTTTGGTACTTCATAGATATTAAAAAAAACCAAAAAAATTTTTATTCTATTATCTAAGTCAAAGATTTTTTTTTTTTAATTGGTGAATATTTATTGTTGCTGTTATAATATCTAGGTGCCATGTTGTGCTATCCTTCTGCACACCTGACTATTAAAAAAAAAACAGAAGTGGAACACTAATTATATAGACAACAATACAGGGTGCAGGTAAACAGACATCTGAGGGATATCTGAGTTTTAAACAACCTGCCCAAGATGAGAATCAAAACACAAACCTCCAAAGTCCTAGTATACTGTTTTGACTTCCTTCCTGTAAAACAAAACAAAGCAAAACTCAACTGCCAAACTAAAACTCCAACCAAAAGAAAACCAAGAAAATCAAAAGAACACACATCTACATGACACCTGATCACCTGATAGTTTAGGGCATAGGCTTATAATTAGCCAAAGAGATAACCACTGTTTGACAACTGCTTGTTTTTTTAATAATAAAATCTTGGACAAAATAATAGTGCCTAAATAATAAAATGAGGCCTTGGGTGGATATTTCTGAGCAGGAGTCAGGTGCCATGTGAAAAGGGGACATTTTCCCAAGCCCTTAGCATTTGATTAGTCTGTCAGTGCCCCAGGAAAGCTGAGATCCTTGTGCCCAACATGTTTCTCTCTACTTCAGCTGCCTTAGCATGTGCTTAAGGTTGCAAACTGTGTGTGGGGGGAATCATCATGGAATAGGTTTCAGGCATGTTCATTCCATTCCACCCAGGGAATAGCAACTGCATTTAATTTCTTATAATTTCTGTACCATTATAACTTCTACTAGGATATAACTTCCCAGTTTTCTCTAGTTTTACCCCCAGCCATCCTTCCACAGTCAGGGTACAGAATTTCTTTAAGAACAGCAATCTTTTATTAGGCAGCTATGATATCTATGATCAGTTTCGCTTAGTAGCAGAGACTTCCAAAATAAAGAGCAAGATCATAGCTGAGGCTGTAAAAGTGAAAGAACAGTACAGTGTCTGGGGGTTGCAAGCGTGAATGGCCAACTACAGGTTACTAAAGCAATGCAGCACTGGGAACTAAATAGGGACTGGCTTTGGCAGACAACAGCGTAAATCTAACATGAAAAATTCCACATGCAGTGAAAAGACAAAGGAGAGGGGGCAAGGTAAGGAAAAGCAAGCTATACTCCTACAAGAATGGGAACAAAGAGAGGAGTTGCTCCACTGTTGACAGCCCTGGACCTCCTACAGACCTGCTGCCTGTTTGTCTCCACAGACTAACCACAATGAACCTCCCTTTCCCTTCAGTGAAGAAAGATGACAACTTTTTTTGACTTGCTATACACCAGATGTTGCAAAGCTAGCAAGTTCCAACAATTTCTTCTTCAAATCAGCTCTGTTGAAAAGTAAATTAGTGGTGTAAAGCAAATCCTACATTCCATGGCAGGAAGAAATAAGGAAAAGACATTGTAGGTCCAAGGGACTCTTCTGAAGAACTAGCATGAATTTTAAGAACTGTCATCTTCCTCATCTCTGCAAAATGCACCAGCAGCCCTCTGTTGTCCTTACCTTTCTGACAGACTGGGCAAAAAGTTTTCCCACAATGCCTGATTCATGTTCCTGTAGCCCAGTCCACAAGAGTTTAAGCCATGAAAATGAGAGCAGTCCCATAGGAGGAAGAGTTAATGGCAAGAGTGCCATAAGATCTTATGTTCATTTACCCAACTCCTCTTTTATCAATACAAATATGGATTTAATAAAGTGACATCATTCTGCTTCACTAACAAAGCCATGACTGTGTGAACTCAGTTATATAGGAATAGCAGTAATTCTGAATAGCATTTCTCAGGCAGTTAATCCGTTCAGTATTTGAATTAAAGGAGGAGCTCTGTGATTACGGCACAGATGTAACAAAATGCACATCATTTTGGTCTCAATCAACCCTCAATTAACAGAGGATGCAGCAGATAGGAAGTAATTGCACTTACTACTTTGATTCTCTGTTTTACGTTAATGCTATTGTAAGAATTCTATTAATAGGATAATTAATTTTTTTTAGTTTAAAAGATATCAAACATGCTAGAAAATTCATGCATAGAGTCTATTTATTGCCAAGTGAAAGATATTGTGAAGCAACAGAATTAACTATGCTGTTGTGAGTTAATTTTGTATAATTCGGAAAAGCCTTCAAAACCAGTTCAAAGTTCAGCAGCTGAGAGTTTATATCCTGCATTTGTAAATGACCACTTAGGAACCTTGCTCTGTGAAAAGCCTACTACCTGCCTGGGCTGTATGCCTTGTGAAAATAGAAGTTTGCTTTTGTTAAAACAAATTCTGGAAGTGAGAAAGGATCAAATCACAGCTCAGGGAATATGGATTTGCACTGTACTATAACACATCAAACTATACAATTCTGATCTGCTTTTCAGGACAAATATCTTCAGGATAACCAGCATAGAATTGCAGCTTCTGAAAATGACTCATTTTTCTTAGTGAATATGAAATCTGTTATTAGCGAATAACAGATTTAACTATACTGACTTCTGAACACCAGTTCTCCCCTTACATTTGTGGATGTTCTTTTGTTGGAATACACAGTTTTGACAGGAGGAAACTGCTAGTCTTGACTTAAAGATCACTGATTTACCACTGTTAAATTAGCATTTTACTCAATGTCTCAGTACAGTAACAAGCTCCCAATAAAAATATCTTCCAACACATATTTGTAGACAAAGCTCTGAGCACAATTTTTCTTTTTCATACCAGAGGTTTATACAATTATCAGCTTAAGCTTTAATTGGATTTAACTAATTGGTAAACAGGATTTTTATTCATTAGTTTTATACATGTATCTGTTCCTCATTTAAGGTTTAATTTAAATTCAATATAAGCAACTGGATGGCTGAGATATATTAAAAAAAAATAATAAAAAACCCAGTAAAAAGCTTTGACAAAGCACAGCAATTTCTTCCCTTTGGTATTTTTAAAGATGCTTATTATGAAATCTAATCACTTTTATATGCATATTTAATCATATTATACAAAATACACATTTCCAGAAGGTCATCCTATGAATTTGGATATCTACAGGAAAAGAAGTGCAAGAGCCCTTTAATTTGATGTCTATCAAGTCTTACATATAGTCCATACAAAGGGACTATAATGAAGAAGAAAAAAGGACCTATTGCAAAACGTGTTTATATTTTAAAAATTAAGGTGTTAAAAACAAATATTTGTATTGCTATGAACTAGTCCCACGGTTTTACAAAAGATTATGGAAGAGTGTTTAAATACTCTAGCAACTTAAAAGAATAATTATGACTATGAATAAATGATCATTCACAAGACATCAGTTAATTTCCTGCTGCAGAAGTACTGCTCTTGGAGATATGGGATATTGAACCATGAACTGAGCCCACAAATTTCCATAAAACCCACAGATAATAGTGCAGAGCTTTGGAATTATTTTAGAAGGCTTTTCAGGTTTGTCTTTACTGTATTTATAAAAAGAGTAGTGGAAAATAAAGGATGAAAGCATAGCTGACACACTCTTTTATACATTCTAAGACCTTTCTATGTACTTTAGCAAGAGTCTGGCAGTAATCACATGTGTTCTGACTGTATCCCTCTCTGTGCCTTTTGTTAAAGCACACGTGCATTAGCAAAAAAGATGTTTTACTATGATGGATTAACAGCAACATAAATTGTCCAACCATTCCCACTCATCATTTTCCTACAATGAAACAGTACAAAGTAATATCTCCTTTCCAATAAAACCGTCTGTAATTGAACATGTTAAGTGAAGATACTGATTCCATTCTACAATATTTATCTATGTGGGATGACAAGAACCCTTATGACAATGACATAATGCTGGCAATTGCAAAATATAAAGATACAAATGAAAATTGGGGAGGGGGAGGAAAGAAAAAATGCACACGAACATAAGAAAAAAAGTTAGCATAAAGTGACAAGAGCAAAGATAAGAGAGAGAAAATAAATGCAAAGAAGGAAAGTTAACATAAATTCATAGAGACAATGAAGAAACAGGAAAAAAAAAAAAAACTTGAAAAATTATCATTTTCTGAAACCCATCCAATAATTTTAGCAAATATATAGAAAATTTTCACTGGTTTCCTACAAAAATGAACATCACCTTCTTCTGACAGATGTCTGAATTTTTATGTTCAAGTGTGTGTTCTCCATTATAGGTGTCTCCTGCAGGTGAACTGGTGGGAAGGTAAACAGGAATTTGACTACTCTAAGCTGTAGCTTCATTTAATCATTGCATCTGTGCAACAATTTTGGCGGTACGTTACCAGTGACTCAAAAAGTTTTGAAATGCTTTTCATAGTAATGAGAGATCTTTTAGACACCTACTCACTCAATTAACAGGTCTAGCAAGGGTGTGAGATAAAGGCTAGCACAGATGAACCTCAGATTTTTCCATCTCCTTTTTCTTAGGGTCCTATGACTAACTTGTCTTTCAGCCAATTGTTCCTAATCCTGAAGTACATAGAAATTAATTCTTAGTGTTTTCTGATGGGCTTCCTGGTTGAAGACCAATTAATCCTTGTAAAATTCTTATGAATAATTAGGCTGCTCTTCACAGTCTTAGATTCTACTCAAACTAAGCTGTCTTCAGTTTCACTCCATTCTTTTAATGAGATTTCCTGTTGCATATAGTTTTAGCATTCCTTTAGCTTCCCCTGTTTTGACATGACATTCTTCTCCACAGGGCAGCCCTTGCAGGCAAGATACTTTACTATGGTCAAGACAGTGATAATGTTCATCTTTATCACTTGAAGATTAAGCAAATGAAAATTCTATGAGCTCATATCATGTTCTCTTGTGAAAGTCCATTGACATTCATTCCACTGCCCAGGAATCTCTGCTATAAGTAGCTGTTAGAACTGCAGTTTAAATAGGAAGGGACACATTCTGCTTAACTGTTACACTAGCTTAAATCCTGAGTAATTCCACTGAAGTCAGTGGATTTGCTCTGGATTTAATCCATTCTAACTGAAAGCAGAATTTGGCCCTTTGATTCCTGCTGCCATTGCTCAATTGTTGGGAGATTTACTATATAGGGTATGCTCTGTGCAACTAACACGTTGCAGCATAGTTGTTGATCTACTTACCAGCGGAGTAAGAGCTTTATATTTGGCATAACTGAAACTTCTGAGTAAAAATAGATTGTAGGAAATTCCCAGCTCAGCTCTAATATCAATTTTCAGGAAGCAAAAATACAGCTTTCTACAAAGCTGTGCTCGTTGAAATGGAGGTAGTTTAGTGCACAATGCTTTATAATATATTGAATACTCTGTCTGCAACACTCTAAATGGATAACATGATGATTTGATAGAAAACCTAAAAATTACCTTTCCTAATGGGAAAATGAGAGAAAAATCCAAACACTGTTGGATACTGCACAGCTGCAATTCATCATGAGAGCAGCAAACAGCTATTCTCACTGATTTCCACAGGTTTTCGTAACAGGAATTTGAAGGGGAATGAGAGGAGAAAGTGATTACCTAATATTTTATTTTAAATATATATTAAAATATGACAAATTATTTGATAGGCTTTATGAACAAGGGACAAATGAAAGACAAATGAAAGTGGGACAAATGGGGAACTTATAGGAAAAAAATAGAGCAAGACAGTATAAAATATTATTATAGCAGCAGAAAATCTTGATAATCACAACAACAAAAGATTGGTGAAAATCTATACAGAAAGGAATTAACATAGTCTGGGATTAAATTTTCTCCTGTCTACACTGCACCAAGTTTACATATGCGGGCCAGTTTTACTTCAGGCATAGAGAATGGGGATTTATTTCAATTATACAATTTCCTTTGTACAATATTTAAACATTCTAATCAGCACAAAGGGAAATTACATTAAAAATATTAAATATATTCTTGACTTTTCTTAACGAAAGCCACAGGAATTCATATATGATTCGGAGACAACTGGGAAAGATCTACTAGTATGTTAAAATAGAAACAAGCATACATCAGATTTACTTCTTCCTAACCTATGCAGATCTCACCAGAAAGAAAACTGACAGTATTTCTCTAGTGAATTGTAAAATTTTGGAAGCTAAATGTGTATACCTATGCATACCTGTATATATACATCTTCCTCTGCTATTTTGTATTTACTATTATGCAAAATCACCACTTTGCTCCCTCAGCACAATTTGTGCTCTTTAAAACCCTAACTCCGTTCTGAAGCTGTTTCATGTTTGTTTTCAAAGACTTCTTGTAAAATATTGGTGGGCTGTGAGGGTTTTTTTTTTTGACAGTAAAAATAAGAAACTACCTTTCCATTTGGGTTAGAACTGAGATGAAATGAGGAATGGCTGCCACCAAGCAGAAAATTTTCTCACTTTATGTGTGCCAGTTAATTACGACACTTCAGAGGCGCTTCTGAAAGGATAAGGCAAGCTGCATAAATTTAGCTGTAATCCAGGCAGGCAAAACTAATTTGCAGGGGATGGCCTTATCTAGCTGCTGCAGCTTTCTCAGAAAATTAACCTTGGATATTTGGGCCCAATTCAGAAAGTGTTTGATTTTTTTTTTCCTTTCCTGCTCTGCATAAGAGAATTTTAAATTCAATACAATACCTGACTTTTAAGAGGCACTATGAATGCTGTAGGCAGTTCAGAGTTATTACTGACAAGCAAAAAAATATATTTATATACGTACATATATATGATTGTCCTTCATGCCCATTATCCTGCCTTCTTGCCTGTGCATCAGAGGGTTTATCACCCTATGTATGGGTTGGGGGGGTCTTTGGATTAACAGAAGATGCAGCTCATTTTAATGTACTTAGAAAAATTCATCAAAGTTCATTGCAGAATAAGTCATGCATACTGACTTGTTCATTCCGGTGGAAATGAAGAAATCCCCATAAAAATGGAAGTTTAATGAAGTGTTGGAGCAGAGTCCTGCCTGTCATTCCAATTACCACTGATTTAGAATTTTTTCATGATACACCACTATTAATTGCTCTTACTCAGCACAATCAAAAGTTTACCTTAGATTTCACAAGCTTCACCAGTTCATGGATGAAAGATTTAGTTAATAAGTGCTGCCAAATCCACCTTAAAAGCTTCAGGCATAATACAAAATATAGGAAGTGTTACTGGCTCCTTAGAATTTCACAACTATCTCACTAAGACTGCCTTTTATTTTACCTAACAGCATTAAGGAGTTCACAGTAGGATCCCACCTCTGCCCAGGCAATATTCACTCTAAGAAAACATGAAAGCATAATCCATGTAACATTTTGCTTCCATAATTTAACCAGCTTAAAGCCACTGGATTTTTTGTGGACAAGACAATTTGTGGTCAAATCTGATCACCCAAAAACATGTTTAAGGTTATTTGGATGAAAAAGTTCTTTCAATATTTTTAGGCATATGAATCACACTTTCTCCTATTTGCAGATGTAGATATCTGCTTTACAGACACTCTTTTCAGTCTAAGCTTGATGACTAAAATAGGACCACAGAAAGGTAGTATCTTTTAGGTCACTTCACTGACTCTTGTCTTCACTGACAAGTCTTCTGAATTTAAGACAGCCAAATTCATACTAAATTAATCTAACCTCTAGTTAAAGCCCATTAACTGTTTTGATGTTCAGCAGTATGTTAATTATGACAATCTTTTAAATACATGCTCCGTTGTTATTCTGCTTTGATTAGGTGCTTGAAAATACAGCTAGCTTTCAACAGGATCTATAGATTTTAAGCATATAATTCTGAACAGTCCTATCCAGTGTAGAAAATTGCATGGCAATGCAATCTTCATCCTTGCTCTGAATTTTGCCAGATTTTAACAACCAAGGGCTGTTTATGATCAATGAAACACAGGCTAATTTAGCACTGCCCTTCCTCCCATTCAGCTTTAGTATGCCCCAAGACACCTTTTATTCTTGCATTATGTCAGTACAATTTTATGTTAGTGTCAAGATAATGAGTAACTGTCACTTGATCCTGATTTTGGCCTTCAAAGCAATAGTAAGATTTCTTGTAAATATAAATGCCAACATAACCATGCCATAATGAAAGACTTGTCCTTTCATTATTGTAATTGTCACTGTCATTATTATTTTTATTTTTATTAGTGCTTAATTTTTACCACTGCAAAAATTTGCAACGTGATAGCAACTATTCATTTACATAAGTCAAAATGGTGGCTGGTACAGCTTGCACTCAAAGAGAAACATTACTTGAAAGACAGAATGTGGACAGTTAAATGTACAGGTAAGTACAGACTTTTTCTTAGGGAGCACAAAAAGAGGTTCAAATCTAAAAGTTCATCCTTCATCTACAGGCAAAGACGAAAAGTAGTAAAGCTTAGGTATGGGGAAAAAAAAATGGTGCACACAACTATCAAGAGAAAGCATAAAATGAAAAATTACCAAAGCATCTGACCAGCAAAGCACAGCAAACTTTCTTCTTTGAAGGCAGTTTTTGCAATTATATTCTTAAAATAGAGCTTAAATTGCTTCAGTTTCTAAAAGTATTTCTTCTCTCTGAAGTTTTATATGATGTTAGTCAATATATCTCTTGAGTGTGCAGATATTTCACTCAGAGAAAATAAAGAACAGAATCAAGATGCAAGAGAAAGAAAGATGTTGAACTTTAGAATTTTCTTGCCTCAGTCTTTACCAAATACTCACAGATTTTCTGATTCAGTAAGATGCCTTAATTTCTCAGGTTTTTATTAAGTTGGAAACAAAAACATAGAACCAGATATTCAGTTGAAGTGGGAATGTTACTATTAACATACAGAGAAACGAAGTAACTGGTTCATCACACATGCTTGAAAGTGTCCAGAGCAAAATATCAGTGTCAGTGATGGCTCATATATTACCCCTTTGCTGTGTAAAGAGTAGTCAGGGTTTGTGAAATTGGTTTTATTAGATAGTCAGGTGACTTATGGATAGGGGCTTTACATAGGTATTTCCAGATTTATGGACTTCTGTAGAAGTTAAAAATCAGAACCTACACAAATGTTCGTATTGAACACTAATTTACATGAGCTTCCTTTATGTGGAAATTCCTACTCTTTGCATGGACAGTATAATCTTGGAAAATTGCCTCATGTTGCTAAAAATTACACCTAAAATGTAGTTCAATACTGCCAGGCATCTCCTAAGCTACAAATGTAGTCTTACACGACAATCAATGGAAAAAAGAAGCATCTCCACTCATATGTGCTCACTGAGATAAATCTGTTGGTAGGTTTATGGTCCTCTTTTCTTTCACCACTAAGAAAAATTCTCAGTTATAAATTTATCATCCAAATAACTGAAATTGGTATATTGAATCATAGCCTAAACACTCTTTGCTTTTCGTTACATGTCAATATCGGACATGTTACTTATCTTTCTCTTAGCGAATGAAAAGTCAGGGATCAAATCACTAAAAAACACTAGGAATGATCAATACTCATGAAGTTTGAACCACAGACGAAAGAATTCCATTAATATTTACCCATGGTCACAACTGATTATAGGGTTTCATTACTAGAGTCTTCAAGACAGGACATAATAGCACAGAGATCTAGTGTAATTGGACTAGTATTAGCATTAGTCACTATGACAAATAAGTCCAGCTGTGCTGATAAAAAATGCATGTTAGAATCCAGAACAACCAACATAGCATTTATCAGTTTATGAGTAAGGAGAGTAACTACAAATCTTAAGTTTATGAATCTTAAAACACATGTTTACATGTCATTTGGAAAACTCAAAAATATGGCTAAAAAACAATGGGAAGTGTATCTAATGTGAGGAAAATTTGTCTTAGTGGTTACTGTACAGAGAACATTAGGCTTGGAATCTTTTCACTTTGTAGGATTTTCACTGACTTGAATTGGTAGAAAGAAGGGTTTAAAATTAATATTGATTGCATTGTTTACACATGTACTCAAAAACTAGATGAAATGGGAATATTTTTTTAAATAGCTCTGATTTAATACATTCAGGGGATTTCCAATAATCTAAAGGGGAAAATTGGGATTAAAAAATAGAAAAAAAAATAAACCAAGTGAAAACAAAACAAAATAAAACAGGGGAAAAAAACTAATCACCACTTAGAACCTCAGGTCAGGACAGATATATGGAATATAAGACGCTGTTTAAGTGGTCAGAGTTAAAAAAAGGCAGTCAAAAGGAAAAATATGACAAACTGAGTTATAATAAACTGCTTAGTAGTTAAAGGTGTAAATGGAGCCCAGTCTACCAGACTTGGTAAAAAAAGGTAAATTAAATTTGATGTAAAGCTATAGATGCTGTTCAAGGAAGAAGTCAGATTATAGCAACAAACATTTACAAAGGATTGTGGAAATTAAGGACAGATTCTTAGTAAAATCAGGAATCTACATTTGCAGCTTATGCAAAAGATTTATATTGTACTGTTCACATGCACTTATTTTTTTCTATTCAGGTATGCAAATTCTCTATCTATGCGCCGTGGCCATGTGGATTTCCCACAAGGCAAAGAAGATGTGAGCGTGCTTTGTACAGATAGAACCAATAATGCAGCAAATAACAATTTATTTTATTCTTTACCTCTAACTCTTTTTTGGTCCAATGGAGGGGGAAAAAGACTAACTGAATAAAGGACTTACATTTTCTTCTTCATTCTAATTTTACTTCTTCTTCCATTTATTTTTCCATATTGCAATATGCGAGCTGCCAATAAGGATATTAATTCCCTGAATAAATGACCTATCAGTATTTCTCAGAAAGAATATGAAAAAACAAGATTTTCTTTATTTTTTTATTCCAAGAATTACAAATCTACCCATTATTTCCAGTTATTTTCCTTTCAGATTAGGTTTATTTTATTTCCAGTAAATCCTTTACACAGACATTTAGCATTCACTCTTTTTTATCACTCAGTCTAGTCTGTGGTAAAGGCAACTTTGCTAATGAAATGTCAAAACACCAAGTGGTTACTTTTTAATTTAGCCCAAGGTAGAATGCTGTAGTTTAGAGCCAGTGACCCATTGCTAAATTCAATTTCCCAACTGTTTAATTAATTTATGTATATAATTTAATGATATTTAATTTGATATGCACATTCAAGATGTAGTGTGTGTATCCATTTCTAAATAAAATCCTGAGTAAATTACTAAAAATTACTAAAAACTGGAGCAGATAATAACTTTTCAAAACCCATGACTTTTTTTTTTTTCATGGGTGCTGGTGATGGATACTTTGGGTCAGTATAAGACTTGTGGTTATGAAAAAGAATCATCAGAATGCTGGGAAACCAACAGAAAGCAATATGTGTGTTCATTATATTAAGCAGATAAGGCATTCAAAGGATAACTGTGTTATGTATTACAATCTCATGAAGGACTCTGGTTCTGTGGTCTAGGACCATGAAGGAAAAGGGATGTTTTTTGTATTGGATTAACCACAAGTAAAATAGTGAATAATGGAAGAAAATTCCACACCACTCTGTGTGTTAGAAAATAAAATCACATGAAGTCAAAAAAGTGATAGAATCAGAGAAAGGCTGGTTAGGCTGGTTTTATGGGTAAACAGTATTTGTTACATCCTAGGAGTACCAAGAAGTATCCTTTGTTACAATAAAGGCTTATGACTCATGACCCCAGTTCTGTGCATGCACCTTACAGCAGATGATCTGGATCACAGACGTTTTGAGTAGATACAGAGACCACAAAAAGGAAGGAACAAACAAATCATGTCTCACCCTCTGACTATAGTGAAAGAGAAGATTAAGCCCTCAACAGGGTTGCAGTCTAACACTTTAACTACAAGATTCTGCTTTCCCTTTTCCAGAAAAAGAGGCAAAAACTCCAAAGAAACAACCTGTAATTATGATTTCTACAGACTCTCTGGATATAAAATGAAAAATCTAGATATCCAAAGAAGGAAATCCTGAATGAATTTGAGCAGTTTAGCTACTGATGTAACATCGCAAACAGCAACACATTCAAATGTCAAATATACAGCACAGCTAGCCTGCTAACCCAGGACCTCACAACACTTTCATAGGCACCAAGAAACGTACATTTCATCTAGATGCCCTCTTGTGAGTGAAATATAAGAAGCTTTACAAGTCACAGAGACTTGGGCAAGGTTTACACTAAAAACATTAATTGCAGAGTTAATGAACCACATTATTCTTCACTTTTTGGTCAGCATTGGGTATCTACATTGCAACATGCCTTAAGAGCTTCTGTTACTAATGCCCATTCAACTCTTCAGTGTAGGAACAATGTAAGAACAAGATGATCTGAAGTGGAATTATCTCACCTTCTTTTAGACATTTAAAAGTTAGACATCTAAGTCTGAACTCGAGAGAAACTGACACCTCTAGAGGGCAATTCATTTGACCTATCTCAGATGCCTATTTTAGTCAGAGATGAATCACCCTCTAGAGATACCTGGATTTCTCTACTGACTATAAAGGAAGCCTAGGGCAAGCAGTTCAGTGCTAGACTTCCAACTTTCAGACATGTAATTTAGAAGAGATGTATCCCACTCACTGTAGTGGTAAGGTTCAGTTTCCACACTTAATCACTTATGCTGTTTCAGTTTCATAATATACCCAAGAACTCATCTCTAAGTATTCATCATTTGCTTTTTTTAATTTCTAGTTTGGGTTGTTTGCTTCTTCCCAAGTACTTACTGCTTTTAATTGTCACTCATTTTCTCACTGAAATTATTCACTTATAGAAAGTTCATTGTAACCTCTTTATATTTCACCTTCCAAAACAGAAATCTCAGTGATAACAGCCAGAACACAAAATAAAATTACCATGTTTCATCCAGATGTTATTCTTTCTTAAGATTTTCTTTTTGCTTCTGAGATGTCTAAAGCGTCACTTTTCAGGTCGCTATAATGAAAATAAATTACTGGTTTTTTGTTTTTTTTATTTAGTCACTGATTTAATAAGATGGTTTATTTAACTTTGTATGTGATATGAATTCAATCCTTAGAAATTATTCAAAACATTCAGAAAACTAGAACTAGTGCTTGAATTGGACATAAGCTTCTTCTGATCTAGAAACCTGACATTCTCAGACCAATTTTCTACTAGCGTAGCTCCATTGACTTCAGTACAATCTTTGCAGATGTAACAAAAGAGACTGAAAAAAATAACCCTAGGTTTTTGCTAGACAGTAAATGGTTGCAATTGTTTATATTATTTATTTGTATATTCTCCATTTAAAAAATAATTTACTTGTTTTTTATTAAAAATCATTTATGTTTGATTCAATATAAGTAGACATTTCTGCAGTCACTTGCTAATAGTAACACAGATTTGTAGGGGGCTTTTTTCTTTGACCAATGAAAAAAGTCTGTGTTAATCAAGTGCTTCACAGAGCTGTTAATTGATATAAGCAGCAGCTTATGTTCCCTCCATATTTAAATGGAAGTTTTTTTAAATAATCATGCAGCATGTCTTGAAACTTTTACTCTAATCATGAGTTCTTTTATTAAAATATATATCCATTTATTTTAACATAACTTCACTTACTTCAAACATTTAAACAGATTCCTAATGCTAAGGTCTTATAACACAGATTGAGTGCAATCAGCATAAAAATAATTTGACAGCCTTCCACATTGCTAAGTAAATGAGGCGTAACCTTGAATATGAAACTTAGAGGCTGGTGATTTCTTTAGCCTATATTAGAGAATTTATGACACTTCCTTTGGGAAAGCAAAACTGTTCAGGAAATTTTATCCCTTCTCCCATAGGCACAGAAATCTTTTCTTATTTATACATAGATTATCAGCATGAGCAGGTGTTTCTCATTCTCTGTAGGAGTCAGAACTGCAACAACAGAAGTAAAGTTTGTGTGAGAGAGTAAATTCTGGGAACATTTTTCAGTTATTTTTCATGTCCATTGCTTCAACTTGACTATGTCAAATAGTGTCTACTATTTTATGTCCTATTGGTTATACTGCAGGCTTAATCCTAGAAATGGTGAACAGTATCCAAGTACACATGACTTTTCCTTCCAATGGACTTTGCAACAGAAGTCGATTGTAATTAATCACCATGAAGCCATTTCCCATGGCTTCATGTTTTTTGTTCAAGCATTGAGTGCTTGAAACAAACATTTAGCAGGTGGGAGAGGAAGAGTTCCTATGACTTGGTAGGGAGCTGTTTTGGCTGGGTTTGACCCTTTATTTCTGTTAGAGAAACACACTGGATTTGCAACAAGATGTATAAACATGTTCTAAATAATGGATATTTGTGTAATCCTATAATTTATAAATGTGTAAATAAATACTGCATGTATTTAACAAGACTGTCATAAATGTACATTTAATAAAGCTTTCCAGATATAAACCAATGTAAGAATTACGTGCAGAAACTTCAGTTTTGTTAAGGTATTGCATATCAAGAAAAGATGCCACCAAGATAAGCTGAAGGTATGGCAGCCCATTTTAAAGGAGCACTCTCAGGACCAGTGGCCATTTGCTTGGGAAAGCAGTTAAGTCCAAATCTAAAGAACTTAAATCTGAGAGAATGTTTTGTCTTTAAGTAAAACAGACTTATGCATAGTTTTCTTGTTATTTAAAACATGCTGTTCTGTTTATGTATTTTCCAGTAACAGTCATTATATACCACGGATGAAAATTCCTGCAAACAGAAGTCTGGGTGTTTCTTCCCAGATGAGTCCCCAAAGTATGAAATACAATTTTCTTTCTCTCCAACATTAATGGTGTGCTACATATTGGTATCATTTCAGTAAAAATGATGAAGATTAACTGATATCTCGTTCCAGAGATACCCTGTTTATCTCCTAGGAGTTTCAGTGCAGTAGATTCTGTTCCCTACTTTCTGGATGAACATGCCTGCAGAAGGACTTAATCTAGTTGCAGTAGTTCAGATCAGTTTTAAGTGCAACTATGCAGACAAACACCAAAAATAAAAGAGCTAAAAAATTTCAGTTCTGGGCAAAAGAATGGGGAAGCTATTCAAAAACATGAAAGCGAGAAGATACACAAATAGTGTTGTGACAGTGACAAAATGAAGCAGTATTTTTGAATCATTGCATACTCACTTATTAGTAGAAGTGGAGAGAAAAATCTAAAAAGACTTGTCATTGCTTCATCTTGCCATTTTAAACATGATAATTGCACAGTAATTTATCACTGTCTCACAATTAAAAGTAAATCAAAGTGAATTTATACTCAACACAAATGTGTCAGAATTTTGCATCAAGCAATACCTTTTTCATTAGATGAAAGCAGATGCTGGCAGGAAGCCAAGTAACAGAAAACTACTTAAGACAAAAGCACTAAAAGAAATGTGAGAATACGATCATCAAATATATTATTTATTTCGATTTATCATTTTATGGCACTTCTTGCTTCTATTGCACCACAACAGTTTGAGTTTGATAAGTCAGGAAACAAAAGGCCTGCTTAAAACTCCATATACCAATGACACTTTTTGGAGGTTTCCAGATACAGCTCAGTGGTATTTATTACTTTTTTGTTGACTTGCATGTTTTACTTGCATATCTGTGTTACCATATCCCTTCAAATCCTTGAGGGCAATACCCAAGTGAGAAAGCAATCCCAAACAAAGTGCAGAAACTTGGAAAGCAAGGGAAATGTTTGTGTATCTGTGGTTGTCTGCACAGAACTTGTGTGCTCTTATTCTTTATTGTATCTAGAGAAGATTGTAACACAATATTTACATATTTGTGTATGGTTATTTAACCTATGCATAGATACAGTTAAAGATGATTCCGATTTTTTTTGTCTTATCTCTTTTTTTTTTTAACATCAGTATGACCTCAGCAAAGGAATGTCTTTGGTTTCTGTGCTTAACAATTTTTCACTTACTGTAGGCAGATTGAATAACTAAATAAAATCTTCAGCTGATATTTGTCTTTAATCTCTTACTAGAAGGAAAGGATTTTAACAGATTAGGAAACTTAAACTGTTAAATCATGTAATATTTTAAGGCAATAAAATAGATTCAGAATTTTCCTCCTGCAGTTTTGTTCAGGCCACTCCTATGTATTAGTCTCTAATGCAGAAGAAAAACAATAGTTACTCTCTCAGTGTTACTCTTTCCTACTTACTGAAGGATGCAGAGGGTCTATTTGGGGCAAAGAAAACATAAGGTAGGTATAGAAAATAAGTGGATAAAAGTAGGAGGGTATGGAGTAACATGGTGGAGGGAGATACGGTTGGGGTCTGCAGATGTGTGAATTAGCCTCTCTACTGAATAAATCAGAGGATTTTGGGGGACAAAATCTCAACTGAAAACTATATTAAAAAGCCTCACCTGTTAAATTTGTTATTTCTAAATTCTTGAGTGTCTAACTTGGCATTCTTAATTGCTGTTTCCTGTATGGCATTCATAAAAAATCACTATGCTATTAGCTATAACAAACCAAACACAGTAATACATTTTAGTTTTCTTTTAGTCATATAAAGATAAATACATTGCAAAATGTCTCTCTGTGGGATAGATAAAATACAAATTTTAAATACCGGTGCTTTTTCATGTTTTTATGAGAATGTTTGATGAGGGAGTGGGGTATAAAGAGAGAAAACAAATGGGCTTTTTTTTCTGCATAGAAATAATTAAAAAAAAAAAAAAAAAAAAAAAAAAAAGACACACTACCTTAACAGAAGGTAACACAAACACTTCCTCAATTAAATTCATAGAAGTGAAAAGTAAACATCCTGAACTAAAATAAAATACAAAAACCAAACAAACAAACAAACCTAAGGAGAAATGTTTGTCTACATCTATAAATGAAAAAAAGAAAAGAAGAGTGAAATGAGATGTGACTGCTTCTGAGCACAGGGATTTTTAGGCAATACATTCATTTTCTATAGTTGTCAGAGAAGCAAATGTTCCAGAAATATGGGAGTTGAAAAATTATCCATCATCTCTCTTGGTGAAAGAAGACCTAGCTAGAGGATGAGATACAATGAAGGCATAAGTTGACAGTGTGGGCAAGGTCACATTGCTGTGCCATTTCAATAGCCAGGCTGGGCAGCTTGTCTTTTCTTTTACCCAACATCTTAAGCACTGACCATTCAAGTTTGCTTCTTACTATGACTCTCTGGTTAGTATACAGATGACATTAAGAAGCACCAAACTTCTGAACAGTAGTTGGAATAAGGCCTTCTGACACAGTCAAAGCTTTTAAATTAAAATAGTTTGTTTTTTTCTAAAAGCGGTTTTTCAATTTAATTTTTTTGCTTAAATACTTTTACTTGAATTTAAACATAAAATTCAAATTTCAAATAAAAAATATTGTTGATATGTATTTGAAGTGAAACATTTCTTGAAATTCTATTAAAATTAAAAAGTAAATGTCTCCACTTAAAAACATTTTCTGTTTTTTTCACAAAAGGTACTATTTAACATCAGGCCAAAGTTCCAGCTTCAAATGACTTTTCAAGAACATTATGCTACTTTATAATCTTTTTCATCAAATGTGATCTGTATAGATAAAATTTTACCAATGAGTGAATAGTAAATGTTAAAACAAGAGAGTGATAAAATGAAAACAGAATATTATTCATTTTCTAAACAACAAATTCCTGTACTAAGTTTCCAGCGTGATAAGGGAGAAGCTGCACCCTGGTGATTGATGTTGCATGGATAAGCAGCTCTGTTTGCTGCTTATCAGTTTCCATGAGGAAGATTTGAGACCAGAAGCACAACATTCACATGCATTTGTTGCATTAGTTATGCAAGGCAAGATCCGGACGCATAGCAGCATAGTTTAAGAGAGACATGGATCTCATGGAGCATGTCCAGCAGAGGGCTATAAAGTTGATTTAGGGATCTGGATCATCTCTCTTATGAGGAAAGGCTGAAGGAGTTGTGTCTGTTCAGCATCAAGAAGAGAAAACTGAGAGGGGACCTCATCATGTCTATGTTTCTGAAAGGGGGATGCCAAGAAGAAGGAGCCAGGCTCTTCTCCATCATGCCAGACAATAGAACAAGAGGCAACTGGCAGAAATTAATGCACAGGAAGTTCCACATGAATATGAGGAAGAATTTCTTTACTTTATGGGTGACCAAGCACTGGAACAGATTGTCCAGAGAGGTTGTGGAATCTCCCTCACTGGAGGTGTTCAAGAACCATCTGGATGCAAGCCTCTGTAATGTTCTCTGGGATGGCCCTGCTTGAGCAGGGAGATTGGACCAGATGATCCACTGTGGTGCCTTCCAACCTGGCCCATTCTGTGATTCTATGGTATTTTAATTAGCGGTATAAATTCTCTCGTAATGGGTTTTTTACAAATAGAACTAAACTCAAACAGTAAATATCTAAATTCTGTTTTTCCAGTCTCCAAAAATTTCAACTGTGAATAAAATGTACTTCAAACTTTATAGTCATTATTGCTTGAATAAGTTTCAGCTACTTATTAGTTTATTAAAGTACTGAATCTTCTGATTTAACTCAGGTAATTGTACTTAGAATGAAGCTGTTGAAGCATTTGAGTATGAATTTCTCCCATGAGCAAGGATTACAACATTCAACCTTTACAAATTAGCACATTTTTGGTTTTTGGTCTTTGCGCTGTTGAAACATAAAGATAAATTCTTCTCAGAAATAAGAAAATATACTTGCCTGAACAGAGCTATATTGTTTTAGCATGTATTTGATAGCTGTGAATAATATTAATTCTCACTGGCAAAGCTAGACACTGTATGCTTCATAAGGACTGCTGTGGTATTCAAAAGTGATTTAAATAGGATCACCCAGAAGCTGATAACCTCATGGGTGAGATTAGCTGCTGTTAAATTCACAACTGATACCCAAACTGCACTTTCTTTTTATGCACTTAGAATGAATATGGTTCATTTCTTTTTTCCTGAGTCAGAAATGGCAAAGGAAATATATGGTCATATTGTCTTCCTTACAAATGACTTTTTCACAAGGTGTAAGAATGCTTTGCAAATGCAAATAAAGATGCAATTATTGTAGTATTCACCTAGAAAATAGTGTATGGCATTGAACAAGGTAAATCCAATATGCATATGACAAAACCAGGAAGAGTAAATATTATTTCTTATGAAAATTTTCCCAGAAAAGAAAATGGCAATTTTATTTAGGTCAGGAAAGTACAACAGTGTATGTGGGATATACTCAATCTGTAAGATCAAGTTCAACATGCAGAAAGACATTTCAAACAAACATCGTGTATTGGAGATTTATCATTGCAACAAGCAAGTTCTATGTTTTAAAGCAGTATTTTCTGGAAAGACAAATAATAATTATTCTCAATATATTATGTCTTAATAGCAACTCCCCTGGCTGTTCTGTATTGTGTCAGGCCTAATAAACATGAAATATCTAGATTTTCCTGACTGCAAACTGAGGCATTCTCATCACAAGTACCTGGAATACCCAGTAATGTCTAAATACATGACAATAGACCCCTGCTCCTTGGCCAGCATCCTGCTGGTCTCAAACTTGTGTGGTTCTACCTCTCACTACTAAATGGAGGTTAGACGAAATCTTGAATTTAAACAATGATAATGTGTTATGGTTTAACCCCAGCCAGCAACTAAGTACTACACAGCCACTTGCTCACCTCTCCACCCCATCCCTGGTTGCATGGGGAAGAGGATCAGGAAAAGAGGGAAACAGCATGGGATGAGAAAAGAACAGTTTAATAATTGAAATAAAGTAAAATAATATAAAAGAATACTAATAATAATGATGATAATAATATTAATAATGATGAAAAAGGAGGCAACATAAAGAGAGAAATAAAACCCAAGGAAGACAAGTGTTGCACAATACAACTGTTCACCAGTTGCTGACTGATACCCAGCTCATCCCCCAGCAGTAATCAGTTCCTCCTAGCAAGCTCCCCCCAGTTTATATACAGAGCATTGACATTCTGTGATATGGAATATCACCTTGGAAGTTTGGCTCAACTGTCCTAGCCATGCTCCCTCATGACTTCTTGTGCACTACCTCATTGTCAGGGCATGGGAAATTGAAAAGTCCTTGACTTAGGGTAAGCATTACTTAGCAACAACTAAAACATCAGTGTGTTATCTACATAACTCTTACACTAAATCCATAAAACACAGCAGCTGGAAGAAAATTCTACGCTTCTACCAGCTACTGGAACTAACTCTATCCTAGCTAAAATCAGGACATAATGAAAGATTTCTTCATCTAACTTTGCTTTTAGAACCTTTCAGACATTTAATGAAAAAGGGATAGGTAATGTGGAAAAGTTTTGGTCATTAATGCCTACCACTACTGTCAGTTGTAGATTAATGTGTTTATACTCATACAGAAATAAATTAGGGCTATTGCTTTAGCTTTGCTTAGCAGACTTGCTACAATTTTATTCCAGTTTGATATTTCCTGGTTTTAAAGTTGTCATCCAAGTGTGACATCATTTTCCTGTGTCTTTAAATTAAAGCTGGTAACAGAAAATACTTTTCCATCCAGTTTGTTCTCAAACCTTCTTGAGTACTCACAGGAGGTTTTTCTCTGTATAAAGTGATGTTGAGCCAAAGTAACAGCTCTCATGCCAATTCTCATCTTTCTGGCTGCTCAGATGAAGTGAAAGGATTTCCCTGCAGTGTTTTGTCATAATCAGATCATCTAACAATTGTTCCAATTTTTTTATAAAAGGTTGTTTTCTCCTCCTAATTATAATTAGCCATTTGGAATTCCTCTGAATATGTCTTAAGAAAGTATTTTCTTAAGAAATAACCAATACCTATCATTTCCACTTTTTCAATTAGGTACTTCAAATATTGTAGTAGCAAAGTGTGTAACACCACCTCTAGTTACAATTGACTTCTTTCTTTTACAAGGTCTTATATTCATTTCTTTGCAGACAAAGGATCAGATGGACAGAGCATCAAGAAGTGCATTTGTCTCCTTAAATCAATAGTTGGGGGGAGAGGGAGGAGAGAGAGAGAGAGAGGGAGAAAGAGAGGGAGAGAGAGAGAGAGAGAGAGAGGGAGGAAAACAAAGCAGAAACCCATGAATCTCACAGGTCCATAAGGTCCATATCTGCTGCTGGGAAAGTCAGCACTGCACTGCATTTCAGAGGGGCTAAGTTGATTTATGCCAGCTGAGAACTTGGTTTGGCTCTAAAAGCTGAATGATCAATGTCAGTGTACTTGGGAAATTTTCCTTAAATAGCAGCACAGGTGATATAAGGGGACTTAGAAGAGCTTTCATTCAACTCTGTCATCTCTATAGTCTCTTACTACCTGACAAATAATCACTGCAGATACACTTTTCACTTCATTTTCAACACATCTCAAAAGGAAAGCATACGCCTTTTCTCCCAATGTGCCTGAGAAGTAGAAAATACTGAGTCAGAAAAGACAGCCAAAACAAGCTGAATAAATGATTACATATAAAAGTTTATTTTTTATTTTCATTAAATGAGTGGAAAGCTATAAATCCCAACCATCAATAAGGCTTTGACTTAATTCATCACTGTACCACTTCAGCTGCAATTCAGTACACTTCCACTAGAGTTACAAGAAAGCTACATCACCATAAATTCATACTAAACCATTCTTTATTTAAATCCTCTAATATCTGCCATCTCTATTCTTTACATGCCTACTGAATTTTGATACATATTATGAACTTTTGTTTTACTGTGTAGATATAGATGCAGACATATACTGTGCCCTTCTGTGGGTCTGTACACATGCTTGATTATATACACACTATCTGTGTACACATACTGCAATAGGCTCACTGTGAGCGCAGGTTCTTATCAGATAATTGCTCAAGTGTAAATTGCTTCCCATGTCATATTTTATCAGGTAGCTAAGGATATTTAACATGCTCTGAAGCTGCCTATTTTTGTTTCCACATTGTGAGTCTATAATATATCCTTTTTTTTTTCTTAAATACTTAATGCTTTATGTGCTGCAAATAAGTATTTAATTTGCACTTCAGTTAACAGACATTTATTTTACAGTAAGACTCAATTGACTGCTACAAGGACCTCTTTTATGATTTAATCCACTCACAAGAAAATTCAGTTATATCATAATATCCTCAAAATTACATCAATAATACATATAAAATTAATATATTATTAGCAATGAAATATGGGGGTCTAAGTGACATGAAATAAGTTATGTAGAGAAAATTAGCCATCAATTAACATACTTTCTTAATGTCAAAAAATATTTAAATTAATTTAATCTTTCACTAATTAATTCAAATCAGATTTAATTTCTTGGTTTATGAGACAACTAAATTTCTAAAGAAGGCTTTTAACTTTTCTGTGTGAGTAGTGGAAAATAGCTATACCTACAATACATACACATTTCAATTCAGCAGCACCGGATTGTGATTTATATTGCCATCTCCTAAATCATACATACAAATAGCCTTCAAAAAACTAAAGGATTTCCATAAACCCACTGCAAAAGATACCGAAGTAGTTCAACATTTAGATAATCAATGTTTATCCAGTTTATTTAGTTGCAGTGATGCTGCACTGTCAGAGTAAAAGCAACAGAGTGCTGCATAAAGTAGTAAAATGAAGGTGAGGGATGCTGAAAGTACAGTAAGCTTACCCCTCTAGCCTCCCCCAGTTAGCCTACCCTTCAGTAGGTGTGATGCCAATTGACATTATAGATGGTGATAGTCGTGGCTGCTCAAGTAGAATACTTAGAGACATGACAAAGTTGAGAGAATATTGAAGAATTCAGCATTAACAAAGTGGTGTTGCTACCTGTTTAATTTATGTCAGTCTATGAAACATTAGGATGAAGGTCCTAGGCTCCAGTTGTCCTTGAAAAAGTAATTAAACTGAAGCCTAACAGAAGCACAAAAAGCAAATGAACAGAAATAGTCTGCTTAGAAACATACATTTTCCACTTTCTCATCCACAATGGTTACTTTGTCAAGGTGAAAATCCATTCCTGTGCCATCTCTTCACCTTAGCTTTTCTTAGACGTCAGCTCAAATGCAGAAGCTTCACAGGCTGTCATAAAGGTCAGCATACATATGCTATTTCCTTTGCCAATCCTGAGAACAAAATCCAAAATCAGGTTTTCAAATCAGCAAGCCCTATTTTATGGCCCAAGAAATGTGAGGATGTTGCAGATGAAAACCAAATTCCTCAGTCTACTGTCAGAAACCACCAGTCAAAACCTGCAGAGTTAAAAGAACATACATATCTCTTTGTAGCTCAGAAAGTCAGACATCATCTCTATACCAGTAGGAATATCCAGATAATTTAAGAGGCAGACTTAAAAGTAAAGTAGTGCAGCTGCTGAACCCTTAAGTCAAAGACTGAATGACAGT
Organism: Xenops minutus; assembly: GCA_035221455.1. Lineage (NCBI taxonomy): Eukaryota > Metazoa > Chordata > Aves > Passeriformes > Furnariidae > Xenops > Xenops minutus. The sequence continues at coordinate 20,696,482 of JAWWEE010000018.1, forward strand.
TGTAAAGACTGCAACAAAAAGGTACAGTTGAATGGAGGCCCACAGAAAGATTATGAAGATAATTATTTAATTGCCTTAGACAGTTGATCATAGAATGATAGAATATCCTAAGTTGGAAGGGACCCACAAGGATCATAAAAGTCCACCTCCTGACCCTCCACAGGATGATCCTCAAGAGTCACACCATGTGCCTGAGAGTATTGTCCAAATGTTTGAACTCTGTCAGGATTGGTGCTGTGACCACTCCCCCTGAGGAGCCTGTTCCCGTGTCCAGCTGGACATTATCAAAGGCTTTACTGAAATTAAAAGATTACATCAAGTGGCTTCCCTTGATCAGTTAGATGGCTTACCTTGTCGTAAAAGGAAATCAGGTTTGATAAGCAGGACTTTCCACACATGAACTCTGTGCTGGCTGTGACCAAGGACTTTGTCTTTCGGGTGTTTTTTCAGTAATTCCAAGAATAGACTTCTCCGTAATTTTACTACTATTATCATTTGTTGATATATAACAAGACAATTAATAATCAATGACTTTGTAAGCCATATTTAGTGGCACACAGTGGTACCAGCTTTAGCCATACCCCAAACTCATGGCACACAAAGCAGCTCATGCCTGTACAAGGTTTAAGTGCACTGGTGAGAAAAGCACCTTCTCTAGCTTGTCATTCAGCCTCAAAGCCAGCTCTCCTTCTGTCAACTAAGCAAAAAGTGACAACCAATGCCCATAACCTCTGATCTTGTTGTTTACCTGTTATATTAATCATACTACTCAGCTCTAGACACAGTTAATTCTTTATATCTCATATTTCAGTTATTGTTAGGCACAAAGAAATACCTTCTCCTGTGTCCTCTTTGTTAACCAAAAAGAAAGAGTGGGAATAAAGTATTTTGTATATTGAAATTATATCTGAGGTATTAAAGACTTTTGTAACAGTCACAGGAAAGAGCTTAGGCTGTTTGTCCATTTTCCAACACCTGCTATAACAGACTAGAGGCTGTGATTCCCAGACACCATAATTTTTCCAATAACTAATAAACATTACAGATTTCAGCACTTACTTCCCCTTATTTGCAAATGCTTTCACATTCCAATATAAATGCAAAATCTTTACTAGATGTGGCAAAGATCTTTGGTCTCACCTACTCTTTGAGCTAGTACAGGCAGTTGTTCTGCTTCTTCATGTGCCCAAGAAAGGCAAAGGGAAGGAGGAGGAAGTTATTCTATGTTCAGACCTTACCCCAGCATGAATTTACATTATAGCAATGGCTGCATCATGAACCAGGTACTGAAATGACAGTTCGCTAAAAACTTGGAAAAGTCTGCATATAACTTTCAGACCTTTTATCTAGCTTGATCACAAAGCTAGTTTGTGACTCATAAACTGCTCTGACACAACCAAAAGAGTTTGTCACCACAATTCAGGTCTGTTTAAAGTTATTGAAAATAGGTTTTATGTCACCGACTTCATAAAAAGCCTTATGACAATGACTGTTAAAATTCTTCAAAGTCAGCCAAACCTTGCAATAAGACCTAAGCTAAAAGCTCTATTAAAGCTGCAGGAGGCAAAATTATCTAATTCACTCAGTCTTTATTAGGAGGCTTTAGAGCAGCTTTTGTTATTTCCCAAGGTTTCTTAAGAGGTGTTTTAATAAACACTTTTCTGTTGTGAATCTTTTCATCTACCTTATATCTTTAGAAATTATCAGCCTTAACTTGTCTCAAAAATCTTCATTAACCCTCATGATTATTTCTAGACTGGACCTCTCTTTCCCATTTAGTGTTTTTAATCATTGGTCCCACAGAGACTAGCTTTGAGGTTTTGGGCTTTTTTACCCATTTTGGGTCTCAGCAGGGCTATTTCTGTGAAATTCAATTAGAACCTTATAACCGTTCCCTATAAATTTCATCACTTCAAAAAATAAACACTAAGATCTTGAAAGAAGCACTCTGTGACTGCCAGAAGGCGTTTATTAGCACTTTGTCAGAAAAGCATATTTATATTGGGCAGATCAATCAAAGCTACTTCAAATGACAAGTCCTTGAGCTCTGAATAGTATGGACCTAATATTCAGATTTTTTTTTTTTTTTTTTTTAATCCAGCACTTCATCTTGGCATGAAAGACTACAGCTTGACCCGACTCTTAAGTGCAAAATTATAGCTTCAGAACATTTGCTTTTACTATCAACTTTAGGTAAAGGCCTATTCTCAGAACATTTGTCTTTTTACCTTGGTCTTGGCCACAAGAAGAACCATTAAGGCTTAGCAAATGATTGCTTTTCCTTTTTCAGGTCATCATTTCCCAAGGATGTCTTTTCAAGCTACAGGAAACACTTACTGATTTGACACATTTAAGACATATCTGCCTTAGGAGAATCTGCAATAAAATAATTGTATCAATGTCACTTAAGATTGTCAGCATACAAAGTTCCATGTTAGAACTGCACAGAACATCTCCTCTGGGAGATTGCAGTGATGTTACTAATGACACTGGTGAAAATTTCACCTGTACAGCTATGCTGTTATATAGTAGGTCACCTCAAGATTTTTTTTCCTGACATCCACACTGTCAAAGATGAGAAAGAGGCCATCAGAGTGAGAGACTTCTAAAAAGGATCAACAGCCTAAAATAGTTGTGAGAAAAAACAATCAAAGTTGCAGTGAAAAATGTAATCTCTTTATCAGCAAGTTTCAAAATAATAAAAGGCAAATATGATATTTTTACCATTTGGGCTGGATATTTCTCCTAGCTTCTCATGTGCTTTGGGTAATAATATTTTTGTCATACAAACTGTAATGCATGAACAGTTTCAGGAAACAAGTTCATATTGTCTTGATAGTTCTTAAGGCATTATTTGGGTTATGACAGAAATTTTCCTGCAAATTAGAGCAGAGTTGAATCTGTGCTGCCCAACAACCAAACCATTCTGCAGAATGCCTTATATCTTGTCCCTTGTCTACTTTATGTGCACTATTAGACACTAAAGAGAAAGAAAATCAAAATGCTATTTACTACATACCAAAAAAAAAAAAAATCAAACAAAAACAAAAAAACACAAACAAACAAATAAACAAAAGAAATAATCCAACAGGAGTAACAGACTATGTAAGTGATTAGAGCAATCACTCATTCCGTGGGTTACACATTCTACTTGATCCAAATATGACAAAAGGAAGAGTAGAATTTTGGTTGCTAACATCTAATGATAGCTTTTCCATATTTATAGCCAGCATATCTGTGGGTTTGACTAGAAAATACATTTTGACCTGAATACCTCATAAGTGAAAGTTGCTTTGAAATTGTTAGGTTAATATATATTAAAAAAATAAATAAACATTAAACAGTCTCAATAAATTGCCATTTCAAATAGTGGGAAACACTATCCAAAAATTCCCAAACAGCTGTATCTTCTGAACTGTTTTACCCCAGTGTAATTGTACGAGTTGTCATTTTTTCCTTTAGCCTCTAAGTCAGCTGAAATCACCACTTCACGCTAGTGGCTGAGTACATGAGACAATTTGACCATTTTAATCATCACTCAAGAGTTCTAACTACAGGTAAATATTTTAAAGTTGACTAGAGGCAAAGGGAGCATAATTACCCAGTGTTGCCATTCAATGTACATTTAATATTTTCATCAATATTCATAGAACACGCCTTTTCCAATCGTCTTTCACTAAATATCCTCGGGACCACACATACAAAGATACAATGCTTACTAAAATCAATAGGAGTTTATAGCTTGTGCTGTCTAGAAACTCAATACCTTGGTGCTCCAGATCATATTCCATCATGATTTGCCTAAGAAAAGAGCAAAGTAGTAGCAGAGAAAGTTTAAACTCAAAAAAATATGTCTCCTGGGGCTACTTTTCTAATCATTCATCTATAGGCGCCCAACTTAAAATTCTCAAATTCCTTGTTGTGTGGAAATTCATAAAGAAGACACCTGTCAAGAGTTACTTCATAAAATCTATAGAGTTATTCTGAAGAGTTCTGTTGAAAGAAAATAATATTAATCTTTACTGAATAGAGCACTAGAATCGTACTGTTCACATACCTCTGTTTCAGCATTCATTTTCTCTTCCTGTTGAAGTACATCTGACTTTTTTATTATTTGCTTTTGTTTCCATTTTTATCACTGATAATATTAAATTTGTATTGATTTCCTAAGTACAGTATATAAAATATGAATTGTTTACACGGTTGCTGTTCAGATTATCATTACTTTGCTTCTCACCTTAATATCATCACAGACATCACACCTTCCTTGCTAACCTGATGTTGATTTAATGTCTTGACTTCCTCACAACAGTAATGCCTCTTTCAAGCAGCTTAATGTATTTGTGTTAAGAATAACTGTGATCTCAAGTGAATGTGCAAGCAAATTAGGATTACCACAAAAAGTTTTGTGGTAAAAGATGATTACAGGAATTTGAATGCCAAATTAATGAACATTCTAAAGTTTTTATGTAGCTCCCAGATTACAAGTATTTTCCCTAAATAGAATAGGAATTAACAGTCTTTAGCTATGGTTTCTGTAGGACTTCAACAGGAAATTCATAAAATAATCCCAAACCTCTGATGCAATTGCCAAAGTATATGTTGAAAACTTGTCAATTCAATTAGGGGCCTTCCTGAGGACAGTGACCTGGATGGAAAAAACATTCTGACATTGTAAACTAAATAGCCAAACTGGCTATCATCCTGGCTGGTGGAAACAGAAATTATCTCAAACCCTGGACTGAGTTTACCAAAGACAGTTATCATATCTGCCTTCTGTTCAGCCCCTCCATTTTGACCAACTAACTAGTAATTAGCTTCAGGACATCATTCAGTACTCCAGCAAGAATTCAGATCTCTCCAACACACATAATTTTATGGTACAATAGAAACATTCATTAGTCAATAAACTAAAATGGAAATGTACAGGTAGTACTCTATCCATTCTCAGGATGTATGTATTCACACTATCAGAGAAGATGTTAATGTTTTGTTTCTCAAATTAAGCTTTTAAGATTCAGCCACCTCATGCCAATTCTTAAGTGCACATCTACATAGTTAAGTGTATAATGCTTATTGAGTCCAGGAATAGTTCTAACAGTGGCAAAGGTACTTCCAAGTTAAAATTAAGTAAATGTATAACACCAGGTCTAACAGTCAAATATAAGAAAAATATAAGCCCATGGTACATTACATTTATTGCTTTATGTGGGCATATCTGGAACTTCATTGTAAGCAAACATTTTTAACCCCTCTGTGTTACACATTAAGAGGAGAACTCATCTTCATGTTCTCCTTTTCACATTGTTGTGTATTTCAAAATTGCATATCTTGCAAATAGACTTGTACACTACTAATTATTTTATTGTAACTGATTATGTCTACTCCTCCACATAATGCTCACCACCAAAAAGTTCACTTCTTTCACTGGAAGAAGCGATGTTGTCTTTTCATTAGCATGGCCTACTACAAAAAACACGTTTATGGCTGCTACACGTTACTGTTCACAGTGGGGAGAATCACCAAAAACTTTGGAAAACTTGAGATATAGGGTCAAGTGCTGCATGAAGTTTATCCAATGTTATTTCCATACCAGTTGGTACCATCTTGGCTGCTGCTAAAGGTCAACTTAAATGAAGCCTGTTTCCAAGCACCATATACCCGTGCCAAAGTTTAAAAGTTTAAAGAGTTAATGGCCTGAAAAGCAGAAAAAAAAAAGGATGAGCTAAAAGAGTATAAAATTAACGTATAGCAATTAACAGTGAGTATATATTATTAACAGTCATTCATTCTTGAGCAGTATTTTTGACTTGCCTCCATATTCAGTGATCATTATGTCAAAAAATGCTACACTGTCATAAAGAGCATTTGAATGACGAGAACATAAGGAAAAGGACAATATAAAAATAGGAATAATAGAGACATTTAAAGACGTTAAATACAGAGAAAAACTTTTCCATGATCTTGTGGCATTATTTGTTTAGAATTCTTATGAGCAAGTCTGAGACATCTGCATTCACATAATCCAAATTACAAGAGAAGTCAGGAAAACAAAGATGACTGAAACATTTTAATGCAGAGCTACTTCCTATAAGACATGCAAATCACATTCTGATTCCGTAAAAGTCTTCTCTCCCTCAGCTTTCAGTCTGCCATTATTAAAAACAATACACACAGAAAAAAAGCACCTTGTTTCTTAAGGTTCCCTACATATTTGTATAAAAAGGGCAAAACTCTTTAGTCTACAGAGAAAAATAGAAGAGTTGGGTGTTCTGAGTTACTGAATCTGCAAATACAGTATTTGCAACAGAAGGGAACGTAACAAAATGCAGTCAAGATTCCAAAAGTGAATATAATATACAATATACACATATTTTAGGAGACGAATTCTGTTTCAGGATTATGTGATACAGTAGGTTTTAGAGTTTTAGACCTACATCTTATCTTTCCTGAACGACTACACTCCTGTCTTGGCAAAAGAACTAATGTAGCTAATTAGCGTACCTCAAAAAATGCCTCCTTTTGCTGTTAGTTGCAGTTTATTAAGATCCAAGTATGTACTGAGAACCTATAATATTTTAATGATATAAATTAACCTTCCTTGTTACTTCAAACAAATTAAAAGGTTTTGTCATATTGTCCATAACACATACAATTAAAACAAAATATAGAAAGCCCTAATCTAATTTTTGATTCTGGGACTGCTATGGTGAGTTTGTCCCAGCTAGCAGCAAAGCACCCACACAGCTATCACACAGCTATTTACTCCTTACCCTCCCCAAGAGGGTAAAGGAGAAAACAAGAATAACAGGGGAAAGAAAACTCACGGGCTCAAAATAAACAAAAAAGCCCCAGGGAACACACTGACCAAGTACTGTTACAAGCAAAACAGACTTGGAGAATTTAGCTTAATTTAAAACATTTAGTTACTGACTTGGGTATTGGGAAACAAAGCAAGAAACATTTAAACAGTTGAGCAAAAATACTTTCTTCCCCATTCCCAGGCTCAGTTTCAGTACAGGCAGCTACCCTCCTTCCCACTTGCTCATCCTCCATGTTATTGCCACAGGCTACATTCAGTCCCTTTGGTGAGGCAACAAGCAGCTCAGGAGGCTGGGGTGAAGATGTAGGGCTTTCTTTTAGCCTCTTGTTTCTCACTCTTTTCTTCCACTGCTCATTTCAAGTAGTTTCCGTTGGTCTGCTACTCTGGCATGGGCTGCCCGCAAGCCACAAGCCCTTCAGGGAAGCAGCTGCATCTACATGGGTTATCCACAGACCACAGCCCCTTTGGGGTGCACCTCTTCCAGAATGGAGCACTTCCTGCTGCTCTGTCCTTGCTGGTCCCTTTTCCTTCCGTGTCCCAAGTGTAGGGAAGAGTTTTTACAGTTCCTAACTTTTTGTAAACACAAAATGAATGACCTATTACAGATCAAGAAACAGATTCAGTATTCAGTTTTCTGAGCAGAAATTTCCCTGGTTCTCTTCCCCAGATTTGAATCTCAGATGAGGGAAGGGAGGCAACATAGGGGAAAGAATTAACACATCAGTTTCAGGGTTTCTTCCAGAAAACACACCAAAGATGCCTCATTTCAAATATCTTCATGCACAATGATAGAAAACCTCCAGGTAGAAGCTCCTCCTCCATTCTGGAACCCCTGGAAGGAAAGGACTAAAACAGGCTCTGACAGTCAGGCTCTGTATGTGTCCATTGCTCAGAAAATAAAAGAACACTGCTTCTCAGAAAGAAAATTCATAAACTTTCCCTCATATATCATAGAATCACTGAGGCTGAAAAAGACCTCTTAGATCATCGAGTCCAAACATTAACCCAGGGCCATCATGTTCACCACTAAACCGTATTTCCAAGTGCCACATCTGCAGGCTTTTTTAATACCTCCAGGGCTGGTGACTCCCTGGGCAGACTGTTCCAATGCCTGACAACCCTTTCAGTAAAGAAATTTTTCCTAGCATCTAATCTAAACCTCCACTGGTGCAACCTGAGGCCATTTCCTCTGACCCTGTCATTTCTTATGTAGGAGAAGAGGCTGACCCTGACCTTGTGTACCCTTCTTTCAGATAGTTTTAGAGAGCCTCCTTTTCTCCAGGCTGAACAACCCCAGGTCCTTCAGCCACTCCTTATATGATTCATGCTCTAGCTTCTTCACATATCTCAAGTGTGTTCTACTGATAGCATTTTAAATATTTATTCAGATGATGGCACACCAACTCTTCTTTTTTCCAGAAAACTAGGAAAAATAATGCCATATCTCTGAATTTCAAGGTTGGCAAAATTCAAGTTAAAAGGAAAATGAATGTAGCAAGAGCACAAATTTTTATGTAATTTTTTTGTTACTTGTTAAATCTTGCTCCTCCTTGAACGTGATAAAAAAGACTATGTACATTCAATTGGATGGAAATCTATATATAAATATAATCACACTTTTTTTTTAGGCATCCAGTTGAATACATACATATATTGCATTATACTTCTCCATGGACACCCCCTTGTCGTGGGGGAGAAGCTTGCGTGCCCTTATGAGGTTGTGAGCTGTGCTGGCGGTG
>JAWWEE010000020.1:7204-19110 GCA_035221455.1 Xenops minutus
CCTGTGGCCCGGAGGCAAATCCCCTGCCTGTGCTTCTTCCTTCCTGCCCCAGGCCCCGAGCTGAGCACGCAGAGCACAGAGGACAAATCCCCCCGGCAGAACCTCGTGGCAGAGGCTGTTTTGAACGGCTCCACAGTGCAGGAAGGCAGCGGGGAGGAAAAGCCCCGGAGATGCCCCAGGAGGAGGGGCTCCAAATCCAGCCCAGGGTGCTGCAAGGAGGAAAGACCCACCTTGTGCCAGGAAGGTGGCCAAAGCTTGAGCCAGAGCTCTGACCTGGTGGTGCAGCACTGGCATCAGAGCAGGGAGAGGCGCTATGAGTGCTTGGAATGTGGGAAGAGCTTCAGCCAGAGCTCCAGCCTTATCCGACACCAGTACATCCACACTGGGGAAAGACCCTACACATGTAAGGAATGTGGGAAAAGCTTCCGCAGGAACTTTGATCTCCTCACTCACCAGCGCATCCACACTGGGGAACGGCCCTACGTGTGTGGGGAATGTGGGAAGACCTTCAGGCACAAGTCTGCCCTGATCTTTCACCAGAGGTCCCACACTGGGGAACGGCCCTACCCATGCAGGGAATGTGGGAAGAGCTTCACGTACAACTCTGCCCTGGTCCTTCACCAGATGTCCCACACAGGGGAGCGGCCCTATCCGTGTCAGGAATGTGGGAAGAGCTTCATAGTCAGCTCCGCCCTGATCCGCCACCAGGTGATCCACACTGGGGAACATCCCTACAAGTGTTCCGAGTGTGGGAAGGGGTTTGTTACCAACTCCACTCTGCTCGTGCATCAGCGGACACACACGGGGGAGAGGCCCTTCCGCTGCACCGACTGTGGGAAGGGCTTCATCCGGAACTGCTACCTCATCCGGCACCAGCACATCCACACTCGGGAGATGACCAACAAGGGTGAGGAGTGTGGGAAGAGGTTTCAGACCAGCTCATGTCGCCTCCTACATCAGCAGACACACACAGATGAGAGGCCCAGGCCCTTCCGCTGCACTGACTGTGGGAAGACCTTCCACCGGACTTATGGCCTTGTTGCCCATCGGCGTATCCACACTGGGGAGAGGCCCTACAAGTGTGAGAAGTGTGGGAAGGGCTTCACCCAGAAGAGTAATTTGACCAAACACCAAGGGACCCACCGGTAAGGGAAGCCCTACAAATGTCCTGACTGCAGGAAGAGCTTCATCTGCTGCTCCAACTCCATCCCTCATTGTAGGACCCACATTGGATGATCCACAGTGACCCACGTTGGGCACAGACCTGGTGACCCATGTTGGGAAGACCCCTGTCTGGTGGTCTCTGCATCCTCCTGCTTCCCTGTAGGCACCTGGGTGAATGCAGGGCAGGAACATCCTTTGGGACACAGAACAATGTTGGAAATTTATTGGGAAGAGCAGATTGGGTGACTTTGGACCCCAGAAAGTCTCACCTGCTCCATCCAATCATTTCTTCCCGTGGCAGGAAGCTACACTGGATGATCTTCAGGACTCTTCCAACACAAATAATCGCATAATTCTAATTCTCTGTGGCCCACAGGAGTCTTCTAGAGGCAAATAGGAATGGATTGGAGCAAATATGAAGATTTTAGAGACAATTGGGTGGAAATTCCTCCAGAAAAGGCTCTTCCAACCACCCAACCCAACCCCACAGATATTCCTACAATGCCAAGACAGAAATCCTTTTCTTTTGGCCTTGATTTTCTTTTGATGCATCTTCATCCTTCAAAATTCTGAAACTGGGGTAAAATAAAGAAATTGAACAAAGGTAAAACCCTACCATTTTACTGGGATTTTGGGAGCAATTTGGGGTGCAGGGGGACATTCACAACGATTTGGGGGTCTGGTGGTATTTGGGGGAGTTTTCTCCATGGCTTTGCTCCCCAAAAGCTGAGAGGGATTGATGCCCAAGGGTTTCTTTGATTTCTGATTTTTTTAATTCTATAGATCTTAGAAGTTATTGTAGATCTAATGTACCAGTAAAATAACTTCAGTTGCTCAGTGTTTACACATACCAACCCCATCCTATATCAATCCCTTGAAACTCCAGTAGCTGTTCAGTCTCTATTTCAAGGTAGAATTGCAGAGAAGCGCCACGAAGCCTGCACCACAAGATAAAGACATAGACACGAGGACCTCCAAATCTGAAGCTTTGCAAGGCCTCCAGGGACCCGACGTGCTGTGAAGAAGACGACGATGAAAAAAGGGTCCCGAGCCCCCAGACCCAATTCCCGATGGGGTGTGCCGGGGGCAGAATGGGGCAGGACTGGGGGAAATAACAGAATGGGATTGGATGGACATTATTAGAAAATCTTGAAACCTGGGTCAAAGGGAGGGATCCTGTGTAAATGTATTCCTGGAGCCTGCAGGCTCATTAAAGCTCCTGCTCACTTATCTCCTACTAAAAGTCGCCGAGAGGTTTTTTTTCCTCACTCTTTAAGGCATCAAGAGGATCATAAACAGGATAAGCAGGTCCTCTGCCCCACTCAGGGAGGGACAGGAAAGGGTTTTAAGGAGCCAGGGGATATAAAATACTCCCAGATATCAATACAGTTTGGGATTGAGAGCAGCCCTGCACACAAGGACATGGGGATACTTGTGGATGAAAAGCAGGATGTGACACAGCCATGGGGGCTCACAGTCTGGAAACCCCCCTGTGTCCTAGGCTCATCCCACAGCATGGGCTGCAGGTGAGGGTGAGTTCTGCCTGTCTGCTCTGCTCAGGTGAGATCCCACCTGCAGTGCTGCTTCCAGCTCTGGGGACCTCTCGGTGTCTGTCATGCAACTGCTCTGGAAGGGAATCACTTCTGGGGAGTTCCCTGCCAGCCCCTGCATCTCATGCAGCTCAATGGGGTCCCCAGAACAGGAAAGACACAGACCTCTTGGAGCAGTTTCAGAGGAACCCACCAAGATGATCAGAGGGCTGGAGCACCTCTCTGGTGGAGACACGCTGAGAGAGCTGGGGGTTGTCCATCCTGGAGAAGAAAAGGCTGTGGGGAGACCTCCTTGGGGCCTTCCAGTACTTCAAGGTGGTTTATTAGAAACATGTGGGCAAAGGTTTCAGGAGGGCCTGTCACAAAAGGACAGGGGGTGAGGCATTTAAACAAAAAGAGGGTCAGTTCAGACTATAGATATAGAGGAAATATTTTCTGATGAGAATGGTGAAACATTGGAACACATTTCCAGGGGGGCAATGGATGCCCCATCCCTGGAAACATTCAAGGCCAAGTTGGATGGGGCTTTGAGCAACCTGATGTGGTGAAAGAAATCTCTGCTCCCCCCTCCAAGTGAGTTCCCACCCTGTGGTGTCGGCTAGTGGAGTGAATGACATCTCTGAAAGGATGCAAGTCCCCAGAGAGCAGAGGGAACACACAGGACCTCTGTGAGCAGGGGCATATTCAGGTGAAGATGGGAGCATTTTGAATCAACACTCTCAGGCTACGCAGCATTGCCTCTCTCTACATGCACAGAACTATCAGAAGACACCGATAACCATGAGACTCTACAGTGCCACAGTGTGCCCTTGGTGACATGACGTCATGAAGTGTCAGAGGGGCCCCAGAGCACCATGAGGTCCCACAGTGTCAAAAGGCAACCTTTCAATTTCCACTCAGCCATCCAGGTACTTGTTTCATTGTAGGAGCCACTCAGGTTGATCAAACCTGGTTTCCCTTGAGTGAATCCATGCTGACCACTCCTGATCACCTTCTTGTCCTCTATGTGGCTACAGATGGCCTCCAGAATGAGATGTCCCATACCTCTCCAGGCATGGACTTGTGGATGTGGACTTTGTTTAGGTGTTCTCAGGCCCAATCCTTGTTCTCTGATCCAATCCGCATGGACTAAGGGAAGATCTCCCTCTTCAGCAACTGCCTTCTCTGCATCCTCTTATTCCAGGGTCCCCTCTCCAGTTAGGAAAGGGCCAACATAATCCTTTGCTTTCCTTTTGCTATTGTTGTATTTAAAGAAACCTTTCTTGGTGTCCTTGTCATCCCGGGCCACATTTAATTCCAGATGGGCCTTGCCCTCCCTTGTCTCATTTCTACATAACCTGACCACCACTCTACATTCATTCCAAGTGACCTGACTCTGCTCCCATCTCTTGTTTATTCCTTGTTTCTACCTGAGCAAGGTTGGCTGCTTGATGCAGGTGTTCCCTCTTAAGCCTCCTTTTGCCTCCTTTTGATACCTCATGAAATCAAGGGGCCATTGTGACACTGAGAACCCTTATGAAGCCAACGGAGCCATGGGATGCTGTGGAACCTCATGGAATCAAAGGGCCGTGGTCACAGTGCGGACTCTTGTGGAATCAGGGCCCCATTGAGATACTACAGGGCCTTATGGAACAAAAAAACCCCTAGGGCACTGTGGAAACTCATGGAACCCATATCGTCTCTGGCTAAGCTGGAGTCCATTTCCTCACAGCAGCCCTCCCAGTGCTGTGCTTTGCATTAGGAGCTGGAAAGGTGTTGAGAACACACCAGTGTTTTGGGTACTACTGGGCAGGGCTGGCACAGCATCAGCACTGTGACATCCCTTCCCCAGTTGAGGGCAAGATCCTGGGATGGGACACAGCCAGGAAAGCTGAACCCACATTGACCAAAGGGATATTCCAGACCATGGGATATCAGCTCAGATATAAAAGCCAAGGAAAGGAGCAGGAAGGGGGGACATTCATTATTTACAATGTTTGCCTGCTGAGCAACCACTCCGTCTACTGAAGCCAGGCTTCCCAGGAAGTGGCCAGACATTGCTGCTGTGGGAAGTAAAGAATAAACCTTGTTATTTTCCTCTTTACTTGTGAGCACAAATTTTGGCTTTTGCTTTAGAAAAGTGCCTTATCCCAGCCCATGAGTCATTTTCCACCTTATGCTTTCTCCCCTGTCAGGCTGGGAAGAGCAGTGATGGAGATGCTTGGTGGGCAGCGTGTTCTCATTTAGCCGTTCTTGAGGATGGGTTTGACATCAGCCTTTTCTAAGGACCCCAGGACCCCTCTGATTGCTCTGGCCCATTGGAGAACATAGTCCAGAATCCCAGGCAAGGGTGATGTAGCAGTTCAGGAGCACTTGCAGTGAGCTGTCCAAGGCCACTGAGATGAATTTCACTGGGCCAGTGGGGTTTGTTCCTGGAGTCATACACAAATCTCAGGCTCTGAACTGGTGTCCACTTCTGAGCTGGGCTTGAGGGGTCCTCATGCACCCAGGTGTGACCAGAGTCAGAGTCTTTCCCCTTTACACCCACAGGGAGATCATTGCAGGACTCACAGCTTCTTCCTGGGCTCCTGCTGCCACTGCCAGGGGCTGGAGGCACCTCAGCCCTGTGGAGTGTCCCCTGCTCTGCCCCTGCCTGAGATGTCCCACAGCCTGAGGGACGGACACGGGGAGCTCTGTGCACAGAAGCACCTCCCAGGGCTGCATCCAGGGGCTTTCCCAGGGGATGTGAGTCCCAGGGCAAAGTGACCTCGAGACACTGTGTGTCCCACAGCCCTTTCCAGCACCTCCAGGATTAGCTGATGGTGTTTGTGCTCCCTTGGGTTCCTCTCCCCACACACACCCTGTGCATGCTGAAGTCTCCTCTGTTCAATGGCAGCTTGGCCTTGTGAGCTGCTCTTTTGGTGTCCTCCTGGAGGGACAAGCAGCCTGTCAGTGGTGGGTGAGAGGCCAGTGCTGGGCATGGTGTTTGCAGGGGCTGATCTGTGACAATTGCCCTGGGGCCCCTTGCCCAGGGTGTCCATAAAACAGAGGCACAGCCCAGACCCTGCTCTGCTGCTCCTTCAGGGCTGTCCCTGGAGGCCTGGCTGTGGAAGGGACACTGCTGTGCCCCCCTCCTGCTCTCACACACTTGGGCTCTTCACAACAGGGCAGTTTCCTGAGCCTGTTCTTGACAGCCCATGAGAAGACCCCAGCTCCTTACAGCCCCAGGGCTTGTTACCTCCTCACCCACCCCACAGAGCTGTGGGGGTGTCCTACTGCTCTCCTGCACTCCACATCCCACTGTTCCCCAGGAGAGCATCCTGTGAGGGAACAGAGCCCCATTCCCAGGGGACGGGTGGCTGGGCTTGGCTGTCCTGCCTGGCAAAGCCCATCAAGGTCTTTCACAGCCACATTCCATAGCGCATTTTCCACCTGTACCAGTGACTCTGAGTTGCTGCTTCCCCGGCCCCCAGGAATGGTCTCCTTGTCTGCTCCTTCCCTCCTGGGTCTCTTTTCAGTCATGGCCTCAGTGGGGCTTGCTGACATCCTCAGGAACTTGGAGGTTTGCTGATGAATTTTGCTTTTCTAGGGACTGGTTCAGTTTTTAGACCTTCACTTCAGGAATTCAGTGCCAGAGGGCTCATTAACATTCAAAGCACTCTAATAAGAGAGGCCTCTGGGAACAATTTACTATGAAGTCTTCAATTCTTTTGTGCTTAATTAGACAGATTTCAGAAATGCATTCAAAGTGAGTGTATTGCAGTGACAAAAAAAAATGAAGTTATCTTTTTGTCCTATTTGACTTTTTTTTTTTTTTCCCTGATTCTCCACTGGTAGCAGCAATCTCAAATTGATATTTTCCCTGAACACCAGGGATGGTCTCCTTGACTACTCATTCCCTCCACAGTCTCTTTTCAGTGATGGCATCTTAATGAGAGAAGACCCTGAGAATAAATAAATTTTCAAATCTTCTGTGGTTAATTACAGAGATCTCAGAAGTGTATTCAAAGTGAATATCTTATGTTCAAAGAAAAAAAAATGAAAATAATAAAAAAGAAAAGATGTGTTTTTTGTGGCCTGTTTAATTTTTTCTGTTCCAACATTAATATCAGCAATCCCCAATTGATATTGATCCTGAGCACTTGCTAATTCAATGTGAATAGATACCCAAATTACGACCCTTTATGTCTCACAATCATTCACACTTTACCCCAAACTCCCACCCCACCATTCCCTCATCCAACTCCTGGGACTCAAAGTAGCCTTCTGCAAATCTGATCTTCCTCCACTAAAGGCTGCAGCTGCACGTTTCAGCCCCTTGGCACCAACTCCCACCTGCTTTACTGGAGAAGGAGCTGCACAAGACACAGAGGGATTTTCATGTATTGTCAGCAAACAAAACCAAAGGAAAGTACAGCTCAGTAGAAACCAGAAATCCTTCCTCTGATGTATGTTACGTCCACATTGTCTCTACTGAAGGCAACTTTCCACAGTAGGTAGTTTTAAACCAATGGCAAACATGTTATGTGTCAAGCACAGATCCCAAGAGCTAGACTGCAGGGAGTTTATGAAACATATTCTGCAACACCTATTGATTGGGAAAAACTCTGTGTGGATGGCCAGGCCCAGGAAATGGTGGGTTATGGAGTTACAACCAGAAGTGTTTCCAGGGCTCAGGACTGTAGTCTGTACAGTAGAATATCTTTATCAATGACCTGGATCAAGTGCACCTCTCTGAGCCCCTGGAGAGACTGTCACTTGAGGGGCCTCAGAGACAGCCCTGCTCCAGGCTCTGCCGGGCTCTGGGCCAGCAGAGAGGCTGGACAGGGCTGGCCATTGCCCTGGGACAGCCCTGGGCCAGCAGGAGGATGGAGGTGGGCACAGCAAAACTCCCCCAGAACCCTGGGCTGAGTAGCCAGGGCTGGAAATGGCTGGGGACAGAGGCTGGGGGGTGGCAAATGTACTGGGCCACCTTCCTGTGCTCTTCATGCCACCCAGGTCACAGACCAGCCTTCTCCCTCTGGCACTTCGTGTTTTCAAAGCTTTCCACAGATTCTGGCTCTGCACCACAACCCCTAGGGTGAGTCCTCCCCCTGAAAGGTCACACAGTGGGAGATACACAGATGGTTTTCTCTCCCCGGTCCTTTCCAGCCCAGCTCAGCTCCCTCTAAGCTCTCTCAGCTGCCCTGGGCTCTCTCCACCACCAAAGCCTCTCCCAGCATAGCCCAGCTGGGTCTGGCCCCACAGCCCTGGTTGGGGCAGGTGCTCGGGGCAGTGGCATCACAGCCCCAGCCCCTGGCCAGGCACAGCAGCAGCTGGAGCTTAGAGAGGACTCAGCCCCACTGGTGGGGAATGTGCTTGACAAAAGGAGAAGGAGGCACCTGTGTGCCCTGCTCTCCTCTGCAGGAGATCCTGAGAGCTCTGCAGCCCTTCCCTGCCATCCCATCTCCCTACGACAACACAAAACCCCCGACCCTTTGTGCCCCTCAAGGGCTCTTCCTGCTCCAGGTACGAGGCGCATCCCAAAGCTGGGGCAGGCAGAAAGCTGTTGTCATTTTGTGTGCATTCCTGATCTGCTGAGAATGGATATCGAACCAAAAAAAAGTGGCTGCACATTCATTTATTTCACTAAATAAAATTTGGATATCCTCATTTACACAAAGTTTCTGTGTCACAAAAGATGGGGGAATAATTAAATAGATGGGAATGAAAAATTGCCTTTTCTAAAGGCACCAAGAAAAGAAAAGAACTATTAACAAGGAAAGACACACTTGGACTGTCTCGACATGCACTGGGAGCCATTGGCACAGGGAAGCAGGTGGTCTGTGTCTGCTGGAAAGCATCATCCAGTCACAAGTTTCCTCAAGGCATCCTTGAGCTCCTGGTTTCTCAGGCTGTAGATGAGGGGGTTCAGTGTTGGAGACACCACTGAGTACAGAACTGACAAGGCCAGATCCAGGGAGGGGATGGAGGGGGGTTTGATGCTGGAACACATGTCAGTGCTGAGAAACATGGAGAACACAGCTGGGAGAGGGAGGCACGTGGAAAAGGCTTTGTGCCTTCCCTGCTCAGAGGGGATCCTCAGCACAACCCTGAAGATCCGCACATATAAGAAAACTATGAAAACAAAACAACCAAATACTAAACAGGCCCTAACCCCAATGAGTCCAAATTTCCTGAGGTAGTCTGAGAGTGAGCAGGAGAGCTTGAGGATGTGGGGGATTTCACAGAAGAACTGGCCCAGGGCACTGCCCTGGCACTGGGGCAGGGAAAATGTATTGGCTGTGTGTAAAAAACCACAGAGAAAGGCACTGGCCCAGGCAGCTTCTGCCATGTGGGCACAAGCTCTGCTGCTCAGGAGGGTCCCGTAGTGCAGGGGTTTGCAGATGGCAACGTAGCGGTCATAGCACGTGATGGTGAGGAGGGAAAATTCTGTTCCAACAAAAAGACAAACAGATAGACCTGAGCAGCACATCCCATGTAGGAGATGGTCGTGGTGCTCCAGAGGGAATTGTGCATGGCTTTGGGCACAGTGGTGCAGATGCAGCCCAGGTCTGTGAGGGACAGGCTGAGCAGGAAGAAGTGCATGGGGGTGTGCAGGTGGTGGTCGCAGGCTACGGCGCTGAGGATGAGGCCATTGCCCAGGAGGGCAGCCAGGGAGATGCCCAGGAAGAGCCAGAAGTGCAGGAGCTGCAGCTCCCACGTGTCTGCCAATGCCAGGAGGAGGAACTGGGAGATGGAGATGCTGTTGGACATTTGCTGCATCTGGACATGGGAAATTGTCACAGGAGAAAAAACAGTGTCAGGTTAGGGGGCACCTTTCTCAGCAAAATTAAAGTCATTCCCCATATACTTCCCTCTCCTCCGTCACACACAGACACTTTTGTGTTTCTAGGACACCTTCTTTTAGCTCTGTGCACGGAGCCCTGGCGGGTGCAGGCCATGTGTGCAGTGAAGGGCAGAGCCTCTGCCCACAGGCTCTTGATAATTCAGCCCCACTTTGCAGAACTGGGAGGGGAAGGGACCTGTGGTGTTCTTTAACTCTGTCCTATGAAACTCCTGCTACTGTGGAAGAGCCTGTCAGCATCTGCACTCCCACTGTGAATCCATGGGAATTGTAAAGGCAGTTTAAGGGTTCTGGAGGGCTTTGCAACTCCCCCTGTATCGCCCTTGGTGCCTATTCTTGGATGCCAGAAACCCTCAGCATTTCTGCTGCCCTCAGGGAGAACAGAGCAAGTGCTGTGAAACAAAGTGATGAGTGGGGAGAGAGGGGAGTTGGTCTGGCACTCTTTTGTGTACTAAGACTCTCTGGGCTTTCATCTTTCTCAGATGGAGGATGATCACATTCCAATGTTCCCCGTAAAATACACCAAGTACTAATGAAAGCAGATGGATCCCTCACCGAGCACCAAATGTCTCACCTGTTCTCAAGGTCTCAGCACCACACTTGTAGCCAGACACACAGGGCTCATTTCACCATCCCAACAGCATTTTCTACATTGCTCAACTTCTGTGCTCCTCTGTGGAGATTTCAGATACCACAAAGATAACAGAAAGGTGTTCATGGTTGAGGGAAGCTCCCAGCTTGGAAGGAAACCTCAGGGAGACATCTGAGTGTACTAATGATTGCATTTGATTAAGGGGGATTCAGATCCTTCCCCAGCCCCACTGACAGCACTGCCCACAGCCCCATAGGGGAGAGGAAAGCTGGGACACTTGTGCCCATGGACAGGCTGCAGGACCCACAAGGTCAGGGTGTGACTGCAGCTCAAACTCCCTCCCCAGACAGCCCCGCAGCACCAACAGGAGAACAATAACCATGGCACAGACAAGAGGAGAAACAAGGCCCAGCACAGGGAGGGTCCGTCTGGGAGAGGCCAGGGCAGAGCCGTCCGGGCACTCGGGACAGCGTCACCCTGAGCCAGCTGTGCCACCTCCCAGAGCCCAGCAGTGCTGAGCAGCTGCTCCCAGCCCTGTGCCCTGCAGAGGGAACTGGGCTCGGGGCTGCAGAGCTGCCCCACGGCTCTGCTGCAGCTCTGGCTGCACAGGAGGGGCTTCACCCCTTGGAGCCCCTGGCCCTGAGGGCAGAGGCTCTGCTGGGTGGGAGAGGAGGTGAGGGGGCTTGTTCAGAGGGAAGGGTCTGCACTGAAGGTATTTCTCTGTGCCATGACTTTTCCCTGTCAGCACTCACAGATTCCATCCCAACCTCTGTGCACTCACCTAGGTCTTACAGAAACCTGCCTGTTTGCAGGGCATTGACCAGGCACTTCTCCTGTTTGCAGGTGGAAAAGAGCAGGTCAGGAAAAACTGATGGGCCCAGCAAAAGTGGACCCTTTGCTTCTGTCCAAGGCAGAGGAGAGGCTGAAGGAACTTCAGGAAGCTGCTTTCAGACGCCCTGTTCATTCAAAGTTACAGCTCAGGAGTCTCAGTGACTTGTCCAACATGAGAGCTCCTTTTCCATTTCTCACTTCTCAAATTCCTCTCGAGTAGGACACTGAAAACACTGACTCAGAAATGCCCATTTTCTTCATAATAATCCTGCTCTGTCCTTCCCATTTTAAAGTGCCCTTGGAAACATCCTGGTGTGCTCTGCATCTGTGCCCAGCCCTGACCCACACAACACTCGTTCCACAGCACAAAGACACTGCCTGGCCCCTGCTGGGGTTCTCTCCATCCACCTACAGCTTCTCCCTGCAGAGATGTAGACAACTGTGCAGGCAGGGCTAATGCTGACCCTGGCAGGCAGCAGAGTCTCTGCCCTGGCACAGAGACCCCTGGAGCACAGGGACCCTGCTCTGCAGGACAGCCCTGGGCACCCCTGGCTGCACCCCCACCTTCACACCCCACAGTCATCCCTGGGAGAAGGAGCTGACTTGACCTGTGCCTCTGGTGGTGCTGCACAGATGCCCTGCCCTGGAGCTCATCCTCGTCCTCTGCAACAAAAAAACTGTGAGAGTCCTCCTGAAAGACCCCAAAGCCTGTGGGATGTGCCAGCATTAGGAGACTCCTCCAGGAACTGCAGCTGCATTGCCCTACAGGCAGAGACTTACCCTGTGAAGATTTTTTTCCAAGTGAGTCCTCCTTTGTCCTCTCACCCCAGGCTGTGTTTAACCTTTCTCTGCCCCACTCTGCCCTCGGTGGCTGCAGGCAGTGCCCTGAGCCCTGCTGGGCTGTGCACAGGAGCTGCTCCTGGGCAGAGCTGTCTCTCTGCAG
>JAWWEE010000021.1:0-10331 GCA_035221455.1 Xenops minutus
TTGGAAAGTAATAATAAAGAACAAAGAGTGGTGCGGGTGGGGAATGATGTGATAAAACAGGACCATCATGAGCCATCGTGGAAAAGAGAACACTCCCTAGCAACAGGACCGAACCCAGGACCAGAGTGAAGTGGACTTTGATTGGAAAATTCAAAGGAAGGCGGGATCGAGGTGGACATTGATTGGAGAAGTCAAAGGAGAACAGAGGGTATAAAAACTGACTAGAGCCCCTTAAGTTTGCGGTCCGTGGCAGAGCAGGAGACTCCCTAGCCGTCCAGCTGCTGCCTTGCTCTTTTGCCTTTAATAAAATTTTCGTGTTTTAAATTTTATATTTGTAGTCCCTTGACTATAACAAAACCATCAGATGGTGCTTCCTGTTTTTTTGGTGTGGGGAAAGCACAGTTTTTAAAGGAACTACTCTTACCTCTAGTTATTTTCCCCATCAACTTTTCCTTGACTTCAGACATGATACTAAGACCAGAAAAGTTTCAGCCTGCTTTACCCAAAGTCCCAAAGGGGAAATAAAACACTGCCTCCAGCCTTCCCAAAGGCAGAGATGCAGAGAAACCCAGACAATCACGGAAAGGCCTAAGTTGTATGCTATTCTTGTAACACATTTCTGATATTTGCTTATTTAACTGTGAGCAAAGTTCACGTGGATTATACTTATCGAATTACCTGCTAACACGCTGGACGGGGATGAAACACTACATAAGGAATGAGAACTCTGAGTTGCCAGCCTTTCGGAGAGAAAGGCTCTTTCTGTCCTCTCTAAAGCACCCCGTGGTTCGCCCCACAAACAAAAAGGGATTGGACCTCCTCCCGCTCAGCTCCGCCCGCCCGTGGCCCCGGCCCCGGCCCCGGCCCCGGCCCCGGCCGCGCACGGCCCTCCCTCGCGGGGCCGTTGGCCCGGCCCTGGTACGACTCACCTACCTTACTGCGCTTGCGCACTTCGCCGTACGTGCGCCCACACTTCCCACGTGACACCGGACGGGCGTGTCGCCTCTGATACACCGTCTAGGGGCCCTTTTTTTTTTTCGCTTCCGCCTCCCGTGCCCCCGCGTGCGCGCGCTTCCTCGCCGCTTTTCCGGCAGCAGGTGCCCGCGGCGAGCGGCGCAGGCGCAGTACCCCGTGGCTCCGCGGCCGGGGCGGGCGGGCGCTGCCACCGCGGAGCGCCTTCTGCTGCCTTCGCCTCGAGCGCGTCTTCTCACATTGGGCAGCCTTCTGTTCTTTACGTATACAAAAGTTGTATTTGTATTTTAAACCCCCAGAAATCCCCATTTAGAATTTCTTGTATTATAAAATCCTGGTATTCACAGAACTGGCACAGCTCAAACCGATGCCATTAAATTCTTCATCTCCAAAATCCAGGTTCTCCTTTGTCGCGGGGTTTGTGCCTGTCCCACAGTACGGAGGGACCTCTGGCAGCTGCACTGCTCAGGAGCTGCCGTGAGACTGCCGGGAAACTGCACTAGAAGCAAGGCAGAAATAAACTAATTCAGGGCACTACCCCAAAATATTGGGGGGGAAACCCCATAACATCCATTGCCTCCCTTTTTAAACAAGCACCAAAGTGCTTAAATAGAAACAATAAATTGCATGTTACAGCTATTTGGCACTTCCAGTTTAACCAGTGCAACTCTGGTAAACGATGGTGACGCACGGAAAAACCCCACAACGAGGTAGTTGTAGAGAAGGTACGTTTGTTCAGCGTTGGGTGCATGGGGGATTGGTGCATCAAAAACATGCACACCTGTCTGAGCTCACAGGTTTGTTTAAATACAGTTAAAACATGCATATTCATTATTTCTTTATACATATGCATTATTTTCTTAGAAAAGGCAGGGTTATTCTAATCAGTTCCGAGAAGTAATTTCCATTTTCTCCGCCTTGCACTCCTCCCATCCGAGTTTGCGCATTGGTTTCCATTTTTCCTGGGCCGGGGTCTTCGGGGGTCTTGGGGATGAAGGCCGTGGGTCTTCCTCGCTGTGACCTTTTCAACTTGGCTCAAAAAGTAACTTAAACTGGTTTTGTTGGCAATTTGAACTGGTCTAATTAGCAAACTTCTACAATTATCTTATTTTCTTGACACATTTCCTGATTTATCTTAGTTTTCGAAGCTTCAAGGCCAGGTACTGATAGCATCCATAACATACTCCCTGTAGCTAATAATTGTGACTTCAACCATGCAGTCTATCTTTGCCACTTCAGCAAAAGCCTCTACAATTATTTCTATTAACCCTTTCAGTGTTAGTTCCCTATTGATATATCAGTTCCCTCTCAGTGTTAGTTCCTTATTGATACTTTATATCAGTTATTGATTCCTTATATCAATGGCTTGTGTATGTTCAGTTTCCTCAGGTGGTCTTAAACCTGATCTGCACTTATGATGGGAGGGGCTTTATTCCCACAGTCCCTGTCTTGAGGTTCAGGGGCTTGAGAGATGTGGGAAGAGAGATCACTGTTTAAAACTGAGGCTAAAAATTACTGAGTACCTAGCCGCCTTCATGACAGTTGCCTCTAGTTCCCCTGTCTTACTTATCAGTTACTTTTCTGTTCAAGAACACTTGCAGAAACCCTTATTATTACTTGAATTCTTTGCCAAATTAAAATCCAGCTGTGCCTTAACTTTCCTAACCTTATCTCTGCTCCAGATGGCATCCCTATAATTAAAGAAAAGCATAAATTGAAGACAAGTGTAAAGTTACAAGTAATTTGGAATTCAGTCATCCATGCATTCTAGATTTATGGCCTCAATGCAGATATTCCAGAATTCTGTACACTTTACCTTCACAGAAACCTGTTGCAAGAATAACATGTATACTTAAGAAAGGTTCAGTACAACTGCCCTGGCCTATAAATTACTAGTGCTCAACCATTGCATGGTTATAGTGCTAGCATTCATACTAAGAAGAAATGTCAAAGCCAAATGGGAAAAGTGGGTCATAAATCTGAAACTGGATATTAAAAAGTCATCTTCAAGTTGTGAGCTGAAGTACAGTATTCTTGCTAATAAGAGATTATACAGACCTGTAGCTGTACAGTGTCTTCTATTCTGTACAAAGAAATTAAATGCCTAAGAAATACCAGATTTGGAACATAAAAGAAGATATTTACATGTAAAGCTTCAAACAAATGCCCATTGTGTACCAGGCATCTAATGCCTTTACTGGCTTACAAGTCTTTTGTGTGGACAGGTTCCTCCACCTTCTTTACTTGGCAGCTGATGGACCCTGTATAAGAAAGCAAAGAAAGCAAGAAAATCAAAATTAAATTAATCAGATTCGAGATCCATCTTATAGCTTTTGAAATGTACATTTCCAAATACACGTAGTTCTGTCATCACCTGTATTCTGGAGAGGCTAGTAACACATTGCACATATTAAACAGGCATGAAATTGTAAACATAAGCCTCATAACTGTATAAAGCTAAGATGAAGTAAGAAGTCCTGTGTTAAGCATTTCCCAAGCTCTTTGTTTCATTCAGAAGTTGGAAGCTTTTGGAATGTCAGTTATAATGTCAGCTATACCAGCTGCCATTGTGGAATAACCTCCCAAGCACTCTGCAGCAGCTCAGTCGGTATGAACAAATGAGCCATGTGTGAAGGATTACCTTTAGAATGCATCTCAGTCATACTCATGCAGACAGACCACTGAAGGGTTAAAAAGAATGGTGTTCCAAAACTCTTGGGTTCCCCAACCCTCTTTCTCCAGCCCCTTCCTTGGAACCTGAATGCGATCAAGTGGTTCTCTTGATCATGACCATTCATCCTCCAGAGGCTGGTGCTGGAGTGAAAGGACAAAAGTAGTAAACAGTCTACTACTAAGCAACATTCAGCCTTTCAGCATATACCCACTGCAAATTCACTTTTGCTGGCGTGGGGCTTGACTCAGGGGAGGCACATAACAGTGTTCCTTCAAAGGCATAATCCGTCTATCTATGTTCATTATTAGTTCAGCTGCTATTACTAATACTAGATATCTGTAATTCTATAGTACAACAGCTACAGAAAAATTCACTACAGCCACTAAAAACATTACTATATGGCACAGAAGTGAAAAAAAAAAATCCAACAATGAACAGCTCTGCTGGCTCCTGTTTGTGACATCTGGTGTAGGGCCAAGATAAGCAACCAGGTCAAACCATGACTCCTCCTGATTTTCAGAGAAGGAATTTCTTTTGGGCTTGCTGTCAGCTGGAGGGGAAATCAGACATTTTGGCTTCCACCTTCTCAAACTGATGTTGGAGGAATTGTCCTTCTCAGCCAATCTACAACTAAGTCCACATTTGCCCTTGGAGGTGAAGAACTGAGAAATGTGAAGCAGCCATTCTTATGCTCCATTGCCCTCATCCCACTGATGTGATACCGGGCTCGTACCTTCCATTTTGGTTCTAAGGCATGTTTCTTTTTGTCCAGGTTCAAAACCATTACTTGATTTCAGTACCACCATACATATGAATTTGATTCTCATTTTCCCCATTTTTGTTTCTTACTGTTTCTTCCACCAGAGGGTAATTTTCTTCTTTATTATCTTATAATGTTTTTCCCATTCCCACCGATCACCTTCAGAATCCCTAGGGTCTCATGCCCATGTGGGGCATGGGCAATCCAAACAAAACATGCCACAGCTATAAAGGGCTGCACGAGCTATTGCTGTTTCTTAAAGCTGCTAGCATCACTGGTTATTTTTCAGAGCACTTCTCTGGATATTGCCCTGTAATTTTCTTGAACTTATTTTTAATAGTCTGCTTCATTCCTAACCACTGCTCCAGAATGCTGTGGGTGGCGAAATATATGCAGCCTTTGTTTAATTCCCTGCTTACTCCTGAAGCCTTGAATTCCTTCTCTTATCAAATCTCTTCCTTTTCTATCTCATTCTCTATGTTATGCTAGCCAGTGATCCATACCTACAGTGAGTTTCCTTAGACAGATATTTTTTTATGCTGTGTTTCTTTCAGTGGAGATCATTCAACCATCCCTCAAAAATGCATGTGATGACAAGCAGATACTATTTTTTAAATTTAGAGCATCTACTTGCAGTATTTACCAAGGTCCCCAGACTCTCTGATGTAAGAGATGGGAGCTTGATTTTATTAGTTTGCTTGCAGAATTCATCTCAGTGGAGAAAATGAGATGGCATGAAGCATCTCACAGGAGCCCAGAGCTCTGGCACCATGCCCAGACACCTTTCAGTAAAAACAGCCCATGGCACCAAGTGCACACCTGGCAATGC
Source organism: Xenops minutus (assembly GCA_035221455.1). Taxonomy (NCBI): domain Eukaryota; kingdom Metazoa; phylum Chordata; class Aves; order Passeriformes; family Furnariidae; genus Xenops; species Xenops minutus. The sequence goes on from JAWWEE010000021.1 coordinate 5,236, forward strand.
ACCCATATGGCCCGCGCCTGCCCCTCACCTGGGAGAAATGTTCCCCTCCCAGCTTCCCTGTTCCTGATCTCCAGCTAGGAAGAATGTCTAGCAATCAGAGAGCAAAATACTAAGAGAAAACAGATCTGAGAGCCCTGAGCAAAACAGGAAAGGGAAGATATTTAGTCCAAGCCTTTGCATTTGTATTTTTTCCTATTGCAAAGCAAGGTTGGTTTGGTTTTTTGTTGGGTTTTTTTTTCCTTCTCTTTCTTCATCCTGACTGTCAGCAGATGTACACTGCAGAGGAAGTGGATCTGCAGGGGCTGCGTTTTCAGCGGATATGACTGCACAGGACCTCCTGAAGCACATGGGCAAGGATTGCATTGATTGTAAGATGGGTCACTTCCTGATGGACAGGGAAGCCCATGTCACATCGAGATCTGTTAGCAACAGGTTCTGGACTGAGAGAGAAATTGGGTATGGATAGAGATGGCCATGGCCACGATAAGGCTGTACTGATGAAGTCATAATAAGCTTCTTCAGCTAATGAACAATATAAGTGGAAAAGCAAGGGAAGTCAAACACATGCAAAAATTAGATCTGGTGAAATGCATTTTTCCTCAAGTATTTCAGGTTCTTGGGAGATCCTTAAGGTCTTATACTTACACAGAAGGGAGAACAAGCAGTAAGGATAGTCTGGGCATTCTCAAGGGTGCCAGCGAACCCCATCCAGTGAGTGCTGGTTAGGAGGCTTCAGGACTTGAGGGGGGATTTGAAGAGGAGCCACGGTATTTTCATTTAGTCATGTCTTTTTTTTATAGACAGTGTGTGCCAGGAGGCAGGACCTTTGATGCAAGAGAAACCTCTCCATTCAAATTATTGTAAATTTGAAGTTATGAGATGTTAAACTGTAGAAACAAGTAATAGGTTACTAAAACGGAGAACAGAACAAAACAACAGTCAAACAATAACAGAAAGTGTCACCCAAAAATCACTCTTTCAGTGAGGTATTTTCCTTGCTGATGTGACGGATCTGCAAAGAAAACTGCTTTCAAGGCTGATCTGAGCTCAGTGGAGATGTGCTGTTATTAGGTACAGCAAAATACATAGGTACACACCACAGTGTAAGACTCTCACAAATTTATAACACTAATTAATTGTCATATCTAATGGATACATCCAACCTGACAATTGTCCACCCCCAGAACCTCCCTCAGGTCTGCCCCTTGGCACACCTCCCTGGAATTGAGCTGGAGGTCTCAAGACCTCTTACTTCTTCACCATCATCATCTTCACATCACGTGCCTTCTTTGGAATTTCTCCAAGGTTCCTGGGCCCTCTGCTTTGACTACAGTGATACCCTATCATGTCCTTCTATGTATGTGTCCCTGAAAAAGATGTCCTTGCTAAAATCTTGCCCTTGAAAAGACCATTAAACAGAATTTCAAGAATGTGAAACAAACCATGAGAAAGAGGTTTAGTAACTGTCAACTGCTACCTTAAGTGGGAGAAACTATACAGCTATATTAAAATCTACAAATACATAAATTATCATAAGGCATCACTGTTAAATAGTTACTGTTAGGCTTGGTTCACCGTGGAAAGCTTTTCCTTCTCTAAGCCTCTCTGACAGGCAACTATTGCTCATCTTCTCCACATCTCAGATTACAGTAAAACTACAGTTGGGGTTTTGTCAACCTTTTACTGAGCATGTTACAGATAGGGCATTCCAGCATTCCTCAAGAGTGGGATGCACTGGAGCAGGTTGTTGAACCTACTAACTACAGCCTTATTTGCTGTCTCTCATCATTCAGGTGGATGCAAGGTGCTAGCAAGAGGTGAGGAACACCTCTTAGAAGCATTGCTTTGAATACAGATAGGCTTTGTGAGTGGTTAACACTTTCCAAGGTCTGTGCACTTGCTTGTACAGCTTTGATCATCAGTACTCTGTATCCAAAGCATACACATTTAAGGATAATATTCGTAACAGGAAATGGGAATTCTTGCTTCTAAAGTTTGGTTAGCTAAGAACATGGTTTCCAACACGGTTGGAAAACTAAACCAGTCTAAATCTGAATGTAAATCACTGAGAGTATTTCAGGAATCTCCTCTTTATTCTGTGGCTGAACTATAAAAGGATGTGAGCTGAGTCACCAAGGAAAAACAAGGTATAGCAATACATTAAATGAAAGGACAGACTCAAGACAAAGTAAAGCCAGTATCAGTAAGTGGATGTCAGCATGATTCAATGATTAGTTCCTCAGTAGGTGGTTAAGTCTTGTGAGGTCTGGAAATGTTGGATTTCCCATATTTGCCCTTATGCAACAGACCTGAACACTGAGGACAGAAGACATACGCATGCCCTAAACAAATCAAAGTCAGGCTAAGACCGTAATAGAATCCTGCACTTTGGAAAATCCGAGGCAAAATAAAAGATCAAGAAATCACTTCAGATTCAACCAAACAAAATCTGTGGATATGCAGTAGCTGCTAGGAAATATGAGGATGTAATGGAATCCTCTGTTTCCATAAATGCTTTCCATCTTGTTTGCAAGCACAAACTCTGCAGTCCCGTGTGCATTTAGGACACCTAAAGGGTTAATCAGGGCTAGTATCTAGGGATGACCATAACAAAACAGCCAAAATAACCAATCCTATGGCACATATTCCTACTTTAGTGACAGCATGAGCATTCTGAATTTTTACAGGAACCTTCCTCTGCTGGTGACTTAACAGTTACTCATTTTTCTATGCGCTGATAATTTTCTGTTAGGGGGGAGCAAACATCATTCACTGTTCACTCACACAGCAGCAGAAGGGATTCCTCCTTCCTCTTTTACACTCTAAGCTTGCTGCTTTTGGACTAGATGTGGAGACTTCCCTGTGTCCTGGAACCTGGGCCCTTGCATTGGTTTGATAGTAAGGAATGTTAAAATTTCACTGTGGAGATCAACATGTTGGCCTGAAAGGGCACTTAGGTTTCTTTAAAAACTATGATATTTGAAACTATACCACTGGCAGGAGCATAAAAAACTGCAGTGCTTGGCTTTTATGTGCACTTTCTCTCAGCATCAGACATTTCTGTGTGCACAATGCTCTGGGCCAGATATTCTTCTGAGAGCCTTAGGTTCAAGATGCATCCTAGCTCTCTATAAGCGTTCAGGATCTCATTTTTTTGTTTAACTGTACTAGTGGTGTGTTTCTGCAATTAACGCATTGCCACCCAACAAACTAAACAAAATGGCATTACATTATGTGTCTCATGCAATGAACAACTTCCCTACGGTTTCACTGGGACTAGGGAACTGTGTAATGCAGTTTATGTTTCAGGTAGGGATAGATTATGCATTGCACATTTATTGTAAGTAAAGTCTCTGAGTTTCTGCTAGTCTGCATAATCGTCTGCAATAAATTACCAGAGTGCCAGGAGCCCCAGCCCAAAAATGCATTCAAGCCTGTGCAGTCCGTCAATGTCTCTGTCCATTGCTGTGAATAATGGAGCGAAATGACAGAGGCTGGAATTTTGCTAATAGTTAAAATGCTTTTAAATTGAAACAAGTAAGTGAGGAAGGAAGAGCTTGACTGTACAGATTACTCTTCAGGGCAATCATCAGGGCAGTCATCCTCTTTACAGGAAAAATGAAACCTAAGAAACCTATTAAATGGAATTGTGCACATTTTTCTATGAAAGCAGGTTTTTACAGAAAATGTGGTTCTCTATAGAAACTTCACTAAAAGAAAATATGGAAGGCAAGGCTGAAAAACAAAAGAAAAATAGATGGTTCCCATCTCCTTCAGGCATTTTGACCCTTCTCCAAAGCTCTACCTCTTGCTAGTCAAGAGCAAATTGCAGGTTGATAAAAGAACTGTCCTGCAGCATGATCTGGCGTTGTTGACAAGGTGACAACATAAATCACAACATCCAAAAAGTGCAGCGATGGCATTTCGAAACATACTGGTTCAGGTTTAGCAGCAATATTTCAGTTTGGTATTTCCCTTTTCTTTTTTGGAGGATATGTTTTTTCACCCAGTCAAATCCACTGCTTTTCCCAAGGCCAGATGGTAAACTAGTGGCAACCTAATAATGAAGATCCTTGTCTTTCTGTCCTTTCCAACCTCCAACATCTAAACAAGATGGCCACCACTGGAATAACATAGGAAAAATAAAGTGGGCAAAGATAATTTCTTGTTTCTGTGGGGAAAAAATTGTCTAAAATGCATCTCTCTGATCCTATTTGGTAGCTCCTGTACTTAAAGAGCAGTGGTATAACTAATTTTTTTTAATGTATATACAAATGAATTGATGAGTTGATTGTGTTTTGTTTATCAGGACAATCCTCTTGAGTCACTACAGTTCAGAGTGTGATTGCTTACATTTTGCTGTTAGCAAGAAACATTTACTGTCAATAAAACTTCTGTCACAAAAAATAATGCAACGACCAGTTGCATATGCTACTTCTGGGAAATTAAAATTGTCTCTTGTGATGGCAGTATGCAATAAACTAAATGATTTACATGAAGACAACACAACCCAGAGGGAGAGTCCAAGTTCCTTTCACCCTCCCCCCACGCTTGCTGTGGCCTAACCCATTACAGTCTCATAGGAACCTTTATGTATTCTGGTTGAAGGCAGCATACTTTCAATCAGTATGTTACAGATGACAAAGGAGGACTTACAATGGGCCAGGACACACAAAGAAATAAGTATCTGTGCAACAAATGATCTTTCTGGGCATGGCTCAGCAGGGATCTAACAATTCAGCCAGTGAATTTGTAACACTTTACTCAAGGACCTGCAGCAGGGTTGGAACGAAGCAAACCAGCAACAAAATCTAATACAAAAGCTGTCAGTCTTCTCCAGGTCCCTTTCAACAGGTTCCATCTTACAGAATCACAGAATCATAGAATGGTTTGGATTGGAAGGGACCTTAAAGATCATCCAATTCTGGTTGCCCATTTCCAGGGATGGAGAGTCCACAGCCTCTCTGGGCAACCTGTGCCAGTGCCTCACCATCTTATAGTAAAGAACTTCTTCCTAATATTGATTTGAGGAATCAATAACTGATATAAGATATCAATAAAGAACTAACACTGAAAGGGTTAATAAAAATAATTGT
>JAWWEE010000021.1:10431-38880 GCA_035221455.1 Xenops minutus
AATCCCCCATGCACCCAGCGCTGAATAAACGTATCTTCTCTACAACTACCTGGTTGTGGGGTTATTCCGCACGTCAATATCTAATTTAACCCTTCCCTCCTTCATCTTAAGGTCACTCCCCTTTATTCTATCACTACATGCCTTTCTAAAAAGTCCCTCTCCAGCCTTTTTGTAAGCCCCCTTTAGGTACAGGGAGGCTGCCATAAGTTCTTCCTGGAACCTTCTCTTCTCCAGGCAGAACAACCCCAATTCTCTCAGCCTGTCTTCACAGAAGAGGTAGTCCAGCCCTATGATCAATTTAGTGGCCTTCTCTGGATTCGTTCTACCAGGTCAACATATTTCTTGTGTTGGGGATCCCAGAGTTGGATGCAGTACTCTAGGTGGCATCTCACAAGAGTGGAATAGAGAGGTGGTATCACCTCCCTCAATCCACTGGTTGCGCTGTTTTTGATGCAGCCCAGGATACGGTTGGCTTTCTAGGGTGTGAGTGCGCATTGCTGAGACGTGTTGAGCTTTTCGTCCATGAATGAAAAAGACCCTGAACGGTGGAGACTCTTCAGTTTGCCCAATTAACCTACACAAGTCATTCCCTCACCTGAGCCATGGTTTTCCCCAGTCTCTAAACTGAACACTCCCACTATCATTTAGACTCACCACTTCCTTTCTTATCAACTATGACAAGAAGATCAGATTGTTTGCTTATTTTTTCCTTGCTACATCCTTCCATTCCTACATCTCATTTCTTGAACAACCTCAACTCCACCAATCTACTTCTAGGCCATACTTGCAACATGTCTATTTGTTTTACCATTCTTCTTCAGTTGGGCCACATCTGAAATGTGGTATCCAGCCACAACTATGGGCTTCCAACAGACACCTTATCAGCACTAAGAGTGGAAGTATTACTTCACAATCACTTTGCAGAACTGACCTCTGTTTAAACACCCCAGTATTTGTTCACGTTTTCTACATCATAGCACTGTTGACTCACAGTCACCTCACACTTCACATACACAAACACAATTGAGACTGGATCACTCTGAGTTTATTTAAACATAACTTTGTTGCAAGCACTTAGTTTTGGGAAACAGCTCCTTTTTGATGAAGCAATAAGATAATCTTTATTGGCCAGGGACACTTGTGAGAACACCCACTTTTATGGGAGGTTTTCTAATAGATCTGCATCACTTTAGTCTAATCACAGAGTTTTGCAGTTATCACGCATAAATTACAGCTCCATGTCCCTACCTTCAGACTGGACATAAAAAATAGCAAGGTTTGGATCTGCCATCACATATATAGGCTGACCTGGGCCCACACACCTCCCAGTGTGCCTCAAAGCCACACACAGGATAAAGTCTTTTACTTTTCTACCTGTCTCATGTCATAACTAAGAACTGAACTGAAACCCTAGATGAAAAATCCACTAGTCTTAAAGGAACCTACAATACATGTCTGGATTACAAAACTGCATCTGTGCTACAACAACCCTACCTCTTGCTGCATCTTTAATTTGTATTGGAATTTGTTTTTCAGAACAAAGCAGGATATTAAGTAGTCTCTTGAAGCTTTCATATTGCAGTGAATTTCATGAAAACCTTCCTGGTTTCTCTATAATGACCCTGCCTAATGTTTGATACATTTACTGTTGCCCTCTACTGCTTTCACCAATTGCCTAAAGACATAAACATGTTCATATATCAATGCAAAGCCATTAGATTATGAAAACAGAGGTCATTGCAAAGGGAACAATCAGCTACTGGTCTTGGCTGTGAAAACTCTGTCCTTCATTACTGAACATTCAGGGAAAGTTAACTTTCTTCTCTTTGGCAGTCATTTGTGAACCTTTTTTTTTTCCTTCAAGGAAAGGCCAAAAGCAAGATACTAATGATAAAGTATGAAAGAACCATGGCTATGTACAAGACAAGCCATCAGTGTTTGCCAGGGGCACTTTCTGAATGGGGCATGGAGATGAGGGGCAGGGAGTGTTCAGTTTGGCCAATCAGATAGTCATTGATAGGCTGACCTAGCACAACACCTATTTGTGTTCCTATGATGCTGAAGCTAAGTGAACCTTCTTCCATGCCTTTCTAGGGTGTTACAATTTTATTCGTTGTATCATCCTTACTAGGTTGTCAGAGAGAAACGAGAGACAACCTGTTCTTTGATCCCACCTTCAGTCATTTCAGAGACCATTCAGATGCCACATATGAACTGGAAACTTCAGCTGAAAGACTCTGAACTTCCTCTCTCTTCTCCCCTCTCTCTGTCTCCATTGAACCCTGCCTACCCAGGTCCCAACACACTCTGTATGAAAACAATATGGGTCTGCAAGTTTTGCCTCATTATAAGCAAGCAGGCAGTCCATTAACTGAATAGTTACTAAGATTCCAGCTGAAAAAAACCCCATCACTTTTTAGCTTCTCAGTTTTGCTGGGTTGCCTATGTTTGAGAATAAAAAATCAAAACCCTCCCCAACACCCAAACATACTTTAAAATGCCAGCTAATCACTGTAAGTGTTACAGCAGCAGAAGAAAAAAAGAAAACAAACAACCTCTAATTTTTATGGGCTCCTTTGTCACATCTGTGCCTAAAATAAATCACTCAAATAAAGGTTTTAATTTCACATTAGTGCATACAGCAGTTGATTGAATTTATGACTGATGGTTAAGCTTTATGAACACTTAGTATTTCAGTGCTATGGGGAAGGAGGTGCTAAGCACAGATATTTGCAAAGGGTGATAATAGGATAATAAATTACTGCAAGGTAAAGACAAACTCTCAACATCACAGACTTACTGCTCTTATTTATGCAGCAAAAATATCTTAATAGATTTAGCAATAATTTGTCAGGAATGCCTGGCTGGTGCTGCAGTGGGCAGAGATACAATGCATTATGCCTGAGGACTAAGGGATGGTTTTGTCATTGTTTGAGTCAGCCCGGTGGAGGTATTTCTCACAGTTAATTCTTTGAGTTTTCTTTTGTTGACAGCCCCAGCTAAAGTCTGATAATAAAGAAGTAAGTTTTGGAGAGGGCAGAGGCTGGAGGGGGCTGAAGGAGTTGTATTCTGCCTTGAAGGGCAAGGCAAAGCCATTGTCCTCATCACCACAACTCGGGGGAATTGAAAGATGAGGAATAAGAAGAGGGTTTTAAAGAAATGGAAATGGGATGGATGGCTCCAGTACAAGCACAGGATTTGAGCCCCTTGAATTTAAAAATAGACCAAGAATAAAATTACTGTAGGTCTGTGTCTAATTTCTGCTTCTCTTTTTTTTTTTTCCTTCACCTGTTCCCACTGTGTTCTTGGTCTAGAGTATCAAAACTTGGCAACATGTTTCTGAGACAGACCTGGATTTCACAGCACATGCTCATCCTAACACCATGCTGCCTGCAGGCTTCCCACTTTCTTCTTGCCACCTACAGGAAAACATCATATCTACTTTTAAGATATCAATACAAGTCAAGAGCACTCCTCATCCAGGCACAGTTTTGTACATTCAGTATGGACCAGCTGGGACAAGCAGGGAGTCCAAGCTGCCTCTCTGATACGAAGCATGACACTTCTCACAATCACCTTCCTGCATATTAGCTATTTTGTACCTGGTGAGAGGAGGAGTTCGAATTCTCCTGGCAGCAGCTGTTATAGACATGCCACCTGAGCACATTCCTCAGCATGCCTCTGGCAACTGCCAGCACTCAATGCTGCTCAAATAGCTCTTTGCCCCAGAGGAATTTACTGTTTTTCTTGTTTTTTCCCAGAAGATTGTAAGTAAACCTGATGGAGCAGAAAGTGAAAAGAACACTCCTTCATGTTCTGCTTGGAGCACAAAGTTTAACTTGAGCTCAACACCCTTTTGCAAAGATCTGCAAATACTACCAACCTACAACAAAGGCTGTGAGTGAAAAAGCTAGTTAGACCTCCTTTTTGAAAGACAGATACTCCCTAGAAGACAATTGTATTTAGCAAGCATGGGGAAAAAAAATATTAGGAGCAATCAACGAAAAAAAGTCCTCTTTTTTTATGCCAGGCTCACTACTTTCCTATTCCTTTTTTAAAATTGCTTCTCTACATCTGAGACAAAATATGAAAATTAAATGAGTTTTCCTGTATCCCTCACAGGCAGGAGATGGTGATGTGTTTAAACACTGATCTAGTGTACAGAAACCTTCCTCACATAACCACAGGGACATAACTTTTATATGTGGGTGTCACCTTTGCACCATAAGTTATTTTGAAGCCCCTCTGGATGGAAACACACAAAGACAAGCCCAGTGCTTTGCATGTGCTGCTCAGACCCTCTCTCCTCACAGAGACGTTTCTCTCCCAAGACAAAAGGATGTGGGGCCACTGTAGGGTCACAAGAAGCAGAATGTAGTGGTAGTGAGGTGTTGCTGGATTTGATTTCCAGTATTGCTGTAAAGGGGTACAAATGCTAGGTGTTTGCTTCTGAAAGCCACTTTCTCTCCTAACAGGGACTACCCCTCTGAGAGACTGATGGGCATTTCACATGGTTGCTTTTATTTAGTGCCTACCTGTCATTTGCAGAGGTTTTCCTCCTTTAGCTGACCTACTTGTGCCAGGGAGCCAGAGAAGGAACACGTGCAAAGGCTGCTTGCTTAGATCTCTTTAAAACAGCTAGTAAGGCAGAAGAAGTGAGCGAAATATCTACAATAGTGTTGGAAATGCTTTTGTTCCAGTTTTATAGTGTAGCTTCTATGACAGAAAAAAACAGAAGGAGAGGCTGAAAGTGATATTTCGAAGTGAAAATGTGTCCATATCTCATGCTTGAAATGTCACCTCATTTTACTATGTTAAACAGTTGAACCCACATTTTACTTCAAGTCTGCTGGTAAAGAAAGAGGAAAGCAGCAAGTGCAAGGTGAAAATAACACTGTGCACACGTTTGTCACAAGTGCATGCTGTGCTGAACCTGAAGAATATTGACTTGTTTATCCAAACGCAGTACAGTTCTTTACATGGTTTATCCCTATGATCACTCTGTGGCCACTAATACTGGTTTCAGAATTTAGTCAGCACATCAGGCAACCAGCTACTGGGAACCTGTCCTGACAATTTCTGACTAAGTAACAAAGTTAGATGAGGACCCATGCAGGAGAATAAGGTAGGACTCAAACTAGGACCAAGAAAAAGCAAAGCAGAAAGGAATTTTCTAGCTCTATAGTCAGCTACAAGCCAAGCAGACACCAGGAACTATTGAAGTCACTGTTGCCTGTTTTAACTTATGCAATATTTCTCATGCTCAGGAGAGAGACTGATAGTAGGCACTGCAAAATCAATGTTGTCACATCCTTCATTTTTTAAAGAAGCTTGTTTTTTGGAAAAGACACAAATAAATAATTTCCACCTTTTTGCTCTCTCCCTCCTCAAAACATTTCAGACAAACTGGCCTTTTCCAAGAGAAATCCCTTTTAACCAAAGTGCCCTGAGTGGCTGTTATTGTGGATAGAGGCATGAGATATCAGGCCATAGTAACAACAAAGTCTCAGCCCAAAGTCTATTAAAATCTTGAATGGAGCTTGATGTCCATCTCAGGCAGCAATGTACAGGGGCTGAAACAGTGACATTACCTCCCTCTTTATATAATGTCAATATTTCCATGGCCATTTCGTAGTCCTTTGTATTGAACCAAGGCATAGATCTCCATTCTTTTATTAGCTCTCCTGAGAGAGAGAGGATTGTTAATATTCATCTTCCTCTGATATGATTTTGTTTTAGAAACTCCATGGGAACCAGCCAAATTATAATAATAAAATCATAGTAAATTGCTTGAGGCAAAAATTGTATATAAGGTCCCTCTTATACACACATTCAGTCTCTGGACAGCAACAAGAACATGATAACTGAGTTAGACTTTTAACCAGATTTTGACGATTGATGAAGCAAATATAACCTTTAAAACAAAAAGTTTCCTTCCACTCTCCTTATCATGTCTGAGCTGTTAACAGAGAAATCTGGTCCACTTCCTTCATTATTTAGTCTCTCTATTTATGTATTGCATTTCTCAGTGTTCCCATTTGCTACAAAGCTGGACAACCCAGTTTATTTTGTTCCAGCATTATTAAAATTACTATTACCATCACAAATGCTTCCAAGAGAGATAATATTAATAACAGTCTCTTCCATCAGATCCTGTCAGTTCCTGGGGTGATTCATATTCCTGTCTGCAAGAAGCATTATATCATTTAGAGAGAGCATATTGCTTGACTTGTAGGCTATTCTTCATGGTCTGTGATGAGTGCATTGTGATCTGCCATTATTGCATTACTGTTTACACAGCTTGAGATACCTCATAAAGCAGTTAGGAATGAGATAAAATTCAGACAGATTCAGATCTGAGAAATGAGAAAACCTCACAGGAACATCTCCAGCTGTTTGGTGCATTTCATCCTTCAAGACACATCCCCACTGACTGTAGTTGTCATCCCTTCCCTGCCTGGGATGCAGATGGAAGCTGCATTTCTGCATGTATGGCTTGTGAATGTCTTTGCAAGGATGATCCCAGGCAGTCTGCTGGCTCCAAAGCACCATGAGTTCCTGACAATTTTTTTCTACCTAAATACCATACTGTGTCTCTGGGAAGCTGGTACTCTATTTCGAGACAAGTCACTTAAACTCCTTGGCAAGAACTGTCTAGGACAAATCAAGATCAGTTTTTATTTTCATGGAAATAATCATAATCTGGATTTCCCCAAGAAACCTTGTGATCCACTCTCACTTATATAAGACAGACTCAAGTGGAACAGTTTTTATTTTGAACACAGGCTGTTCACAGAGTATATTCCTGAACACTCAATGAAAGGTGCACTTTAGTTTGTGCAAATGATATACAGCACATGGATACAACAGCAAGTTGCCAAGGCAAATCCAAGGGCAAATCTTGCTTCCAAAGAGTCTGATCTGTGCCATAAATTATGGCCAAAGGTATCTTATTTTCCAGCCTGGTCTAAAACAAATGGTCAGGAAGATTTGTCTTTTCAACATCAAAGCTGGCTTTATGGCTTTGATGCATAAGTTGCAGATTATTTAGATCACCTTGTTTCTGAAGTGTTTTCCCCCAAAGATCTTTATGGAAGGAGTCAAACCTTTCTGACATTATGGGGTCAAAGCTGCACAGGGAAGGAGTCAGGGAATCAGGAGGGGCAGGTGGATTGCCATTCAGTGACAGGTTGCATACCAGTGTTGAACACCCTTGGGTATGCACAAGCAAGCTCACTGATTCCCAGCAGAAGGGAGAAACAAGACAGTGGCAGTAGAAATAACATCTTTAAGACTAAAGGACTCACTAACTTCTTGGAGTTAGGACTGTATCTCTTGAATATATAACCCTATAGACAAGTGCGGGAATGTCAGTCAGACACTTTCCCCTCTAACCCTGATTAGCGCTGTTTAAACACAAGTTGGGATGCTGGATACATGTATGACACTGCTGGACAGCAGTGCTGAAATGAGCTGCAGTGAGTGCATGTCCTCAAAGTTCTCTGGTTATTCTTAGTACTGGGTTACTGTTTGTCAATAGTGCTCACTTTCAGCTTCTTGAAGACCTTGGTATCCTCTTGGTTGAGTGATAAATATGAAAGCAGCTTTGGAGAAATCAACATACTGGCTGAATCAGAGAAAAAACAGAGAATATAAGTGTGATCTTATTTGTTCTCAACCAGCAGAAGCCATCAGATCATCAACTGCTCATTTGAATCCCCTCAAATGGTATTCAAGATAAGAGAGTTTTGGTAGAAAGAGAAAGCTCAAAAATTCCATAAAAGAGTAAGTCTAAACAAAGTGAGCATTAACAACCATAAGATGGTGCTGGCCATTTGTAAAGTGACAGACTTAGATGAAAATCTGCTCCTCCGCTCAAAAGTTACTGTTGACACTCCTCCACTAAGGCACTCACAAGGAAGCAGGAAACCTTCGGTATGTACTAAGCAATACTTCAGTGCACTGGTTATCATTTGTGTGAGCACTGGAAAATGTGACAGGCTGCAGTGGCTGAGCTGCTTTTCCTGTCAGTTGATGCTTTTAGGAATAAAGTGTGCTGATGACAGTATTTCCAAAGTAAACAAAAGCACAATGAATCCAAGAACCATACATTTCCAAATCTCTCCCTTGGTCCAAATACACAGATCTGCTCTAAGCACTTGCAGGACACACATATACTTTGGACAAAGTCTGACAAACTTCACCTTTCCTGAAGTGCTTTTGCATTTGCAGTTGCTTCATTGAAAAGGTCAAATGTGAAGTCGGGATGCTCCAGATCTTCTCTCTTTCTGTTCCCAATTTCTCTCAATTCCCACATGAGATGTTTTTAGAATTACCATAAAAAGTCTGTGCCTGACATCCCTGTTTCTGGTGTTCTAGTGAAGTGAATGTCCTTCAAACCTATCTAAATATTGCTGTTTACATATGTTCGATCCACAGTACTCACACACTGTTCGTTCTCAAAGTATCTGAGTGCTTCACAGAAATCATGAAAAAACTTTGCTAAGTCTTTTGTGATGTACTTTTTCCTCTTTTTTTAGTTCTGCATCTGGGAACAAGTGCAGGGGGAGCTGGGTGATAACTCAGGCTTGAAAATAAGGGAAAGCAGAGAAAACTTAGGCTGGAGATGATGATGATAATTTCATCATCTTCTTTATTATTTTTTTAATAAAATACCATGCCTGGTATATTGTAATAAGCCACTGGATTTCTCCTTAAAATGCTATTCATCATATAACTGTAATGATGTTCTTCCCTTGCTGACATTCAGAGGCCAGTAAATGCAAGTACAGCAGCTGCGTGGTCCAGGGCTTGATTTAATTAGCTCCACAGAGCCAGCTTGTGACAGTGGAAGTGAAGCAAAATCCTATTCAGGTCTATTTTCAATAAATTGCTCCAGCCATGAAAGATGAAAATGCTAGAGAATTTTTCACTGTAAAATGGGATATATGGGGTTTGCTGGTGTGTGGAGAACAGTGCTGACTGCTGGAAAAGAAGTTATTTTGATCAGAGTGCCAACAACTTCTCCGTTCTCATTTTGCAAGGCACTGATAAGTGCAAATGCAGATTTCCAGACAGTCATCAGGTAACTTTAGCAATGCCCAAATTGTCGCTATTAAGGAAGGCATCTTTATGAGATTCTAGTTGCTTTGCCACAGGTTTTTACAGGTTTCCAAAGGATCCTTAAAGACAATGGGATTCAGCAAACTCAGCTTTGAGATTAAGTCAGTAGCTTCTTCTAATGACCTACTGTACACATGTATCCCACTATCGAATTTCAGGACCAAAATATGTCAGATTGTTTACCTTAAGGATGTTTCATTATACTTTGGTGGGAACAGCACAGTATAGAAAGTCATTTCATTTTTATGGGAAGCAGTTATAGAAGCGAAAAATTAATTTCCACAAAGTCTTTTTCTTCCTTGTTTGGTGGAAGAATTTAAACCTCGATTTCCATCTCTTTCTCCAGTCCTTCCATTCTTCTCAAGAAGGATAACTTTTGTGGTGAAAAAAATCCCCTTCTCACCAAAATCCTTGAACAGCCCTCAAGGAAGAGACAAGAAGGAAAAATTAAGATCGAATGGCAAAAATGAGGCTGTATGATAAGCTAGTGAGACACTTAAGCAGAAGAAGAGACGATTTAATGGTCCAGAGAGGTCTTAGGAGAGAGGACTGAATTTGATACAATCAAGGGAAAAGAGAGCTTTGCTCCACAGGGGGAGAGGAGAACCATTGCAGCTTGCAGAGATGGGTGGGAGGTTTGTTTAGCTTCACGGTATCAAATCTTGGAAAAACCCCTGTATGTTGCTAAGACACTTGTTAATGGTCTCATACTTCATCTAAATGAAATAAAAAACATTCCGCTGCTTAGTCCACACAGAGGATTTGATCCGCCATGTTTATATTGGTAGCCTCTCATTTTCATTTCTTACTCCATAGATTAATTTGCTGTGTTTAGAGACAGAAAAGTTTACTGTACTATGCTAATGAATTTCTAGTACAGCTTGACAGCTTTGGTAAACAAACTGAAATAAGCTGGTTGTTTGTGTCTCCTGCACACCTTCATCTAGTGGAATATAGTCCCTATTTTATTATATTGAGCACCTGGTCTCAGAACTGGGCTCACATCCAAGAGCTGCAAATTACTCTTCACAAATAAGACTGTGCAAGAGTTATTCTAGGTCAAGATTAGAAGAAAAAATTTGGATCTGGATTTTGAAAGTGGCTTTGACTAGGAGTCACAGTTCAGGCTTTTGGTTCAGCTCTTTCTGGAGACATGATCAAATGACAAAATACTACCCTTTGTACTCTTGTGTTTGTTAAAACTTGGGATTTTTTTTTAAGAAAGGGAGGCATCAGTGTTAGGACAAACAGAATCACAACTGTAAGCCTGGCAGTTATTCTTAGGTTGATAAAGAACTTTACATCAAAGCAAGATTTATGCATAGAAAAAATTGTGCATGGTACATGCAAGTGAGGATGGTTTTCTGGCAAGAAAACTTTTAAAATGTTTCTCAGAACATTCCTTCTCCTTCCTGATCATCTGGCTCTAATGTGACTATATTAATCTCCTTCCCAACAGATGAACCAAAATTACTGATCTGCTTATGCAATAAATAAATCCTGCACTTGGTTCAGCCTTGTATGTGTGGCAAGAAGACTATACCATCCAATAACTGACTGAAAAAAACATCTCTGTCAAAGAAAATAAAGGAGATAATATAGCATTAAGTGAGATAAAAGAGAAAGAAAATAAGAGAAAATATAGCAAATGCAGAACTAATTATGTATCTCTGAATTTTGTTAAAACCAAAGATATGGGGAGAGGAGAGAGATTATTGTCCTTATGGGTCTTTTTTTACTGTAGGAAGTGTTTTAATTGCCTTTATTCTAAACTGAAGTGAATAATCACTATCATAGCTTTCATTGGATATTCCATTAGCACAAAATTGTCCCAAATTACAGATCAACTGTAATTGTCCCAAATTACAGTATCAAGAGATACTGTACACAAACAAAGGAGAGAGGATCCTTATCTCAAGAGGACTTGAGCACAATAAAGGAAACAAAAAGCTGGTGCAAGGAATCTTATTATTCAAGTGCACAGTGCTCACGGGACACTAGGACATTGTATTTGGTGGTATTTGAAACATACAGCGTTTTGATATATTTTTTCAGGGAAACTTTGAAATGTATCATAGAAACCAGAAACTTTCACAAGAACACATCTTTTGCAGATTTTTTTTTTTCCCCAGCAGAAAGCTTTTTTCAGACAGTGGATTCCATGTGGTGGTTGGTGAGGCCACAGAAATGATGCTACGTACTTTCTATGGAGTCATACCTTCACAGCTTTTCCAACTAAAGCTTTGATGGAAAAATTACTTGGTAGAGTCATTTGCATATGGAAAAGAGGATCCGAGAGAGTTGGGGAATCATGGGTCTAGGTGAAGTATTTCTAAAATGCTAAAATGTAGAGAGCCAATAATTTGGCTGTTACTGTAATACCCCATGAAATGGCAATGTTACCATTTGGAAGAATTCCCCATTTCATCTGCACATTTTCATGACTACTATACACACAAACACCAGAAGTCAAGAGAGACTAAATTACTTTTGTCTCTAGATTTAACCTAAAGGTTAAAGATGCCGAATAAGAAAAATGCAAGTTGTGAAATCTCTGACAGAAATTGGTAATAGAAAAGCTTAGTTGGATAAGGTGACAATTCAGAGTCAAAACTCCATTTGAGACTATTAGAAGTGTGCCTGCATCTTATCAAACTTGTTCTGAAAGGTCTCAGAAGATCTGGAAACATATGATGGCTTTCCTTCATCCTGTGGCTTGACTAAATGATCTCATTATGGAAAACAAACCCTTTTCCAGCCAGCTGTTATCATTTCATCCCCACCCTCCATGCTTATCTCCTTTCAAGTTTAGCAGAATGTAGAGATTTCCAGAGACAAAAGTGAGCTTACTATGCTCTCCCTTTAGCTAAAGAGTGTGAAGAAACAGCCTTCCTCCCATACATAACCCTAACTACAAGCCTCACAGCTGCTCCAAAGCAAGCCACAGAAATCAGCCAAGAAATACTTGTAACAGAGCAGTCTGGAAGGTGCTGAGAGACCCAAATGCTGTTGTTGGGAAAACTGCATTTCAGTCCTTCTCATCTGAATCTCACAATTGACAGACACACCTCATGTGTGGCCAGAGACACTGCCAACATACTTAGGAAGTTCACTGCCATCTTTCAAAGGTCACACTGCATGCAGCATGGCAGATTCAAAATAAAAATACAACTGGAGAGCAGAGCTGTAGCAAATGGGAAAGAGTAATTACACTTCTTATATTTAGTTCATTTTTTCAAGGTGTAAAGTTGGAAAGACAGTTTTGAAGCTCAGCTGTAAGAATTCTTATCTCATTTGAGCTTATTTTAAATTGTGTTCCACAAAAACATATGAGTCACATTCATTCATGGTAGGCAGAAAAAAACCCACAACAACAAAAAGCCAAAACCAAACCAACCAACAAACAAACAAAAAAACCCCCACAGAAATATTTGTTCCAGGAAAACAATTACTTTCCTTTTCATTTTCTTTAGGACAACATATGCATCTTATTTTCTTTAATTCTTCTTAAAAATAATTATAAATTATAATTAATTGAAAATTAATATAAATAACATAATTATCAATTCATATTTGTATAAACATATGTAGGTTTGTAAATATGCAGATAATAATCAGTGTATGTGCATAAATACATATATAATACATATGAGTTGGGGGAGGTTTAGATTGGATATCAGGAACGTTTTGCACCCAGAGAGCTGTTGGGCACTGGAACAGGCTCCCCAGGGAAGTGGTCACAGCACAAAGCCCAGCTGAGTTCAAGAAGTGTTCGGACAATGCTTTCAGGGACATGGTGGGATTGGTGGGTTGTCCTGTGCAGGGCTGGGAGTTGGACTTGGTGATCGTGATGGGTCCCTTCTAACTCAGCATATTCTACGATTCAATGATTTTATATGTAAATATCCCTACACAGTAAGCATATTATAATTTATATGCCTGAAAGTTCAGTCGAACCTGATGAAAAGATCAAAAAGATCATAATCTTCAAAACTAGGCTTTTTTTTTTTTTTTTTTTTTTACTTTGTAGTAAACTAACAAAACACAGGCATTGTGAGGTTGCCTGGTGGCCAGGACATACCCATATGGTAAGATACATTATCTATCAGCTACCATGATCCATCACTTAAGGTGAGTCAACCCATTAGGAGTTCAACTGAGGTCAGTTACATAATACTGAGAATAATGTAATTATGGGAGTACAGTCCTAGGAGATGGCTGGAAGACAAACAAAGGGTCAAATTCTCTTTGAGTAATCCTGGTGAAGCCATTGGAGACCTATTAGGACACAAGATCTGTGTACTTGCTCAGTCACTCATCACTCTGAAGGGCACCAGTTTATCTCTCTGATCTTTCCAGGAGTTGACAGAAGGATTTCTGTGAAGCTCAGAGCAGATGATACCACATTTGTCTATTAAACCTCGATCCATAGTCCTCATGGGCAGGTACTACTTTCATTACTATGGTAGCAAACCTTGCAGGGCTACACAGGACCTGCTAAAATGGAATAGTTCCCTCTCCATCCCTGGATTTTCCTGCAAAGGGCAACTTTAGTAGCCAGGCTGACAAAAAGAAAAGGCTGTGTAATTCTTTCCAGGAAGTGTCTTTTTGTCATTCTGCCTTCTAGGCATAGAGTCTACCCTAGGATCTACAACACCATGTCCTTTTACAGATGTTCTACTCAGAGGGTGCGTAAATTGAGCCAATAGCAACAGAACTAAAACAAACACAAATTCAAAACCAAACCGAGGAAGGGGGTGGGGGTAAGGTGGGGAAAGGGAGCAGGGGAAGCAGAGGTGGGGGACAGAACACCGGGTATTTATCTGTTTCTTGCTGTCTGTTTCACTTTTGTTTAAGATGTCGGCTCTTTGGGCAGGAAAAATATATTTTGCCTTGGCATGCTTAACAAATAATAACAGCAAATTGACCCCAAGAGGTCTTCAGGACACACTATCTGTAGACATGTTCATACTTCGTTCCCCCATAGATCCTAGTTGTAAGTTTAAAAATAAGTAAACTATTGTCTTGCTAATGAAATCCACATATGGACCCATGCTATACAGATTACATTTCAACTGGCTATTTTATCAATTTTACATTATATCTACAAAGAAGGTTTCATACTAGATCAGTACAGATTAAGCAGATTAGGGTCTAGGCATGTGTAGTCAGTGCATGTGATTGAAGGATGTGGATGGATAACCATGCACATATTTTTTCTTTGAATTGGATTCTTTGCAACTCACTTTCCTAAATTCTCCTTGCTGTCTATCAAAGAAAATTATTACTTGATTAGTCTGTATCTGGCCTACAAGGAAAATAGAAGCTGCTGAAAAAAAGTTCCCTGAGCTTACTTCTAGTATGAAAAAAAGATGAAATGCACTAATTGTCAAGAAACTCAGCTGGGCAAGGGAATTTTACAGGTAGATCATATAAATCAGGTGACTTACAAGTAGGAGAAAATCATGCAGTGAAAAAGTATTCAGAGCATGGAAACAGAAACAGGAGCACTGAATCAATGATAATGCATGAATTGGAAAAGGATAGAAGACAAGCAAGAAAGGTGATTACCAGCTTGGTTTCATGCAGGCCACAATGGGAGAACATGACTATTATTAAATCTTAAAATGAAGAGGCTGCAGTAACCAGCCAAGAAGGTATTAGGGTTTGGGTAATTTTTCTGTCTGAAAAGACAAGACAGTTAAAAAAAAAATCCTAATCATAAAAATTATTCTGCAAAACCAAGTCACAATTCCCTTGTAGCATTCATAAATAGCCTAAATCTTGTTTACAGTTGTAATTTCTATTTGATGGAGTTATTGTCAAAGAGATTAGCAAATCCTTTCAGTTCAGAGACATTTAAATTTAGCAGCAGGAAAAAGAAGTTTGTTGAGTGTGGAATCCACCCCTGCTGCTCCAAAACAATCAGAAACAGGAAAAAGTAATCAAAAGGGAGTTTTAATGAGTTATAGAGCTATTGTTTACTGTAGAGGGCTCAAAGCCTGAAGCCCAAGCCTGGAGGACCTCTGTGACCCTGCACTGCCTCTCGGTGGCAAAATATTTGCTTAAAATTACGTCAAAACAACACAATGAGTGTATCTGAACGCCAAGGGGGTGGGGGACGGGGAAGGGGGGGCACGACGGCGGGGGGGGGAGCGCTTGAGAAAAATAGTGGAAATTCCCTGAGTCTCTGAACATACTGATGGCTTTCCTTGAAAAACAAGGCAATAAATAGCAGCTGTATTCATACATTCACTCTAACACACGCAGTGTCTCCTTCGGCTGTACAAAAGTGAAGGCTCGACCTGCCAGGCAGCTCCAGAAACAGCTGCAGCCCTTTGGTCCACAGCTGCTGAGCGCAGGCAGACTGAGGGCAAGAGCCTGACGGGGCCAGTGCCCACGGGGAGGGAGCAGTGCCCACGGGGAGGGGACAGTGCCCACGGGGATGGGGCAGTGCCCACGGGGAGGGGGCAGTGCCCACGGGGATGGGGCAGTGCCCACGGGGAGGGGGCAGTGCCCACGAGGAGGGGACAGTGCCCACGGGGATGGGGCAGTGCCCACGGGGAGGGGACAGTGCCCACGGGGAGGGGGCAGTGCCCACGGGGAGGGGGCAGTGCCCACGGGGAGCGGCTGCCAGGGCGTGTGCACCGCCCAGGGTGCTCCGTGGCCGCAGGCTCGGGGTAAAGCCATACTGCCAGGCTCTCCTGAGTCTGCCAAAGCGAAAGCTTCACAGAGGCATGAGGAGACTCTTTTGGAGAGGGGCTGAAAACAGGAAGCTAATTTTTCCAAGGAAATAATTATACAGAAGTGCTGGGTTTTTGAGGAAACAGACCTCTGTTGCTTTCCCAGAACTCTCCCCCCGAGGTAAAAAAGCACAACGTTTTAAGTCAGTGCTCAAAGGGAACAGATATGTTGCTGAGGTGCTCACCAGCAGTTATTTAATCAGTAGTATGTGTCTGAAAGTGCTGCACATGCTCGGTCAGGGAAAGAGAGTGTTCCTCTCTGCCTGTCTCTGTTCACTTTTTGGGTGGAAAAATCTCTGCCAAAATGTTCATGTCCTACATTTAATGCAAGTCACACACCAGGGAATAGGTATAGACCCCACAGGCCCTCCCACAAGCATATGAATAGGAGGAAGTCAACATAAATGAAAATAAGGAAAAAGAGGGAATGTTTCCCGTGGAAAATGGGCACATTAAAATGAATGGCAGACCTTTCCCTAGAAAAACAGCAATGAGCTCTGTGAACTGCTCAGGCAGCAGAGTCAGTGGTGGCAAGGGTGCAACATGTAGGCCTGAGTTATGCAAACCAACAAACGACCTGCCCAGCCACACACTGCACGGCGCAAAGAATTTATCTACCTGTCTATCAAAGTAATATTCCCCACACAACAGACTGAGCAGGGTACCAGCCAGCTCCTTGGGAAAAGCACAGTACGTGTGACACTCATGAGCTAGCTGGCCTATCTAGGCATTCATCTCCTGTCTTTTATGGACTGTGCTCATTCCATTCAGGGGCCCTAGGCACAGTTATGCGACATCCCAAGAGATTCCTCTGGCAGCTGGAAGGAAGACATTTTGCAACATGGAACTAGATAGGAAGCAACTCACCGCAGCTTCCAGGCTAACAGTCCCCATGCAAATTAAGGTTCTTACAATACCCAGCGAACAATCAAGCTTTGCCTTTGCATACCACACACTGCACAGCGTGATGTCACTAAAACCCCTTAAATTTTGTCATTATTGGCACAAGTAACCACCTGAAGAAGACAGATGACAGTTGTCCTACAGGTAACAGGGAATGATATTTGACATAGTACTCAATGACATTAAAATTGCTGTTGATTTGTGTATCTGTTTTGCCAGATAAAGTGTCAATCCAGACCAAGTATTTTTATTTCACCAATACCTGCTACACTATGAACAGGTTTGTTAAGCATCAGATTTTATTTCATTTTTACATTTGTTAACATTCCAAATAGCCACATTTGATCTGCACAAGATCACTTAATTGGTCATATGGCTTTCCAGGGAAATGTAAAACAATATCTTTGTCTAGAGTCATGTAATCTTCACTAAGAAGCCAGAATATTTTAATTAGATACAATGTGTAAAGCCAAGTTGCAAGTAAGAATTTAAAAGGAGAAAACACCCATAAAGAGACTTTCAAAGTTACCACTAAAATTCATATTATTCAGTTTTTTGCAAGGCGAGTTAAAGATTTTCAGCCCATTAACATCTACGGCACCTACAGCTGCCACTACAGATGGAGACAGCATTTCTGCAGGTCAAGTTCAAATGAGCTGAGGCTGGACTCAACAAAATTAAAGCCTTTGGGCCCACTGAAAGTTTCAGACACAGTAATATTTGCTTGTATATTTACCAGTGCACCTGACTTTTTAGAACATGTGCAGTCATGAGCAGTACTAAGACCCACTAACATCTTGCACTGCTATAATTAGCCTATCTAATTATAGTGCCTTTTGGTATATCATATGTAAAGAAAAAGCTCACCTTGGTGTTGTGCATGTGTTTAAATAAGACTCAAGATGTTTGTTATGAGTTACATTGTTAGAATTACAATCTACAATAAAACAAATATAAATGAGCTAATGCTACACAGTTTCTCAGCTTTTACCACGCTGACAACTTTAGGTCCATTTCTGAATTTAGAATCAGGTTATGGATTAGCACAGGCCGACCAATGGCTGTAAGAACATTGTGTTTTCACACATACACAGAAGCCTAGTTACAACCATTCTTAAAAATTTTTGGCACTTATTCTTCAAAATCACAAGCCCTCACAAGCACTCATTTCTCTGTCAATCTGAAAAATGCCAACATGTCTCAAAATATAATTTACGAATGAAATGCAAGCTATCAGTTTGACCTTTGGAGCAGGAAAATATATATATGTATTTTTTTTTTAAGTTGGCAGAAAAAAATAGCTGTAGTTTCCTTTCCTGATGAAGACAAACATGTTTTGCCTTGTCTTATATCTGTAAGCAAAACTGGATCTGGGAAAAAAAGACATATAGTAATAGGCACAACTACCCCCGCCTTCCTTACCACTCACCCTCTCCTGCAATTGTGTAAAGCAAGGAAGTAAAAGGCTGGTAGAGACAGAAAAACATGTTTTTCTTTGAAAGGCCATCCGCAGAAATATTTATCAGCTGTTGGCAAAGCACACACAAAATAATATTCTTTTTTAAAAAGCCAGAAGCAAGTAAGTCCTTTTTTTTAATTGAAAAATGTAGGACAATTGACATCCCTGCTGCTGAAAAATGGAAAACGTGTTTTTTATTTGCTGGTTTTTTGGGTTCTTTTACTGCTCCCTAGAAGTCACTGAGGTCTTTCACCACTCAGATCCCCAGTACTAGCCAGTGTATTTTGCCTCCTGGTCAGTCACAGTCTTCCTTCTTAACGAATGGATGTTACCAAAGCTACCCAGAGAGAAGGTAATTTAAAGACCCACTCATTTACCCAGGTCCTGTAAATAATTGGCTAGTAGGATGATCAGCTACAGATGGGTACAAGGGCAGAGACAAGCTGTGTGCACACCATTCAGAGTAGTTGGAGCAGTATAGGAGTCCCAGCAGCCTGCCCTCAGAAGGGTCCCTGGTTTGGAGGATGAAGGATCCACAGTGGGGGAGGTGTCTATAGGAGACACCAGGCCCACAGCTCAGCCAAAGCCCATGCCCAAACCTTTCTTTCATTTAATGTAAGCAGCCCGATAGGTCTCAGGGTCCAGAATTGTCTTGCAAATGTATAAGGACATCATAAACTAGGAGCAAAATTCCTCTCACAGTTTACAGTGGCTCCTAGAAGCAGACCTCTTTCTTCCCAGCCTCTCTGGCTCCCTTCTCTCTTCAGTTTGCAGCTGAGAAAGTTACTCCCAATGGAAACACTTATTTTCAGAGTCCTTCCATACCAGTACTCAACAGGATCTGCCAAAAATGGATTTAAGCTCTTCTCACATTATCAGTGCCCAAGTACAGGGGGAAAAAAAAGGTAGAATGAATTCCTTTTCTTTATTTTCCCACTTCTTTTTCTCAGTGCCCACTATGCTGACATCACAGCACTGCACAAGACTTCAAAGAGTCCTTCATTATGCCAGGAAAAAGAACACTTAGAAAATATGGAGAGCTGCAAAAATGTCCCAGAACTAGCCTAACTTGAATCCTAATGTCTTTAGTGAAGAGGTATGCAGAGCAGTACAAGAAATTTAAAGACGACACTGTATCTTTGTTGTAATGATATGGAAATCACCCTAAAACCACTACAGCAAAATGGTTTTATCACTGTTGCCTTAAATATAGAATACAAAAAACATCCTCAGACTGACCATGGAAAGGCAGTGGTTCAGCCACAGCCAGGGGGAAATAAAGATGTCCTGGAGTGATGGAAGCCCAGGTAAAATATTGTCTAGCTTCCTGAAAGAAAAATAAAAATCCAATATTCTGATTTTAGGAAAGCAAAGTACTTGTAACCACATTGAGAGTATATGAGGTAGTAAGCTCAACAGGTCTGAGCAAACAGTCTGAAAAATGGCAAAGGCCAGGAACACTTGGGAGTCTCCTGATAACATGCACTGAGAAGGGATAGAGACAACGATGACACTATCTTCATTATTAGAATCCATTACATTAATGAATATATGAGAAGATGGGGTAGGGAGAGGCAAACTGCTGCACAGGCATATGAATAACAAAGTATTAACATGTCATATCTGTTTTTATGAATCAAAATACTTCAGAAAATTAAGTAGCTTCTAATAATGTCACCTGATTAAATTGTGTCTCTCTTTTTCTCTGCTTGGATCAAAAGGAGACCCTGGGATCTCTGACCCAGCTTTAAAGGTTCATAAATGCTACCACTCAGCATATGCAATTGTTCTGTGTCTGGTCACTTCAGTCCAAAGAAGTGAGCTGCTCAGATACCTTCACAGAGAAATTTCAGTAAAATGAAACCTAATGTCAAAATCAGGAATGAATTACCCTTAAATAGCTATAAATAGCTACTTAGAAATGCTGCTAGAGGCAAAGCCATGCCAGGCAGAAGAGAGAGAGCTCAATGTTGATGCTCCAGATGAGGAGCATTCCTGAGTGTACTGGTTCTATAAGGCGTTCCTGCATCCTCTGTTGCTTATCCAGCAGATCATGGTCAATATTAGTGGAGCTTCTCACCGTATCAGTGCCCAGGAGCAAGCTGAAAAAGTTAATTTTCTGGTTCAGCGAGAAGAGAGACAAAATTGCAGGAATGCCTCACATCCTTTCTCACATGTACTTCCACATGAAGCACGTTGCCTTGTGCTGCAGCAAGTACATGGAAAAACACCACAAAAGCACTTGACCTGCTCCAGACATGGAAGAACAGAAGACAATGGTCTTGGTTGCCTATGAAAGAGACTGAAGAAACAAAGAGAGAGATGGCTAAGATAAGAAATTTTTGGCATTTCACAACTTCTTCATCCCAGTTAAGGATCCCATCATAAGTGGCCCTAGGGGATAGATATATCACAAGCACCTTATCCCATAATCTAGGCCACTGTGAAAAATGTTTCCATATTCTAATCACACCACTTTTGTATTATCTGTTCTCATGCAGCATAACATCATCCTTTAAAAGCTAGGTTTAAAGTTTTTTCCCTCCAAAGAGCAACTCACAGAAACACACATGAACTTGAAGCACCATAGCAGCAAGCTTGTGTCTCATTACATTCTTCTTACATTTATGACTAGGCTACAATAAGAAAAGTTACATGCAGCTTGTATTTAGCTTAAAACATACTGTTTCTTCCTCTAATTTTGTAAGAGGACTAAAGGTAAGCTTGTCTGCTTTATGACCCAGATCAGTCAATGTATCAGAATTAATTCCTTCTCTCAGCAAACTTCGCTTCTCCCTTTAAAAGTCCTTGCAGTGAAAGGGCAGGCTTCTGTGTGTACGAAAATCATAGGAAACAATAAGAAAGCCTTCTACTGTAAGGCCTCTCTATCCACTATTGGCAATTCAGGTGGCCTGGGTTAAGCAGGCATAAGCCACACATACATACCAGCTTCACCCTGTGATCAGTCATACAACCTGCTCATTACTGTAGGCACAGGCATAGGCAAAATAAGTAGTCTAGATTTTGAAGGTAGCCAATCTAGGATCAACAGCATGGCTTACCGACAGGAAATCAGACAGGCTAATTCTCTCCTGAAGCACTCTACTCTCAGGAAGTATTTGGTGAGAAAGGAGCTGAATGCAAAGGAAAGGCTAACTCCTGAATGCTGCTGTGTCCTGTTACTCTATTTCCTAAAGCCTGAACAACAAGAAAATTACTCGGACATCTGAATGGCTCAGTTTTGTGGGTGGAGCTGACAGAGACAACTCTGGGGCTTTGCGTTTGCTGTGAAAAGATGATCATGTATGTAGAATTTATGCCCAAAACCAAAAACAAGAACAAAGATTTCTCACTCTTTACCATTTTCACTTATTGCACTTATTTTTATTCTGTGAGGTGCACATTAACACCCTATCAGATACAGCTGACTGCAGACTCTTTTAAAAGTACCCACTAAATCAGAACTTTAAAGTCAAATTTTTGACACTCTGTAAATGCAGAATTATGGAAATTAATACTTACTTCACCTATGTTCCACTGGCTCTGCTAGCAAGGGGCCTTCAATGATGCAAACTGCAAATTATAAGCATGTGTGTAGTTTTCTCCGGAACTACAAGGGACTGCATTCAAACTACAAGTGATTTGCTGAAAGCTCCACTTCAGACTACTCAAGGAAGCTTGACTATAAATGGGAAATTATTCAGTGAGCAAAGCACGAGATGTCAATATTTTTTAGTCAAATGATACTTGTAGGGTACAAACAATGGTCATTTAAAAAAAAAAAAAAAGAGTGGCAATGATAACATGTTCAGTTACCTCACCAATACAAAGGTGAAGGGGCAATATTATAAAATTATGTTCCAGAGCTGGTGACACAGGATCAATATTTAATCATGAAGATGAAAAGTATTTACAAATGCTTCCCATGGATAGGATTATCATCTGCTAATTAACCTCCAGACTATTTAAGGACACAGTAGTGCGGGCACAGAAAGGTGGGAGCAGTGGTGCACAGAGAGGCACTTTCCAGCCTTCAGGGTTGATTATTGCTTGAATTATGACCTCCCACTGTATCTGTTATGGCACCACAGTGGTTAATAGGAGCTTTCTTTGTCCAGAGGTTGCTTCGGCGACTGTTCCTGTACCTCAGGAAGCAGGGAGAAGAGAAGTTTCCTGTTTTGAAGAAGGTTTAAGAACTATTTTCCTCCAATCAGGCAGCAGATGCCTGGGCAGGAAATGAAGAACGCAGCTGCCAGCCCCACTGTGGGTCAATGGCTGTGCTAATGGATGCAGCTAAGGTTTACAATAGCCAAAAAGGCCCCAGTGATAAGTAGGTTGCAAAGTTAAGGGGAGGATTTGTGGTGGGAGATGCCTGGATGGAGACTTTCATTGGCACGAGACCAAAACAAATCCACATACTGAGAGGAAATGGGTGTTTGACTTCCTCCCTATATGTAACTCTCACACGACACATTGCACCCAGTACTGAGCCCTGATAAAATGAGGGGTGTAATTAATTGTTGTCGTTCAAAACAATGCTCAGAGGTAGCAGTAGCCATCATTGCCGCAACCTTTTCTCTTGTTGATGATTCACTGCCATTGCATATATTTGGGCTTTCAAATGCAAGGTCCCATCAAATGCAGAAAACCAGTCAAAATTTCTCCAGCTGCGTGGGGCTTTTCCCCCTCTTTTTGCGAGAAATTTAGCAAGTGTGTTTTATCTCCAAGAGTGAAATTCAGCTCTGGCCTCAGTGAAGCTAGAACTGCTGACGAGTTTAAGCCAAGTCTCAGTCTTTTTAACTCTGTGCCCAATTTTTCTTTCACTGACATCAAATTTACACTTCCATAACATTTGCCCCTCAATGGTACAGCTCCTCACTTTCAACTGCTTTTTTGTTACTGATGTCTGAAGCACCAGTCTGCCATCCTTCAGCTCCCAGCTCACCATTGTACTCTCTGTGATGCTATTTCCTCTCATGCTTTGTGTAACATACAGTGAATGAGAAGGTGTGAAAGGCTGAAAAACACAGGTAACTGCAGTAGGCAAATCCATACAAGTGTATTTTCAGCTACTTCTCTGCTGCCAGTAAAACTCTACTGACATTTTGCAAATACAGGCACCAAGTGCTCTGGAGTGCAGAATCATCACATGCCATTGAGTAAAGACAGACGTGTTTCTGGGTGCATCCTTGCCCAAGCTAATCCTTGCCGATTAGACGAAGCTGTGCCTGGGCAAGACATGGGCCAAAACTGAGCAAGGACTTGAGAATTAGTCATTTGGGCAGTTGAGAAGGAAAGAAAATCTCCACGGCAGTGAGAAATGAGTGGACTCAGCTGTGTGGTCTCTCATATTTTGCACCATTAACTACAAATATTCTTTTCTTACAATAATACTAAGCAGTAGAAATCCCAAAAACCTTGATGCATCAGAGGAACCTTGATGGCACTATGAACCAGAATGGAAACACATAAACCTTCTTCCTGAGAGGACTGGTGCTCTTGCTAGGGGCCCTTTACTGAAAATGGTGAGAGAAACTATCAAATGTTCATTTGATCAAGTGAGAGTCGAAGACATATTTGAAGTATGTCACAGCTGTATTCCTTTTTAAGGAACACAAACACAGACTGGTCTCCAAGGAACTGACTCCATTATCCTTCTAGCATCCCTCTCCTACAGCATTCTGGGCTCTGTACACATCAACTATCCTTCAAAATCTACATCTCCTGCAGTTTGCAATCAACTCTTTCAACTAGATAATGGATGGCATGTTTGTAGCGTTAGTCATGAATAACTGGTAACACATCGCTTTTTTCTGTCCTGCTTTAGTAAATGATTTCACTTTTTGTGACATGTAGCACCATCTTACCACAATAATTAAAATGCTTTTGTAGAATAATGTTAAAGCAGACCTGATCAGCATTAATCCATGCCATCATAACAATTTTCCGCTATACATTAAGCCTTTCAGGTGTCCAGGCACTCTTAGAGAGATAAACACAAGGGATTAGCTGCCCTATAGGCCTACAGACTTGGGCTTTGCCAGGTTATCAACAGGGATGTGCTGTTGAACCACCTCTCTCCTGTCCTGTGGTTTCTCGTGTGGCATACTGCCAGCTGGAAGGCACCAGGAAATACTGAAATACCATGAAAATAGGTGATTTCTCAGGCAACTAAGACCAAATGCATATAAAGTTTTATAAAGCAATGTTGGTTTCTAAAATTCTACCTACTGGGAAGTAGGAAGCTTAGCTCAATGTCATTTTGAGGGCAAACACCCCCGCCCCCCGCTGTATTTTAGTTCAATGCAAGAAAATTTCTTTTAGTAAGGCCACTGACACCAAAACAGTAAAAAAGAACCCCAATACCCAAAGTCCAAACCTATAGTCCCTAAAGAAGAGACAGCAGGGTGAAAGATTATGAAAAATGTCCTGAAAGACTACTTATAAAGAAGCAAGCCTCGTCTTGACAAACACCTATATGTAATAACATAAAAAGGCTTAAAAATAATAATTAGGATACGTAGATAGTCTATTGTGATAGACAGAATCTCTAGAGCTTCATTAAAATGGCAAAAAGAATGCTAGCTCATGTTACAGTGATAAAAAATAAGACTACAACATGCCAAATAGCTCTGATCTAATAGTGCACTTAAGTATATGAAGTAGCCCTACTTCAAACAGATTATGCACTTGCTTAGATTTAAGCATATACTTAAAACATCTGCTCGATGGGAACCTATGAACCTAGAATGTTCATCTGAATTTTAAATTAAGCAAACTTGTTAAATGGATAGTTGGATTATGTTTTGAAGGAAATTATTTGTTAAAAGTAAACTCATTATTAAAAATTAGTTGTAATTATTTTAAAAATGTATGCTTCATTTATTGCAGTAATTGAGTAAAGAAAAGAGATGTGTTGATTTCACTTTTAGTCAATTAAGTCATGGATTCTCCCTGGGGAAGCTGATTTCTCTGTGCTGAGCTCTGCTTACTTCAAGGGATGTATTATGTGGTGCGGATTGCACCCTTCAAAACGCTTTATTGCAGTATATGCTTGCAAATGTGAAGATTCCTCTTTTAAGCTGCAAAAATTTGACTTTACTCTTCAGCATCTCCTGAACGCATCCACATGCATTCACTTTCCCACTCTTCCATGAGTAATAAAAGATCCTTCTCCATTAGTTTTCAAGTGGATTAGAGAATAAATAGACAAATCTCAAGCAGTTCTTTTATGGTTCTTATTTGCATTTAGCTATAAAATTCTCACAGCTTTTCATCATTTCAGTACAGGAAATTATACCCTGGATTGTCTTTTAGACTAACAATAAAGAGAATATAAGCCTTTTGCTTACCAAATATACTCTTGTTGCAGAGATATTTGTGGTTTTTTTCCCCATTGTACTGAAATTGTAGTTTAATTGCCTAAATTCAAACCAATCAGATCTGATGAAAGAGAGGAGTCAGCGACTCCTGGAGGTACCCTGGCACTCTGCCCTTCGCAGCAGGAAGCAGTTTTGAGCACAGGCAGACAGAAACTTGTGAGAAGCACCCACCTTTTCCAGAGCGAGGTCACAATGCCTGCCCCTCAGCCAGGCTCTGAGCTATTGGCATAATGTTAGAAGCAGGGGTTTTCCCTTTAAGTATAGGGTTCTGCTGGAGTGTTCAGCTCCTTCTGCAGAGAAAAGTGGAAGAGAAAAGTCATTCTTTGCTCCATGTTTTTTTTTCACAAATTGATTATTTGGATCAAAACCTATGACCAGCAGTAGGACAAGAGGGCACAATTTTAAGCTGTGCCAGGGGAGGTTCAGTTTAGATACTAGGAAGAAATTTTTTTTTATGGAGAGAGTAATCAGGAATTGGAATAGGCTGTCCGGGTGTTGATTTATTGTCGCTGGAGGTTTTGAAGGCAAGACTGGATGTGGCACTTAGTGCCATGGTCTAGTAAGCACGATGGTTGGATCCAAAGTTGAACTTGATGATCTCTTAGGTCTTTTCTAATGTGGTTAATTCTGTGATTCTAGAATTCTAAGTATCATAGTTTATTGCCCTAGAGCAGACCAAAAAGGATTTTGAGTGAAGTGCACTGTAGAAATAGTACAGCAATTACAAGGCCACCTGTTTTATTTGCAAAATCTCTTTTACAATGGCTTTCTTTTGCTAGTAACGTTTTTAACCAACTATCTAAGTGTGGGAAAACTTTGTAACCTACACTATGTTTTTCAGTTTATTAGGAAATTGCCCCAAATTCTGCAGCTCACGTTCTCAATTCTTCTACGAAAACATGTTTCTTTCCTTCCAGCTGCCCCTTCCCTGCTGAATTAGTTTTTGGTAGCTGTTTAAACAAAAAGTTATTCTTCTGGAAAACATATTTAAGGAATATTTCTCCAAATCTCTTGTACTGGATTTGATATTTTAAATTGTGCCTTCTTTTCCATTGTGCCCCACAAGCTTTTTCCACCCTTTGCAAGATTTTAAATCTGTATTCCTGAAGCTACTTCAGATGATGCTTTCTATTGGCGTAAGTTGTTTGTGTTGCCTGACACAGACAACTGGGCTGCAGGTGGCAAGAACAAATCAGGAACCAGTACATGAAGATGGGAGTAGGCTGGATGACTGCTGGTCATAGGTGCACCAGGGAAACGTTTTTCATCCCCTGCACCAGGGGCACAGACCAGACACATTATGCTATGAGGAAATATATAGGCCTTTCCATCTCCCCATTTATGTCTGCCAGAGTGGTAATGAAAGAGTTGCTACTGTGAATTTATCCATCTCCAAACCCAGATAGGATTGCAAATGCTTGCTTAGAGGTGTAGTGATAAACCCAGAGTCCTCTAGAGAACCAGAACCCAGGCTCAGTGGGAGAGAATCAAGCTCATAGAAAGAAGGATTTAATTACCATTTCCCTCACTGCTGGCTTTCTCTCTTCAGAGGTCTGTGCACTACAGTGCAAGGCGCCCTGTACCACATCAGTCACAGTGCAACAGCATTGAAAGGTCAGGAAAAAGAGCTTTGCCTACACTACAGAGCACCTGCCAGCAGGATGATGTTAGTTATTAGGCACTTTGCAAAAGCAGAACTAACAGCATTTAGAAGGAAGTTGTTGTGGATGGTGTTAGCAATGGTCGTGATTCCTGAGGGATTCAAAATGTCAGGGAATGACCTGACTGTTTGACACGCACCCCGGACTGGACGCTGGACAGGTACAACGTGCTACTTCTCCGCATCCCCAGCCTGCTGACCCGCAGGACTCTGGAAGAGCTGCAAACAACCGCCCTGCCCTGCGAAGGAATGGCCCCTCCCCGACTAGGGAAGCGAACCTTGGGGTCGGCTCAGCTCTCCTGGGATTTCTTTACCAGAGGAGGGTGATTTTCAAAGTTGTGCTTTCTTGCATGAGCAATACCAGCCCCACTGGGCTATATTATGCCTCCATTGAGAGGAAAGGGGTGATTCAAACTTCGTCTGGGGGTTAGTGCTGCTGCCAGCCTGAAAACTGGGTGCCCAGGTTAACTTCATTGAGCCAGGAGCTGGTTTATGGGAGAGGGGAAAAGACAGAGATCTGCAGCTGCCTGAAACTGCTCTGAGCAAGCGTGGTTTGTATGCGAGGGACCGTGCCAGGCTCCCCTGCGCTCAGATCCCGCTTCCAGCAGCAGGTACTGTGAGCACCGCGGGGATGCCCCCGCTTCGGGAAAAAGGCCCGGGGCGGGGCGGGGGCTTCCCTGAGCCTCGTTACCCGGAGGTTCCTAGGCTGGCGTGGTCGTGTCCCAGGGGGGAACGGAGTGGGGGTGTGTATGAATGAATGCAAGAATGAATGAATTGGGAAGGATGGATGGAGGGGACAAATTACGGAGAGAAGGGAAGGATGGGCAGGACGGATGAAAAGGATGAAAGGGGAAAAAGGATGCAAGGAGGGGGGGCGCGGTGGAGGCCATGTGGAGGGAGGCGAGAAAGTGGGAAGGGGGGGCGAAGAGAGGGGGACCAAGAGGGGAGCAAAGAGGGAGCAAAGAGGGATCAAGGGCAGTGGAAAGGGTGTGTGGGAACACGAAAGCGGGACATGCGAAAAGGGGAAACGAGGGGCTCCGCCGCACCGTGCCGCATCTGTTCCTCTGCTCCCCGCGGGCACCCCGGGGCTCGCAGCGCAGCGGGGTCTGCCCGCAGGCGCCGGGACTGCCGGAGCCGGCCCTGCCCCGCCCGGCCCCGCCCGGCCCGCCCCGCGCCGCC
>JAWWEE010000021.1:38980-59013 GCA_035221455.1 Xenops minutus
TCCGGGCCCCGCACGGGCGGTAGGGCCGGGAGCGGCCGCGACGGGCGAGGGCGGCGGCCCCCGGGACCGTGCGCTGAGCGCCCGGGGCAGCCGGCGGGCGAAGTTGGGGTGGAAGATGAACACCGCCGGTAAGTGCGCGGGCGCGTCGGGAAGGCTCTCCGCCTCCGGGCATCTTTTCCCCGAGGCCGGCAAACGCCTGGCAGGCTTCCTTCCTCCCCTGCCGGCACCCTCCTTCCCTCGGGCTGGCACCCCCCGCCCGGGCACTGCTGCTGCGGGGCTCGCATCCCCCGCCGTCCCGGCGTCCCTCCTTCGGGGCCGGCAGCTCCCGGGCCGTGCCGCCGGGACTGGCACCTCTCCTACGGGCACACCAGGTCCGGCGCCGGCCCTCCGTTTCCACCCGCCCTGGCAGGTGCTTGCTGGCTCCCTGGGGCTGTGCATGCCCCGTTACTTGTCCTGGCGGGACGGGTCAAGCAGCAAGCGCGGGGGAGGCGAGGGTGCCGGGGATAAGGGATGGCAGACCGGGAGGGCTGCGCCTGCTGACGGACGGGGGTTTGCGCCCACTGCTCCCTCGGACACACTCAACCCCTCAGGAAGTCCCTAGGGAATTTGCTGTGACTTCCTTTCCTAGAGACTGGTATAGGGGGAGGTAATGTTTTTTTGAAGAATTTTCTCTCCAAGGCAAACCCAAACCCTTCCTCGTTCCTTCTGTTAACTTCCCAAAACTTTTCCTTGATGGAAACTGGGAAGGTCAGAGAGGCAGGATGAGACGGGAACAAGACATTCAACAGTTAAAACATTAAAAGAGGCCCCTAGAAAATTGGGGCAAACTGTAAACTGTTCACCAACACTTTCTCATTTTCAGGGGCGAGGCATGTGTGTGGAAAACATAACAATCCAGGAAACAATTACTGCTAGATCTGGAGTTATTTAGAAAAAGTTAATTCTGCATCTAGAATTGAAGATGAAGAGCAATAGCCCCTTTGTGTTAGCCCTAAATTTTTTTCCATTGTGTTTCCTTGTTCCAGAAAGTGATTATTGCTGGGCACCTCACTTGCATGGGTACATCCTGAAGCCCAGAGAGTTCACTGCTAGATACCTTGCCCTACAACTGTCCTGTGTTGGGAAATTGTGAATCATTGTTTGCCAAAGCACAGGAACACAGGATTGGAAAAGCTCTTTTGGGTCAAACCCAGCTCTCTGCTGCTGTATCAATGTGTCATACCACTCCTCATGAGTTTAAAGCAAAAGGTTCTCTTTCCTCTTGGAGGGGGGAGTGACACATTTTCCTAAAATGTGGTAATATTTCCACTCTATTTTCTGATCTGTGGTCTGGACTGGACTCTGTCCGTCCCAGGAGACAAAGTCATTTGAAAGTTAAGTAAGCTAGACGAAAATTGCTTTAGCCATGATGCTTCTAGCTCTCTGTCTGTCCATTATTTGAAACAGCCCAGTTCTGACCTGTTCCTGTTATCAGTGGAAGAGCAGCGTAAGAAATATCAGATGTATTCATTTGTAAAGACTTATTAGCAGTTGGGGTTTTTTTTCGGAAATGTAGGATCTAATGGGAGTACCTTCATTACCAAAAGAAGTACCCGTTGTTACAGGATACAAGGTCATACTACTTTTATCAATTCCTCCAATTAGATCAAACCAAAACTTTTCAGGTAGCTCTCCCGCTACTCCTCTCACCACACTGAGAAACTCTTGACAAAGCTAGTTCTTCTAGTTTCCAGACCAGGTTCAACACCACTTATTCTTGTGATTACATTGTCCTTTTGCTTAAAAATAGTTCTTTTCCTCTTCTGTTGTTTACCTCCAGGTTGTATTTATAGAGTGCTCATATCCCTTCTCAGCCTTTGTTTTGTATGTTCACACAATGCAAGGAATGTCTCTCCCATCAGTGCAAAGCAGAACTTCCTACTGAATCTGTAGGAGAGGGGTATTTATGAACTGGCACAGCTCGGGGACCAGTATTAGCTATCTTTGTATTACACTAAGTCATACATAGCACCAGTAAGTAGAGTCATATGTGCAGGCATATATGGCAACTGTGATCCAACAGCAGTTAAAATAATGACAGACAGAAAACAGGAAGGGAGATGTGGATTATCCTCAGAGATGCAGACCTGATATGAAAAGAAAGATGAAGCAGTCCATCCAAGGCCACAGGAAATCTGTGGTAAGAGGCAAGAGACCAGACCAGCCTCATACATAGGACCTTCCAGCCTCTAAGTACCAATTTGTTTGCCAGGTGATGAAATTATGTTGCCCATAGGAAGAACCAGCAGTGTTTCACAATGGGATGTTATGCTGTTGTATTATATTTACAGATGACTGCAGTAAAGTTATACAATAGCAGAAATTTGTAAGCTATTGAGCTGACATCCCAGAGTCATAATGCATTGATCTAATCATAGAGGATGAATTCCAGTAATTGTATAGAGCAGTATTTTACTTCTGCAGAGTTGGACATGCTCAGACAGCCTAGATGTTAGTATTTCTGTCAAGATTTTTGAGAAGACAAAATTCCCATGGGAATTTTTGGGGTAGTTACTACTGACTATAGGTGTATTTTCACACTAGTGGTGCCTTCTTGTTATATACAGGGTACCTTTGATCAAAAGAACATATACTGATATGAGAGGATAGATGTTTTTCAAAAGTATCAGACTTAGGTAGAATATGAAATACCATTTTTAGAAATATGAAGCATTTAGGAGCCAATGATCTGGCTTTGACCAGGATCTCAGATTTCAAGTGCCTGAAGTCCCAATTCTCAGAAAACACTTAAGGATCTAATACCCATTCAAGTCATACCGAAAGCTGATACCGAAGTCCTGTTTGAAAGGAAGAGTTGCATTCCAATATAGTTTGAAAATCCTGGTCTGAATACCTTTTCCATTTCAAGTGACTTCCACGCAACTGTTTTCACCTCTTATGTAATTTTTGTAATTTCAGATTTTTTTCCAACAGTGTGAAGTAAGTGAAGCATTTACATGCTGTAAAACAAAGAGAACTACTACTGCAGCAAATATTGCACAATTAATGATATCTCAGTTAGTACATCCTGGGGTCCTACCAGTGACAGCACTGGTGGTTTATGAGTTGAACTCCCTCACAGGGATTATACTTTCCTTGTAAATCATGTTACCTCATCTATTTAATCTCCAACGTATTGAAGCTTATGCTGGGTACTTAATTCAGAATGACATTAAAATGGCTTATCTAAATATGCAGCTTGAACACGCCCTCACTGTCTGACTTGGGCAGCTGGTAAAGTTGTAATTACATGTTGGAACCTACAGCTTTCTGTACTGGAAATGTAATAAATGTGTCTTAGGAGAATCTGTGCTTGGCTTGCCTTACATTCCAGGCAGCATCACTATAGTGGTTGGTGCTCATGTTCTGCCCAGGTCCAAACCCAGCTCTTCATTTGCAGAGAGCTGTCTGTTTCACCTACAGTGAACCTCCATGTGTTATTTTGATAGGAAACTCTGTACCACCATTCTCTCAGAACAATTTCTTCTCTAAGGAGGAAGCACCACAGTCAAAAGATAAACTCATGTATTAGACAAGCTGAAATAGACACAGGTACGGAACTTCCTCTCATTCTGATATAGCTATGTGAAATTATACAGCTCCTGATCAGAG
The DNA here is from genome assembly GCA_035221455.1 of Xenops minutus. NCBI lineage: Eukaryota > Metazoa > Chordata > Aves > Passeriformes > Furnariidae > Xenops > Xenops minutus. The sequence goes on from JAWWEE010000021.1 coordinate 42,632, forward strand.
CTGAACATGACTTTCTGATGCTCTTGTCTGGATATTCTCCCTCTGCCTCCTGTTTCTCACTTTCCATCTGTGGATTTCAGTCCCTTCTTCCCGGGCAGAAGCAATGACAGACCGGACTCGTGTGCACTGGTTTCCACTGTGATTCTGAGTTTGGTGCAGTCCCATTCCACTGTTGTAATATAGTCCGTCCACCTGTGCTGATGCTTCCATCCAAAAGCTCTGCAGATCCCTGAACAATGCATTTCTGTCCTCAGTGTGTCTCCCATTTTAACTTATGTCTGAGTTGAATTAATGCCAAAGGCATGAAGAAAACATGGGTCCCCAAAAGTTCATTGGTCAGAAAAAGCTACTTTCAGTATCTGAAGAGATACCTGAACTAGATTTCAGCACCAGCCAAGGCTGAAACGAGTATCTGCATTGTGGAGCTATGTCGTTTCTTGAGCCACTAGCAAAGACCATGGTCCTGGGACAAATACTCCCGCAAATGTGAAACTTCAGTCTTTAATTAGGTCTTGGTGGTGGTGGTGTTAGTAGGTATGGTATAAGCTTTATAAGGCTTAATTAAAATTTGGGCTAGTTCCTAAATCTGGAAAACATTTGAAAGTGGTTTGTTGCAGTGTTTCTGGCAATATCCCACTACAAAATGTTTATTCTTTCAAAGAAGCACTTGAACAAGAAAAGCTATATGGGTTGATTGCTATTCTAGGAGAGCTGCTAGGTTACTGTTTACTGCTTAGAAACTTGGATGGGAGTAGACTAATGTAATGTAATTTCATATGGACCGTGGCAGGAACGGAACCATGCAGGGTTGCCTGAAGCAAGGTGGGTAAGGAGAGGAAGCGGTCCTTGTCAGTACAAGGAAGTGTCGAACAATAAGGGGAGGAGCAGGCTAAAGGAATTCGTATTCCCCAAGAGTTTCCTTTTAAGCACAAGGTGGGTGTGTCTCCCTCCCAACTAAAACACATCCTAAAATAAACATGCACAATTATTTGTGAACATACACATTGCTTATGGTGCAACGTTGCTTTGTGTCTATTTAGAAGTTACAGCCAGAACCTTTCAAGTGGCTTAGATAGCAAAGGAAGCAGGAATTGAAGCAGAGTGAAATTGTCCCGGTAAAAGGCAAGAAGCTGTGCTTTCTTTTGTTTGGGTTGTTAAACAAACACTTGTACTCCTCCTGCTGCCTCTCCCTCACACCTCCACCAAAGGAAAAGGAAAATTGTTTTAGAAGCCTCATGAAAGGCAAGATCAATAGACAGAGCAGTTAGGAAAAATACTATGTAAGGAATAAGTAGTGACCAGTAGCTGGCACAAGCGGGTAAGAGTGGGACATCACTTATGCCTATTACTATGCTGTGGACAACAACCACTACTTCCACCAGCAATGTTACTGAAGGTAGCAGAAGGAAAAACCCAAGATTATTTGATTCCTTTTGCTGTAGAAAATTATCATTGGAGGAAAAATGGGTAACTGTTTAAACTATAGTTCTTTTAAGGGGATGTTGCATGGTTATTTTACTTAAAGGAAATGAGTTCATGACATTATTTTATTTCAAATTTGTTTATACAACAAAGCTTGGGAGATCCTGGCATTGTCTATAGTCCAGTCTTTTCCTCATTACTCACTGTTTCAGTACAGACACTGTCTGACAAGAACAAGGACGAGAATGTAGAGACTGTTCAAGCCTTGTCACATCTCAGGAATGGAGCAGGTATATTTGTATCCCATTCTTGGATAGATATTCCATAGAAAGGCCAGGCACTGCAGAAACTGGTATAGGACATCCAAACATGTTTTTTTCCTTGGAGTTAGTTGTAAAAATGCCTTATTATGGTGCTAAAGATGTAAAGACTCAGTTTTACCTAATAACAATTTCATGCCTTTTACTACTAGAAGGTTAGTTTAGGTTGTTCAGTCATTGCAGTAGTTGATTTGAAAATGCAAAGGTAGATCTAGCTGGAGAGCCAGGCTTACAAGATACTAAACCCACTTTTATTCCCTCCATGTTTTTAACTGGCAAGAGTTTTCAGTACTCTGCAGCCTTCAACTGCTGCCTGCAAAAGAGGCAGTGGTACTTCCACAATGGTGGAGTGTTTGGCACATAACAGTTTCCAAAATAATGTGGAGGGCAAAGATGAGTTACCCATGCCGTGATTAGACAGATGCCCTGCAGCTCAAAGCAGCAGTGGATACTGTGAAACACTACAGTACTGAAGACTAGCAAATACGCAGTTCTCTCTCCCTCGTCCACAAGTTGTTTTAAGCCTCCCACACATGATGCCGGATTGGATAAAACCCCAGATACACAATAATTCTTAAACAGTATATGCAATAAGGAGCCTGATTAGAACAGGCTTTTCATTCCTTCTGGGCTAAGGTGAGATCACTTGTTCAGTTTTTAACTTAGATGAAATCTCTCTTGTGTCTCATAGCTCTAGAAAGACTGTTCTCTGACTACATCAGAATGCCAAATTATCAGCTTCTTTCTAAGTATTGGAAGAAATTTCAGCAAGGTTGAGAAGATCAGAAGAAACTGCCTTTTATGTCTCTCAGAGTCTAACTGAACAAATATATGCCAGTATTAGTTCAGTGCAAATGATTTAAATTATACTAAGATAACAATAAGAAAAGTACCATGACACCAAATATCAGAACAATCAGATAATTATTTTTAAGCAGTTTGCATTCAGTATCCCCTTATTCTCAGTATGGTGCACAGCTCAGCTCTAACTGTCTGTACTTCTCCATATCAAAAGTCTGCATTCCAAAATACTCAAAATATAACAGCCCAGTAGCTACAGTTCTTGAAACTTATACCATGATTTATGATAGGATTTCACATAGGATCCATGTCCCAAATCGAGATGCTATTCCCTTATTTCCTGTGTATAGGGCATGAAGATTTTGCACAAAGAATTTTTCTTGTCTCTATCATGGTGAAATGGTTTGTCCTGTGCTTTTCCTTACAATGGAGAGCTCTCCTCTTTCCACTACAATATGTAAATTAAAATTATAAAAATAATTACAGATTTCTGATTGATTAACCATGTCATTATCTCTTGATGGCTAAGAAATATCAGTAGGAGGAAATCACTTCTCTCTACTTATTACCATCTGTAACCATTTGGTATGCTGGCTTCTTCACACTACATATTTCATCTCATCTGAAATCTCACAAGGGAGGACCCCTATTGTTACCTATTTATGCAGTCTTTCACCGTTTCATTTAGTTTCAGAAGAATATTAATTTCAGGACCAAGATAGCTGACTGGCTATGGCATGCAAACTGTATTGTGAGTAAAATGGCCACATATGATTTAATTCACCTAGCTTCAATCTAGCTTCTTGTCAGTCTGCTTGAATTCCCCTATATGTGCATCAGCACTACCACTAGAAATAGAAGGCTGGCCTTAGTTTGCAAGATAATTCACTTCTTAAAGTATATTTTGATGTTTAGAGAAGATTGTACCTGCAAGGCATCCTGGATTTACAGGAGGATGGAGGATCTTTAGACTAAAGGGCTGAAAAAGCTGTACACTGAAAACAAAACTTGAGTTTAAACCAATAACTCACTTTATGTTTTGGGTGGAAGTATTTCACTCAGTGCATTATAGCTCATCTGCATAATCAGTGTAAAGTATTAGCCAAGCTTTTAGCAAACCATCTTATCCCTTATGATTATGTTGTTTGATAAACAAAATGTAACTCCATGTTTTGTTACCATGGCAATGGAAGGTGGGAAGAATCTCTGTCTGGGCACCAAGAGTTCACTTCAGTTTTATTGGCTTGAATTAAGCCTTGATCTGTTATTAGAATTAATTTTGTTCAGTGCTGAAATTCTGCAAGCTACCTATTGAAATTAAAATGATTGCTACAAAGTGTACTGAGTTATATGAACAGCTACTATGGCTGAAAGGGATTTCTTCATTGCAGTGAAACACTTCAGCATCGCTGAATCAAAGTGTTCATATTTAATCATAGGGCAAACATTTCTGTGGCAGAACCAAAATGTCTCTAATATTAGTACTTCTGAGTGTGGAAAGTGTTATCCATCTGTGGACACCTGTGTACGATACATCTTTGGCTCTGCAGCTGTACATCTTTCTCTCTCCAGGTGTGCCAGGGCTGCATCTAGTTCAGTTCAATTTTGACTTTAAACTGTATTCCCTGGAATATAGCTACGGTGCCACATGGAAGGACAGTCCACATGCTTTTCTCCTTCAGTTCTCTTTTCAGAGCTGAGTCTGTTATTGGCTGGGCTCCTAATGCATTAGAAGTCACTGATTATAAAGTCCACTGTAGGTTATATTCTGCTGGCTATAATAAGAAACCAAGATGACTAACATTACTTTTTTCTCTTTCCTCCAGAAATCACAAAACCACCACTTGCACCAAAACCAAAGATTATCGGTCATCTTTCTCCAGTAGCTGTCTCCAGATTTTCTCCTTCACTGCCTAGGGCTGATATTCTTCATAACTCGAACTCTGTGTCTAGGGGTCCCAAACCACCTATTGCTCCCAAGCCAAAATTCTCAGCTGACACTGAGGGCAAATCCAGTGTTTCTACCAACAATAACTTAAATAAATGCCCAAATGGGAAATTGGTATGTCTTGATGGAGAGCTGTATGAAGGAAACCAATGCATTGCTGATTGCCTAGAATCTGAGGCAGATAATGAATACATAGTAGTTCCTGAAGCTCAGCTGACCAGCAAAGACTGTAATAATTTGGAACATGAGCATAATCCGAACCTGGATTCCTCTGTGGAAAATGAAGTCTCAGAAACTCCAGAAGAGGTAGGGAAGGAAGAGGATAGCACTGCTAATGAGGAGATCACCAGTAATCGAGAAGTCATTGAAGATGAGCACCATAACCACCATAACTCTTCAGATATTGCTGAGCCAATGGAACCAGACTCTGAAGAGTCAGCCAGAGACTGTAACCAGTCCAAAGTACTTTGTGAGGAGTCCTCAGATACCCCAGATAGGGATAACGATGCTTCCAAAAATGCAGATGAAGATGAGGATGTTGTAGGTGATTGTATTGAAACAAAAAACAAACAGGAAACTTCTTACAACCTGGAACTGGTCAAGAACAATAGTGATTGTAAAACTGACAGTGATAGTGTTTTCAGTAGAGATGAGAAACTAATGGGTGATGCCTGTAAAGATACCATTGTAATTTTGCTGCCTGCAGATGAATCAATCCAATGTTGTGAGAAAGCTAGGCAGGAGGAGGAGGAACTGTCTGAGATTTCAGAAAAAGCAGATGGGTATCTAGCACATGATGATGACCACAGTGCACATGCAGAGCTTGATTTGAACATGGAAGGGGAGTTAGAAAATGATGACTGTGCAAGCCCTGACATGCTGCCTGATGAGGCCTGTGAAGAAACAGCTCCTGGCTTAGAACTGTGTGGACCTAGTGCCCTAAATAGTTTAGGTGAGTTCATCCATCCATCAGCAGCTGAAGAGGAGGAAGCAGAACCAGATGAGCACAATAATACATACACAGGAAATACTGGTGATGGCTGCCAGATCACTGAAAGGAGAGGTGAGAAGACATCAGAGGTAGCTTGTGAAGCAAGCAAAGACTCTGGGAAAGAGGAAGAAGAAACTGAGAATGCAGAGAATATGGATGGTGGCTGTCAAATTGCACCTTGTGAGAATGAATGTGGTGAGGAAATACCCATGGAACATTCAGATGGGAATCTTCAAACAGGCGAGACCTCTCTGCATGATGAAGATGGTGTGATCTCTGATAGTCTACCTTGTAGTCCAGGGATGGAGCCAGAGCTGGAAGATGTGACTGTTGTACAGCATAGTGAAAGTACTGTGGGAACCTCCAAGTCAGATGAACTGCAGCTTGAAGGCAATGAGGTAGAAGCAAACAGCCTCAGCAGAAGTGTCCCAAGTTCACCTCAACAGGTGTCACTTGAGGAAGAGTTAGAATTCTGTAAGCATAGCAAAATTAATGTCGAATGTGGGACCAAACTTGTTTTGCATGAAAATCTAGCAGACCCTAAATTGATCATTATGCCTGAAGAATCAGAAGAAAGAGAAACTGGCAGTGATTCCCTAGATGATCCTTATGTGCTTCCTGCAGAAAATGAAATTGCTCATGATGTGCAGACTGCTTTAGGAGCTGATCACAGTAAAAGGGATGAATTAGGCACGGATGGTGAAAACAACTTGCTGCCCATTGATCGTAAAAGCATTGTCACTAGAACACGGTCACTCTCTGGGAAAATGCCAGGCTATGTCCCAGAAACTGTTCCAGAAGAAACTGGACCTGAAACTGAGTTACCACCTTCCCTCAATGGCTCTGGGACAGAAGACTTAAGCAATAATTTATTTTCAGTGGAAGGAAAATCAGTGGAAGCCAACAGGGCATTACAAACAAAGTCAAGACGTTTTATTTTATATCCTCGATCTTGTTCTGTTGAAGGGAGAGAGATACCTACCACTGTTTACAGAGAAAGTGATGGCTGCATACTGGATGATGTTAGAATAAAAAGGACAGAAGACAATTTGTCTTTGCCTTGTGTCAATGGTTCCTCAGGTAGTTTTTCTCAGCGAAATCATCTTTCATCATGTAGCATATCTACTCCATCCTCAGTTGTTGACATACCACCTCCTTTTGAACTTGCCTACATCACCAAAAAGCCAATCACTAAAAGTTCCCCTTCACTTTTGATAGAAAATGACTCACCTGACAAGTATTCCAAGAAAAAGAAATCTTCTTTTAAGAGGTTCCTTACTCTAAAATTCAAGAAGAAAACTGAAAATAAAGTCCATGTAGATGTTAATGTTTCTTCTTCAAGGTCCTCATCAGAGTCCAGCTATCATGGGCCTCCAAGGCTGATGGAACTAGACAGGAGAAGCCTCAGTAGCTCACCCCAACTAAAATCACAGGTGGGGAAGCTCCGTGCATCTGAATCTCCCTCAGGCGTTCTCTTCTATAAGGATGGTAAAAGAAAAGGAACGCCCAAATCCTTCAGTAGGAGTGTGTCAAGGGTGGAGTCCTTCGAGGACCGGTCCAGACCTCCTTTCATGCCACTTCCATTAACGAAACCTAGGTCTATTTCTTTTCCCAATGCTGACACATCTGACTATGAGAACATTCCTGCTATGAATTCTGACTATGAAAACATACAAATTCCTCCTCGAAGATCCACTAGAGCAGGAACTTTTACTGAGTTTTTCGAAGATCCCAGCAGGGCATTATCTGCTGCTAATGAGAATGACGGCTATGTGGATATGAGCAGTTTCACTGGCTTTGAGAACAAGCAGCAAACCACAGACCAGGAAACAGAAAGGTACTGTAATAAATTCTTATGTAAGACCTGCTAGCCTTGGCCAAACAGGAAAGGTCTCCCCTGCTAGGTATAGTAGGCAGATCCTCCATGTTGGTTTACTTAAACCCCCTCTCAGGAAGTGCTTACAAGAAAGATTGGAAGAATACAAGATAAGCCTTTATGAGCGAAAAGAAAAAAGACACCTCATTAACTCTGCACCTCGTAAATGAATACTGGATCTGGATCCTATGATTTGCAGACAAAAACCAAAGACCATTCAAAAATATTTAGTTTATCCAGTGGGTCTAATTTTTTTTGGCTGGGAGGGTGGAGCAGGGAAAGCTTGCTTTGCTCTTCAGTAAGAAAGGTTTCCAGCTATTTGACTGAATGAAAAGAGAGCCTGGAAGGAGTCCTGCTTCATTTTTTCATTCCTGTCAATTTCTCAAAATAACAATATGTACATAAGTTATGTTTCAAAGTACATCAGTTAAGTACCAAAGGACCAGAAAATCCCAAATCATGAACTAATCAGACTAGACAATTAATTTTAGAAGTTGCTTTAAAGACTATCATGGCCCTTTGACAGAGCTGCTGATTTATAAATGAATTAAATTGTTCTGTCTGAAATCATATGCACTGCTAACACTAATAACAATGTTTCACCTGATTCCATTAGGTTGTTTGCAGACAAGAAAATGCCTTTTTTATAATTACATGCACTCAACACCTTTGAATTTGAATCTGTTGTCAGATTATAGCATACAATCAGTGGAAAGCAGAGATGTAAACAAGAGGAGTGTTTTAAGTTCATATTCAATGGGTAATAAGAAAACAAAGCCAATGAATGAAAATTAATATCTTCAATGTAGTTGCATTTTGTTAGAGCTGTGTGGAAAAGATAAAAATATTAAAGCAAGGTTTTCATGTCCATTTACATCCATCATTCTTCTCCTAAGGATTTAATACTTGTATTTCTTTGCAATGCTTATTTTTTCTTGTCCTGTCCCCTGTCATTGTGAGTGGAACAAACTATGGGCATTTGACACACCCCTCTTAGGGTAGTTCAGACTTGGGGAGTAAAAGAACTTTAACATCTCTGAATGAGTCTTGCAAACCATTTCTAAGACAAGAATGATGTGAGATGGTGAGTAGACATGGGAAAAGATATCGAGGCTTGAGCTGTGAATCTGAATGGACTTGAAACTGAAGAGTGTAGGACACAGGCCTGTGGTTTAACTCTTTGGAAATGCTGGCTGCCTGCAGTGTTGCCAGCCCCAGTGGTGCTGACACTGGGATATGGAGTGCAGTGCAGCTTCACAACACACACCACCACATCCCCAGAGCCATGCTCAGCAAACTGCATTGCACCCAGCATGCTGACGTTTGCTCGCGAAAAAGCTGGCCAGTTCTTTCTGTCCATGAAACGCCACCCATTTTAGGCAGTTCTTGAAGAACCAAGTTAAAAATATTAGAACTACGTCAATTACTGTGACTTGGGTCCATTTATGAACTTCCTGTGGAAGCCTGTAGTTTCAAAGGGAGAGCCAATCCAAACTGGTTCAGGAAGTCTCAAGGTCAAGGCGTGAACGTAATTCTTCAGTCTGCTGCTTGTTATGCATGCAGTTTTTGCTGTTGGGGGTGAAATGAAGGCTAGGCTCCTGTACAACGCCTTTGTCAAGATAACCAGGGTGGAGGGGAAGAGCACCAGGCAGACATAATTGCTGCTGCAATAGCTCTTATTTGCTGTATTTGTCAGCATATTTTGGACAAAGACATGCCAGAAAAGTTTTGATGAAATGTAAATGAGTTATACATATGCAATGGCATAATATACTTGAAGTAACAGTGTGTGGTCTAATTGTAAAGCAAAACAAATCCTACAAGCACATGCTCTTAGACACGCGTACATGATGTATGGACATGGATGTTTTACTTCCTGCTCTAGCAGTTCTTCCTAAAATACCTCACCATGGATTTAAGATTTCTAGTAGGAATACCTATCAAACAGGGATAAGAAATTACTTTGAGCTCCAGGCTGCTCATATCTGGAGGCTTATTTCAATGATTTGAGAGTACAAGTGTGCTGGATTAAACTCTTGCAAGACGTGGTACTTGAGCCCATGAACTTCTCTTTGGTGCATTCACCTGAGCACTTGTATTTAGCATTTGTTGATACTTGATGGAATTGCTGTATTTTTGATGAATCACCAAGTACAAGTCTTTTATTACACTTCAGAGAACAGAATGTGAGAGTGTTATAAAAGATTATAATAATCCAGAAACCTTCACTACGGTGTGTGACTGGGGAAAAGTGGGATAGGAGGGGGACTCACAGAAACTGTCAGATGAGAAGATTCACTGTTTAATTTTCTTCCTTGAATGGAAAGACCGTGTGTAGTAGATTTAAACCAATAATTTCTAATTAGAAGCAACCACGTTTGTAGAAAATGTTCAGTAAGGCAAGTGTTCTAGAAATAAATCTTAACTTAGAATTACCATTGCCAGACTAGAACTGGGGATACTGCCCCCTGAAGAGCAAAAATCTAGTTATCTGGTATTAATAATTAAACTCTGATTCAGGTGTATAATAATATAGATCATCATTAGGCTTCTGTACAGTATAGAAATATCATCTCTAAGAAACACAGCTGTGGTATTGCATCAGATAAGCACAGAGAATGGCCATTAGAAACTCCTGAAGTCTTTCCCTCCTTGGATAAATAATGCAGCAGAAACAATAGGTATAGCTAAAGCACCTGTTTTTTATACAGGTGCAACCTGCCCCTTCCAATGGTAATTAATTCAGTTGAACTGTCGCCCAAAGAAAACCATCAGGCTGTGGTTATTTCTGCCCCAACAGAGAGCAAATGAGGGGAGAACATTCTAGAGGTAACCAAAAGAGCCTCATACACAAGGAGTGCTTTTGAAAGAAGAGCACCAAATTTCCAGGTGTTTCTGACATTTTCTAGAAGACAGGGGCAGATGAAAGACATGATTTTTTAGCTGAAAAGAAAGTTTTGATCTGTGATACACTTGCTCATACAGTGCCCATATCAAGACTATGCTCATCCAGATGAGCAGTCCAGTTACCATACTTTCTTGTTTAGGGTAAAACTCAAGAAGAATTTTGTCAAGAAGATAAAATCAACTCATGCTTTGTTTTTTTCTGCTTGTCCCAGCTAGAGCTGCTCAGTACAGGCATGATTGTCAAAAGATAACCAAAAAAGATACCCGTGTTAAACACACCTCAAGCTGTCTTCTGGCTCACTGCGGTGTATGATAATAGCAATATTGCTGATATTACCCTGCATTTGTAGTAGAAGCAACATGTATCTAGATTTAGACCTGGAGACAAACCTAGGCAAAGCAGGCTTTCAAGGCATCTGGATTTGGAAGGAAAGTTAAGCCTTGAGCTACAGATTCAGCCCAGATTTTAGGTAGTCACTTTGGGAAGGATGTTCCCATCCTTTCCTCTTTTTGCTTTCTCAGAAAAAAATCCTAGGTGCTGATTCCACTCAGTTCCTAGTTCTCTGCCCCTTAAAATCCCTGCTCTGTGCCTACACTAAGCTAGCATACACCCATAGCATTGACAAGCTTTACAAGAGATAGAATTTTGGTTTTGTAGGTCAGGCACTTCCCAGGACTGGTGATATATTAATATTAATTCTGGAGATAGCACAAAAGGGATTGGATGATTAGAGCTCAGGTCCCTTAGAGACCTATATGGGTCAATTGTATGGAATTTTGCTGACAGTCATTAAGTGTAGGAGAAACGTGGCGATCATAGGCATTGTGAGAGGTTTTTAAATAAATTTCTTAAAAACACATAAATCTATTCATAGTTTTTCTTTATGTAGACGTGGGACATGCTATGCTCTAGATCTTGTTGATGGGAGAGAGTCCCATAAAAATGCTGTAACAGAGGGAAGGAGGATCAGAGACTCAGCCTAGACACCGGGGAAAGAGACATTCTCACTTGTGATCTGGTGAACATGATGGAAAATAAAATCTCATCAGCTTTCACCTGTTACTGCATCTTGCAGCATAAACCTGACAGAAAGTGTTATAAATTCATTGGAGAGTAAGGGATCCCAGTAGTATATCCTGACTTTGAGCTGTGGACAACCTATTGAAATTGTTGGTAGTAGCCACAAACAGCTCTGACATGAGTCTTTTCTTCTGTTTACTTGAGTGTTGTCTGAATTGCCACAGGGACTGAGAAGATGGTAGCAGTTAATGTAGGACTTCAAGACAGGGAGCGATCTCTGGGAGATAAACGCTTGCTCAGGCCTAGGCAGTGCTTCACCTTGCATTGTAAGGCAATAGAGATGGAAAGACAGCTATTAAATGCTCTTGGATGGCAGTGTTTTTCAAACAAGCACCTTTGAGAAGTGTCTCTGGACAGTACCAGTAATGTCATATTAATACCAAAGAAGGAGAGCCTTTAATACATTACCCACAGTCAGGTACCAATCTTACAGCAGCTCTGTGACTGCTCTCCTGTTTTCCTCATATCCATGGAGCCATTTGTCCTGGTTCCTGGTGCGGATGCAGGTGTGGGGGGGACAGTGTAGGTAGCGAGGAAGTCAATGTAAACTCCCTCACAGCTTTGCATTGCACCTCACCATCCTGCACACAGAGCAGCTGTGTCTCAGAACAGCCTCAGAGGGCTGCCACTCTTCAGACACAACGTGCTGGATCTAACCCTGGCTTTGTTTATGAGGAATCACAGTCCCACATACCTCCCAGGAAATGGTCCCAGGACCTCAGCAGATGTTGGCTTTATTAGCACCTGGACTCCATTCTGATGGCTACTTTTCTGATCAAATTAGAATGCAGAGAAGGAGGAATGTGTACATACCATCTTCATGTCCCAAGGGCTTACACGCCTGGATAGACTTCTTTGTCTTCTCTGTTTTCATTATATGACCCAGAAATACATTTCAGTGAGGTTACACAAGCAGAGAGAGTCTGCTATGTATTGCAGATTTGCCCTTGATGATGTTTATAGGGCATAGAACTGATATTGGTGTGATTTAAACACTCCTAGCATCATGCAGAAAAAAATGCACGTGCTGCAGACAGAGTGGTGAGAGTGCACATTGGTAAGATGCAGCCTGTTTGAAATGGTCAGGCCTTTTACTGTCAATGAGTGTTCTATGCACGTCCTTCTCCAACCCCCACCTTGAGCATTACTGAGAAGATTTATTGAATTGAAGATTTATTGCACATTAGAATTCTGCAGCCTTTCCAGAATCCACTGCTCAATGACATGGGGTCTATCTCTAGATTGGATTTGTACCAAAAAGCAACAGAATGATACTACATTTTAAAGACAAATCTAATCTCGTAGTTTGTGGTTTGATGTGACACCCAGCAAAGTGATTTATAATGTACAGCACATTTTTAATTATCCAACAAGAATTCTTCTTTTACAGGATCCGAAGGGGGGGTTAATGTAAAAACTGCCTTAAAGATTTGTTGTTCAGTGGCATGGAACAATTAATTTTATCTTAATCAACCAATTAGAGTTAATGGATGAAAGAACATATTTAAGAGGCACTGTCTGTTTTGCCAAGAACCCTCTTAAAGAGCTTAATAAAGGACCCCTCCATTTGAGTAATTGGCTGGATTAATTACATGCTGTCTGTCAAAAGTGTAGAGCAAGCAGATTTAGAGCTATCATCAGAGAACACCTTTTGGTGCTCCGTCTGACTCAAGCTACACCAGCTTTACCAGTATCACAGGGATGTCCTCAGGCTTCTTTTTTTGTAAGGAAATACAGCTAGGTACTGATCCACTGAGACAAGTGATAGTTGCTTGTGTCTGTTGTGCAGTCTCCATCCAGCCATTTTGAGCTGTCTCAAATACCTCTTTAGTCTGTTGGCGGTTTGTCCTTGTGTCTTGAATACATCTAATAAACTCAGGTATAAACCCACTACATCCCCCTGATGGGTTCTCTGGGCAGGTGGATCTATTCAAGAATAGCTAGTTTGGTGTTTCTGATGCAACTTTCTTACCCTCGTACATTTCGGGTATCAGTCTGTATTCTTAGTTCTGAGAGCAGGCTAGAAGAGCTCAGAAAGGACTCTTCCTTAGCACATCTTCAGAAGTAATGACTGCATACAGTAGAATACATCTTTGAAGTCAAATATTCTGGTCCTTAAATAGATAAGGGCAATATGTGAGATAAAACTGGGCACCTCAAAATCTTTCCCTTAAACTTTCTAGTCTCAAATTGCCATGCTTAAAAAATCCAGACAATGGCAGTGAAATAAAACCACATCACAGTGAATACACTCAGGGGTAAAGAGCCACTGTGAGAGTGACATACATGAAGATGATAAAAAATGTAAAAAACATTTTAAGTTGTCTGGACAACTAACTTGTCATTTGATTGCAGTTCTAAGGAAAAATATTGCTTCAGTGGCTCTAAGTGTTATAAAATATGTGTGCCTAACTGAAAAGTCCGAGAAAAAACCCCTACAAAGCAGAAGAATTTCATAGTTCCTGTCTTTTTTCTGATTGTTTCATTTTCAAGTTAAAAAACCCCCAAAAACTAAAGTAAATTCTGAACTAAACCATGCTTTTGAGTTGCAGAATTAAGATGGTTTTGATTTTCCAGAATTATTGGGGGGAGGTGGGTGGAATTATCTAATAGATTCATCCCCGCCAAATGTCATAAATCTATGCAATTTTTAATCATACCAAACCTGATTTTTCAACTAAAAAAGCCTCAGCCAAGCAAAAGTACAGTCAACTCTAATTTTAATCTGGGAACTGAACCTGACCTTTTAGGAGACAGGAGAGCCACTGAGCACCTTCCTTCAGCCCTACAGATTAGCAGTTAAGCTCTGCTTCTCTCCTGAAAATACTCTTAACAACTGGGTGAATCTCTGAAATACAAGAAAACTAAGTTCACTTGTTGATGCTTCCCCCAAATGTCAGGAAAGAAAAGCCAGATAACAAGGTCTTGGTTAGTTTAGAATTCCAGGAACTTTGTTTTCCTGGTAAGGCTGCAGGGTAGTTGAGTCTTAAATTTAGTATGTTCTTTCAAGTTCAAAGGGAATCCCTGATGGAAGGACAGGCATGAAAATAAGAGGTTTTTTTAGTAGTGTCAGTCACTTTCATATATTCTCGGATCTCTCTGAATACTAATACAAAAAGCTGCCAAACGACCCTGCCCTTCTGACAGGGAGGTATTTAAGCACACCCAGCTTGCAGGAGCTCAGGAAGTTTAAAACCCAAGAGCCTGGGCACTGCTTTGTTCTGTCCTGATCTTTGTGAGGGGGACAGGAGCATTCGGAATGCAGTCTCTCTCCCACTGCCCGAGGTCACTGAACTTTGCAGCACAAGCATTAAGAAACACTATTACTGTAGCGCAGGAAAAGGTGATTGCGTTTTTCAGAGTTTTCCTACCCCATGACTAAATGACATGACAAGTATATGCTAGTCTGAGAGCAACAGAGAGCTTGGTTTTCAGCTTGTATTTAGAGGGATCTGCTATCTAAAGCTTCCCAACTCTTTCCTACTAGCAAAGTTATTTGGGGGATCGTAGCACAAGACTAAGATACATTTAGCAAAACTACCGCTGCTTCAGAAAGACTCTGTGGAAGAGGTTTAGGGCAGGGCTGAAATGAAAATGCTATGAAAATGGTCTTTAAGGGTGAAGGCCATTTTGGTCAATAGCAAGAAAGATTGTATAATCTGTACTAACTCCTTTGTGGCTCTGGCAACACAAATAGCTGGAGTAATGCTGACAGCAGTAAGGGAGGAGTTTGTTAAGTCTCACTTCTGTCAAAAATACCTTGTTCCTTCTTGTTTTGAGTTGTTTGTTTGTTTTTTAATAGAGAATATTGCAGTTGTCACTAGAGAGGCTTCCTTCTGATCCCCAGCTTCATTACATTTTTCCCCCTGTTTTTCCCAGACCTGGCTGCATGGTTGATAAAGCAGCTGATCCTGCTGATACAGGGAAATGACAACTGCCATCTTAAGAGTTCTGCAGGGCAGCATAGTGTTCATTATGGTGAACTTACTGTATTTTCCCTGGAAAATATGGAATGAAAAAATGAAAATAGAACATAAAGACTGATTCCAAGTTTTAGTGACTAGGTTACACTGCCAAAAATAAACAAAGAAATAATAATCAGGAACATACCCCTGATCTCCAACTGTGATATGTGCCATATCATCAGACAGTTTCTTTTCCTGAAATACATCATCTTTTTATAAGTGGATATAGGAATCATAGTCAGAAGAACATTAGTAAATGTGTCATAGTCAGAAAAGTGACTATGGAAGTTGGAATCTGGATGAGAAAATGATACTGTGTCAGATGCTTATTTGGGGTGCATTTGTACGCTCTGATGATTTGTACCTCTGAGGATATGAAGAGCAGTTTATGATTTGACTGCCTTGATGATTCAGGCTGGCACCTGAAAATAGAATGAGCTGAAACATTTTCTGAAAGGGAAAAATTCTCAAAGCATTCTATGTGAACGATACATCTGTTTTGACAGAATTTAAAGGAACTCTCATATGCTGTAGCCCAAGATAGAGAAAATCCACTTGCTGCTTCTCACAGGCCTGGGTTTTGTCCCAGATCACTTTGAATCAGTCAGCACTGGTAATTAGATTATGAGTTTCTCACAGTCCAGTGCGTAAAACACCAGCCATAGGAAATACCCACAGGTTTTGGTCTCAAGGCAACCAAAAATTGGCACAGTTCTGTTTCATTTCTAGAATATCTGAAATAATTTCTTTTCAGTGTTCTGAGGATCAAAATTAAATTTCTAAGCTTCAAATGCTGCAGCAAAGAAAAACAGTTGTCTCCTGGTAAAGTCCTGTGTGAATTGAGCAAACACTCCAGACTCTGCAGTAATCATTGTCCTGGTTTAACTCCAACCAGCAGCTAAACCCCAACAGCCACTCACTCACTCCCCCACCAGTGGGTCTGGGGAGAGAATCAGAAGGTTGAAAGTGAGAAAACTCACGTGTTGAGGTAAAAACTCAGTAATGGTCAACAGGTGAAGCAGAAACCACACACACAAGTAAAGCAAAGGAATTCATTCCCTACTTCCCCTT
>JAWWEE010000021.1:59113-76230 GCA_035221455.1 Xenops minutus
ATAACAAAAACATCTCTGTATTATCAACATTGTTTTCAGCACAGATCCAAAACACCGCCCCATAATAGCTACAGTGAGGAAGGTTAACTCTACCCCAGCCAAAACCAGCACAGCCATTCCATACATAGCAGATAAAATACCTTTTTCATCACTGCTTTAAGCTGTAAAGGAATTTGACTTTCAGAGTATGTGTAAAATAAAGTGTCTCAGATGAAAAGCTGTGTGAATGGGATGACAATTCAACCAAAAAACTTTGAGGCACAAAAAGGAGGAATACTATAGCATGATGCTATTTTAAAAGGTATCTGAGGACTTTTCACATAGATAAACATGGCAACACTTGAACCATGAGATCTGTGACAGGCTTCAGAGAATGGGACTGTGATAGAAAGCTGTGAAAGTTTGTAGGAAAATCTTGGAGCACCCCCTACATAAAGATACTGATTTACATTTAAGTGGTAAGTGAACAAATTGTTCAGACCAGAGAACCTAACAGTATACCTGCTGCAAAATATCATGCTACACCATGCGGTACAGGGCCAGACAAGATCTTTTCAATGGTTAGAGCTACCTCTTGGGAATGGCCTCAACACTATGGTTTGTAAAGCAACCCCTGTGTGCAGAAGGGTTGTGGAGGATCTCAGCGATGTCCCCATGTCAGCCAGTCATTTCCTCATGTAGCCAACCCACTGGGAGTGTGTTAGCATATCTCTTATTCTTCCTAGGTACATACATTCCCAGAGTAGGGAGAGAACAAACAGCTATGCTATGGTGCAACAGGCAGCTCCAGAAAATCATAACCTAAGATGATAACACAGCATACCTGGATACTTTCAAGTCTATAAAGACAATAGGCAGCTTCATTGCATTTTCCATGGTTTATATGGATCCTACATTTTCTTGCACAGGTCTCCTTTCTGATCCACTGTATGATATATATCTCCCTGTCCATGGTGTCCTCTGAAAAATAGACAGCACAAAGTGGTTGCAGAATACACTGCGCAGACCATCAGGACTGCATACACCAGGACACATTGGTGTGTGTATGCCCGCCATGGCCTTGTGAAGCCCGCATTAAAGCTCAGACTAGGGTGTTAAAATCAGCTGAGCTATTCCACTACTGCCTAATCCTGCCCTCCTCCTTGGACTAAGGAGGCCACTTTGTCCTCTTCCTCAACACTCTTCCTGTGGCTTGTTTGACTCCATTCATATAGCTAAATGGGCAAAGCCTAGTCACTTCTCTGGTACTTCAGGTTGAGGACCTAGGCCATGCACACTATTCTTACTGGTCAAGTGGTAATGGAGGCACAGTCTGGCTCTCCACACTAGAGCTATACTGCAAGTAATATATAAGTACAAAGAGTTTTGCCCCCTGTACAGTGAACCAGAAGACGTGGACCGAATCTTTAATCTGCCTGCACACAGAACACTTTATTACAGAGACAGAAGCAAGATTAAGCCACAGAAAATTGCTTGATGAGGTCCAGCTCTTGTCTTTTGTATTCCTGCTCAAGCTGTCATAACCGGGCTGTGGCTTCTGGCCACATCATTACACAAGCTCTGTGGACTGACAGTTCTGATTCTGCTTCTCTCTGTGCACACAGAGCAGGCTGAGCTGCGTTTCCACACCAGTGTGCTTGCTGAGCTCTGCTACAGCAGCACAGTCAGTGAGGGTGCCATTTGAAGAATGACAGCAAGAATCAGTGCTAGTTCAGCCTGTGTGGGAGATCTGGGAGGACGGTGGGTATGGAGGAACACCCTTAAACTCTCTTGAGGAATTGGGGAGGCTTCATTTAAAATACTCATGAGACTTGTCCCTCTGCCCTTATTGCATGGCCTTGTAACAGCAGTCATTCTTCATCTTGTTTCTTCAGGGTTTATAAGGCATATTTTACTCCTCTTACTACTCGGTCAGGAACTGTGCCACAAATGTCTGCCTGTCTAGGTATTTAGACTTGGTTGTAGCCTTAATAAATGCAGCAGAGGAAAGTTCTTGGCCCCCAGTTAAAGAGATTTCCTGATACCTCTGAAGTCGGATGTCAAGCAAGCATTCAAATCAAAATGGTAATTTTTTACCTTCTCACCTTGCTCTACCAACTTTGATGGACTCAACTATTTTGAGGCAAATGTAGAATATGGATCTTTGGGCTGGAATGTGAAAGGAATAGGCTGATAGGCTTATAATATTTTGTCCCAAAAATATAAGTATCATCTAGGGGCCACACCCAAATGGAAATTCATTGCTTTAAAATTAGCACCTGAACTTCATCCTATAAGTCCACCTTATTATGCCCTTTTTCCCCATGAAATTTAGAGTCCATAAAATTTGCTTTTTCAATCCATTAATAATTGGGAACCTTAATATTCATCAAGACTCAAAAAACCTGACAGAGTCCAACAAAATGATTGTTTTGATTTATCATAACTTGATGACAATTCTGTATACATGTGACCAATCTTGTGTAGGAGCTACTGGTTTATCCTTTCTGTAGAGTTTGTAGCCTGGGACGGAGTTTGACACCTGCCCTGGGCATCACCCACTCGTACTAAACCTTTACTTCAGTACCATTCTCAGCCTGAGGTACACGTTAAATAAAGGGTTTATGCTGAAATACGGCAAAGTTGATTTTTTAGTTACACAACAGAAATATATAAAGCACTGTGAGATCTTGCCAGCTGCTATGAAAAGCACTCACATTGCACACTTGGGCACTCCTGTACTGCTGGATCTAAAAGACTGATGTTGTTACTGCATTGAAAGGGACTTCTTAAAGCCATACATTACAAGTGTCATTTCTACTTTGGAAAGGGCAATTACAAATCAAGGCTGTCCTACTGTTCCTAATACCACTCTTGAAATTCCATGTTCTGCCCTTATTCCACTGTGTGCATAAGCAACTGTTCTACTTATGTATGAATGAAATTGAAATCAATAATGCTTAGAGATAATTCTCCTATTTGGACTCATCATCATGCAAGGTGTTTGTATAACTTCACTTCTAAGGCACTACTTGCAAGAAATTTGTATTTTGTCTGAGAATCATGTCAGATTCAGACTTTGTGAAGTATTAGGGTTGTGTTATTGTGACTTCTCCTAATTTTAGAACAAAATACGCTTTTTTAAAAAAAGAAAAACTGAAAACTGTCATTACCTGCTTTGGAAGTATCATTTCCCTGTTACCTAAAAGGTTTTAGGAATGCTAATTTTAAGTCTTTTCCCAACACAGCTCCAAACAGCTTAAAAAAAAGACAAGAATGTTTTCTACCACAAAACCAACCCCTCTGTCCTCCACCACTTCTGATGTCTTTTGGAATCAGGTGACAAGAATTAAGATTTCAATTAATAAATATATCACTAAAAATTCTGGCTGCGGCAGATTATGATTGATTCAAATTCAGTTTTGTGTTTTGTGTTTCATGACACCAGTTTCCAAGCTGGCATCCTCCTTTGACTTTTCACTATTATTATGACTTAAGATTATGTTAAACTGGATATTCGTAAAGGATTATAATGAATTGCATCCATTTGCTGCTATAATGATCACATTTGCCTAACTGATACCTAATCACATCTCATCCAGGCTAGATTTCAGAATCAATAGTGTAGTCCTAGCTGTACTCTGAGTTTCAGGACTGTATGTGCTAAAGTACAGAGTAGTTGTATTGTACAAACCTAGAGACACTAAGGAACAGGACTTGTAAAGATATTCTGGTTCTGTGTAGCTCAGTGTAGTCAGTAGCCTCCCTGTGCAGCCATGAAACACATCTGGACCAGATGCTTACTTATTTAAAACTTTAAACCCCTTTGTTATACTTGTAAGACAGCAGAACCATCCACCAACACCGAACATCTCCAGGAGAGCCCACCATGTGTGACAAACACGCTTTTGTTCTGCCTGGCTCCATTTGCAAAACTCCCACACAATGATTTATGCAGACCTTTTTCTGATTTCTGTCAGGAAAACTTCTGCCTGGGTTGTTGGATAGAAGAGCTTTGGTATGCCTATGAAGCTAATGATTTAATGAATGTAGAAGCTCTGTGGTGGCTGATATGACATGTAAATAATATGTTTGAAGGAGTCTATAAAGGGTAGAGTTGCCTTTAATAACCTATTATGTATTATCAGCTGCCCCATTGTGCCTTCTGGCATGGTGGGGCGCTGGGTGCGGTGCAGTCAAGCGTCAGCCCTGACTGGTTCATTGCCAGGTCATCTCTGGAGAGGAAGCGTTCCCTGTTTACAGGAAATGCAGGACAGGGGCCAGAGGGCCAGGCTGAGCGCGAGCTGAGGCCACCAGAGCTCACCGCCTCCCCCTTGGGCCTGGGAGAACAGGGAGGGGATGTGCTGCTGGGAGAGCAGGGAGGGGACATGCCCGGGGAGAGCAGGGAGGGGGTATGCCACTTGTTCAAGGCCCAAGGACACTGTTTTGTTTTCAGGCATGCCCAGCTTTTACTATTGCTTTATTTTCCTGAGTAGTTTAAAGCCACAGGATTGGGGAGGGTAATAGTGCTCGCAGACAGTGGTGCAACCCAGGGTACATGTCACTGAGCCTCAAGTGCGGAGTGGCTGTGCAGGTTGGTGCAGATGCCTCAAAGCAAGAGCAGCCCATCCAGCCTAGCACATCTGGCACATAGCTAGTGAAACTTCAATCTCAAGCTTTCTCCTGCTCCTTCTCTACTCATAGTGACCCAGGCTGGGTCAGAGAACGTTGCCTGAGATGGAGGCAAAACACCTTTATGCTCCTCACTGCCTGCATTCCCTTCCAAAACCAGACCTGCACCAGTGCCATTTTTCTCTGAGCACCTCCAGGAGCAGTGATTGAAGGTGGGAAAGTTTTGTCCCTAAAGTTGTCTGGAATAGAGCAAAAGCCATACGCACCTGACCAAAAATCCTCTTCTCCTCTCCTATATTCTGCACCACAACAATTCAAGAAAGGGCAAAATTCAAATTGAAATGCCTGTGGCATGAGGAAGAAGTCCTTTCTGGCCTTGGCAGGCAAACAAGTTAATGCCTCAGAATGTGAAATGTGATTATCCCTGTGTTACCTTGCCTTGACAGGCTGTGTATGTTATTAGCAGACATCATGTCTTTCCTGCCCTTTTCAGACTTCACATACAGTATTTGCCTCAATGATCTGCCATAATGGGGAACTGACTGGTTAAACACATACTGCACTAATAGGCATTTCCTTTTATTGGCTCTAAATACATTTGATCTTTAATTTCCTTTAGTAATGAGTCTTCCTTTTGCAGAATGAATTAAAATAATAATTTAAAAATGGATACAAGAAAATAAATGATCAGATTTAATAGAACAGGGTCATTCGGCACAGCATTACCTCTCCCAATTACTATCACTGCACTGAGTTCATATGGTTTTCATTTTTTTGCAATAAGGATGTCACTGCCTGAGAAAGGCTTTGAACTGCTGAGCATGGGACTTGAATTAAAGCCAAGGACAGGCATGTAGAAAAAAAGTTGGGTTCAATCCTCTTGGTCCAACAATAGAGGGTTGGGGTTTTGGGGGCATTGATTACTTTTCCCTTCCCACTGGATGGAGGGGATTTTATATATGTGGGCTTTGCATAACCCAGCTGTGTCCAGGTGAGGTTCTGGTCTTGCATCCCATACATTATAACCAGTTATGAGCTAAGATCCCTGTGACAGAGGAGTTAAAATGGGCATAGGCTGGGGTCTGTGGATAGGAAGGTTATGGCAGCAATTTAGTAGTCATTTGTAAATTGAGCATATCTGATTCTGAGTTGATGTGTCAAGCTCATCACCACTCATCTGGCTTCAGGGAAGTTATACTTGTAGAAGATGTACTCCACAGAGAAAGAATAACTGTTTGTACCCGTAGTCCCTGTAAACTTGCTTTGCTGACTCAGCTCAAATAATTTCCAATCACCAATACACACAGAAAAATATTTACATTCATAACTATCATTCATTTCAGAACTTTGGTGGATCTCATCTAACAGAACTCAACTCCACAACCATTCTCTCTTTAGCAAAGAATTGAAGGAATTGTCTTTTAGCAATCCAGAACCATGGTTTGCTAATGAATGGAGGAAACATCCTAGGCAAAAAGACATTCTGTCACCCACAAAAGGCAGAGCAGAAGTCAGCACTTACCACGGAAACCCAGAGAGTTCACTTACTTCCTATTGCCACTACGTGGAAACAGTGCATATGGCAAGCCATGTGTTGATAATTACTGACAAAAGCAGCTTTTAATACAGTCATCCCACTGTAAGAATGGGACCAAAGACATGATTTCTAGCCTCTTCTTCTTTCATCTTGTGGTGGCATTTTTTGCTAAATAGTGCTTTGATTTTTACTTCAGGATGCTTTTGAAACCACAAGAAATTTTCAGAAAATAAATCAGGGGGCTCTTTGGCCTTCAAGTATATTGGTAGTAATTAATTTGTGTCATCTAATTTGCAGTTTGCAACAGATGCAAAGAAAAGAACTATTCTCTTTCTCTGTCATGGCACTGACTGGGGATATAGAGTGAAAGACCACAAGGAGGCAGCAGGGAAGTAATCCAGGTAATCCAGGTGTCTGAATGTTGAACAGATACCTGTTAACTGAATGCTGACACAGTGGTTAAAACCTCAGCACACCCTGGACGCTGTTTCTAGAACTCATTAAGCAAAGTATCCTTTGCTGACCTCTTCAGTTTTATTAGCTGGGACCATCCTTTATGCTATGTATACCTTACAAACACAAATTATGGGTTCTTTTCAAATATGAACGCAGCAGAAATTCTTTAAGTGCTGCACTTGTTCCTTCTTTAGACTGAAAGTACATTGAAACATACCTCCAAAAGAAACCAAATTACTCCAGAGAAACTAATTCAGGTTGACTGGTGACGGTGGTTAATGATAAGCCATCCAGTCTCCCTCTCTAAAAACTGCATTTTGGAATACTGAAATCCAATTTTAGAGGTCCCCTGTTCCTGAACAGACACATGAGAATGATCAAGATGCTCAGGAGCTGGGATGGGGTAATCTGGATGTCCTCACTGGCCACACCATATTGGCTTTGATCTGGAGATGGGTTTGGTCACAGGAGTCTCCCACTTGCCTGCTCCCTCCCGTATGATTAATAGGGAGGGAATCTCTCCCTCTACTCTGCCATCCTGACACTCCAGCTGGAGTACTGTATCCAGGTCTGGAGTTCTCAGAACAAGAAGGACATGGGCCTGTTAGAGCGGGTTCAGAGGAGGCCACAAAGATGCTCAGAGGGGCTGGAGCACCTCTGCTGTGGAGACGGGATGGGAGCGCTGGGGTGGTTCAGCCTGGAGGAAGAGAAGGCTCTAGGGAGATCTCATTGCAGCCTTCCAGTACTTAAAGGGAGCTTATAAAAAAGAACAAGGGTGACTTTTTACATGGGCAGATAATGAAAAGACAAGGGAGGGGAGATTTAGATTATACATTAGGAAGAAATTCTTTATCTAGAGGGTGGTGAGGCCCTGGCACAGGTTGCCCAGAGAAGCTGGGACTGCCCCATCCCTGGGAGTGTTCAAGGCCAGGTTAGACGGGACTTGGAGCAACCTGGGCTAGTGGAAGGTGTTCCTGTCCACAGCAGGGGAGTGGAACTAGGTCATCTTTAAGGTCTGTTCTAATCCAAACCATTCTATAATTCTGTTCTGTTATTCTGTGATAACTGTGGCACTAGAACTGCATGACATCTGAACCTTACACAAATGCTGCTTCAGGGAGGTGCTGAAGCGCTCTTGACTGACAAACAAATTCCTAGCACATTTCCACTATCTGCTGCAGATTCATTGCAACTCAGAAATATGCTGTACGTCTGTCCCAACGTGATCATACCTTACAGATGCTGTGATGGATCTACTGCAGTAGCATTTGAAGGGACATGGTCAGCACATTTTAACAGCCTGACCAGCTGCACTTCAGATATATAAGGAGGCACTTGGTGGAAAGGATTAATACTCTACAGGTGTCATAAAGCATAGCTGAGCAGCCCGGGGATACATTATTATAAATACCTTCCAAGAAAGAGCACTACTCTTCTCCCCTCATGATCATAGACCATTGAAGCAGAAGGCAAGTGAGATTTATGATCCTTTCTTTAGGATACATCACTTGATTCACGGAAAGCAGAGTGCAGGCAATCTGATCCTTATGGGTACAGAGGACTTACATCACCCACTGGAAGTCACGGGCCTTAAGCTGAGTTTTTCACCAACTTAGACTTTTTTTCTTTTGTTGTTGTTTTCAGGCCGTTGGTGACTCTAATGGAGGAAACAAAATATCACTTGTGTGTGTGGCCAAGAGATGAACATACAGCCAAGAGCATTTGTGTTACACAAACAAAAATATATGGTCTTCATAGGCCTTTATTATAATAACCTTGACTGTGTATTTTTGCCACTGTTAAATCACCCACTCAGATTCTTACATTTCATTAATGCTGACTGAATAACTTCGAAAAATTGTAAAAAACTGCTGTGATCATTGCCAAGGAACGGGATAGGATTTGCAAAGTCATTTGAAGGATAGGTGTGAAATTAAAAGAAGGGCATGTGTCTCTTTTAGAATTGCACATTCAAGCTAGAGAAAATACAGTATTTATCAGTCTGTGAATCATGTTCTGTGAGCTCTCACACCAGTTGTGTATCACCACAGTGCTCTCTCATTTCACATGTGCATACCATCTGTTCTCAAACTTGTCCCAGCCTGTGCTCTGCAGGTATCATAGGTAGTAGAGACTTGTGTCAGGACTTTATAAAGTGCTAGTACAGGGATCAGTTCCCTCTCTTTGAGGGCTTCACCCTCCCCTCAGTCACAGAGGTCACTTGAGGTAAGATGCAAACATACTATCAGGGCAGCATAAGCAGAGAGTCTGTAGACTCCAGAACACTTTTTCAGATGTACCAATTCATGTTCAGAGGTAAAGGCACAAAGGTAACTAGTAGGGTGCATCTATACAGCTTCTCCCTACTCTGTACCTATGAGCAGCTCTGGTAATTATAATGTAACTGGTGCTAACTAAAAGATGTGTGCTGCACTGCATCCTCCTGCATTTATTCAGTCAATTAAATGTCAGACTGTCCCAGAGGACCCATTGCTTCCTTTGTTGTGCTGGCTAACTCTTGGAATGATGACAGACAATTGCTGGAGGAGCAGCAGATAATGTGCCTGCAATCTGTTCTCATCCAGCCAAATCATTGTTACAAGGAAGAGAATCAGTTGGGGATTACTGTGTCTATTGAGATACTGCAAACTCTGGGACTATTTCTCCCCTTAATCTTCACATCCACGCTTTTATTTGCATTTTCCATTGCATTAAAGTTTATTGCTTTCAGTAAGCTTATTTAGCAGTGCTTTCAATGAGGTAAATAAAAGTATCATTTAGTAGTTCCTGGGCACAGTTCAAGGCTTCAGAAGCTAGGAGTCCAAGGAGACCACAAAAGCACAGACATGCATGACAGATGAAGTTCATTGGAGTAAACACATGCTGAGTATTGGGAAAGGTGTATTGCCCAGGAACTCTGTGACAATATAGAACCGTCTCAAAAGTAAAGACCTGAGTGGTGCTGGAGTGGTGAGAGAAGAGCAAAATGGAGATGATGGAGCAAATATGCTTGTGCCTATCCTATGTGCAAATGAGATCCATAACATTTTGAGACTTCTCTTTAAACACAAGTCATGCCACTGGCTGCAGGTCTACTGTCAATGAAGCCCATGCTACAGTTCAGCAATACTGCAAGTTCTGCTACTGTATAAGCTTTAATAATGCCATTCATAATGATTACAAGTCTAATATACTGAGGCATTTTTCCCAAATTGTAATGTGTTCTTACAGTAACGTAATGCAGTCATTTATCAGAGAGAGAGAGAGAGAGAGAGAGAGAGAGAGAGAGAGAGAAAAGGAGGGAGGGCCTTAATTTCATGTCTGCTGGGGCAAACAGTTAAAAATTGCAGAAGGGCTGTGTGAGTAAGGACGGAGACTGGCTCAACTATTAATAAACCTCTTGAGCCGTTCCTGTATTTGCCTTGCTCTTGCTTTCACTTGTGCTGATGCCCCTTTGCTGTTGAAGCTAGGCAGGTTTTCAGGACTGTGGTGATGCTGCACACACTGAAAAACTGCAGACACTAATAATAAACAAGAGGAAGAGCACTGCTGCTTGGCCCTTTGCCCAGACATGAGATGTGCACTTGGCCGTCTGTGAACTGGACTCCTGGACTCTATACATGAGGGAGAAGCTCGAGGCATAACAGAAAGGCTGACAGCCACACCTGCACGGGAGACACACAGCCCTGTTTGCAGCTTAGAAGTGAGGAAATAAGAGTCTGGTCAGTGGCCTTGGGAGACTTTTTTCTTTTCTTCCCTCCCACTTACATTAACTCAGGCTCCTGTCATTCTAGTATTGTCTTTGAAGTTTTGGGTTTGTTCACATCTGGCATCCCCAAATGGGAGATCAAAGAAAAATAAAGAAATGAGGCAGAGCTGTGAAAGGAAGTTAATATTTCAGAGGAAATGAGAAGTATAGAAATCATATACACAGAGTAATCCAGGCCCATGTTACAGACCAACCTGATTGGCCAGCATGTCTACTGGAAAACACAGAGATGTCAGATTTTGTTTCCCAAGACAACAGACTTGCCCTGTTGGCTAAAGGCTGGAATGTTGCCCTGGAAATGTATAAGGCTTGGGACCACTGTGGTGTATAAGTTGTATATAAACTCCCAGAATGACACTGTGGCCAAAAATGCTAATATCATCCTTGAATGTAAAACTTCAGTAAGGTAGCAATAGATGGGTGTAACGTCTGGTATACTTGGTATATCAGTCTTGGTATATGTCTTTTGTCAGTGCTGAAATAATAAGTTCTGTGTTGCAGTACCAAGAGCAGTACTAAAACTGGCAGGTAGTAAAAACTGATGCTAAAATGGTTATTAAATTGAATAATGCTACTGGGTAATTGGATGAAGTTCAGAGATTTTAGAATCATTAAATGAAAGGAGGCAAGACATCAAGATATTCACCTATTTCATATAAAAGTCAAAATGAAGGGACAACCTGAATTCAGCCTGTGAGTACATGGTAACAAAATTTGGAAGACTGCTGCCAGTTCAGCAGACAAAGGTATAATGAGATCCAGTAACTGGAATTTGGAGCTAGGCGTATTCAAATTGGCAATAAAAGACACCTTTCTAAGGCAAAGGGCAGGCACCATCTGGATTACCTACCTCTAGTCATGCTTTGTGAAGGTTTTGAAATCACAGGCAATTTTAACTGAAATTTTTTTCTCTTTTTCTTAAAGAAAATGCTGTGAAACCGCTGGCCTGTACTGCACACCAGATCCAGTACTCTATAGCACAGCTTTCTCCTGGTTTCTGGAGCTGAATTCAGATTCCCTGGAAACAACTTGAGGATTCTGGGATCTGAGTGTCTTGTAGTTTAATTGATGCCATTGGTATTACAGTTATACCTTTCTCATTCTTTTGATGTTTTCCCAGAACACCCATTGTTATAATATCCAACTTCCACTTTTAATGAGCACTGAGATGTTAGTGTGCATCCATTTTGAGGGGTTGACTATGGAGGAACAAAGCAGTTCTGATTGCAACTAAGTATGAACTTCATACTCCAAACTGAGTCATTGATGTTTTGGGGAAGCTTGAACAAGTTCAGTTAACTTCTCACTGCTCCTTTCAGATCCTTTTGTTTACCTAAATGGTTGCCCTTGAACCTAGCAGCAAAAAACCCCCAAGTTTGCTTTCCAAGCCTTGCAGCTCTGCATGTGTATGAACAACAGTGAGTGTCTGGGAATAACACCATTGAGATAGTCTGTTCTTTCTCTTTGCAGTGCTTACACTGAGCCCTACAAGGTATGCCCAGTCTCTGCAATACCAATGGAAGTCGTCACATCAGATGAGGAACAAAGAAGTTCAGAAGATGAGGAGAGCAGCCCTGGTGATCCCAACCTCATCAATAAGGTAAAAGACTTGAAAATGGGGAATGCATGAAACCTGGAGAGGGGAAAGCAATTTGCAGAAGAATCTGGATCCTCAGCTCTCTGTGCTCTTTGCCTCATGCTTGTTTAGAAATGTCAGCCATCAGTCCTTTACTTCCCCAATGTGTTAGCAGCAATTTGCCCTATAGCATATGGCAAAGGTGAAGAATGTAGTCCAGAGATGGACAGTGGAGATAGCATAAACAGCAAGAAAGACCTAACTTGAATGTCAGGAAAATTGTCTCACTCCAAAGGATTTAGCTGTAATCTTGAGAATTTAAAACTACATGGAATAAAAAAAAAAAAAAAAAAAAGACAAATACATTACTGGAACCAGTTCTGCATTGGCTGGAGTAAACTATCTAATAGGTCTCTGCCATCTCAAAATTCTCTCATTATGGGAAAATGCACTTGTGTTTGGGTTTATTTTACTGATTTCTGATTAATAAACCCACTATTAAACAAATTATGGAGAAGACCCTGGAAATGTGACCACAGATTAAGATGATTAAAGGCTGTTTTAATCTCCAGTAAGCTGACTAACAGTGCAGTTGCTAAACAAATGACATGGAGCGGGTTTAGGCACAGATTTACCTTTGTTTTTCACCGGAGGGTGTGTGTGTGCTTAAAACCTAATATGAGCCTAACAAACTACCCTTGGGTTACATTGTACAAGCACACAGTGCATAGCTCATTTGGTATGCATGCAGCTAATGGGTACATTCTTCTGTAGTCTTCCAGTTTGAGCCCTGAGAACCAGAGCTATGTAGGAAAATAGCAAGTCCTGATTACCTACACCTCTCTGCCTTTCAGTTTGTCTTGCTCTCTCAGTGTCAACATAGCTCTACGACTTCCTGATTGTAGATGGCTTGTGCTTGGTCATGAGCATGTGTCAGAGCCTGAAAAAGTCTGTGCAGATGACCATCCAAATTCAAATGATGGCAAAGTAAGGGTCAGCTTTGTAATGGAAAAGCGTAAGTAGATTGATTCTAGGAAGATCAGATCTCCTCAGGCATTTCCAGAACGTGAAGCTTTGTTTAGGGGCAAGTATAAAGAGGTAAGCATAGTTTCCCCTTTATCAGGACACCAGTTCTTGAAAAACAGAAAAAAGAAATTGCAAGCAGAACGACATTGAAAGGCAACTGAAATTGCAGCTGGTCTAATCTCAGAGGGAGAATAGCTTCCTTTGATCTCCCTGTATGCTATATCTCATTTAGGTCTTCCCTGCAGGGTGCTGAACTGCCTCTGGTACCAGTGGAAAAGACTATGGTTTGATCTTCTTATAAAACTGAAAGGATCCCTGAGACAATTCTTTTACCACACCCAACCCTTGGCTGGCTGAAGATAAGGACCCAGCAGGAAAAAGCGATTTTTATGCTGCATTCAGAGAAGAGAAAAAAAAAAACATCCTATGCAGATTAGTGACCAAATGTGCAGGCAAGGCTGAAAAGTTGGGTGCTAGCCTTTAGGTTCACTGTGAAAACATCAAGCCTTTAAAGGAATTCACTGAGATGATAGTATCAGTAATGCATCTCCCTTCCTACTGCATTAGTACTACTACTACTACTACATTAACAGTTCTATTTGGGAAAGCAGATTAGGTTTGGGGAAGGGCAAATACCTGCAGGACAAATGATAGCAGAGAGATGCAGCAGAAGCCTCAGGTTGATGGGAACATTTTTTGAAGAAATACACAGAGATGAAGCACGGGTTTTGGGATCAGTGGGGATGGGTAAGGCGTGGGAACCCACTTGCTAACTTAAGAATTTATTTTTCCAGCATCTTGCAAAGAGCCATACTCATGGTCCTGTAATGACACTATAAAGCATAATGTCTTGGATTGGGCTTCAAGAGCTATTTCCATCATGCTGCTTCGTCCAGATGGTGCCACACAAATACTAAAGATGTATAATATGCTGATCAAGCAAAGCAACAGGCTTATAAATAAACCCAGTAGTCAATGGAAGGCATTTGGACTGCAATCAGTTCCAGAATTTGTCCCACAGTGAAAAGAGGCTGAGTCTCCCTTTACAGGGTGCCTTTGGAAGGAGAAAGTAGTGGGTGGGTAAATGTGATGCTGGGAATTTTGAAGCAACATCAGCTATTTTAAGAACTCTTATGGTTAGGAAAGACATACAGCAAACTCTACATTAAGCCACCACGCAAAGGAACAAGTAAGAATGCTCTCTTAAATTGTTCTGTAAACACAGGTGGGCGTTTCATCTGAAGAAGTGAAGGGAATCTCAGAAAAATAATAAGAAAATAATGTGATTAGTCTGTGGGAATACCTGCAAGAATTATAGTCTGTAAAGCACTCAGGAAATAAATTAATACAAATCCTAGGACAAGTAATAAAGCCATAGCTGAAACATAAAGACGTTTCTTTCATCCAGAACACAGACCTGTCTGCCAGTTAACTGTGTGGGAAATCTAAAAGTAAACCAATCTGTATGCAAATACTGTTGAGTTTAGTCTATACCCAGCAATATGTTACAAAGGACTGTATAAAACCAGCATAGGAGGGATGTGGTGGCAAAATGTGAAAGTCTGTAGTGAGGTTAATAGCATGTAAACAAAGCAAAGTGGTATAAAAGAAAGGAATTCAGATCAGACATGTCTGGGTTTTATGCCAGTGAAACCCCAAAGCATTCTGGCTAGTCATTTAGGACTTTTGGTTTAATATATCTAATCCTACCGTAATGGTGTGCTGGAGGAATGAAGGGGAACTTCATACGGAAACAATCCCTGTATGCTGTTCTTGTGAAAAAGCAGCACTGGAAGTAAGATGCTCCACACTTCTCCCAGGTGTCATACTAAAAGGCAGTGGACGAGAAGGGAAGCAGGAACCCTGTATGGCAGATGGAGGGTACCTGTACCATACATGAACAGGGAACACTAAGCTAAGCCTCAAAGGTCTCACAACAGGCAGGACAGCTACTGACTCACAGCAGAAGTACTTAAAACTCCTTTGTTGTTCCTTACCCATTTCCACTGGGTAGGCTTGGTTTCCAGACTCCATTAATCATTCTGTTTTGCAAACCTTTAACCTTCACATATTAAAATACGTGCTCATGCACACACAAAACTGAAACACACTGGAGCTGCGAATGACAGATTTGTGTGCCTTGAAGAAGCACCTAATTCAGATGCCTTTCAAAGCGCAGCTCTTGATTTATATAATTACACAGATGCCCCAGAGAGCTGCAGTCTAGCTCTTCCAAGGATGGGGCCTGGGAGACAGATGTGGACTGCTGCTTCTTCTCTCTCACTGATTCACAGAACCAGCCTGAAAAAGTCATTTGTTCTTGTAACACCTCAGTTTACTATTGGCACCACTGTGACATCACTGTTAACTTCTTCATAGTTCATGATAATTACAAAACGGGCATTTATGAAGCCACTCAGCCCAGAGGCTGAAGCTTATAAAACTGCTATGAGTCTCTGATTATGACAGTAAACACTCTTGTCTGGGTACCATCAAGCTACAATACACCTACCCTGAGCAGTCTGTGAAATGACATGCACGTACTGAAACACATGGAGAGATGCAGTTTGTCCATGTCAGCATGGCAAGGCAGTGGCATACATAAGGATGGAGCTGCTGATTCCATGTCTTTGGTAGTTGCCCCACTTTTGAAATGCAAAGGATTACTCCCTGTGTACTCCAGAGAAGTGACTTGTACACCACTAATGCTTCTGGGGTTTAGAGAATTGTTCTGTGATCTACTTGTGCTACTCTTAGGCCAAAAGACCCCATTCCAGCTCCATGGAGGCAGATTTGCACCCAGACCCACAATTTTTTAAGCTGGATCAGAACACCTGTCTGGTTCTGATCAAGGTCATGCAAACAGCTGGGCCAACACAACTAACAGCTGACACTGGGCTGAGAGGGTGGTGACTGGCACTGTTACCAAACTCATCAGCCTTTATGATTAATATGTCTTAACCAAGAGACAAAATTCAGGGACCTCAGTGTCACATGGCCTGTCTAGGGCAAGTCAGAGAGTGTATGTAGGCACTGTCTGTATTTTGTTACTTAATTTTTGTTTCTTAAACCAGGAAATGTACTCTGAGATTGACAACAGTATCTCAAGACAGACTTCTGGGAACAAGGGGATAGAGCGAGTACAGGTCCCTCAACCATCAAGTTTCTGAAACAAAGTTGAAGTGATTATTATAACACTGCCAGGCTGTCACCTTTTAAGAAATCTTTACTCCCTCCAGCCCGTCATGTGCCCAGCCCTGTGATATGGCTCCTTCCCAGTTCCCTCTGCCAAAGCTGCCCTCTGGCCTCGTTACATGTCTTTGCTTAGCCAATGGAGGCTGTGCAGACATGTGGAGGACCCTTGGCTTTCTGCTTCACTGAGTCTTCTTCCCAGCATACTTGGTCTCACAGGCACTGTCACTGCTCTCCCTTCCCCTGAGTCAAATTTAGGGCACTGAGGGCTCCTTTTCTTTACTGCTACTAGACCACTGTTTTTACTCCCTACTTCACCACTGCTAAAAAAGTCAAACTTCTCCCAGTACATTCCTTTCAGTACATATTTCTGTGCTTTTGGTCATCTCTTACCATAAGGATGAGTCATGAAGTAGGAGCAAGATGCCCTAATTAGCCACTTGCACCTCAGAGTCATACACTTTGTTTCTTTTACAGTTTTCTCTGTCTTCCAAGATGCTCATCAGTTAGGTAGATGCCACTGAGATTTCAAACAATGTTGTCAGGTGAAATACTGAACTATTTCTAGAGATATTTATAGCCATTTAGTTTAGACAATTTGTTTGGTGTGCAATAAAGCACTTTGCCCCATTTGCTTCCACAGGCCTCAGTCCCAGCAGCCAGAACAGTTTGGAATATTACCATTTTGACAAAGAATTCCCTTTTCCACATGGTATGCGCTGCAATGGCCATGAAGCTAGTCTGTTTAAAGTTAAGCACTTTCTGCTCCTTTGACAAATTTTGGATTGTAAAAATCAAAAGAAAAGTGTTCTCCTTCAATAACAATACATTTTTCAAACTCGATATCTGCATCAGTAGCTATTATATTGTACTATACTCATGGCTAGGCTTCGCGAACGAAGATTTACAAGGGCTCTACCCACGCTTGCTACAAGCACGCTGGTGGCTAA
>JAWWEE010000021.1:76330-110162 GCA_035221455.1 Xenops minutus
TGAGCAACCAGGGCGGCATCATCAGCAAAAAGCAGCTCACGGACAAGGTGATTCATGGTCTTAGTGTGGGCCTTCAGACGCCTTAGATTGAATAGGCTTCCATTGGTACGATATCGTGTACTATACTATGAGTATTTGAATTGAGGAGAAGGCCTGTCATGGAAAGAAGTCCAGGATGCCAGACACTGAACAACAAAGGATAAAAGTCTGTTCACTATTTTTACTGATGAAATATGTCAGTTCAAAGTGCTTTCTAACACTGCATTATGTCTTGGAACGAGACATCTCTTAATTGTCTCTTACTTTATCTGTTGATAGAAAGAAGGCCAGTCCAGAGCTTACCTCATTGCCAAGGAGCTGATGTCTTCAGAAAAAGTGTGAGTTAATAGTTACAACCTATCTGCTGCTCTTGTAAAATTGAAGCTATGTAGTCCACCCTTCCATATTTGTTTGACAGCAATTAATAAAAGTTTGTCTCTTTCTTCAGATATGTGGAGATGCTCCAGCTGTTACACATGGTAAGTAAATAATTTTAATTACTAAAGCCAAAATAGCCTTTTACTTAGCTGCAATTTAGAAGACATAAAAGCACTGAAGGGACTGAGGCGAATTTAAGGAGGAATGGCTTACTGTGAACCATTGCAAAGGAATGTTTCTGCCACTAATCTGCTCTTGCTAGATCTATAAATTTGTCACTCAGAGGGAAAAGTGTTGGCCATCAGTGCTTGCTGGGGCTCTGAGATTGGTGTAAGATGCAGAATAAGCCTAGTGCAGAGAAGGAGATGGTGATAAACAGAGGTGAAACCTCTCTCTTCAGAGCAAGACAGATGGAAGCAGAGCTATGAAGCATGGCAGTTTGGTTTGAATGGATTCACTCTTCTTCCTTTTAAGCTTCTTTTTTTTCTCTGATAATGCAGTATTAGTAACAGCCAGTGTGGGCTGGATATCCACACTGTGACATGGGGAAAATACAAACTTGGGTGTCAGAAATGCATGAGAGAACACACAGAAGTGTAATTCCTGATAGAGAGCTCTTGCGTGGTATAAACTCACTGGTTTATGGAAACTCACATATCTATTCTTTTTCATGTTCAATCTAGAAAGCCCCAGTCACAGCATTGTTACATTTCCCACCCCAAGTGCTGTTGGATCTTTATATTCACATGATGCCTAGTATTATTCCAAAAATATAGAGAAACCATTACCAATTTTTACAATGTGTAAGCCCCTTGGAGTGCAGGGTAATATTGGAGGTTTGTCAATACTTCCACAGTGCAAAAAGTTACAAGAAACTAATTACTCCTTTTTCCATACTTGAATAGCTTTAGGAATAGTCACATCAGCAAAAAATCGTGCTTCACTGTGCACTTGCTATTGACACAAGGCATACTGGCATATTTCAGAAGCAACCATGAGTGAGCACAGAGTCACCAAACTGTTGTCAAGGTATAATACCCCACTCATGGCCAGTTAGGACCAAGGACTTCCTTGACAACATTCCTCAGTTCATGCAAAAATTTTTCTGTTTCCCATCTTCAACATTCTCAAGAAAACAGTTTCTAAATGTTCAAGTCTCAAGTTTCATCTGCTCATGTAAACCCACATACTGGTAAGAAAGGCAAGGAACTAAACCACACCCTAGCTCTTTTCAGAAAGGAAAAGAAGGCTTTTCTTAAACCTGCAGCAGGAGCAGCTTCCCATCTCATTTCCAGGCTTGGCTGCAGCTGCTATTCATTCAGCATAACAGAATCTGTTTGGCCTTTCAGTGGAGACTTTAATAAACTGATTGATTGCCAAAATGATGACATTTCCATACACCCACACTGCTATTGAACTGAAAGACTGGAAACACTGTGTTAGCTCACAAACTCCATATCAGTTGGTGTGGTAGTAATGATAATAATCTAATGGGTTAGCTGTTACTTGCCCTACTCAAAGGTAATGCAATTCTCTGGAGCTGCGAGTTAAGAACTCATTCTGGTCTGAGCAGATGGAACTGGCAGAGCCCAAGTCTGTGATCTCTTGGTATTCAAAATCTAGTTTTCAGAAGGTGATTAGTCTTTGAATTTCCTTCAGGATTATTTAATCCTCAAAATTTGTCATTCTTTTCTCTTTTTTGTCTTGCCCTGTAATGCAGGCTGCACTTGACATTATTTCTTAGGGCTCGCTCTTGAACAAAAATGCTTTGGGTGGCTTTCTCAGCCTAAAGTTTCATGCATCACCCAGAATCTGGTTTATTTACTTCCCTTCAGCTAGTCTATTTCAAATGAGTTTACAAGGTATGTGATTCAGATTGCCTCATGATCCCAGTTTGTATGGGATCAAGCATTTACTTGATAGTGTACCATGTTCATGTTTATTTTGCCTTTGTCTTTTTTACATAAAATCATCCTTTTTTTGTGTGTGCATAAACCCCTTAGAGATCATTATTACTTCCCTCCAAGGCATTTATTGAATTAAGGTATCTAAAAGGACAGCCCTGCACTGAAAAAAACATTAGCCCAAACATCTCCCTGTTCAAAGAAAGTTGATCCTGTTTCCTGGTTTGCATTTTCCTCACAACAGTGGACCACAATTCTTAGAAACAAAAAGACCCAGACTTATGCTTCCTAAGTATTTGAAGATATGGATATGAATATGACATGAATGGCTATGTGCTAGTTCTCCAGCCTTCAGGACAGTTTGGAATTCAATCCTACACTAGGCATCCCAAGGCTTATGACTGTGAAATAAATCTTAGGAAATAAAAAAGAACAAAATCATTATAGTGCTCCAGTTTCGAACTCAAAGATACCTAAATGCAGATTATCATGAAGTCAGCCTCATGATTAAACTCAAGTTTCAGAATTCTTTTGGGCAGCACATTCTCAAGAACAAAAAATAACTACCTAATTTAGGACATATTAGACAGAACAGAATTCCATCCTTTTAATTATTTACACTTCCAGTGAATGATTTGCTGAATCTTTTTTACTATTGCACATTTTTTGGATGATGTTCAAAATTCTGCTGGACCAATCAAATCATTACTTTCCTAATTAAATGTTTTAGTGAATAGAACATGTTGGCTAAATGAAGAACTAGATGGCTGTTAGACCCTCTGAAGCTCTTATAAAAGCCTAAAGACACACTATGACAAAGAATAGCCTGCTCTCACAGTAGGCTGGGTTTTTTTCTCGTTTATTTATTCATTGTTGTGTTTATCGGCAGTGGGAAAATAACTGTGTATTGGCTAGGGTGCTTCCACAGTGGGAATACTGAGCCAAAATAACTGTCAGATAATGTGTCTATCTCTTAAAAGGAGAGAGAAGCCACACTAGCACATTTGGCATCAGGACAATTGCCTGGTAACAAGCCCCACTGATACAGTATTCTCAGTGCACACTATACAGCCTGCTGGTTTTGAAATTCATTTGCAGTGTTTTGGATGAATGTGTGTATTTGGCTGCACGTGAATATGTGCTGAGGTCAGGGCTCCTGACCTAGATTGTGACCTGCATGGCAGGATAGAAGACTAATTGTGGCTGCTGCGATAGCATTTTCTGGTCTTCATCTGGCATCGTTTCTGCTGAGCTCAGAAGTGAGAAATTTGGGAAGATCACTGTTCTGTGCAGATCAGGGGTCACTATGTCTACTACAGGAGATGTACCACTTTTTAATTCAGGGGTGCCACTTTCCCTTTCATCATTAGGAGAGAGGCTGCTGGCTGTGATGCAGATACCTCCAAGCACCACGAGTCAGACTTGGCTCACAGGATACTGCACAGAGCCTCATGTCCGCATTCAACTTTAGTATGGAGACTCTCTTCTCCCCCTTTGAACTCTTCAGCCTCCTCGCAGGTATAATGCCTAGCTGTCCAAAAGAGACTTAGATTCTGCAATATGTCATATCTATTGAATCCACCTTCATTTCAGAAGTGAAAATGGTTGTAAAAGCCTGAACCATTTTATGCAACTAGAGTAGACTTCAGTTGCAAGATTTCCTGTTTTCCTCCCTGGCCCCCTCACAAAGTGTCAAATATGAATGACTTCTCTGTATTATCAGTCTATTAAGATATCAGCTTGACTTGGGAAGCAATTACAATTCTAGATATACATGTAAAATGATTTTTGGATGCATGTATGTTGATCTATGATTGTATGTACTTTACTGAAAAGCATAGAAGTCTGGATGCCAGGTGAGTGCTGTCATGTGAGCAAGGTAAACATGCTGTGTACAGACAGGATATCTGCAGCTGAAGTGCCAGGCTCCCCAGGTGGGGACTGAGGCAGAAAAATGGCCATGGTTTTCCATTCATACTTCTGCTCTCCACACCCACTTCCTTTTTAATTTTTTTTTGTGTTGATCCATAATGGAAACTCATACATCTATTCTTGAAAATTGTAGAAATATCCTAGGGGAATTTATTCACCCATTAGACCTTTCCTGTTCTTTGATATAGACTAGAGGTATAAGCAGAGAAGCTGATTCAGCAATAGAGGTCAGCCCTTTGGTTGGTATAAATTTACATAGTTTTTCTCTGGCAGGTGACTGCAAGAACAGCAGATGATTAACTCCTTCAAAGCATTGCATCAATTCCTTTTGAGTTAAGATTTCTTTCCCTCATTATCAACAACATGAAGATAATTCAGAATCTGGGAAGCAGTTGAGCTCTATTCTGCTTTGAGCATGACTGCAGGTAGAAGCTTCAATCCTCCCAGTCAGACAATGCAATAAAGAGCAGGTAGAGACTTTTTTTCAGCACTCAAGATCTGGAACATATTACTTAGACTGCAGGCATTCAGAGCTTTTCTAATCCAGTCACGGTCTAGCAATCTCTAAAAGTCCTTCTAGTATAAAGTGCACTTTTTGTTCACAGAAATACTATTTATTTCGGATATTTCTCTTGACCTATTAAAGAGTGGTTTTGCTCTACAGTCACCATCTTCTACTAGAAAGTCACAAAGTTTCTGTCTCAAATGCAGGCCTGATTCCAGGAACACAGTGCTGAGAGCCAGTGAGAAGGAACCTCAATTCCCAGATGCCAAGCAAATGTTGGTCAAACCATAGGACTGAAAATTACTATTGGCAAAGCCCATATTAATGGTGTACTCCTTTCTCCTTCTACTCTCCTGCCATTGTGGTCAATATGCAAGAACTAGGATTTCCATTATGACTGGATTAGCATTGTCTACACTGCTGTTTTAGAAGATGAACAAGTAACAACAGAAGACCAAGGAGATCTAGCAACTGATCAGCATTTCTTGGACAGTTTTAAAATGTTTTCTTTCAAATACAGCTATCTGTTTAGCGACATCTTTAAGTAAAATTCCTGACTTTCTCTCCTCCAGTGTACTGACCTTTCTAATTTACGTAGTTGCTTTCGGCCTATTGTAGATGGCAGAACCATCAGCTTTTTACAGTGACAGGAGAGACTAACTTTAGTTCTGTCATTTCCTGACTACCCCAACTAGACTGGTTGCACTAGTCCCCCATTCCCCAGGGATTCATTCATCTCCATTGAATGAACTGATCTAACTTGACCTATTCTGTAATATACACAAAACCAAACATATCTGGATCCAGACTGAATTACTGCACTACAAATTATTTTCAAGTAGAAGTTGAAGAAAAAGAATCACACAATATTATATATCTACACCCAGGGTTCCCCCTCTCCTGGGGAAACTACTTGCCTGAAGCAGTGGTTTAACTGACAGGAGATTAGTTTTTCTTCCTTTCACTAGGGTCCTGCAAGGTTAAATGTTCTCAGGCTAATAAAGGCTAATTGGCAGTAGGACTGAAACACAGAAAGGCTTACAGTGTATTTGGGGTGTATCCATCTTGAAAAATGGCTTTTGATATGCATGCAGAATTGATACAACTGATTTTTGCGGCTGGATTCCAAAGTACATTCACACCCATTGTTGGAGAGAGACAATACACAAGCTCACTGTTTCTGCATCTGCTCACAAAATCCTGGAAGCAAAACCCAGAACTAACTCCTATTAACTACACCTTTTTCCCATGTATTAGAACACCACATTTTGTGTAGATGTTGAATCCTACAGCAAACTTTCTTGACAAGTGCTCTACCCAAAAATCTCTGGTTGCTGTCATTGCTGACTTCTTTGAAAGAGTACCTAGAAATAACTACCTTCTACAAAAGTTTCCAGGTTGTTGATCCCCAGTAAATTAGGCTACCTTTCTGTAGCTCTGAGCCAGGTACTTATTTTTTTTCCACCAAATTCTCTTTTAATCACTCCCAGCATCAGTAAAGCATCTCATATTCCAGCACCTTACAGTGAGCTTCATCACCTCACAGAGAGTTTGACATTCTCTTCCAAGAGCCAAGCATGTGGCAGTTAGGCCATGCTCCACATAAACTGTAAGATCTTGCTGAAACTAACCCTGCATTCTTCCCTGTCTCATACCCTTATAACACGCTCTAGGCTACAGTTCCCATTTCCAGCAGAGAACAGAATTCTTCATAAGCATTCTTGGGGGAAAAAAATGTAACGTGTGTGTTAGTGATGTGCACAAACAAAAGAAGAAAAAACCAAAACCAACAAACTTTGTGGCTGTGGGGTTTGATCCTCTTTGCTTCATTTAATTATTTTTAGGGTTTATTTCATGGATGTTAAATTAAGGATGTGGTAATTGAATGGCTATAAACGGTTTACTTATGGGTACCCAA
This sequence comes from Xenops minutus, assembly GCA_035221455.1. Taxonomy (NCBI): domain Eukaryota; kingdom Metazoa; phylum Chordata; class Aves; order Passeriformes; family Furnariidae; genus Xenops; species Xenops minutus. The sequence continues at coordinate 83,007 of JAWWEE010000021.1, forward strand.
CATGTAATGAAAAGTTTTATGTTTAAAAAATGTATTTTTATAGCAGAGTTGCTAAGCATTTATGTCACCTAGCTGGCTTGGGTTATGCTTTCCCACGGAATTCTGGTGCAGGTATAGGCATAAGACTGGAGTAAGATCTGTAGGCTTATCCACCACTGGATGAGATTAAGCTCTGTAGCTGTCATGCCAGAGCCTCAAACTGAGCGACTTCAGTTCATGAAAAAAGTTTTGATCCAGCAGGGAATTACATGGACTCTGTGTTTGGTACCTTCTGTACTTAGACACAGGGCTTGGGTGACAGACTCGGAGACCTTTAGGTGCCATGATTGATTACAGTTAGTGAGACTGCAAAAGCACTTTGCATTTGATTAGTGGCTTTCCAGGCACTCAGCATTCTCAATAGTGACATAATTATTTTTTAATGTATGTTTATAGTGATTACTGCTATGCTGCAGGGTTTTTATTAATCCTTAGGAAGCTGGCTATCGGGGCAACTAGAATTAAATAATTTGTCTGAGAATTCACTATAATCAAGGGGGCAGGCAATTAATGACTAATTAAATCCATTGAGAAACTGTGGGAAAGGAGTGTTAATCTTGTTGCTCAGCTGTGGTGGAAAATGGACAGATACAGAGATGTTCAGTGTTAATTTGGAAAAGATGACAGCTCTGTAACATAATAGGTTACTTAAGCACATCAGTAGTGAACTTTCTACAGCTATTCATTCACCTGTACATGCACAAAAAGCTGAAAGAACCCTTTAGATTGTTTTTCTTTCCCTAGTCTGTATTAATTACAATGACTGAAGACTTCGAAAGGTTGCAGATTCCTTTGAGTTAGGAAAAGTGTCCAGAAGACAGATTGACTCACTTATTTGATTGGAAAGTCTCTGGAGTGTATGCTGGGTGAAACATGGAGTTAGATAGGCTAACTCATATATCAGAAAAAATGGGAAATTTAATAGCACAATATTGGGATTATTTGTAGCATGAACGCAAGACACGTTGTGGAAATCAGACCCAGATAACTAGGAAACACAGCAATACTCTTTCAAAAATTTTTACACTATTGTTTTATCCAGGATATAGTTAATAAAAAAGAAAATTGTCATAATTTTTTTTTAGCCTAGTTCTAGTGGCTTTTCAGAAAACTAATGCTTCACCTCTCATACTGGCTAAGTCACATACAGTGTGTGTGACTTTCCTTTTGGCTAGTATCCATTAGATATTCCAGAAATCAATACAGCAACCTTGATTTAATCAATCTAAAGTGGGTAATATAATGTAAAGTATAGATTCCCAGTGAAACATACCCTGTTGAGTTGTTCATACCTGGACATCATGCGGTTTCATGGAAATCAGTTCTTTTCAGACTCCTCAATTACCCCATATGTCAATAAAATTTAACTAGACAGAAGCCAGAATCATGAGAAATGCCATGGTAAATTCCAGTGTGGCCAGGGAAGTTCATAAGATTGTCCCTAAAAGTTCAGGGAACAGAATTTGACTTTTTGGCAATAGGTTTCTTGATCACTAGATCCTGACAGAGGAAAATACTCAACCTATCCCACCCTGATTCAGGGCTAAACAGAAACAGCTTGGCATCTTTCAATGAGCTATGCAACCTTAGAGGTTTCCTTTTATCAAGCCCCTCCTTCCTTTTATAGCACATCTAGCCATGTCACATAGTGGGGTAGGAGGCCAGGAAATGGTCTCTAAATGGAAAAATTTACCTGACAATTCTATTAACTCATCCAGGAGAATAACCTTCTCAGTGATTGTTAAAGCAGCTATTTTTTTTAATCTGAGAAATTGACATCTGTGGCAGAGAGAATGTTTTTCATGTATTTTTGAAAAAAACATTGCATTTAATAATAACTCCCTATTTGCAGAGATACATGTGATAAAACACATTCACAAGCATGGATCTGGCCAGACTGGTCAGATACCAGAGCTTTCCTTCACACTAGATCTGCATAAGGTTGAAGCAGAGCTCAGTGCAAAAAGAACAACTCCTGGTGTGATGGCCTTAGTTGGACAGGTTGCAACCAGGGCTTTAGCATCAGCTGTGCTGTGACCAGATGCATGGGCTTTGTATGTTATTATGAACTACCTGACCCTTCATGAGATCACCAAGAGTCCCCTACTGGGACTTGTTTTTTTCCCTCGGGATGCAGTGTTAGTTTATCCATAACATGTGGAAGACTGTCTTAATTCAAAGTTGGTTGTTTACCTAGTAATACTATATTCTAGTAAGTCTTGTATTCTGGACTACCGACTAGACCACATGAGATCATATTGTATCAATATGATATGATCCAGTCCCTCCTGGCTTCGAAGTCAGTGAATGTAAGTATATTCAGCTACCAAGCCTCAGTTCAAGTATTTTAAATGCTGAATTTAAAAAAACAATACCCAATTTGAGGTACTTCCTGGAAAAGGCCAGCATGTGTAGGCTATCTGGCAATAAGAGAGAATGCTGCAATGCCCTAGCCTTACCTTCACACAGAAAAAAAAAAAAAAAAGGAAGGAAGATCAGATAAGGACAGATAGTATTCTTATAAAGAAGGAAGCTTTGCAATCTCCTAGCCTGCAGCTGCTGTATCAAAACAAGTCATTGTGAGCTTTCAAACCTCACAGTTAATGTGGCTTCTCTGATGAGCTTTTCTGAGTATTTACTCTGGTTTTCACTTTTCATCCTTTTTTCCTCGTCTTGTGCCATAAAAGCTCTGTGCACTTCATGACTTATTGGGATGCAGAAAAAAGACTGGGAAAAGCACTCACAGGATTAGTTTCTAAGCAAATGTATATGAATGCCCAGTTTCTGCTCCCATCACAAATTGGGATGCACTTAGATTTTTAATTGTTCACTTATTTTCATAGAAAAACTGAGGTTTAGATACTTTGACCATGAAGACCTGACTAGAAGAAATGGGAAATTCAGCATTAAGAGCCCAACCTGACCCTGATCGAGGAACACACAGGGTCATCTCTACAGGGAATACAGAGGAGGATTAAACCTCTTAACAGGTCTGCCTGAGAATGACCCTCAGGCAAACATCAAATACTGCACTAATGCTCTCCTATCACTTGTCCTTTTTAGTAATACTGAAGAAGTGGGTGCTGAAATCACACCCTTTTAGTTTTATTGAATGAAATCTGCTGCTTTTGAACACCAGATACTGCTATGAAGATACAGCATCTAGTTTCAGCCCCTTGGCTCCTGGCAGAGACAGGCAGAACCCCTCGGTTAGGAACCTGCCCCACACTGCTCAGCAGCAAAGCTATACCTGTGCACAGCATCAGCTTCCCTGCCCCATGTTGTGCCTCACCTTGTACCACTGCCAGAGTTTGATTCAGACCTCCCCATAGCCCAGACACCTTTAAATGCCTGAGTTTCTCTAGTCACTGCCTCTGAAAAGGGGATATGTGTGGCAGCAGCAGACAGGGAAAACAGCAACTGGCTGGCAGGAACCTGGAAAGGGCCATGGTAGCACATTGGCCAAAGTCTCTTGAGTGTATCCAGGTGTTGGAAAAAGCCCATTTACAAGTCTGAGCCAAAGAAGGATTCTGTAGGAATCAGGCTTTGACCTGAAAACATTTCAGCATTGAGAGCTCTGGATGAATGAGACTTTAAGCAATGTTTTACCCTCAAATTATTTGCTTGCTGCTGGTGGGGTGATTTTCTAATGCCTGGGATCTTAGCACTGCAGTTTCAGATGAAAGTCTTATTCCTCATTTCCAGCTAAAGGCTGGGGAAACATTTTGCTGTGCACTCGTAAATAAGTGCCCTACTATGTACTAGAGCTGGCTACATTTTAATATAGAGGAAATTACTCCTCTGCCCATGTAATTTATAAATGACCTCAGGATCAGAACCACTTCTAAGACAAGGAAAAAGGGAACCAGCTAAGTTTCATAGGGAAAATTATTTGTTCCGTAGCTTAAATTTATAGCTTTTTCCTCTTTTTAAGTTCAGAAGTGTTGCTCATTCTAGCACAAGGCATGTAGACATTCATGCTTTTTATATCAAGCTGTTGGACCCAATGAACCAACCAGAGAATCTCATCCTTAATTTTTCAAAATTATGTTTTAGTTTAAGAAACACTATGAAAATGGGGCAAACTACACCCAGAAAAGCATGGAGAAAAGGCAAGGAAAAAAACCCCCAGATACCAAACTCATTGTATGCATAATGGTCTGATGGCTTGATCAGGTGAAATGTTCAATTTTATATTGACAGCATTGGGCAGTTCAGCTGTATGACCTAATGAATAGAAAAAAAACATGCTAAGATATGCTTGCCTTACTGAACACACTCTATCACAGTTTATTGCATATCTTTTAATTCCTAGGAAGCATAGCTTAGAAGTCAAGAAATTGTAATAATAATTTCAGAAAAGATATTTTAAGCCTGTTTGCCTAATTTCTATAATGTTTTTCACAGAATTTCTATGAAGGTATCTTGAAAGTTCTTGGAGAAGATGATGAAAGTGAACAGGAAGAAGTTAAACTCAAGCAGGGTTTAAGTGAACTACCTGAAATTTATGAATTACACCAAGACATCCTGGGAGAACTGGAAGAGAAAGTGCTTAAATGGTACATACAGAATGGCATAGTTTTCTGGCCTTAACATACTTTCCATAGCAGAATGGTAAACTCATTGATGTTCCCTTGACCTCAATAGCAGGGAGACTGGGATGCAAGTGAGTAGAACCTGAACTACTGGGTAGTTTTGGCATACAGACAGGAAGGAACTAACTGTAGAGGCTGCCAAGCTAGGAAATCAAAAAGTGAAGTATTTTTGCAGTATATAGCCCATGACTCTGAAATGGCCCCGTCAGTCAGCGTGAGGACAATCTGCTTCATATGCATTCTCCTCTGCCAGTTCATAGTCATCACCAAGTGGCTTCACACTCCTCACCTGAAGGTCACAAATTCATGCTATGGAAAGCAGGGACAGCAGACATCAGAATTAATCCTAAAGACCATCTTCTTACGGAAGTCTACATAGCAGCTGTGTAGCTCTCAGATAAGGGACAGCCCCTTGCTCCCAGAACCAAGGCAGGGATCTGCTAGGCTGGGCTTCCAAGACAAACAGATGCTGGCAGCCTGCTGAGGGACTCCACCTAAGCCAAAGATCCTCACAGGGCAAAGTCTTTCCATGAGAGAATAAAATCATGCCTAGGACACACAGAGTTCCAAAATTCATTCAGTTAAAAAGACCTCTGACTTAAGCCAGGCTACCAGGCTCTCTTCTACCAAACTGCTGAAACAAGAACATCTAAGAGAAATGACCTCAGCAGGCACAGGCTGACTGAAGCTACAGCAGCCAGCACAGCCCCTGGCCTAGACTGAACTACTCTGGCTTTCACAGCTTACAATGGACCGTGCAGCCCCACACCTCCACCCTGCTGGACTCCAAGAGGCAGCGGTCACGGACAATGGCTGATCTTACCTCAGCACTGCCACTCAGCAGTTAAGGAAGTCAGTTAGACAAGGACAATTTTTCAGTAACAGTCCTAAATGCAGGGCACAGCTCTCCTTGTCAGCCCTGCATTTCCAAGTCAAAGCACACAAAGGAAAGAAAAGACTAAAGGGAATTATGTATTGATTTATGTCCACCAAGGGACTTTTGGCAGAAAGACCATGTCATCAGTGATTATAATGCATCTATAATCAATGATTAACATATAATAAAACATGTAATCAATAATTATAACACTTTTAACACAAACAGAAGTGGTGTTTCCAGCTGGGATCTAAAATTACTTGTGTCATAAAGATGCCACAGCCCTACTCTAACAGCATGCTGCATGTTCCCTAAGACAAAAGGGACACAACTGGAAATGCCCTAAGATTCTGTCCAGAACTATTTGTGGCACTGTGGGTGACACAGGACTATATTGCAAATGCTGCCAACACAACAGAATGACATATGACCTGCACTCATACAGGTTCCCGGGTCACCACCATACTTGAAGCTTTCAGTAAGTCCTTCCCTATGTCTGCGCTCCCCCAGACATGCTTGTTGTTCTGGACATCCCCAGGAACTCATGTTCCTCTATTAAGTATGATTCCTCTTTTGTGATCTCAGATTTTGTTCTGTTCTCTCCATGTACATGCTCAGTAAATATTTCAATACTGTGCATCTGGGTGCTGAGAGAGATGGTGGTGAGGCAGTGATGAGAAGCGGGCATGAAGGAGAGCTGAAGATCTGGTATTACAACAGAAGATGTCATATTCTCCCCACCAAAGATTGCTCAAAGCACTGCAGCAGCTGAAAGGTCTGTTTACAGAAGCGGGAGCTGTGTCCTGGAAGGGACTGCTATGGACACATGTGCTGCTATGGCAGAGGCACAGCCAAAGGACCAGCCCCTCACAGTCCCTGTTCAACAGCAGCCCATGTTGTTGTCCAGTCTATCACTTGAGCACTCCTTCTTCCCTGCCATTCAACCTAGGTTTTAGTTGCACATTGTGCTGAGCCACTGTGGTTCTAATACAATGAGAAGGAAGTATGGCTCTGCTTCTTTACTTTTATTTATTTATTAATTTATTTGCTGCTTCTTTCCTTTCTGTGGCCATAGGGAGGAACACCAGAAAGTTGCTGATGTTTTTCTCTCCAGAAAATCAAGGCTGAATCACCACACAGCATACATTATGCACTTTGACAGGAATTTGGCTTTGTTAGATGAGATGTGCCTTAAATATTCCCAACTGGCTACCATGATGCAGGAGTTTGAGGTAAGGCTCCCATGGTTTCTTGCCTGCACTAATGCATGGCTTTGCCATGGAGAATACTCAAAAGATACCTTTTTCTGTGACTGCACCAGTGTTCATATATAGGGTAGAATGGAAGAATAGTCCTCTTCACAGATCCTGGTGCTAGAACTCAAGTGAGAAGTTCACTTGTGCATGATGTGTTTCTGGTTCTGTATCTGTGCACGCAGAATGTATGTTGGTGAATCTACAGATCTGTGAGTACATGTTGCTGAAACATAGTGGTTTCTCAGTCACTTATTAACTTACCAAGCTCTTTGAGGATGTGTTAGAGGTAATAACTATAACTATGATGGTAATTTGGTGCTGAGCTTACATCCCCCTGCTCTTTGTGTTTTCTGTCCCCTCCACGGAGAACAGCAGAGCTCTGGTGGCAGCCCTCAGAGTGTGAAACACCAGCTTTTGAGAGTGGTGCAGCGTGTCTTCCAGTATCGTGTGCTGCTCACAGGTCAGTAATGTCACTCTCAAAGGCACCCAATGGAAACACAGCTAAGATGTTCTGTGCCTCCACTGTGCTACACATTGATGCCAAGACAACTAAAATAGGTCTAAAGCAGTGTGGGATTTTCTGGGAACTTCCAACATGCTTAGTACAGGATTCAGGAAATGTCAGGGAGGCTGGGAAGAGGCAGGCACTTCTTCAGGATGGCCATGCTGAAAGGTCACGAAAAAGTGTAGTCAGATGTTTTTAGCCATTCCGTCTTTTTCCGTCTGTGAATCAGGAGAAGCAGAGTTCAGCCTCACTACCAACAAACTGGTTTCATTTTTTATTACGTCAAGGGCAATTATCAGGGACAGTAGAAGACAGCTGGCCTCAGCAAGGATACTCCACACTGCCTCCTCTATGACAGTGGCAAGTACTATTTCCTTTGTCAACAAAGTTGTACTCAGTACTGCATCCTAAGTCCTGTGTACAGTACACCTAAGGCTAGTGATAAGTCAGAAACCCAGTCCAGTTTTGCTGCATTGTAGGAGGCAGAGATACAAATTTACATTAACAGTATATTTACAGATTTTACATTTACAGTAATACCTTCCCTTTACATTCAAGGCCATATGTATAACTCCCACCTGGAGTTTCTCCAAGGGAGGTTGTGTTCCTTTTCTGCAAATGTAGCAAGTCTGAGCCTATGAGTGGAGCAGGCTTTCTTGAAGCAGGATGGGGTCCTTGAAGGAATTGGTAAGTTTAGAACTGGCTGGAGAAGGAAATGGTGAAAGTTAACAATGAATGCCAGTGTTGTCAAATAATTTAGAAAGAACACAAAAGAGCAAGGATCCATAGACATAAAGATGGATAAATGCTTTGGGACTATGTATATATGTGGGTGGAGAGAGATGCAACATGAGTTATGCATGGGACAGTAAAAAGGAAGCCATAAACCCTGCCCATACAGCTAATGAAAGGCACAGCATATTAGAGTGGGCTCCTATAAATGCAACAGAACAAAGTGACCATATGAAGACTTTATTAACAGCACAGATTAGCACCAGTTTCTTCTTGCTCCATACACTTTGATCAAAGATGGAACTCATTATTCACAGCTGGGTTTGCTTTTTTAGTACAAGCAATACAAATGAACTCTGGATACCATAGCAGAACTTTTTTTTGTCTTACTTGCTTCCCTTTCTGAGTGTGTCTACTTTAAGGGCAACTTCCCAGACTTGTGACTTGCTGTACTTAGCAGTCTTACATGACCCTTACAGTTTTTGTAGTGCATGCACACAAATACTGCATCTAAGTAAAAGGAACTGACATATCTCTGTCAGAAATACCCCCACTATCCTCTGTTTTCTTTTCCCATTTCTGTGGTCCAAAAGATAAATTGCAAACATGCAGCATGGTATTTTGGGAGAAAGCTGGAAGGGCTTCAGTGAAGCTCCAGTGATTGGATTTCATCTATGCTTGAAGCAACTTGAGCTCCTCCTTTTCCTAGGTACTGACCCTAACTGGGAAAATGAAAGCTATTGTGCATAGTGAGATAAGGTCTGCTCAATTAAGATACTACAGAAAATGGTTTTACTGCTTCAGTTCTTCACCTCAAGAAACGAAGCCACTCTTTGCCTGCTAGGACAGAGGGATTCTGGAACAGTGCAGTCTTTCAGATTCTCAAGTGTATTTGTGTGTTTATAACTGGCTGTTTCTACCAGATAAGAAAGGGTATTATATGAAGACATTGATTGCCAATTATTGCACCGCAGTCAAAAGGACTAGCCCACTCAATCCATAGCCAAGGACAGAGGTTGCAGCAGTGAAAAGGAACACTAAATATTGCCTGATGACACTGCACAACCCTTTTCCTGCCTGTCTGCCTGCCTGGTACAGGCAGGTGTTTTCCAGAATGCAGGTAAAGGCCAGGTAGAGGTCAGGATGCCAGGGAGGGCACAGCACTAGAAAGAGAAATGTTTATGAATAGGGCATTCAAGGGAACAGACATCCATGCACAGCACCATTATCAGCACAGAGGTCCAATTCTTGGATGCAGAATTTAGAAGTCTAGATTCATCAGCAAGATAAGAATGCAGTATTTCCAGATTAGGCTTTTAAAACTGTGGCACTCATATATTGCAATCCTTAAAAGCATAAAGATGCAGAAACAGAATAGGCAGATGATCCAAGAAAAGTAGTCCAAATAAAACTGACAGGTTAAACATTTGTATGTAATGCAAATATAATTGCTGTAACTTTAAGCCCTATTGTATCTATTTTACAGAACTTATTTTCAGAATATGACTGAGTTTGGTAGTAAACATTTGAACCCTAAAACCAGAGTCTCCTTCCTGTGCCCATAAAAAGCATATGATTCATTTACTCTAACTATAGCCAACAGCATTCATTCACATGGGAAAACAATCAGAAGAACAAATATTTGTAAAGTGGTGCTACTCAGCAGTTCTCTTGACTGAGAAAAAATTTTGTCACTGTTTATTCATTTATACCTGCCAAGTTATATGAGAGTTCAAATCTGTATCAATGCTCTTGCATTGATTCTCAAAGTAGAATGCAGTCAAAGATGAGTTTTTCTTTGGAAAGAGGCTATATACACTTAATTATTTGGCAACAAAGCAATGTGGGACATTACTGTGGATGCCCCATCCCTGGAAGTGTCCAAGGCCAGGTTGGACAGGGCTTGGAGCAACCTGGTTTAGTGGAAGGTGTCCCTGCCCATGGCAGAGGGATTGGAAGATGATCTTTAGGGACCCTTCCAACCCAAACCATTCTAGGATTCTATGATTAGGATTTCATGTTTCAGCTAACAACACTATAAACTATGTCAGTCTGTATTCTGATTATTGGATGTTGTGTTTGATTATTTTCTACAGATTACTTGAATAATCTTTGTCCGGATTCTACAGAGTATGAAACCACACAAGGTAAAATGAAATGGGTAGAACAAAAATGCTGCTTGTAAAGAGGTACAAGATCAATACTGGTAGTATGCAATTATTTTCAAGATTTTGTGTTAATAGGTTACGTGTAAGATCTATAAGAACCGATTACTAATTTAGACAAGTTATTTAGGATAAGAACCTTTTTTTCATTGAAACGTATGGGCTTCCTGTAGTTATGACATGATGAAACTTATGGAAGAAGAAAACATCATCTGTATAGGCATGGTGCAGATGCTGTAGTTCTGCCCCAGACATTGAAAAAATCCTAGTTCTCTTTGGCTTTGTCCATATTTGGCCTAGTCATATTAAATGTAACTGGAATGGCTCCATCTGCCTGTCTGTGTACCGTTATCTATGGTGTGCCTTCTGTGCTCTGTGAATTTTGGAGAAACCCAGGAGATTTGAATCGTGTATCTGCATTCTGGATTCCTTAAGCCTACATAAGCTTGAAAGACATTACATAAAAATCAGTTCTGCATAATTAAGCCCTCTGGCCACAACTGCGTATCTTGTTTGTGGTTAGCACATGCTTGTCTCATTTCTGGCCAGCAATGGCTAGCATGCTCTCAGGTTCGATAGGAAGCCCTGTTTCACAGGGGAAGGGATGTGAAGTAAGGGCCCAAGCCATGTTATGCAACTGCTCTCAGGGCCAGCAAACATATCCTTCTCTGGGTTATTTGCCAGTTAGTTAATCCAGGAGTTAATTCATGTCACCACTTCATACACATTTCTGTCTGAAAGGGATGATGTCCTCTCCCTCAGCAGTAAGAGGCACACCTTAAAGTGACATGCTTTTGAATGGCTAAAGCTAGTTACATTCATCTCTCCCTACCACAAGCTCCAATTGCCAAAAATTTGCAACTAGAAAACATGACAAAAAGATTCTTTACCATGCTAGGTGCTTAAAAGGGACCTCATAAGCTCTCTTGGTCAGCACAAGTATAATGTAGTTTCACATAACAGAATGACGAAGGGAGGAAGGGAGGATGGCACTGTGTGCTGTCAAATTTGGTGGGCAGTTTCACTATGAAGGTGCCAAAGAAATCAAAGGAGCTCCAGCTGGGTTTTTTTTAAGGATGCCCTTGCAAATAGAAGGGATTTGGGCTATTCTGTTACTCTTTTATGTGATATGTAGTGTTTGTTTTGCTTAATTCCTCAGCTGCCTTATTCATTGTTTCTGAAATCACGGAACGAGCCAATGACAGCATGCTCCAAGCGGTGAGTCCTGCCATGATCTCTCCTATCAATAGTGTCTTTTCTGCACATCTGTTAGAATGAATACATATCTCTGCTAAATTCTGAATCCTCCTCCATGGTGAGTCTCAGCGGCTTATACAGATCTGAGTTCCAGTATTGCATGTATGAAGTAGGTCTATGCCCTTTAGTGCAGCTGTGCAAGAGCTGTGTAAGACCATAGTCAGAAGCACAAATTTTTTTCCCTCTTGGGGTTACTGAAATGCTATATGGAGCAATGAAAAAAGAGGTGGGAATTTTCAGGGTTCTATTTCTAGATAACCAGCATTTCTTTTCTTTCTCTCAGATTAAAAACAAATAAAAAAATAAAAGCAAATCATTGCTCTAATTACAGAAGAAACTGAACAATGCCAGTCAATTTAGAGTGTTAATAACTTGTCATATACCTGGTTAAAGCTCTAAGCAATAATTCAGACTTGGCATATACCTGGAAGGAGGAAGATTTCTGCTGCCACATACCAGCTCATCAAACTACACTCTGAAAATCTGACAGAAGCATTCAATCTAAACACAGAATATTAATGATATAAATGACTCATTATTAGCTTGTTTTGTTTTATGATAATAGCCCTCTAATTTTTTTTCTCTGGGAACTATTAACCCAGAATTTTCAGGCACATCATGACAATAACTATCTCCACAGCATTTTCATCAGGCAGGAAAATATCACTTGCAATTTACAGATGTGCAAACAAAGGTGTAAGGCCCACCGCCATCAAGAGCATTATGTCTATCTGTAACTCCAGGAGAAGAACTAAGCAGGGTTTGTATTGCTCTCTGAATGTCTATGATCTGTTAGAGGCCCTGAGATGCTAAGAGCTGTATATCATTGTTGCTGTTAACAGCTGGTGAATTCCTTGGGGAGGCATTCTTCCTGCATAGATACAATGACAAAATTATGGAAACTGCAAATTCAGCTTATGGAAGCTGCTAAAATGGGCAGAGGAGGATTTCAGCCACCCAGATCTGCAGTATTAGCTGGGTGGAGCTTTGCTTTTATTTTTTAATTGTAGCTTTTGAAGGGTCTTTGAAAGGAGAATGACAATAGTTTTAAGGACAATGAAGAAAACTATATAAACAGGGAAATTAAGGGAACTCTAGGGAAAGTACACTCCCCTCAGCTGCCTATATTTCCAGATAAACCACTGTCCTTCCCATGTGATGGCTGTTTCACTTCCTTCAGGAAATGAGTTTGATACTTCTCTGTCCATTTCCTGATGAACACGTGTCCATATTGCAATCATCAGCATTTCAACAGGCATCTCTGCCAGCAATTCTGAGAAAAGCGGAGCTGCAGCAGCCTCTCCTGCTCTTGTAGAAACCCAGATGAATAGTACTAGCATTGGCATTAGTTTGCTCAGAGGAGGGCACTGCCTTTTCTGTGGATGAAGATCAGGTTTGCATTGTGGAAGCTGTCAATTTGACAACGTTTGCCAGGCCTGAAATACCCTTTAGTGATGAGAAAGTCCCTTGCAAATATCAGCTGTCCCATGATCCCTGGTATTTCCTGTGCTATTGATTTATACATTGTTTCCATTTTGTAGGCCTATAGTATTTTAGAAGTGACCTGAAAAGTTCCATTTGTTACTTCCTGTACTGCAAAAGAGATACTTGACAGCTGAAATTCTTGAAAATGCGTCAATTGCCCATTCTATCGCCTGGGCACAATACAGCCATGTGCTGGTCAAGCCTTGTAGGTGTTTCCATGTATTTGATATGCGGTTCCTGATTAAGAACTAAACTTACTATCATGCTAGACAGTGTAATATTTCACCAGGGCAGTAACATATGAAAGCATTTCAGGCTTATCTTAAAAGCAAGTTGAGATAGGTACATTAATTGTGTTAGCTGAAATTCAGGGTAAATTAGTGTTGACATACCATCATGCTGAAATGGATATGCTCCTTCTGGTATCTGTGACAGGTTTTAATTAGCTGATTCTGTAGACAGTACTGATTTGTATCAGGCACATACATTGTATGATCTAATCAAGTTTAACTAATCCCAGTTGTATCTTAATGCCAGTCAAGAGAGCAAAGGAAAACAGAGCATTATCTGTTGTAGCAGAAAACTGTACTCAAAGGCTGTCAGGTCATGAAGCTGTATCAAATAGGATCCTTAGCCTGTAGTTTATCTGCGTGCATAACTGAATATTTGGAATACAATGGCTAACTTAGAGAGGAGACTCCTAATTGGTAGGCATATTCCAGAAATGACTCATTGCTGCTGGGCAGCCCATTCTACTGTTCTGATCAGATAAAAACCACAGCTGAATTCTATGCACAAGCCTCTGTTTTAAACAGCCTCACCTGAAAAATGGAAGAAAATTTGAAAAGACTAGCAATATTGCAAAAGTACAGATATCCCTTCTTCTTTCTTCTTATATTCACCTGATATCTTTCTTGTTTTTTAATGAGAGCACAGGCTTATCTAGATGAATCTTATTTACCATCTTCGTAGGTAAGTTCGTGCCTCATGCCAGTGCCCACTGACTGTATTTTAAGGACAGGTAGACATTTAATAGTATCAGAGTTTGATCGTACTTCCTGATTTTTGCAAAGCATCAAAACAGAGATGCAGCTTCATTGCCTGCTTACTAGTTTACCTTCTAAATGCCCTATTGGAAAGGTATTAATCCATTATCACAGAACAGAAACCTCCAGATAATCCTAGCAACAGTCTTACAGTATCAAAGCCTGCTTTGCATTATCTGTGTCATGGCCCTAATGCACAGGCCTTTGGGGCAGATACTGTACTTTGTTTCTGCTTCTAGCTTATTAGTTCACAGAGCCAGAAAGTCAGCAAAGAAGTCAATGTGTAAATACTGTATGGAGTTAGCAGGCTCTTTGGAAGTGAACTGCGGTATTAGAGGTCAGAGAACTGTACAAGGCCACAGCAGATGTGAAGGCAGGTGATGAGGTTTTATAAAATCTGTAAGGCAGGAAGACTTTCTGGGCATAAAATACTTGGTCTCAGTTCTCTCTGAAACCTAATTCTGTAATCTCAGTTCTAAAGAAACAAAATGGTGAGGAAGGGTGAGGGAAGGTTTGCTTGCTTGTCTAAACCCACTTTCCATGTGGTCTTCTAAATGCTATTTCTCTCCGCCAGGAAAACTTGCAGAAGCTGGTACACATTGAGCACAGTGTGAGAGGGCAGAGTGGTCTCCTCCAGCCAGGAAGGGTGAGTACTGCAGGCAGACCTATGCTGATAAGGGCATTGTTTCTGGCCAGCTACATCTCTGATTGTGTGGATGGCTAGATTTCAAATGTCTTCAGGTGTTGTTTACTGAACTACAATGGTAAGAGCTGGAGCACTAGTTTGTGTAAAGAGCCATCACTCTGGCAGTGCACAAAGAGAGCCTCAGGTTGGGAAAGACGTGCATTGTCTCTGCCTTTACACAGAGCAACCGTTTGGTTTTTCACTCCAGCTGTCTTCGATCACCCCAAGTGTAGTGTATTTTGATGGAACTGCTCCTTTCCTCCTTATATACTTTCGAAAGGTTGCAACACTAGCAGGAATTGCTTACAGCTTGGAAAGACTCAGAGTTTTATATGGCTGGGTAAGAACCTTAAATCAGGGGAAATAATTTGTTTACAACTTTTTTTTTTCACCATTCCCCTGTGGTGCTTTTAATGCAAGACGTCATTTTTAAGCAACAGATCAACTGAAATGTGAGAGAGTGTACAGCTCTGTCTTGCCATCCACACCAAATCCAAATTTCTACTTCTGGTTTTCAAACCTGTCCAGTTTCCTCAGCTCCAACCTGCCTCTATGCTTCAAAGGATTCCTTTCTTGAGTTCTGCAACTCTGAATTTCTTTAGTCCACCAGTATCTTTAGCAAAACTCATGCAGCAATTTCCTAGGCATGTATACGCATAGCATAAGAATCCTCATTAGCCAAATACTACAGTCAACCTCTGTTTTTCTCTCTAAAAAGGTGTTCTCACTTGCCCTTACCAGATAATGCTTTGACAAACTCTGCAAAGTCCAGCATACAGAATTTGTGGGATTAGTCTCTTTGATTATAAACTGTCCTTGAGTGGAAAACTATACCAGATTCTGTTCTTCATCTGAAAGGAACTGATCCACTGATGTAGTTCAGTTACGGCAGACCAGGCAAGTTCTAATGTGCTGGTTTAGCTGCCTACATACGCAGTCCTACCTATATACGTGGTAACAAGATGGACCAACAAAGTATTATGCTTGCAAACGTACAGATTATGTGTGCAGGTGTAGTTAGGTGGATGTAGCATGCTGAAACACAAGGTTTCAAGTTTTATTTTTGGTCTGTCTGTTTTAGAGGACTTAAAGACAAGAATTCTTTTCTAAAGCCCGTTCTGTGTTAGCTTTGCAATCTGGGACTGTCACTTCTGAGCACAGTACACAGTGCAGAAACAGTGGGCTGAGAGCAAGTGGGTTTCCAACCCATTTTGTACTGAGACAAATGCAAGTCATGAAGGGCAGCAGGGCTAATCCAGGCAAAGATTAAGCCAGATCATAAGGAGTAAGGCTAGAAATAGGTGTTGAGGTTATCTATCCCTTTCTGCACTGATGAATGCAGTTGGAGTAGTTCTTTCCCCAGGAGGAATATTCTCTTTTCTCAGTAAGATTTAGAATGAGGAGTCTCAGGATTACAATCTGTTGTTTTCTCCTTTAGATCTTCGTTAAAGAGGGAACACTGATGAAAGTCTCTGGCAAAAACAGGCACCCTCGGCATTTGTTCTTGGTAAGATTGCTTTTATATTTTTACTGTCTCTCTCCTATCTTCCCATGCACTTACACAGCCCTGAACCCTGGCAGAAACTTCCAGGTTGCATGTCATTTAACCATCAACAGTGATGTGGTGAGTCAGTTCCTGTTGCTAACAGGGCTGTAGCTCTTTCACACATGTCCCATTGGCCCCGCATTCAGGAATATGGGCTGTGCAGCCCTCCAGTTGTGTCACAGTTACATACAGCCTTCACCACGCCATAATTTGCAAAGGAGTGCAAGTTTTCAAGGGGATCAGGAGGATAGTAGCTCCTGAATACCTTCAGGAATTAAGCTTTACACTTGAAAGTCCTAAGACCTTAGGAGATTTGCTCAGAAGGAAGAGGGAATACCCTACTGCTAAAGCAGATGAAAGCTTTCTTTGGTCACACTTGGGAGAGATTTGTATCTTTGACGCTGGAGTTCTGGATTTTAGTTCCTGCTGCCCACATCTATGTAAATTACCTGATAAATGTGTGCATTGCCTTAGTATAGTTCCTCTAAAGACACACCTCCAGCTTCCTGAGCAACAATTTTCAATTAAAGTTTGCAAAATTCTTCTAAGATATTTAAGAAAAATGGACTTTCCTCACTTGGCTGGAATAGCCTTCACAAGAGTCCACAACCTCACTGCAAAAATTACAAGTATTTGCAAACCAAAACAAATGAAACCCCACTGTTTGGGTGATATACTATGAACACTCATGCATTACTCTCACCATTGAGCAGAGTATCTGAGACCCCAGGCTCCTGAGCTCTGTTTTCAACTTTTCAAGTAGCTTATTGTGTAGCCACAGGTAGTATTATGCATTAATCAGTATGAAGGGGAAAATAACACTTGCCTGTGTCTTAGGAGTTTGTTACCTGCTTACCTATTAATATTTGAAAAATTCTTTAGAGCTCCTTCCCAGAAAAAAAGCCATAAAGAACTGAGCATTACTGCTGCTATTAACATTAAAATACTGTTTGCAGAATTTATTTTAAAATTAATTACTTACATGCCTGGAATACATATTTTCTGTGCCTTCTTTAAGTGCTGACACCTTTTCACCATGGGATCATTGTAAGGAGGAGAGATGGCTTATTAGAGAAGTCATACGTTTTGCCTTAATCCTCCTTATTTCTCCCTCTTACTATTAATTCCTATTAGTGCATTGGTAGATGCACAAGCCTCTTTGCCTCCTCAATCACATATTGCAGTTATAATCAAAGATCAGATGGGATGGGACACAGTGCTGGCACTGCGCTTTTCAGACAGTTTCATTTGTATCTGTGAAAATTCAGGCTTTCATGTACTGAAAGTGATGGATTTCACCCAAATCTTCAAATATGAGACTGCTGCAGTGTTACTTTACTGAGTCAACATTGATGGACTATAGCAACAGCAGTAAATGTCAGTCATGACTTTGCTGGGGCCAAAGGAAAATGGCTATGCCAGAATCTCCAGGAGCTGGTCTTAAAAACCAGTGTTCTCAGCAGTACTGACGTCTACTGATGACCAGTTCGTAACAGATGATTTTTGCATCCCTACTGATCTCTCTTCTTGCCTTTGCTAGTATTACAAAAATATTTTGGAGCTGTGGCTAAAGCTGAGACCAAATTCCAAGATGTTGTTACCCTTTTGTCTTCCAGTGTGTTAGTAACTGCCATCATAACCCCCAACTGTGGCAAATACTGAGTGCCACAAACTTAGCTATTATAACTGATAAAGAGAATTTAAAAGGAAGATCAGAAATCAGGCTGGTAATAAAGATTGAGAGGAAAGTAATTTAAACTTGAGATAAACTTACATAAATTTCAAGTAATCCAGAATGACTTGCTTGAAGGTCACAAGAGGCTGAAAGTATTACTGAAACAAAGCAAGCACAGAAATTATTTTCTGGCACTTTCTAGTTTAGGAATTATTTCTGATTCTTGGGGAAAGTTCAGCTGCAAAAGCCAGATTTTGACTGCGAAGAGAGAAGTGTCTCTTGGCAGCTGAAGACATTACAGTAGCCAATGTCCTGTTAATAGATGCACTCAGTATTCAGAAAAAGCATTTTTTTTTCTTCCTTTCAGTCAGAAAGGCAAACTGTGACCAAATGTGCTGTCATGCATAGTATGTGGTGGAGCTAGATTAAACCATAGTGATCACTTTGAAGAAACAAGAAACATAAACTCAGCTTCTTTCCTGGTCTAACACACTAAAGTTGCAATCGCTTCAGGCTTCCTATATTATATCTCCTGTCAGGACAGGGTGAGGGCAATTGGATCTTTAAAACCTATTGTCAAATACCTACCTTTATATTCAGGGATTTTTTTTACTCCAGTCTCCTCCACTGTGAATGCTCCTCAGGTTGCAGAGAAATTGTAGTAGTGAACTTACTCTGACTGAAGCTAAATCAAGACCAGGACCTGAAGAGAATTTCAGTGCAAGAGTACACATTGAAGGATAACCCTGAGAATTTAATCTCTACCCATCTCAGGAGATGCATCCACCAAATTCAAGTTGTATTTAGACTTTGCCATAAAAATTGGATGCATTCCAGACTCCTGCTTGGCCTATGCTTTCAGGGTGTGTTTTGGTGGTGTGCATGCTTGTGATCTGAATATATCTCTGCCCATAAGGAATATGTCTGCATGGCCCATACAGGCATGAGAGGGTAGAACACAGATTTAAGGGCTTGTGATTGGGCCTATGTTTCAGTGGGTGTATGGTGGGCCTATCATAAGGATAGCTGAGCTGTCTGTTTTGTACAGGCTGATGGTATTGTTGAATCTGGTGTTTCCTGGCAGGATGTTTGGTGAGTTTTGCTGTGCATCTGTTTCCTGAGTCCAGTCTCTGTTTACAAGGATGTTGGGGCCTCTCTGCATCACAGTATGGGCAACTTTGCAACTCAGACACTGTCTCTTATCTCACCCTTTTGAAAATTTCTCTACAAAGGCTGCTTGTGTTGCAAGTGGGATGCAGGAAGCTGCTATCAAATGGGAGACTGTTAAATGCTGTAGTTGGCAGGGCTGGAGTATAGAAGGCTTTGGAGTCAGAGCTTGGAAAATGGAGCTCCAGCACATATTCAACAGTAATAAAAGAATAAGCTGCTTTTTGAAGAAATATATGTTTTACAATACATAAAATAAATGGAATTTTCTGTTCAAAAAAACCCATAGCAGATTGTGTCAGAATCCTAAAAATCTCTCCTAAGAGTTCACTTAGGCTTAGTGCCCAAGTGCTCCAGGGCTCCATCTTAGGCCCTGTGCTCTTCAATATCTTCATAAATGACTGGGACGCAGGACTGGAAGGGACACTGAACAAGTCTGCAGATGACCCAAAACTGGGAGGAGCTCTTTAGTCCCTTGAAGGCAGGGAAGCCCTGCAGAGATACCTCGACAGAGCAGAGGGCTGGGCAATTACCAACTGTAGGAAGTTCAACAAGGGGAAATGCCGGATTCTGCCCCTGGGATGGGGCAACCCCAGATGTACGGACAGACTCGGAATAAGATGCTGGAAAGCAGTGCTGGGAAAGGGACTTGGGGGTCCTGGTCGATGGCCAGTTGGACATGATTCAGCAGTGCCCTGGCAGCCAGGAGAGCCAGCTGTGTCCTGGGAGGCATCAGGCCCAGCGTCGCTGGCTGAGCCAGGGAGGGGATTGTCTCTGCTCGGCACTGGGGCAGCCTCACCTGGAATACTGGAGCAGTTTTGAGCACCACAATATAAGGAAGATACTGAGCCATTAGAGAATGTCCAAAGGAGGGCAACAAAAATGGTGAAGGGCCTTGAGGGGAAGCTCTAGGAGGAATAGCTGAAGTCACTTGGTCTGTTTGGCCTGGAAAAGAGGAGACGGAGGGGAGACATCATCAGGGTCTGCAGTTTCCTCACAAGGGACAGTTAGTTGTTATTGCCAAGTAGTAAATGCAGAAGCTGCCTTCCCAACTGGAACACGTCATTGCCTTTAAAACAAGTAGCCATTCCACCCATGCTGGATTAAAAAGAGCTGATTCTCTACTTGCTTAGCCATTAGCAACAGTCAAAAGCAGTAAGAAATCAAAGTTCTGGATGCAGACACCCCAGTGTTTTGTAGAAATGCAGGTCTTGATCTGAGCTGTGTGGCTTGGGCCTGTCTTTAGTAACAGTCCCAGCAGTTCATCAAGTTACTGCTTGTTCTGGGTATCCCTCCAGGAGTAATGGGCAGGCCTGCGAGCCATATTGCAAATTATTGATTTTGTCTTTCTTTTCATACAGATGAATGATGTTCTGCTGTACACATATCCCCAGAAGGATGGCAAATACCGACTGAAAAACACCTTAGCTGTGTCAGGCATGAAGGTAATGCCTCATCTATATTACAGGCTGGAATTAAAGTTTTTTAGTAAGCTGTTAGTGCTTTGCTGGTTTATGTCTCATATCCAACAAAGGGAAAGAGGGGATGGACCTGTTATCAGGGGATTCCCTTGCCTCTTACAGGGGACAGAAGTAAAAATAATATAAAACAAACATAAAAAGATTATAAGTCTATGACTTAGTATGACAGCCTTATTCAGGCTGCATAAATAATACAAGCCAAAATCAGGGTTACCATCTGATCATGAAACTGAAAACAAAAGATTTATTATCCCATTTTGTCCATTCCTCTCCTCATGTCTCCAGCCAATGCATGATTGTTCCCTACAACATATTCACTAGAGCTTAGTCTGCCCGGTTTTAAACTCCTGCTACTCAAAATTTACAGAAGCCTCATTTTAGTGGGCCTTTTACCTGTTTTAACCAAAAGCATTAATGGGTTCAAAAAGCAATTAGCCAACTTCATGGGGAAAAGGTGTATTGGGAGCAACTTCATGCAGTGATATAAACACAGTCTCTTCTTCAATAAATTGATAAATTGCAGACACAATTTATCTGTCCTTACACTCTTTCCCTAAGCATCCATGGGTACCAGCACCTGTGCAACAGGAGATACTGGACCAAGGGGGTCGTTTCTTCTAACTTAGCCATCATGACATACCTCCTGTCAAGAAACTTTGTAACTGTTCTGTAGCTAATATGCTGAGTTGTATTTATGTGAAAGAGGATTTAAGTGACAAGCCAGGAGTCTGATAAACTAGGAGACACACAAGATGAGAATTACTAATCATTAATTCCAGTGGAATGACAAAGAAAACTTAAGTATTGTGAAAAGGTGGAAGGCTGATCACCCCAGGGACTCAATAGTTTAAAACTAACTCAGGGATCTCAACTGGTATAGGACTTGTCAAAAATTCTACCATTAAATGAAAAGGAGTTGCAGAACAGGTACTTGCTGAGGTACATTTGAAACACTGAGTCACTAGCATAATGATGCTTGTTAATAAAAATGTATGAAACCGTGAAGCTGTGTTTCTCCTCAGTGGCTGTTGCTATTAGCAGGCAACTGATACACTACATGGCAGGGAAAAGATTTTAGATGAGCTGTAGCTTTTAAGTTTGTTGGGGTTTTTTTGCTCCTAGAGAGCCTTGCTGCAGACAGGCATTTGCTGAACTGAAGTGCTTCACTGTATAATGTCTGCATGTCAGAAAGAGAGTTTTATTCATTATAAGCATGGCCATAACTTTTGCCAAAATGACACCTGTCAGACTAAACCTCTCCTAAGCTTGTCACATTAAAAGTGGACCTTGATAGATACTTTATCCTTATCTTTATAGTCTGGATTAAATTATTTCTTTCCTTTAGCAGCAATTGAAATAGAGAGCATTTCTCATTACACTAGCAATACAGAAAACAAGAAAACCCTCCTGTCCATCTCTTTGTATTGAAATATGAAACAGATGGCCGGGACATCATAGATTCACATGCATTGAGACTTGTATGGTATACTGGTTATAGACAATTTAACTCATGTCCACATTCATGTTCGTGGTATTTGTTTCTAGGTCAGTCGGTCAATGACAGAAAAAGCCCAAAACGTCCTGAAGATAGAATACGATGAACATTGCCTGACCCTGTCAGCAAGGTATTGTTCCCAAACAGCCATGGCAGAAGGTGTTACATTCTAGAGCTGTATTTCTAGATTAGTCCAACCAATACCCAAGACTCAAATGGTGTCTCATTCTTTTTTAACTTAATATCAATCTGCTGTTGTGACAGACAATGGCTGAGTACTTGATTACCCAATCAACAGTCATTATAAATATGAGGCTCATAAACTGTAACTAATTCAATCAATGTACTCAGTACAGATTAGAAGTTGGGTCTTGATAACATCTTGAAGAGAAAGGAAAGAGAAGGACGTTTGATACTAAGAAACCTGAATACTTTCCATTGTCTTTCACACTCTTTCCCTGCAACACTTAAGAATGTGTTATATCTCACTCTTAAAAGATCCCTTGTTACCTCATACCATTCAGGCTGCAAAACTGCTGGAGAAAAAAGTTATTTGGTAATACCATGCAACAGATGTAAAAGCATTTAATAGTGCTTAAATGACAAAGCCAGAATTAAATCTTACTGGCAACCTCATGTTTTTTTCTAATAGAAGGAATTTGCCTAATGAATTTTTGTACTGCTGGTACTGATTGCAACTGCAAGTCAAGATCTCTGTCCTGGGATCACAAACTAATGCCATAAAGAGATTGTAGGTCAGTTTCTGATCAGTATTTTTCATGCTTCTAGCCCAAAACTATCCTACAAATTTACCTACAGCTATAGGAGAAAGATGGCTAGCTTGACTTCCATGTATAGTTTATTACAAAAGACACAGCACACTAGCAGCGCTATTAAAATTAAGTCTTCCAAATAACAAGGTCTTCAATGTTTTTAAGCACTGACTTTTCCACCATCAGTTTCCAACTACAGAATGCCTGGAAACACAGCAGACTTCCCAGTGGAACGAAAAGACAGTGAAGGCACTTTCTTGTTCAGAATCAGAATTGGGAACTCTTATCTTTCCAGAACACTTACCATCTGTGGGCCGTGCTCAGCTATCTGTCAAAGCCTTTTGGTCCATTTTCTTTTATAGCCATAACCGTATCTGAGATTACCTTAGACCTATACACTCATCACAATCCTCAAAATATACACATAGTAATTCTGAGTTACCTGCCAGTTACAAAAGTGGGATGTGTACAGTCTTTCTGTATTGTAGAGGGGAAATAACTGCTGCATGTCCCCTTTAGCCAGCGCAACTAGAGCTGGCATTCCTGGTGAGCAGCTTGGGACACTTTGCTTGCATTGTTAGGATGCTTCTTTGCCTTTTGTACTCACATAAAGACTGTGGTTAGATAGCCTAAACAAAGCATGTGATGCCACCATAAGCTGTGTTTATTTGGTAGTAGATAGAATCAGGGCCTGAGACTGCCCTTCTAATAACAGCCATATGGAGACTGGGACAGAGCCCCTTTCCCTTTTTTGTGCTACTCATTCTGGGACTGATCTGCCAGAAGTCACCCAAGAACACTTTTTCCTCTCCCTTTCTGTACTGGCTGGCAGAGCTGATGAGACACCAGTGGGCCAGCATGCTCTCCTAACCCCACTGCACAGCATCCTTGGCCTGCTACACTCACAAAAAAAGCACCAAAGGTAGAAAAGTACCAGGAGGCTTTAAGTGTCCCCAAAGACTGTGTATTTTACTGCTCACACTGAGGTGCTGCAAGTCTGCCCTGAAGGCCAGTTGTTAACAACCACAACACAAACCTCGGTGCTTTTATACTTGTATGAGGCAAGGTGAATGTGCTGAGGAAATAAAACATAAGCACCAGGGACTAAAAGCAGTAGACTAAGGATGACCAAAGCTCAGAAGTCAGTGTGGTTATATGAGCAGATGGCACTGCAAAGTCTTTCCATTGCCTGCTGAAAATAGCTTTTTCAACTGAAGAGCCATGTTACTGGTTTTCAGGACGCTGCTAACAGATCTGAGCACAGCACATTTATGGAGGCTTATAGTGCTCTTATACCTTCATTTGCATTTCAAAAATATTCTTGGACACAGGGATAACCTTGTGATGCCCACATAAAATACCAGAGCACTAGGAGAAAGCAGTCAGTGTTACCATCTAAAAGGCTAATTCAGAGTGATATTGGTAGCACTGTGACAAAATCCCATCTCAGTCCCATTTCTGTGTTCTGTGGATGTCCCCTGCTATCCACTAGACTCCAGTGACAATTTGACCCTCTATTTGTTTAATGAAGAATATGAGCTAACATGAATAACTGATAGATCAGAACAAAAGATACATCCCAAAAATCCCACAAGGACCAAATGAGGCAATGGTGAATCAAGGGCTGAGCTCCTCTGAGCCTCAGAGCTTCAGCAAAAATTCCTCTGAGCCTTCATGCAGCTAGTCAAATAGCTAATTAAGAACAGGCCAGTGCCAATTGACATAATTCATCTTACTTATCAGCAGACAGGTGTTATTCCCACATTCAGTTGCTAATAACCTGCTATTATTGTCTAGACATGTTTAATGGAGTGGAGAAGAGGTTAAAGGGGCCAGTTAGATATCAGGCTTTTAATAGCAGGCTGTCCCTCTTACCTGTCTTTCCCAATGGGGCTTTAATTTACATCACTATATGGGCTATGATTTCCTTTGGTTTTTTGGTTGGGTTTATTGTCTCTTAATTCTCAAGTGAAGAGAATTTCTAAGAAAGAGTTAGCAAGAGAAAGGTTTAAGCTAGGATTTCTTTTAGGATTTTCCTGGCTGTGAACATGATTTGTCTGGAAGATACAGACATCTTCAGATTTCATAGAAAGTGTAATTTGACAGGTAGTAATTTTGGAAGTAATAAGAAGTGACTAGGCTGGATGAAGCTCTGAGCAACCTGGTCTAATGGAAGGCATCCCTGCCCATGGAAAGGGGTTGGAACATGATTTAAGGTCCCTTCCAAGCCAAACCATTCTGTGATTCCATGAATAGTAGTGTGACTCTTGACAGAGATGATCTCCTGTAATGTAGCCCCCTGGCTTCCACAGATTAGTGTATGTACAATACATACAGTAGCTCAGAGTTTCTGCTCCAGGCTTGTTGAATTTTGCAGAGGCTGGTGTTTTTCAGACGAGGGCTTATGCTCATGGGGCACAGGCATTCCAACTCAAAGTTATCATCAAGAAAATCTGGCATTCCCTCTCTTTGTGTGACTTTTTCTTAAGACTGCAAAACACAAATGGTTCTCAGATGTCTTGTTTGGTGGTCTTTGTGAGGACAGTGTGAGGAAATCACAGCTGAGCAGCAGCTGGCAATGATGCCACTACTAGATTTTACAACAAAGTCTAGTGGGTAGCTTTAATGTGAGTTGCTGGCATGATCTGGGCAGGGGAGAACACACTGAGTTACAGTCCCTCCTGTGACTGAGGCTAGAAACTGCTAGAACTGTGCAGAATTTCAGATAGATAGGAAGTGCACAGTGTGAAGTCACAGCAGAAAAACCAGCTAACACAAGCAGGACACCTCATGGCTGTAACAGAGCAAATGCATCTGGGAGGTAACAGGTACTACAAGTCCTGCTGCATTTTGGGGATAGCTGGATTTTGGGGATAGCTGGACTGGCAGGGAAATGTGAAGTGCTCACTCATTTGCCTTGTGCAGAGGGGGCATCTAGGGGCCAGTCTGCAGAACTACTGGACCCCATGTGTACCTGCAACTACAGGGAATGCACAACTTCCTTCCCAAATTGCTGTCTTGGCCTCTTGCCAGAAGACTGGAGGTTGTGATGGACCCAGAGGAAAATGAAAGCATTCACATCTCTACCGTGGATGATAGGCTTCTGCATTTCCCAATATGCAGATCATCTAAACATACCACTGTAGTGATGAGCATAAACACACTTACCTTGAGCAACCCATGCCAACACTACATGTATAGCAAAAGCTAGGGCAGACAGCACAAAAGGAGACATTTCATATTGTCCTATGTGATCTAGGATTTAGCAGCTTACAGCAAAGTCAGAGACTACTTTGAAAAATTTTCTGGGCATTTAGTTCCTTTTCAGTCACATTCCTAACTATGGAGCTACACTACTCATAGTGCTGAGTATGTCCAACAGTAAATTTTGTTGCTGGTCAGAAAACTGTCCATTCAGTGCAGTAGTGAGAAAAAACAAACATTCATAAAGTAAAGCTTTTCTCCTCTGATCAGCTTGTTTCAGTCCCTGCTGTTTATGGCACTGACTGCTCTGTTGTATTTCATTCCACAGCTCTTGCTCAGAAAGGGATGACTGGTACAGCTGCATCAGCAGACATATCCCGGCTGACTACAAAGCTCACAACACTTCAACTTTCCACAGCAGTGTGGAGGTAAAAGGAGGCCAAGTCTTTCAATGCTTGAAAAGGGAAGAGGAGAGAGAAAGAGAGAGATGAAATGAAGAGGGTTATAAAATGCACAGTTCCTAGTAGCCAGATGTTCCATTTTCCTTTAAACCAGTATGCCAAGCTTGAACAATGCAACTCATCACAGCTCACAGGGCACCTCTGAAATGTTAATCACACTCTATACTCTGTGGCCTATGCTTAGTTCTTCTGAAGGAAGGTTCTTTTGTCCTGAAGGACAAACCAGTAACTATTTTGGATTAATTAAAAATAGCTGCAAACTTCATAGAGGCGAAAAAACCAATTAATTACACTAATAGCAAACACACAATAAAGTAATTGCCAGTGCACACCCTACTAGCAATTTTACAATTGTACCAGCACAATTGTGTATATTATTATCTCATTATTTTCAGTTGTACTACTCCCAGTTAAAAAGGCAAAGAATGCATCTGATAAAAAGTAAAAATGATATTTTAGGTTACGTAGAACCCTAGTTTTACTAAATAAGAAAGAGTGCTGGTGAGGCCACATCTGGAGTGCTGTGTCCAGTGCTGGGTTCCTCAGTATGACACACGCAAATGCTGAAAGAGGCCAACAGAGGGCAACAAAGACGATAAGGGACTGTATCATCTCTCCCGTGAGGAAAGGCTGAAAAAGCTGGGACTGTTTAGCCTGTGGAAGGCTCGGAGATGATCTCATCTGTGTGTACAAGTACCGGCAGGGTACAAAG
>JAWWEE010000021.1:110262-123625 GCA_035221455.1 Xenops minutus
CTACATAGCCTTGCCTGAGCAGAGTGGTTAGACCACATGACCTTCAGAGGTCCCTTCCAACCTCAACCAGTTTCTGACTACACTTGAAGTTTTTTAAGACCTCAGAAAGTAAAAAATTAATTCAAAAACAAAACAGGATTTTTCTTCTGACCTGGATCTAATCTACTTTCAAATACTTAACAAGAAAAAAGTAGAAATTAGTCAGTATAGCAATCTAAACCAAATCCTTTTTCAACAAATGAAAAAATTTTTTTTGCAGATCTGCTTCTGATGTAAGCCTGAATGTGCACATGGAGAAATCTGAAGGAATTTATTTGTCTATGTTTAGATCCTATTTGTCTGCAGAAGTCTAATTTCCACAAAGGACACCCTCCTAACAAACAGTCCTTCAAAAGCACAAAAGTGTGTGCTGCTTGTGTCAAATGCTGAGCTGCTGTGAACTGACAGTGGGGGACCCCTAATATTTGGGTGCTAAACCTGAAGTAACATCACTTCTGAGCACCGTTTATTAGATTGGGTTTAGTTCAACATTGACCATGGCTCCCTGGGCTTGAACAAAGGCACCTGGACAATACTGCGATGTGGTGCATTCCAAGAACTGGAAACAGTGAATACATTTTCTAAAGCTCCTTGCATATATTCAGATCAGCCATGGAAAGCATGGATCAGATTTGAAGTGGGAGTAGGGGAGGGTAAATTCATCTTTGGTTTTACTGTTTTCTTCATTCTCTGTTCCATCATCACAGCACTGTCCCAAGGTGTAACAACATAAAGAGCTCAGGTACTTTTTTGATTGAAAGGTGTCGAACTTTTTATGGATATTATTACAAAAGGTGCTAATAAAAAGATGGTTTCAACTCATGTTCTTATTGGCAATTTTCATATGCAATTAATCAGGTACTTGTCTGGTGTGGAAGAATGTCAGAGTCTGACCTAAAATAGATTTACATGGATTTTTACTTGTGACTCTGGCTTGAAGAGCACCATGTGCTAATCTTTCAGTGCTGAAGCAGTTGTATGTCACTTAAAAGGGCATTAAGAATGTGAAAATTTGGGGATCTTAATAGGTGAAGGTAGATTGAAATGAGAGGAGACTTGTACATGATGGAACAGGGCTGACTGAGTGTACTTTGAAAGTGTGGATGCTTCTTCATTTATTCTTGTTTGATTTTTAGCTAAGGGAAAGGCTTGGAATACCTTTGGGTGAGAGGCCTCCTACTTTGGTACCTGTGTCGCACGTCATGATGTGCATGAATTGTGGCTGTGACTTTACCCTCACGTTGAGGCGACATCACTGCCATGCCTGTGGTAAGGTAAGAGCTGTACAAGCTTCTCGGGGGGCGGCTTCATTCACACCTCTAGAACACTGGCTGCTGCTGCTGTAACTTATGCAAATTTGTAGCAACATCAAGACCTGAATTTGACTTCTCACAGAACCTGTAAGTGCTTTGCTAAATTAGGTAATTAGGTTTCTAATGTCCCTAGAAGGAACAACATTAACCTTGCCTTAAGGGGTAAAATGAGTTCAGGAAGGCTGGTAGTTAAAGGCTGCCAGAATAATTGTTGATGGGTGCAGCCATTATATCTGATATACAGCTAGCTCTGGAGACAATGAAGCAATACACTAAAAATACAGGCTCTGCTCTGGACCAGAGCAGTAGCACATGTACTCCATGACCTGTCCCTAATAACAGCAGGTAAAATTGTCTCCAAGAAAAGTGAAGAAACTCACCAGTAGAGAGTGCTTTGGTCAATGACCAAAAGGAGAGTTTCTCTATGCTCCACTGAAGAGTGGTTGCCTTTTGCTCTAAAGCTAAGGGGATCCATAAGCTTTCTTGGTTTTGTCCCTTTATTCCTGACTCTAGAGATTTGTTTATATACATAAGCCTGCAGTCATGTATTAAACCATGGCTGTCTTTTAACCTGATTTTTTTTTTATTTTAATAAAATTACCAGTGATTTTTGCTAATGTAAAAAACCCCACACATTTACTTAATCTTTTTTCTAATTCCACAGAGAAAATCAGTCTATACCTACACAGGGATTGCAGGAATGTGCAAGCTAGCTTATGAAAACAATGTTACTAACAAAGCTATGAAAACAGAAGTAATTTTAAAGCTGTCTTTCTACAATTCACTAGTAGGGAAGGTGTAAATTCCTGGGGAGAAGGACACAGCAGTGGTGTGCAACCAAATACAGTGATCAGTCCTGCTTGGCTTGTAACACTGTAAACCTACAGCAATCATTCCTGTCAGCAGACTTTTCTTGACTGCCACAGTTTTAGGAGAGGATCATGTCTGGTCCACTATCCATCTTCCTCTCCCAGCCAGCTCAGGAAATTTGTTTTGTATGTGCATATCTATAAATATAAATTATATTTATGTGCATCTCTTCTTAATGGAACAGATTGTATGTCGAAATTGTTCAAGAAACAAGTACCCTATGAAGTACCTCAAAGATCAAGCAGCCAAAGTCTGTGATAGCTGCTATGTGGAACTTAAGAAAAGAGGTAGGATTCCTTCATTCTTGGCAAAACTGACAAACCTATTTCCTTTCTGTATAATGGGGAGGCTTTAGAACCTGCCGACTGTTGTATTTGGTTAAATAGGATTCCTCATTTCAAGCTTGAGGCATGTGTATTGAGGTTCCAGGAGAGCCAGTCTGTGTGGCAGCTAAAACTGTTTAGCAAGCCATAAAACTGAATTCAGCAAACTGTTTTTTTCAAATGCAAAGAGGGGAAAATCAGGTTAGATATACAGAAGAAATTCCTTCCCATGAGCATACAGAGGCCCTGACACAGGTTGTCCAGAGAAGCTGTGGCTGCCCTTCCCTAGAAGTGTTCAAGGCCAGGTTGGACAGGGCTTGGAGCAGCCTGGTCTAGTGGAAGGTGTCCCTGCCCATGGCAAGGGAATGGAACGAAATGAGCTTTAAGGTCTCATCCAATTGAAATCATTCTATGATTCTAAGTCAGGTTCTCTGAGGGCTTCCCTGGCCTTTTGATAAACCGGAATAATGGTAAAAACAATGTCCCGTGAGAAGCAACCAAGGACTCTGATTTGTCTTCTTTGGAGATAAGGAAGCCGAGGGGTGACCTCTCCGCAGCTTCTTATGGAGGGGACGTGGAAACAGTGGTGCTGATCTCTTCACCCTGTGATCCAGTGACAAGACACATGAGAATCGTTCAAAGCTTTGTCAGGGAAGGTTCTGACTTGACATGAGGAAACTTTTCTTTTCCCAGACAGTGGCCAAACATTGGAACAGGTTTTCTAGAGAGATGGTCAATGCCCCATATCTCTCAACATTTAAGAGACATTTGGATAATGCCCTTAATAACGTTTTGACTTTTGGGCAGCCCTGAATTGGTCTACAAGATTGTTGTAGACTCTGTCTAACTGAACTATTTTATTCTGTGATGTAATTATAGGTGATAACTCTCCCCTGTAATTTTTAATTAATTATCCATGAAAGCAAAACAATAGCTTTGCAGTTCTTCACTATCCTCATCCATGTTGTAGCTTTTACAAAAAGAAATGCTGAGGTAAAGTGCAGAGTCACTAAGGGCTTTTCTACATGGAGAGTTAATCTGGTTACAGATGAAAGCATAAATTCAAAGTAGAAGAGCTACTACCTATTAGAACTGTATTATTATCCTACTATATAAGACTCTTTTCTGATTTTTAAATACACATCCAAATCAAAGACAAAAGGGAAGAGGGATTACAAATATATAACAGAGAATGA
Source organism: Xenops minutus (assembly GCA_035221455.1). Taxonomy (NCBI): domain Eukaryota; kingdom Metazoa; phylum Chordata; class Aves; order Passeriformes; family Furnariidae; genus Xenops; species Xenops minutus. The sequence goes on from JAWWEE010000021.1 coordinate 114,004, forward strand.
ACAAGAAATAATTTTCTTGTACAGCTGTTCTTGTAGTTTTGCCATGTTGACTGAAGAAATTCACACTAGCCAAACAAACACATGAACAGATGCTATTACAATGGCCAAAGAAGCATCCCCAAGCCACTGTGTGTCCAAGAAGTGGTACTTCAGATTTGTGCTAAAACAATGCTGTGCTTTACTAAGAGCTGTCAAATAATGTGTGTTGCCAGAAGTGGAATCATGAAGATATGAACTCAGACAAGTGGGGTTAATGGAGATTTTCAGTCAGAAGAACTGTCTCCCATGCAGAATTTGAAGAGAATGGTTCATACAGAAACAATGTCCCATTAGCGAATCCATCCCACAAAGGTGTTACAGAAAATAGAGGTGAAAGATGTCAAAGCCATTTGCTTAATGTTCATTTTAAATAAGAAAACAAGCTGTGTTTTATGCTTAGTCAGCTTTCTTGCAGGCTTCTTTCAAGCAGCCATAGGGTATTAACCGAGGGTGCTATGGAATCCACCCACCAGACTTAAAGAAGTGATTTGAAAGACAGGCTGAAATAAAAACTGGGTGTGGAGGAGGCATTGCATTTTCCTTAGTCCTTTGCATTAGTGTATCATGTGTCTCTTACACAGCCTGACATGTATCAACTCATCCATTTCCTCCTTCACTTTCTGAATTTTCTTAATCTTGCAGAGCGGCCACTAAGTGTGAGCTTCCCTCCAACTTCATCCAGGTGTTCAAGCAGTGCCTTCTCCTCTGTTTTCCACAATATTCATTATTCATCTTTTAAGAAACAGAAGAAGATCCCTTCAGCTCTCATGGAGGTAGGACCAAGCTGCCTGAGAAAGGCAAGAAACTCTAGAAAACTGTGTGCTCATACTTCAGCAGCTATGTTTATACTGTGTGCAGTGGGCTCAGTACATGCCTTGGTTTACTTTATTTTTTTGTTTTTCACAGTAGTGTTTAAAATGCAGTAAATACTCTGAGCTCTGGAGATACCACAGAAGTGTCTTGAGCCTCCTGAGAAACCCAATAAAGAGTATGAAACTTTAATTTGCCCATCAGCCTGTAAAGTTTTGAAAACACTAAAACACCTTCACGGTACTAGACAGAACAACAGAGCAGATCACAAACACTGACACAAGCTTACCAACATAAACAAAATTCCCACTGATTTCAGTGGGGCCATGATTTCTTCACCTATGTTAGTTTTCTTTCCAGAAACAAGGTGCCAATCATTTTGATGTGTTCTAGGTAGCTAAGCTGCCCATTGAACTTGAGCACAGCAAGGTATTCCTGTTTCCTGCAAGTATTTATCATTGTATTGAAGAGACAAGGGTGTAAACATTCTGCTGAACTCATTGTACAGTCGAGACAATGGAATCTCTTGAGGTTTGTATCTCTGTGCCAGAGATACAACCATGTAATACAAACACACAAATTTAATATTAAAAGAGCCAGCAGGCAGAATTTAAAACTCGAGGGAAAAAGCATCACCTTTTTATCCACAGGGAGGCAGCACACATTTATTAATATGAACTATCTCACAATATCATTATTCTAGATCCTGAAACATTTATGTTCTGCTGCAAAATACTGTTATATTAATGTTATATTAATACTCAGTCTTCTCTCTGTGCTACAAAAGCTGGTTTTGAATATCTGCTGTTTTTTTCTAAATCAAATACTGTTTACTGCTGTAACTAATGATGCACATTGCATTCTGTGTGTGTGTGGATGTGCATGTGTATAGTACCAGCTACTGAAAATCTGGGTTTTTTAGAACATTAAGCACTTAGATCTCAAAATATTTCTACAAGAGGGGCAACTTTTCTCAAAAGTATTATTTCACAAATGAAACCAAGTCATCATTAATTAATTAATTTTAATTAATATAAATTAATATAAAGCCATAGCAAAACCCTAAATATACCCACATCTTAAGTGTTCAGCCACAAGACCATCATTCACTTTTGGAAGTATGTACTTTAAAAAAAAATAAATAAAAACAAACAAACAAAAAACCCACACACACAAAAACCCAAACACCCAGCCTGGGAAAAGGGAAAAGTTTGGCTTTACAGAACACAACTGTAAGCTTAGTGGCCTCAATAATAACTCAACTGCATGTTTTCCATCAGAATCACTGAGAACTAAGTTTAACTATAAATATTCAGTTACAAAGAACCGTAATACCATGTTTATAATTCTTCTTTATCAATATTTTTAATGTCTACTTATGGTTTCACCTGGTTGTCTGGTGTGATGCAAGCATGCATAATCAGAAGGTGAAAAGCCTTTGCTGTTACAAGTCCTGATTTCTCCTACCCTGCTCCAGGTGGCAGCCTCAGGAGAGGGAGCTACCATCAGTGGTTACCTCAGCAGATGTAAGGGAGGCAAAAGACACTGGAAGAAACGCTGGTTTGTTATCAAAGGCAAAGTCCTCTATACCTACATAGCAAACGAGGTACTGTGCAATCCAATTTGAAATAGTTTCTTATCTGACATCCCTTCTTTCCTTCCTACTGGCAGGACCAGTAAATTGAAAAGGTATAAATGGTAGTTCTCACAACTATCTGCCTTCTGAGACCTGGTCCTAACAGACTGAGTCCCCAGGGAACACAGCCACAGCCCTAGCTGGACCTTAGCAGCCCTCACACACTGCCCTCATTGCCTGTCTTCTTGCTATTCATGCTGTTGAAAACTCAACCACGGTGAACCTTAGTGTACATATTTACACCTGAAGACTTCAAGATCCTTCAGTGTTCTCTGGTGCACTTGGTAACTGCCAGCTATTTTGTAGATAGATAGTGCTATGATTCATTTCTGGTGGGAAGGAGAATCTTGTAGTTTTGCAAGTATAAGTAAGACATACTTGTCATACTATTACCAACAGGGAAAGACAGAAGACTGTCTGCAGAAGTGAGAATAATGCCTGCTATGTTGACCTGTAAGCTCCTCCTTAGAGCCAAGGAGGCTGGGTATCAACAAGATAATTTTTATGTATTTTGTCCTTTCCCAGCCCCTTTTTTTATTTTATAATAGCTGCAATACAAATAAACTGGAAATAAGTATGATATAAAGTTTGGCTATAATGGACAAATTTCATAAGCAAAAACATAAAAATTCACTTTGCTGAAAAAAAGACAATGCAAAAACTTGTAAAAGCAATTCTTGGTACTTTAAGCCCTCAGAATACTTTTCAAACATTAATTATTTAAACCTGCATCACCACTGTGATGGTTGCATGAAGCAACATTATCCCCTTCAAACAGATGAGGAGATTGAGGCACAAAAGGGTTCATGATTTGGCCAGCAGTTCACACCATTATCATCAAATTCTGTATCCCACACATTTACTTTACCTTACCTTAACAGTGATAATTTCTGGTTCAACAACAGGGAAAAACCAACAATGCCTAATTACATTTTGTATTCCCACTCTGCAATTTACCTTCTAAAAGCAGAGGCAAAAGCAACACACACATATAATCACTACCTAAATGCAGTGACCAAAACTGCAGCTATCAGTAACAGCTAAACTGCAATTCAATTAAGGCTTATTGTTTTCTTTAACTTCTACATAGCCACGTCTGGCAAGCAAAATTCATGAAAGTTTCTTAGAACTAAATTAACAATTAATTGCATTACCAGCTAGGAAATTTCAAACCAGCCTTTTGGATAGCAAGTGTGCTGTTTGAGAAAGAGCAGATTTCTAAAAGAGTCACTAATGCTGTGAAAGGAATGACAAGGTACCAAAAAGACTACTATTTGCATCCAGCCCAAAAAAAAAAAAAAAAAAAAAAAAAAAAAAAAAGACTGAAAGGAACAAGGCTTTCAGAACTACTGCTGGACTGTCCCACACTCTCAGTAATCTCTGGTTTGCCTTCTGGACCATTATGTCAAAGGCAGCCATTAATGTAATGGCTAATTTGACCTTCATGGCTATGTGGGTGATCACAAAGAACTGGATTTTCAGAGGTAGTGTTCACGATCAGGACTCAGACTAGATAAAAATGTGGTACAGGCACTCCTCTTGTTTAGGTAAAAGCCACTAGTCCAGCAGAACTTTCACACTCCTGCTTTTGCATTTCTGTCACAGTGGGGTTGTATCATTTGGTTTTCAGAAAGAGCCCTCAAACTCTTACAAGCCTTCTCTCTAAATTTTGGTTCATTTCTTCTTTGCTTTCAGGACAAAGTTGCTACAGAAAGTTTGCCTTTGCTGGGTTTCACCATTGCCCCAGAAAAGGAGGAAGGAAGCACAGATACAGTTTTTCATCTCTACCACAAGCAGACTCTCTTTTATAGCTTCCGAGCAGAGGATAACAATTCAGCACAGAGGTATGGGGGTAAACTTGCACCCTAGCCAGTGCACAGGTCCATAAGCTTATGTAGGGCTTTCCCCGCTCCTTCAGTTCAGAATGCCTTCATGACAGAGGAAGCACACAGCTTTCAGTGTTGATTAAGCCAAATTGCATGTGACTGGCCTAAGTGACATTAAAAAATCTCCCTGGTGCTTTTAATTTCCTTCCGGAAGGAGAATTTGCTTCCTCCTACAGGTAAGAGGAAACAGAAGTCTAAAGAGTCATGTGTAGAAGTCTGTCACAGAAACTTCTCTGATTTATATGCTCAATTTATCCATGTCTTAGTTTCCTCATCAACAAATAAGTGCTTATTTTTTTCTATTCTAATACTACTACTTCCGCATAATAAAATAGTGACAAAATTTATAATAAAAATGCCAGCACCTCAAGACACACAGGAAAGGAGTGCTTATAGGAGGTTTTGTGGCTTTTAAACATACTTCAGTGGTTTCATTTTTCCTATTCTAAGACAGCACGTATACCATCTTTGAGATTTCACAATAAATTATTGGTCAAGATTGTACTAGAAAGCAAAGAGTTCCAGTACTCAGCTCTCTGCTTTAATCACAAAACTACAGTTCCTCATCAGAGCTGGGATGGAAAATAGAATCTTCTTCAAGCTTTATGTTCTTAAAATATTTTTCTTAAAATACATACCTTCTTAAAATGCATATAATTTTATATGTACCACTTTTATGCCCTTTTCAGGTGGATTGAAGCCATGGAAGAAGCATCCATATTATAGCAGCTATCACCCAATGAACTTGGAATAAATTCGCAGATTTCTGTATCTTTCCAGCAACCTCCTTCTGACTTACAAAACTGAACAATGTATTTCAGGTTCACTGGCCACACACACTGGATTTGAACTGTTTCCAGATTGCTCTTTTTGCTTACTTCTTCTTATGTCCATGTTGTTGCAAATGTAAACTTCAAAATAGAGAATATTTATGGTGATTTTTATGTATGTGCAACTTCAGCCTGTACTATAAGCTTCTCCTCTGATCCCAGAGTAAACTAAGTCTAATGTCAAAACCAGGAAATACATGGAAATACTGACTACAGTAAGAAATAGGCTCAGATTTACTTACCCTAGAACACTATTGTCATTGGGTCAGTTTTGATGTCTACCACAACATGAGAAACAATGTAGTAAACAAAAAATGATCATTTAAAGCACTTTATCATTTTTATTGAACTACAGTTTCATCTTCTTCATGTTTCTAAGGAGTTCTGTGGCATGATTTATTACCCATCTGTTAACAGGTGCCAGCATAAAATTATGCCCCTGGTATGCTAAATTGCTTCCACAGAAAATGAACAAACACCACATTCAATTTACCTCATCTACCAACACTTCACTGCTACGATCCAACACAATTATTTACTCTCAATTTATAATTTTACACAGAGCACTGTATAATTTATGTTAAAGTGTTTAGTTTCATATCACTGCAGTACTTTGAAATGCACTCCAGTAGCTCTACAGATCCCGATGCTGAGTTATATCACTTCTCTCTAAATACTGCATCAGACTCAAACCCAAAGGTTATTTTTAATTTATTATAAACCTACAGACAGTTTTTATTTAACATGTCTACCTAGTAGTGTTAAGATTTTTATCCTCTATTTAAATAGTCTATCTTTATTTTCAACATTTTTGATGTTTCTGCTGTTCTTGTTATGAAAAATGTTATCAAAAATGTAATGCACATGACCAGCACAGCATTTGAAATATGCTGGGTGCACTGAAATGCACTTGTCTGAACCTGCTCTGCTGGAGTGCTTTGGAACTCCTTGGCTATACCTGTCTTCCATCAGACTGCTGCCATGCACTTCATCTCCAGGGCTGGATTCTCAGCAGCCAGCAGTGTCTGTGTGACATCAAAGACAGCTGTGCTGCTTTTATACCAGCTGAGAGTATACATGTCTGGAGTTTGGGGGGTTGGGTTTTTTTGTTTTGTTTGGGGGGTTGTTTTTTTGTTGGGAGGGGTTGTTTTTTGTTTGGGTGGGGTTTTTTAGTGTTTGGGTTGGGTTTTTTAATAAAGAAGGTTGAGAAGTGGTGTTCTAATCATTGCAATACAATGGTTTTGTGTCCTGTATTTGTCATAATATTTGACTGAGGAATAGAACAGCATCTATGATTAAAATATATCTTTGTATAAAAATACCATGTTCAAGAATTTACTTACATTAAAATATACTGGTGGGCATTTTTATTATTTTCATTTTTCCCTTTCTCTAAGAAGCGTAATGGATATGTAAATTTTTGACCCTTGTCTGCTTTTTTAAAGGTCCACAATATATACCCAAATGGTAAGGTAGTTCAGTTTATCGCCTGGGAAAACAAGATTAAAAAAACAAATGCACACCTACCACTAAGTAAAAATGTTGTTGTTTTGGGGTTTTTTGATATATCTGAGTCTGACCATTTCATATAGCATGTATTACCATGTGTAAACAGAAATCAAGTGTAAGAAAAGTAAAACTTTTGTATTCTTTAGTTAAGGAACACCAATGTTAACTCTTTATGTTAGAACCATGGCCTTGCTACCAATACACTGTTAATGTTTATCCCTCCCTTAAAAACATTTTGCACTTACAAAAAAATAAGACAACACTGAATACAGAACAAGATCTGTAACTATGGTCACAAACAAAACAAAACTGCACTACAGAACTACAATATTATGAAGATTTAGGTGCTGACATTTAGTGACTTGTATGAAGCTTTCAGCTAGAAGCAGGAAATGAATACATGAAAATGTTGTAAAAAATAAGATACAGTGCTATTAAGCATTGTTTTAAGTAACATAGAAAAATAAAAGAGCAAAACATAACTGCAGTTCTACAAGCTTTTCCTTTACACTATTTTTACCTTCTTTAATTCCAGCTTTGCGGTTCCAGCTACTGTTAATAGACACTTGCCTATTAACCAGTTCTCTGACAAACTAGGGAAGAGCATCAAATCAGACCATGGTAGCAGACCCCTTCTCATAGGAACAGGATTTAGACTTAATTACTATGATGATGTGTTTCAGTCCACACTGCATTAATCTCCTGTAAAGCCCACCTACTTTACTTCAATTTAAGTTACAGATACAAATGGTCTCAATACAGCATAAAGAAAGAGCAAAAAATGAAAATGTCTTCACAATTTCAGTCCAACTGCTAACTCAGTTTGTGCAAAGCTAAGCACCAGAGAAAGATATTATTGTTTCAGAGTTAATTCAGTAATCACCGTTTAGAAAATGTTAACATCTTAAAATATACTCAGTTTACTACCTGCCATTTACTTACACAGCTCTTTCTTATTAATTTGTAGCTATTACTTTTTCAAAACAAAAACTTTTTTCCATGCCTTCACAAATATTTAAAAAAAATAATCAGCAATAAGTCGCAATGAACTAGCTACTTGGCCAATAGCTGAGATGCAAGCTGCCCTCATTAGTTGTTTTAGAGTTTTTCTGTTTATTTTTCTACTTATTAGAAAGCATTAAAGTTATTACCCATTAGATGCAACTAACATTTGGACCTGTTTTACAGTATATACATAGTTAAAATCTGTTTTTTAAGCAGTTATGAAATTATTTTTCCAAAATACAAGTCGTTCAGAGATGGAGCATACCAACGTGACAAGATCCTGTGCCACTTCCACAAGCACTGCTGATCAAGCCCTGGAACTGCTGGCTTTCCTGAGCTGATTCTCTGCTGCTTTTATGTTAATGAAAACCATACAGCTATGAATACCAACCAGGCTTTTCCTGTTTGCATGCTACTTCAATACAAAAGCAATAACGACTACTTTGGCTGTAATCAGGTTCAGGGAATATCACTGCTTGTGAAGGTAAAACAAAGTGCCAATACTCATAGAGGGCAAACGGTATTCCCTTAAATACTAAGGGAAAAACACTAGTTTAACTCCACAAGTTACTTAGGAACATAACATACAAACTTCTGTACATTAAAAGCAGTGCAATTCTTCAGTCTGGGTAATACTGTGATGCCACTTTTGGCCAAGCTTTGACAAGCAAGTTTCTAGACTCCAGGGCATGGTGTTAGGACATCAAAGGTTGGACTTGATCTTGGAGACCATTTCTAGCCTTAAAGATTCTATATAATGATATTTTTCTGAAGAAAGCCTACAGCAGAGAGCAAGCTCATTTTTGCTAAGAGATAAACACAGAGAAATGAGGGCAAAACCCCCACAAGATGGGGGTCACCAGCTTCCCTCAACACTGCCCAGCCATGTACAGAGAAGCAAAGCATGAGGACTCATACCTCAAAAACCACCTACTCACAATTAAAAGAGAGATTTAAATTGGATGTGGCATTAGCAAGACCAGTTTACACTGTTAAAACCTTGTCAGTCACAACACCTGATTTCTTCCATGCTATGGAAATATGAAATTTTGCTCTTCAAATTTACCTCAAAAGTTTCCAGAAAATTTTATGAAAATTTTAAGCACCTGAAATGAAAATTTAAAAAACCCCCGAGATCTACAATACCGATCTTAATTATCTAATTACCTGCAATATCCCAAGCATTTAAACCACAAGAATAACCTTAAATCCTATTCGTATTTTGTAGCACTTAGCCTGCCCTGACTTTTGACCCCCTCTTAGTCCATTATGTACTTTTACTGCTACCACCCCAGTGAGAGAGGGCTTTAGTTATGCCATTGGTACTCTTACAGCACCACACATGCATTGCAGTGGTTCTCTCTTTCCGCACCTAAAACCTCCTGCCCCCTTTGCAGGTATGCACATCTCACCTCTGCTCCGTGGGGAATTCAGTACTGTTCTCCTAGGCAAGGTGCAACTTCCATGGGGGCTCTTCCCTCCTCTTCTTGCATGACAGTTTTGCAGCACATTATTTCTTCTAAAGCAACTATCCCATGAAAGGGAAAAGCTAAAAGGTCCTTGTTATCAGCTGGTGCTTTTGAAAATGCCACTAAAATCCTTTCTCAGCTATGGCTGGGAGCAGTTCAATTCTTCTGCACAAGGACCTGCAGGCTGAAGGAGAGAAGCCCTGAGGAGAGGAGCCCTCAGTGGAGCCCTGAGGAGAGGAGCCCTCAGTGGAGGCCTGAGAGGAGTCCTGAGGTGAGGAGCCCTGAGGTGGGGAGCCCTCAGTGGAGCCCTGAGAGGAGTCCTGAGGTGAGGAGCCCTGAGGAGAGGAGCCCTCAGTGGAGGCCTGAGGGGAGTCCTGAGGTGAGGAGCCCTGAGGGGAGCCGTGAGGTGAGGAGCCCTCAGCGGAGCCCTGAGGAGAC
>JAWWEE010000021.1:123725-201251 GCA_035221455.1 Xenops minutus
GAGCCCTGAGGGGAGCCTTGAGGTGAGGAGCCCTCAGTGGAGCCCTCAGCGGAGCCCTGAGGAGACGAGTCCTGAGGTGAGGAGCCCTGAGGGGAGCCTTGAGGTGAGGAGCCCTCAGTGGAGCCCTCAGCGGAGCCCTGAGGAGACGAGTCCTGAGGTGAGGAGCCCTGAGGGGAGCCTTGAGGTGAGGAGCCCTCAGTGGAGCCCTCAGCGGAGCCCTGAGGAGACGAGTCCTGAGGAGACGAGTCCTGAGGGGAGGAGCCCTCAGTGGAGCCCGCGCTCCGTGAGCAGGAGCCGTGACGGGAGGACCCCTCCGTGGAGCCGCGGGGAGCAGGGCACAGGCGGGAGGAGCGGCGGGAAGGCAGGAGCTGGCGGTGTGCGCTGCCCGGGATCCGCCATCCCCCGAGCGCCGCTCCGCGGGCTGGAACGGAGGGAGGCGACACCGCGCCGGGCAGAAGGGGCTGGCTGGAGAAGGTAGCGGTTTACTTTTTGGCTTTCTCACCATCCACATCTATTTGAAATGGCAGTTAGTAAAATTAATTTTTCTCAAGTCGAATTTACTTTGCCCATGACAGTAACTGGTAAATGAGCTGATTTTATCTTGACCTATGAGCTTTTTCAGGATGTTTTCTCCCCGTCTGGTTACGAGGAGGGGTAGCGACTGTGTCAGCATCTCCCTGCAATCCATGGTCAGCTCACCACAGTATGGTAGACAGATACAATTATTTTTCCTGCTGCCAGTCTAGTCATTAACCTTCACTTGTAGACTATCTCAGTTCCCTTTAATCTTTTTCACCTTCAGCATCTTCTATAAAATTTCTCTCCAGTCATAGCTATGGCCAAAAATGGCCTATTACAAGCACTTTTTTACTAATGCTCTTTTAGAAGTCGGTGTATATAAATTTAGGAAATTTCAGCATTATCTAATACAATCTTGCTTATTAAATAAGTTCAGGCCATACAGTGTAGTTCTACATATCACTCAAATTATTGCAAAAACTGCAGCAAAATTTGTCACAATCTTGATACAGCTTTCCTCACTGCACTTAGTGTTGCCTACCTCAGTGACCACAATGGAGCTGCAAAGCAAGCGGATCTGCACTCCACTAGAGATCAGAGTAGAACTGCTGCAAGGCCTTGTCTTGGTGGTACAAACAACAAAGAATGAGGGGACAACAACTCCTGTCCTCTAAACTTTTCCTCAACTTGCCCATCAGAAAGCACTGAGAGGGAAAGCAGCAATTCACATCTTGCTTTAGCATTTTCCATTCTTTTGTTTAGTCACACACTTTAATAGTATATTTTATGAAGGTAAAAAAAAAATCTTCTTCTAAAGGTACATACATATTTTGAGAATTTGAAAATTCTTCATGTATTTAATATTACAGTAGTGAACACCCGACACTGAAACGTTTTTATTTATGTATTGCAAACACATCTGTACATTATGTGCTTTACTAAGTCCCACTCTGTGACAGTAAGCCTTTAATTCATAGGTATACTTCCTTATTTCTCATATCCTTGCCCCAAATAGCTAGTTCTAACAAACACTGCCCCCCTCCAAAAAAAAAACCCAAACCAAAACAAAAAAATCAGGGTGATGACTATTGTGAGACAACAGCCCTCCTGTTAATGTGATTGTTGTATTCACCTGCTATCTCTTCCATACATTTTTCTTCAGGAGTTACCATCACCTCTTTCAATTTTACTATTCATCTAACCACTACTTAAGTTAGCTCCTGTCAAAATTACTAGACTCAAATGAAGCTTACTGAAGTCCTAAGAACATTTTGATAGGGGTAGGTCATGAAATAGCTACACAGTTGACGGGCTCAGGCTCAACCTTTGGTAGCCTGTGAGATGACAGCCACCGAAGTGGTAAACTTTTAAACCATCTCAGACACACCCAAACCTGGCTTGCGCCTACCGTTGCACCTTCGGAGGCAGAACAAGCCTCATAGACAGCTTCACCGTGAGAGCCCTAATCAAGGGCACTAACTTTAGAAAATTAAATAAGAACTCGGGACAGTCTGGCGGTGGCGTTTGTGAGACCCTGCCTCAACTACGAGCCTGCCTTTGACTGCACCTTCAGCGAGAACCAAGGTACACCCGAAGCATCACCACCACCAGCGCACAGCACAACCACCGCCACCCCATTACCTCGGGCTGCGGGCTCCCGAGCAGCCTGTCGAGCGAGGGGAACAAGGGCTGGGGCCATACGGTCCCCTCGCTGGCCCAGGGGCCGAGCCCCACCGTGCCCGCCGCCGGGAGCCCGGCCCGGGAGGCCCGGGAGGCCCAGGTAGGCCGGTAGCCCCTCCCCGCCGCCGGCCCCGCCCCGCGGGGGATGGAGGGGCCGCGGCCGGGCGGGCGCTGGAAGAGGAAGCGGGGACGCGCTCCCGGGTGGCGGCGGCGGGGTCACGAACTCTGACCTGTCACAGGGCACGGCACACACAACCAAACACCCCCGGTCCCAACACAGCCCCGGCCCCCTCCCCTCCGCGGGCCCCACAGCCCCTCGCCGCCCCCGCGGGGGGAGGGAGGGCCGCTGCTGGGCACCGCCACAGCACCGGCCTGCCCGGGTCACCGCCACTGCACCTTTGTCGCCCATTCCTGAGGTAAAAACCATTTTTTAAAATTGAGGCGGCCCGGGTGGGTTTGTTTCGTGGGGGCCAGGCCGAGGGAGGGGACGCGGGGAGGCAGCAGCGGGCCCTGCTCGGGACACCCCACCGAGGGGAGGGGTGACGGTGGGTTTAGGGGAGGGGGATTGCACGGCTCCGGTAGCTGGCTGGTAAGCGAGCACCAGCCGTGCTCTGGGCTGGCCTACAGCTCCTGGAGAGAGAGAGGAGAGGAGAGAGGAGCAGAGAGGACCATTGCGGCGTGCTGGGTCGATCGGCGGGGCAGTCCCGTGGCGGAGCCGCTGTGCTGCAGTGTGGGCCGGCTGATGTCGGATCCTGTCGCGGTGAGCGCAGCCTGCTGTCCGGGGGGTGCAGGGGTGATGGTCGCGGTGATGGAGCGCGGGACACGAACACACAGAGCGAGAACATGGAGTCTGAGCGGGCGGAGGCGGCGGCTTGAACCCGACCCTTTTACCTTTGCCACCGGGAGGGCGGAGGGGAGGGGGCGGTGGGTACTTTGCATACGGGGCTGAGATCGCCGCCATCTTACCGGCTGCTTCCTTACTGCCGTGCCCGGGCCCCCCCTAGCCTGACACAAGGGTATACCGGAGGGGAGGGGAAGGGGCCTAATGGCGGCGGCGGCGGCGGCCCCGCCTGAGCTCTGGCGGGCGGCCAGCACCGCCATCTTGTGCTCAGCGCGTCCCCGAGGGGCTCTGCCTGCGCCCGGGGGGCGGCGCCGCCGCCATTACAGGCGGCTCTCTCGGCCAATGCGCGCCGTGCGGGGAGCGCTGCGCCTGCCATGAGGTCATCGGTCGGGCCGGAGGGCGTGGCTCGGCGCGAGCCGGCCCGGCCCTCGTGCGGCGGGCGGGGCGCGGCCAATGGGCGCGCTGGGCGGGCCCGGCCCCGGCCCGGCCCCGGTGGGGCCTCAGCGCCCCGGCCCCGGCCCTGGCGCCGGCCCTGGCGCCGGCCCCAGCCCCGACGGCGTTCCCGGCCCGCCCGTGTGGCCGAGTTGAGCTTGCGGTGCGAACAGCTTCGTTTCCCTGAGATAAAGGAGGAGATTGCAATTATCACGAATTCGGCCTCTTGCCGTGTCATCCTGGTTGGGTCATACCCGTAGAATATCTCAAATGGAATTTATTGCTTTCTTCTGAGGTTTCACTGCAGCTTAGGGAGAGATTAATGGGTTTACACCGTATTTTGGACAGCAGTGCATCAGCGCATGCTGCGCTAGCTCCACGCTATCACACTGGCAATGATTTCCTAGTGCTCCGTGTGCCTCCGTGCAGTTTTTAAGTTCTGCCTCTTGTTTGGTTTGGGGGATTTTTTTTTTCGTTGTTGCCTTACAAACTGCCACTCGGGGCTTTTGATGAGAAGCTGATTTTGCCTTCTGGGGGTCGACACCATTAAGAGGCTTGGTATGGCTCTGTACGGTTTCTGGGCTTCAACTGAATCAGCTTAATAGCCTCAGCTTAAGGCTGTTTTGGGAGGCTCGAAAGTACAAAAAGCCTTTGCGAATAACACCACCAACAGCAAACCTTTCACAGCTATACCACAGCAAAGACTTTTGTGTCTCAGAAAGGTACTTTGATGAAAAAAATACATGCAGGGTTTCTTTCATCTTAAAGCATTGAGAAAACAGTATGTTATTACCATATGGTTAACTTTCTTGCTGAATATAAAAAGAATAATTTAAGGTAAGAGAAAACACTGAAAAGGAGTTAATGAACAACTGAGAAACCATCCACAAGCTGGGTTTGGTGGAAATAGTTCAAAATCTTTGTGTAAATTGAGCACTTGAATAAAAAATGATAAGTTGTAGGAGAAACTAGCAAAATAGATTCCATAGAGAATGTCTCAACTTTGATTATGTGTTGTAACAAGTAATCTTTACTTGACACATGCAACATTATTTTCACATTTTCCACAATATGATTTAATCTTCTTAACTTACTGAATTTTGGCATTTTCAAGAATTTTAGCTTTGTAGGAGTTGCATTCGAATTGGGCGCCTGTTGATGCTAGAGACACGCATGGGTTTTTCTGTTACATGTTTTGCTATTGTTTGCAGCATTTTTAAATTTGATATTAAGGGATTGCTTTGCAGATACAAACAAGAGGTTTCCAATAAAACATCAAATGGGCCAGCATCCAGAAATGCCTTTTCATCACCTACACCTGGGTCAGAATCTGGTCCTATAATGAACAAGTCACAATTAAAAACTGAATGACTTAATTGAAAATCCTAATTAAATTTACCTTGGGAGGAACATATCCCTATTAACAATGATTAAAAATCTATTGAAAGTAGGTTTTTTTGCTTCTTTATCTTTGATTGCTTTGTCCTTTTTTTTTTTTCCCCCAGAGAGGTGTAAAGTTCAGTGTACAGCCACTCAGAATAGGATAAAATGATTCTGCAGTATTTTCTTCTCAAAGTGATATTACCATCACATTATAATAAAAAATAGTTGAGGTAATGGAAAATACATTTTAAATGTGACAATTTATTTCCCTTACTGTGAACAATTACTCTAAGAATATGGATGAACATGATGGTTTGATGGAATGACTTGATTAAGATTTTGTGCAAAACAACTTTCTTAGCATGCTGTTCCTGTGTTTGGTGTGGGTTGCAGAAGCTGTTTAACTGTAAGGTTTCTCTTCCTTGAGCTGAGGAAAGTGTCTTAGAGATCTATGAATTCCATAAACTGCATCAGTAGTTGATACTCAAATTAGTCCTTTCCCGTTTATGAAATTAGCATATCTTCTCTACAGTTTAAATAATAGAGTGGCAATAGTATATTAGAGGCCCTATAGAGTAAGAGAATCGCTCTGTGCCTCAGGTGTTTGAGCGGTGTGGGTGCAGTGTGCGTGTCCCATGTATGTATGTGTGTGCGTGTCTGTAGATGCACTTATGCGTCCATGGCATCTTGGCTTTTTTGCTAGATACATCAAGCAGAACTGTAAATTATCAAAAAGTCATCTCAGAACTTTCTGTAATAATGAGGAAAAATCCCTAATTTTTGTGCCTGATGGAAGTTGCTGGCATCTTTCCAAACAGGTTCTCTAATGATCTTGTTTCACCATGGCAACCAATATGGAGGTGCTGGCTCAGCAGGTAGTGGAGACTCAGCAGGTGGCTGAGGTGAGTGACAGATGATATCGCAACAGTTGGTATATGAGATTTTCAAATGAAAACATATTAGGGATTCCCTGCTGTTCACAATTAAGCATAAATGGAACAGAAAATCTTTATAGAGCAGTATTGCTTTACTCTTGGGAACAAACATGAAACCAGTGCCACCAACACGTGTTTTGTTCACCTGACTTCATTCTGGTGACCCCCACATTAGGAATGCAAGTAGGAGATTCATTATGAACTACAGAGAAACTTGGCTGTACTGTGAATTGTTTAAAAAATTCATACAATTAAATTTTTCATCATTTGATCATTGGATTGACCGTTTTGGACATGAAAGGTTTCTGCTTCTCATTTGAGTTTTAATCTGAATCCACCACAGTGTTTGAAGTTGCCTGTTGAATTTACAGTAGGGTGATTAATTTAAATCAGGTTTTATATTTTCTGCCTACACATGTAAGAAAAAGGAGCATGAAATCCACTTAAAGTGATATTGAGTGATGTCTAGATGTATATTCACTGAAGCTTGGATGTTCAACAGCTAAAATGTTTAAATCAACTAATAAGCCCAAACTGTAAGTGTTCACAGCTGTAGAAAATCACCTATTTATCTCCTTTACCATGCAAACTTGAGTCAAAAAATAAACTAGATTTATTTACAATCATTTTGTTTAATGTTCTTCAAATACTGTGATTTTTCATATGATTACATAATTAAGTGATTTAATAAATAACTAAGTGCAAGTAGGCTGAGAGAACTCCTTAGATAAGGCCACTTTTCAGACATTAGTTTAGAGTTTTCTTTCATTGATTGGACTAAAGTTACACCTGGATATTAAAAAATATTTTTAGTTCAAGAAGAAGCCCTGTATAAGAAAGAAATACAAGTTTTATTTTGTTTTCAGAAGTGTATTTAAGATTCCCTACTTAGCAGTGGGTTTTTTTGTTAAAATTTAGTTCTTTTTAGTATGGAAAATGGTCTACTGAGTGTCCTGGAAGTAACATCTAAGGAATAGTTTCAAAAAACTCCCTGTTTCATGCTGAAAACCAACAAGAGATTTTTCACTCTAGTTTTGTGTACCAGGTATCAATTTGCCAAGCTGCATTTTTTTTAAAAACACTTTCAAACATACTTGGAAATAGAAACCTGTAATGGAAATACTTGCAAGCCTTATCCTATTTTGGTAGAACTTGGGTGCTATAAGAACATCTAAAGCACATAAAATATGTGACATTTGTAATTCCTCGTGCAGGAAATGCACCGTGGTAACATAGTGTGATGGTTGTATCTTGCCACTGGAGAGATCGCTCCATCTCAAGAGTGTATGAAGCTCTGTGATTTCTTCCTGGCCGGTGGGTAAATAGAGGGCTTCATCTCTTTGAAATATTCAGCTGCTCTTTAAATTATATGCCTTTCCACTGCATAACACCATGGAAACTTTGTTTGTGGAAAAACAATTGTAAGCAGCATTATCTCATTAAGATTTCATTAATACTATGACCATGTTAAATGTTGAATAATTT
The DNA here is from genome assembly GCA_035221455.1 of Xenops minutus. Taxonomy (NCBI): domain Eukaryota; kingdom Metazoa; phylum Chordata; class Aves; order Passeriformes; family Furnariidae; genus Xenops; species Xenops minutus. The sequence goes on from JAWWEE010000021.1 coordinate 131,001, forward strand.
CTTTATGAATGGCTGCTGCTTGCTATTTGTGTCTTCCGTCAGGTACAGTTTTTAGTACAGGTAAATACATCACTAGTTTTTGTGACATATGCTAAAATTCTGTATTGTACTCACTGTTTCTTAGGTAAAATGTAGAATCAAACTTGGCACTGGCCTTCAAAAATGAGAGGTTTTCAGAATACCTTATCTTTCATTGATGAAAATTAAATGGAAGAAGAGCATCATTGATCATGCACTAAATTTCAAGTTATGAACCGAGGGGCAAGTGGCAAACAGGATAACGGAATGCAAATATTGACAGCTTTAGCTGTATCTGCGTCATTTTTTCCACATAATTGCCGCAAACATAGTGCATTGGTTTCTTGAGAACTGTGATGCCAAGTGCCCAAATCAGATTGTCACGCAAGCAGGCTCTATGTTGTTTCTCTTTCTTGAGCAATAGTTCATCTGATTTGTTTTCAATGAAACTGAATATATCACAGAAGTTGCTGAGCGCACTCCAGTAGTGCGTGTATTTTGTACTTTATTTTTAGGACTTTTTAAAATTGTCCTTGTGATGGCTTCAGATGATTTCACTGCTGTTGCTTGCTTCTGCTTTATTGTTGCTTGTTGAATTTTTTCCAACTGTGTATTTCTGTGGGGATCAGGAAGAATTTCTTCACAGAAAGGGTTGTCAAAGTACACAGAAATACAAAACTCTATTTCTGAACAAATTGGGGATGAGAGTTCCAATTTTAATGTCTGCAGTTACTTTTACTTCCATTTCATGAGACTAAAGAATACAGAGCTGCTTGGGGATTCTGAGAGAATTTCAGCAGTTTCTCATCCTGAACATCTTTTGAAAAACAGGAACAATACTTTAGGCTTAATGCAAAAAGAAGTAATGCTGTGTTTCTCAAGTATTTACTGTCACTGTGCAACATGTCAGCGACCCAGGCTCAGTCCTCCTACCACCAACTTAGTTTTACTTGAATATTGTTTAAGAAAAATGTATTTGGTTTTGAAGTGGACATGTATTCCCTGTGTAGTGCCTTAGATTTTAATGCAAATCTTTCAAACAGAGCTGTCACTGTGGAGAGGAATAAGGGCTATTTCCTCTTTCCAACAGCAGCTCTGATGTGAACAGGAAGAATTTTTAGTAGTTGCTAAAACAGTCCATGCTGGCTTCATGACAGCCACAAAGTGTTCCCAGTGCATCCTTTTTCCGTGTCAGAGGCTATGGAGTCACAGGAGGTGACTAGTGAGCCCTGTACTTCCTGGACCTTGTTTATGACAGCTGCATTGTTGGAGAATTTTCAGTTGCTTTCAGTTCTCTTGGTGTCCTGATAAGAACCTGTCAAAATATTGAGCCTTTCTGAAATAATGTTTTCCCATGGAACTCAAAAAATACTGGATATCTTGGTCACGTAAAGTATTTTCTTGACCCTCTTTCAGATATCTCTTGATATGTTACATCATAGGTAGTTCAGCAATTCAGATTTAGGTCCAGATGAAGCACGGTGTCCTGGAAGAGGGGAGCAGAAACACTGCTGTTCTGATGGAATAAGTTTTTGCTTTGTTTTAAGAATTCATGAAGTGTAAAATAAGGCAATTTTTATTTAGTATTTTATTACTATCATTGGCCACTTTCTTATTTCTGGATGAATTTTCAAGGTGGAGGTTTGATGTGAAGTCTTCTCAAACAATTTTTAGTTCAAATACTGCTTTTCTCAAGGTACTGTTAACTGTAAAAGACCTGAATATACCATCAGCCTGAGAGGTATCTCCCAGAAAGTGCATATGGGAGTGGAGAGCTCCTCCCTGGCTTAGGCCTCTGAATTCAAGGCTGTTACCAGAAGTGGCAGAGCCGCTGCTGTAATAAAGGTGTTGGGGTGGTTCTGTAAGGCATACTCTGAGATTTTCTTAGGATATGAGTATGCTAACTGCAGTTTCTTCCATGACTGTTGCCTTTGTATGTCTTACACAAGATCTTGCACTGCTATCCTGTTAGTTCTTCTGTGGGGAATTTGAATTTATCTGCCATTCTACAAAAGACACAAGTGGTCAGAAGTTTCTCTTCTTCAGAAAGAATCATTGAAACATTTTTTAGATATATTTTATGTCTGTGAAATAAATACATTGGGATATACCTTTTTTATAAAAGCCTGTTAATAATTTAATAGCTAAAATTAATTGGGAAAGTTATCTGCAGAAAAATAAGTCTTTCTGATTTGATTTGAGATGCAGGTTTAAAACATGATACCGTATTTTTCATTTAAATTCTTTAGCTGTTTTATGGGTGCAGTTAAAAATAGTTGGTCTGTGTTTGCTTAACTATGCTTTACTTTCTTAATATTATAGAAAAGAGAATAGAAATTACTATCTCTGAAATTGAATTACACTTAGTGAGAAACAGAGTAGTTATTCAAGCAATACAATTATTTTGGCTTTTTTTGGTGGGAATATAGGAAATGTTTTTCTACTGAAGTTAGAAAAGTTAGAGACTTTAAAAAGTCCTCTTCCCTGTGGTCAGTTGATTGTTCCTTCAATTTATTGCTCAAATACTCCTTTCATAATCAGTGTGATGGTGGGGAAATAAGCTACAGAAAGTATTGAAAATTTGGTTATTAAGTACAGAAATTTGTGATACATATACATAGGCTTATATGAACACACTCATAGATGTTTATGCATGTGATGGGCAAATCAGTAAACTGTAGAAACTGCAAAAAAATAGGAAAAATAAGGTAACTACACAGTTTATATATATATGAAATGAGAAAATTATTAATAAATGAAACAGAAGAAGCCAAATTTAATTTTGCTAGCCTTCAAAATGCACCTAACTGCCAAATACTTGGGTTTAGTTTAATGATAAAAGAGGTAGATACATATGTTTATATTTCTTAAGTTTTGTGCTGATCCTCTCTGTCATTTAAGGCAAATCACTATTAATTTATGTGGACTTAAGCATGTGAAATTATTGCTAGTGATATTTGTTTACATCTGAAGGTGAAGAAGTGTAAAACAATTTTAAAAGGTTTTCTTGCTCTAATTTAGAACTTTTAAAGGGTGTGTAGCTTAGTTAATGATTTGGCATGGAAGACAACATCATTGATTAAATGTGTGCTCTACGAGTCATGATTTTGGAAGTTTTGGGTTTTTTCTTGCCAAGGTATCTTGTTTTCTGCAGCTGAATGCTTTGAATCATTCAACAATTAGAAGATTCTGCTATTTCTACATCTCTTCTGTGTATTTTCCTCATTTAATATGCAATTTTTGTGACCTGTGTATTAAGGATAATTAGAGATGATACGTTCACGTTAGGTTATACTTTTATACTATATCAGACTGCTTATGGTACAGGCAATAGGGGAGTAGAGGGGCATGTCTTACATTAAATGCTATGTATTTAAACACCTGTGCTTTCTCAAAGAGACTGCAGTACAGGGTCCTTGCTGTTTAAACTGGTTTTGTCTCTTTTTTAGGTCATAAATGAATTTTTCTGCATATTAAACAAAGATTTTTCAAAGTGAGCTTAAATTGACACTACTCTGTTGTCCAGCTCTATAGGTTTTGATAAACAAGTAATTCCAAGGTTTTTTAATAGAGGATTTAATAAAAACAACTTGTGAGCTTCCTGGTTTTGGGCATGTTACTGCAGATCACAGAATCATAGATTGATTTGAATTGGAAGGGACCTTAATGCTCATCTCGTTCCATCCCCTTGCCATGGGCAGGGACACCTTCCACTATCCCAGGGTGCTCCAAGCCCTGTCCAACCTGGCCTTGAACACTTCTAGGGAAGGGCAGCCACAGCTTCTCTGGACAACCTGTGTCAGGGCCTCCCTACCCTCACAGGGGAGAATTTCTTCCAATATCCAATCTAAATCTACTCTCTTTCAGCTTAAAACCATTCCCCCTTGTCCTGTCACTCCATGCCCTTGTCCCAGGTCCCTCTCCAACTCTCTTGGAGCCCTTCTAGGCACTGGAAGGAGCTCTAAGGTTTTATGGGAGCCTTCTCTTCTCCAGGCTGAACAACCTTAAGTCTCTCAGCCTCTGTAGCAGAGGTGCTCCAGCTCTCCGAGCATCTTTGTGGCTTTCTCTGGACTCACTCCAATGGTCCATGTCCTCCTTATGCTGGGTACTCCAAAGCTGGATGCAGTACTCTGGTGGGGTCTCACAGGAGTGGAGTAGAAGGATGGTATCACCTTCCTCGACTGGCTGGCTTTCTGGGGCGTGAGTGCACATTGCTCAGACATGTTGCGTATGTCATTCACCATCCCCCCAAAGTTGTTCTCCTAAGGACTGCTCTGAATCCATTTTCCACCCAGCCTGTACTTGTCCTTGGGATTGATCTGATCCAGTTGCAGGACCTTGTTGAACTTAATGAGGTTTGCATCGGTTCACCTCTCAGGCCTGTCAAGATCTTTCTGAATGATATCTCTTCCGTCCAGCATGTCAACCACACCACACAGCTTGGTGTCATTCGCAGACTTGCTAAGCATGTGATCAGTCCCACTGTCCATGGTGCTGACAAACGTTAAAATGCCTGGTCCCAATATCAATAAGGAATGCCAGTCTCCAGTCTCCAGTTGGACATCAACTGTTGACCACAACTCTTTGAGTGTGACCATCCAGCCAATTCCTTATTCACCATGTGATCCATCTCTCAAATCCGTGTCTCTCCAGATTAGAGATGAGAATGTCACATGAGACGGTGTCAGATGCTTTGCACAAGTCCAGGTAGATAAGGTCAGTCACTTTTCCTTTTTCCAGCAATGCTATAATCCCATTGTAGAAGGCCACCAAATTTCGTATGCACAAGTTGCCCATAGTAAAGCCAGGCTGGCTGTGTTAGTGTAGTTTCCAGGAGGATCTGCTCCATGATCTTGCCAGACATGGAGGTGAGAATGACTGGCCTGTAATTCCCCAGGTCTTCCTTTTTTCCCTTTTTAAAAATGGACATTATGTCTCTGCTTCTCCAGTCAGTGGGAATTTCACTAGACTGCCATGACTTATCAAATATGAGTGGTGCCTTCATCCACTGGTTCCCTCAGGACCCATGGACCCTTAGGTTCCTCAAATGGTCTCAAACTGGTCTCCTACGGTATGTGGTTCTTCATTCTCCCAGTCTTTGCCTTTGCCTTCTGCAACTTGGGCAATGTGGCTGGAGCACTTGTTGGTGAATACTGAGGCAAAAGTCATCGAGTACCTCAGCCTTCTCATATCCTGGGTAGCCAGGTCTCCTGTTTCCTTTTAGCGACATCCGTCATTTTCCCTAGTACATGCCCAATGCCATCTGTGTTCTGTGAACAGAATATAAAAGCCAATGTTATCTTGCATGTTTAATTCAACATGTAACAGTTCTGCTCTGAAAACAGCTATGTAAGGGGTCTTTTTCAAGCTTTTTCTAGGTATTCAGAGCTAGATTTGCATTATAGTTTGGGGCTCTAGAAAGGATATGGAGTAGAACAAGAAACAGTATTATTCAGTAGTAGTGCCAAATTCAATTTCTGTCATACTAAAATACATTAGAGTTATTACAAGGGGGAATACTTAACATTTTACATTATTTGTATGTGATATATTTTCTTACAGAAGCAAAAGATGAGGCAAATATATAATCAAAAATTGAATAAAGTATTTTCAGTAAGCTAAAGGATCACACAGTGTTTACCCAGTTATTTATTTGAGGGAGGGGGTGGTGGTGGTGGTTTGGTTTTGTCAGGTTCATTCCATTTCCAAGAACACAATATTCTGATAATTCATTGAAAACAAATCCAAGTTGGTTTAATGACAGCAACCTTTCCAATAAATGTAGATTCCATGCTATAGGGCCATCTGATCTTTAATAAATAGACGTATTTTTCAAAGTGGTCAATACCTTTACAGTAAATTAAAATTCTGTATATTATTTACAGGTGCAGACTGTTCAGACTTCACTATCTGAATCTCCAGTGATGACCAGCCCTTCCCAGCGTATCCAGATAATTTCCACAGACTCCTCTGTAGCTTCACAACAACGCATTCAGGTAAAAATTCATTAATTAGCTAACTATTACATTTTCTCTTTTTTTCTCCTCCTCTCACTCGGGGTTATACAAAAGCGTGCTAAAGTCTATAGAATACTTACTTAAATTTTGTTAGAAGAGATCCTTTTTAGTGCAAATTAAAATTCTCTTTCTGCCTAAGCATGTATGTGGTGATGACTAGTTGGCTGTATATAATAGTTATATTGATGATGTGGTCAGTAAAGAGTATTTTCAGAGGTTAAACCTAGCCTACCTATACAAATCTCCTGAGCCTTAGCCACAGCAAATGGGCAGACATGTCAACAGAACACCTGAGGTCATCTCCAAGGGCATTCCTCTTCCCACTCATTTAGGAGCCAGTGGGAGATGACTCTATTTAGCATGAAGTAAGCCCTTGGAAATGCTGCACAGTGGGCACCGTTACTGGTACATAATATAAAGATGCCATTAGTGTATCAGAATGTATGCAGTGGCAAATGAGATAGGACTTGTTAAGTACTAATGAAGTACTGATGCACATGGTTATTCTACCAGCCAAAATAGAGATTAGGCTACAAGACAACCATATCAAAAATAGAAACCTTCCACCATAAGAGAACCTTAAGTGCATGTGAAACAATACAGCTGCCTGATTCCACCTTTTGTTGGTAACTCTAAGGAGTAATATATTAGATAAAATACCTAGGTAAATATTGATGACTGGAGAACATGTCCTTGGTGTCATCTGTGAAGAAAAATCAGAGATAGCGTCGTCATGATTTTTTTTTCATCGATATAATTCTGAGACGAAAGGTTTTAAAACATAAAGTTTACTGCAGTAATGAATTTCTTGAATGTGTTTTACAGATCGTGACAGATCAGCAAACAGGTCAGAAAATTCAAATAGTGACAGCAGTGGATTCTGCCGTGTCTCCAAAGCAACAGTTTATTTTAGCCAGTCCAGATGGCACTGGTGCCGGAAAGGTGATACTGGCAGCACCTGAAACATCTAATGCCAAACAGCTTATCTTCACCACCACGGACAACATTGTGCCAGGCAGAATTCAGGTAAATATGGTAATTGAGATTCTTGATTTCTAGATTATTTAAGTCTGTAATGGCTTTAAGACCAGTTGCAATGGTTTTCTAAAGATCTAATGACATGGATTAAATTATACTAATTGTAGGCTTTGTTATTCAATCATAAATTATTTTGCCTTCCTATTCCTCATGCATTTCATTGTACTCATCACCCCTCATTGTCTGTTCTAATTGAAGTTCCAAAGACATAAGCGAATACTTAAGGTAGTGCTTGTGAGAAGTGATAGGATTTCTTAGTGTGTTCAATAGTCACAGATATACAACTCAACTGAGTATAGACTTGCATGAGTTCATAGTTTACGCTCAGTATCAAGACATTGCCGTAAGAGCTATTTAGAGCAGAAGCTGTCCTCTGCTATAGTTTTTTGTGTCTTGAGTATGATCTAGGCCAACAGGAGCTTTGCAAAGCCAATGGTACAAACAATAATCTACCTCTAGTGAAATATGAGATTTTTTCCTAGCAGTCTTAAAAAAAAATAAATGAAAAAAGAAGTGCTTGGTCCCTATTGCTACTGTGACAATAGAGAATATTTTACAGGAAGAAGAATCATCTGTACATAAATATTTAAAAACTTCTAGTAACAATCTCTTAAAATTTATTTCATTATGCTAAATAGGATAGCTGACATTACAGAGGGATGGCGTTTTTTTTATTTTTTCTGTGTTAAGTGGAATGTTAAGAACAGAGGTTTTGCAATCAAAGGCCTTTGGAAGCTAAACCGTTTCTATAATACATCTTCAGCTTCAGACTATCCTCTTTGAACCACATACCCCTAATAGGTAGAGAAGGAATACATGGGAACAGCATCTGAAAGCCAGCCATCTTTGGCTAAATACATGGCAGCTGTTTGAGAGTAATTGCAAGAAGGGAATACGATTGCACAAGTGAGGAAACTCATTTGTACTCAACAAAGCTACCAGTTTTATTTGGAACTTGTTTTGATATGACTGTTTCAACAGTCTCAGTACTGACAGCAAAAACTCATTAAATTGCATTTTATGCTACTTAATTTCATTCCACATGTCATTCTTAAATTTAGTCACCTCAGCTGATAAACCAATCTTGTTCTGTAGGCAAAGCTCCTTATTTTCATGTCTGGCTAATTATGTCTTTTTATTCTGGAATTTTGTTTTAGATAGTAACAGACTCTGCTTCAGTGGAACGCTTGCTGGGAAAAACTGATGTTCAGCGGCCCCAGGTAGTAGAATATTGTGTAGTCTGTGGCGATAAAGCATCAGGTAAGGAAGTATAGAAAGTAGTGTTGAAGAAAGTTGCTAGAAAGGATGACTGGGATGAAGAGATGATTTTTCATGTGTTTTAACTGATTTTAGCCATGCTGATGGCAAAAGCAGTTGAGTCTTTAAATGGAAAAACATGAGATACTTTGTATCTATACACACAAAATAGTTAAGCTCTGCTTGGAAGAATATTACTCTTTTCCTTCAACTAGAGAGTATGATAAATTGGCTGAAAGATGAAATAAGGATTAAATAGATCCTGCTAATAGAAAAAGACTCCTTGAAGCATTTAGTGAAGTTCCACACAGTGACAGGCAACCATGAAATAAACTTGTCACCTGAAAAAGTCTAGTTACTCCAAGAAAACACTTCTTAATGCTCTCTAACAAGCTTAATGCTTCCTGGTAGATTTTGTTCTTCTGTTATCACAGAAAAAAGCAAGTAGAGATCACATGAATCATGAGTATTTCAGATTCAGGAAGTAACAAGGAATCCCAAGGTAAAAGTTCTGCATTAGTCAAGGAAGTGTACTGTGCTTTCATGCTACAGAGAAGACACCTTTCTTTCTCTTTGTCTCACTTTCTTTTATTTGTTAAAGTGTTCATGAAATTAAAATAATACCAGACTTGGTATGTACAGAAAATTCAAATGAAGATTGTATTTTAAATTTTGTTACAAAATTACTTATATTCTGAAATTACTCAAACTCTTAGACTGTACATTCTTCAAATGTATCCTATAATCTGTAACAGCAGATAGAATTACATCTGTACTTCTCCAGAACAGGAACTACAAATTCACAGACCACCCATTCAGAGATAGGCTTAGCCATCCTCTCTTCTCTCCACTCTCTCAACAAAAAGCCCTGACACGAGGTAAACAAGAAATGTCTTGTAAGACTTTAATAATGCTTTCGTGGTCCAAAACAATGGTACAAATAGAACAGAAATTTAAAGGGTGACTTACAATGTTTTACTTGCTTAGTGTAAATATTTCTATGCTAAAATGTAAGTAATTTCCATCTAATAACAATATGTGTGTTTCCTAGGTCGTCACTATGGTGCTGTCAGTTGTGAGGGATGCAAAGGTTTCTTCAAAAGGAGTGTAAGGAAGAATTTGACCTACAGCTGTCGTAGCAACCAGGACTGTATCATCAATAAACACCATCGGAATCGCTGCCAGTTTTGTAGGCTTAAGAAATGTCTAGAGATGGGCATGAAAATGGAATGTGAGTGTTAAGTACTCAGTGTGACAGAGTGCCTACCAGATAACAAATATGTGGGCTACCACCTTTTAGTGTGTTCTCTCCATTTTCGTGTCTGCTGCTTGAAGGAAGCAGAACTTTTGGCAGCTGAAGCATCTACAGCACCTTTCTTTCCTTGCTGTTTTATGTCTGAGGTGCAGTAGTAGTTTCTTTCGAACCATGTCTCATACTACCATAGTCTTTGAGGAGCCCAGTTAGAGCCTTGCTTAGAATGCATGTTCAAACACAGTGTATGTTTATAATACAAAGTATTTTAACATGGATTGACATAAATCTGGGTCTAATGTTTTACTTTGAAGAATCTGCTTTCCGTATGGTTTAATTTTGTGGCTTTTTCAACTAGCAATAAAAAATAGCTAATGTCCTTTTTTCCCCCCCTCTTTTTAAATTTTTATGTTAATTTGGTCATTTATGAGCTTGGTGTTATGAGCGGTTGTATAAACTGTCATGTATTTAAAAACATGCTTTCATGTTTGTATGCAGTGCCTTGTACATTTTCACCACTAGCAGCCAAACACATCTTCCATTTAAAGTATTTTGATTTCAGTTTAAAGCACCTCTGCTTCTTCAGTCCAGCACTTCATGAAACCTGTTATCTGGTTGTTTTGTGATCTGATCTAGGCATGATAAGTTCCAACCACCAAGTTCAAGGGAGGAAGAAATTAAGCTTTAAATAAAGAGATATTTGTTGTATTTGCACTTTGCAACTCCACACCTGTTGTGATGATTATTGTGCTTTGCACACACTGTACTGAATATAGGAGGAAATATTTGTACAAGCAAAACTGCTGTAGTTGCAGAAATTAAACCTTTCTTTCCCCAGTATGATTAGGATAAATGCTCACTGACTTTATTGGGCTTTGGGTCGGGTTTCTGATTAATATTTATATATTTACTGAGCCAACAAAATTGATATACCTACTTTTAAGCCCCTAAATTTTGCTAATGGTAAAAATATTAGCAAAAATAAAAGCAGGAGCTTAATAACTTGCCAGTTATGAGGATGGAGACATATCCATGTATTTTATTGTTACAGTCAAAAGGGCTATAGAGGAGGGTTGAATTTTTTTGTTTCCCTGTTAACAATGTTGACCTTCCAGAGCAATAACTGTTGCATGATAAATTGGTATATCGAATAGCACAGAAATATTGTCTCCATTTATATTATGCTTACACTGAGATAGTGTTGTGAGAATTAATACTAATACAAGACTTTAAAATCCTTTATATTTTCCTTGTCTATTATTTATTTTAGAATTCTCATTTTTAGGTGAAAAATCAATGCAGTCAAATGTTACCCCAAGTTGTAGAGGAATTTTCAAAGTTTAGTGACTTAGATTTCAGATAACTTTCTGTAATATTTTTAATAGTAGTACTTTATTATTATAAAGATGCACTTTTTCTGTAAAATTGCAAAGTTACTGCTTTCATACTGTTTCTGTTAAAAATTTGCCACACTTGCTCAGCACATTGGAAACTGCGCTTCTTTTCTTTCAATGATCAAGTAGAAATACAAATTATGAAAGGGTTAGTTCCGGGCCACTGTTCCCTAACTGGGTGGAGTGAATGGTTGATAGGCAGAGACTGTCCTCTCAGGGAGTTAACCAGCATCTCTTGCATAACTTGCCCATCTTGACTTTTTAAGGGTTTGTTCTGGGTTTGCATTGTTTTGAGTCATCCTGTGCAGGAATGTGGCTAACGTTTAGGTATAGCTTTACCTGTAAAAACCAGGTGATTAAACAAATCGAATACACCGTCTTACTAAATGCCAAAAAAATAGCAAAATTTGGTTCCAGTTCAGCAAAATTTAAAGCAAAAGTTAAATCTGTGACCTTCTTAGTTAAAAATACGCATACTCACAGGTATAGTAAAATTGGAGCCGGTGTTTCTTCACTCTGTATTAAATTTCCAGTTTTGCACTGAGCTGGTACACCATCATAACTGTGAGAATTTTACTTCTTGTATTTTTCATTTGAGTTATTTCCTTTCAAATCGGAATGTTTCTGTCTTTATGTAGCGGTTCAAAGTGAAAGAAAGCCTTTTGATGTGCAACGTGAAAAGCCAACCAACTGCGCAGCTTCAACGGAAAAAATCTATATAAGAAAAGATCTGCGAAGCCCTCTTATAGCAACTCCAACATTTGTGGCAGATAAAGATGGGACGCGGTGAGTACCTCAGTTGCACGTGTCTTGTTCAACGTTAGCTGTGTTTATTACCTTGCAGTCACGTTTATATTTTTTTCCCCCTTCTAAAGAATTGAACAGAAAAGAGCTATAGTTCATACATCATCTTTTGCCATTACCAAGACCAGTCTAAGTTCTGCTTCTCATGAAAGTTTTTGTGTGAGTACAGCTGTGTTGTTTTCAGGTCAGAGCTGGCTCTTGTCCAGCCAGGTCTTGTCCAGAGCAAAGGCAGGGCAAGTAAGTGATATTCAAGCAAACAGCATGTGGGCTAATTCTGTGATGCATTTGGGTTTACACTTCTCTGAAATCAGATCTGCTAGTCTCAGACTTGGGCTTCCTTCTCCTAAAGACAGTAATAAATAATTAGCAGTGGCTGCTAATTCAGATCCTAAGAGATTAGTTTCAACTTCCTTTGACTATATGGGAGATACTCCAAGATGATTCCTGTGCTCTCAGATGTCTCCAAAGGTGGTGAGTGTGGAAATGCACATCATTACAAACAGAGGCAAGATTTTTCTCTTTGTGAATTAAATAAAAAAGAACTCTAGATTAAATGTGACTTTTTAAAAACTGTAATTTACAAATGGTAAAGAGCCACCTAAAAAATTGGATCTTATTATTCAGTTTTCATATATATATATTTCTTAGAGAATGGTATTTCAATGTTCTCATTTGCAAGTCGGATTGTTCAAAAGTACTCGCAGACACATTTGCTTCTTTGGGATTTTCTCATGCTACAGGTCCCTTACAGATCTATAAGCAATTATTAAGTACAACTCTGTTATTTATGTAGGATTCAGATTTGCATAACGTATGCTAATTTGCTGCCTGTGCTCATTCACAATGATAGTTGTTAGTCTCAGACCCCTTAAACTATAACTTCCTGCAGCCTGAACCTGTGTTGCATGCATTGGTATTGTGTTATGGAGACTTGGAGCATCCCATAAGTAACAAATAAACTTTGCTGAGTGCAAAGACTTTCTGCTGTCTCCCTAAACTGGATACAGTGAAGAGAAAGAAAGTTCGGTCAAAAAGTAGCAGAAGTAAAGGCAGCAAAGATTTTATGCAGACCTTGACTCCATGATTGTTTCTAACTGTATTTTGGAATGTAAAATATGTTTTTATGACTCTTTTTCTTCAGTGCTTGGAATGCACAGTTATGCCTTCCTCCACTGTGTAATGTATAACTTTAGAGCTACTAGGTGACTTCTGAGAGCATGATAAGACAACTTAAAGCAGAATAAACCAGAGTACAAAACAAATTAAAGGATATGTATTTGGGAAGTTGTCATTATTTTTGCACAGGAAAGGAAAAGATACTCCAGTCTTTCTGTCTTTCAAGCTACTTTTTGGGAACTGTTTCAGAAAGACTTAAGTCCTGATGAATTAACTGTGAGCTTCATTAAACTATTAACTTAAAATCTGGTTTTATTCTCTCATAGGTAGTTGCACATTCTTCTAATTGCTGTAAAATACTATTGACAATCAGATGCCTTATGCTTTTGAACAGGTCAGCAGGTCTTCTTGATCCAGGAATGCTTGTGAATATTCAGCAGCCTTTGATCAGGGATGATGGTACAGTCCTCCTCGCTGCTGACTCCAAGGTATTACTCTTTCAGTTCAATTTTGAACATATATATTAATTTGCTCAGATTGTTTTAGCCTTTGTACATAGACTCAAACAGTTGTCGCTCTTGATAAGATTGTGGTATATCTGAAGAGCTGTTCAAATGCAGGTAGTCAACTGATCAGTAGGAACATGGTTTCTTTTCATGAGCATGTTTCTGCAAAAGGTTAGCCACAGGTAGTTCCCTATATGATGGCTCATCTGGGACTAGTATTCATAATTACAGTAGGATTTAAAGATCATTGAGAGCCATTGTTCTTCCTGTAGGCATTTAGGAGGAAGGAAAAGGTACATAAGGGAAAAAGGACAAAAAGATTAAAAATGGTAAACATGTATATGTGATACATCAACTATAATTTTGACCTACTAATATAGTTTTTCCTTTCTAGGCTGAAACAAGCCAGGGTGCTTTAGGAACACTAGCAAATGTTGTAACATCTCTTGCTAATCTCAGTGAGTCACTAAATAATGGAGATACTTCAGAAGTTCAGCAAGAAGAGCAATCTGCAAGTGAGATTACACGGTATGCATTTATATTTGCACTTCATTTAGCAATTTGTGTTCTGTAAAATGTATCCTTACACTCATTCATTTAAGGAATTTGGCATTGTGACACCAGACACAGTACAGATTGCCCCTACTTTGAAACACAAAGAAATTTTCTCCAGAAATAAAGTCTGGCTGTTGTTCCAAATGTGGTGTTCTGAAGCTAGACCAGATTTCATTCTCAGAAAGATAATAAATGACTAGTTTGTGACCTTGAAAGACTCTGAGAATAGCAACACTTCAGTGCTGTTTTATTTCATAGGCATCTTTTATATAAGGTTCTCCTGTGCAATGCTCTTGCCCTTAGCCCTGCTCTTTAGAGGTCTTTATTACTGCAGATTTGTTTTTGAGATTGTACTGCCAAAAAAACCTGCTGGTAACATAGGTTTAGAAAGAGTTCGAAGTCTTTGTTGTCTTTATTAATGAAAGTGTGAAAAAGGAATATTAAAATTTCCAGCACAGCTTAAGATTTGCGTGGCTGGGGTTTTCTTGTTGGGTTTTTTTTGGGGATTAGAGATTAAGTTGAATTTAGCGGTATAGGGAAATAAGAAAAATGCTTAGCTTGAAAGCTGTCAATTGTTTCTCAAAAATGAGATTTTTATGAGGAGCTTAACTAAGGCTCTTAAGTCTTCTATTTAAACTCTTCAAGTGAGTGAATTAGTATTTAAAAATACTGGACACTGCAACTTCAACTTATGTCAACCTCATATTCGTTCTTTAAAGCAGAAAAAAAAATTGCAAAAAAAGGTCCCCAAAACTTCTTGACAAAAATAGCGGCAAAACAGCACTATACTATAATACTGTCCACTGGTGTGAAATTGAAGCACAAAATTTTTCTTTACATCTAAGCTCTGTTATTGTAAGGGAATTCACAGTGCTTTATTTGGGCACTGACCCAGCAACAGCTTGAGTATAAAGGAGTCCAGGGACCAGACTCTCTTATGTTACTGTCATAAGAGTTCTAAGGCTCTGACAATACTGTGAGATCAGGAGTCCCTGTCCATATCTCATCTTAAGGGAAAGAAATTCAGGCATGTTGTCTAGAAGAGAAGCATACTATTCTCCATTGTTGCAAAAAATTGGACATTGAGGATAGGGACAAGGGCAGGAACTCTGTTCTCCAGAGTACATCTGGTCTGTTATCCTAACCTAACCTGTGAGAAGGTGAGAAAGGAGCAGATAGTGAATGATAAGTGCAAAAGGATTGTTGTGGTTTAAACCCAGATGACAACTAAGCCCCTAACAGCCCCTCACTCCCCCACCAGTGGGTCTGGGGAGAGAATCAGAGGGCAAAAGTGAGAAAACTCATGTGTTGAGGTAAAGACTCAGTAATGGTCAACAGGTGAAGCAGAAACCACACACACAAGTAAAGCAAAGGAATTCATTCCCTACTTCCCCTTGGCCAGCAGGTGTTCAGCCATCCCTAGGACAGCAGGGCCCCATCAGGTGTAACAGTTCCTTGGGAAGACAAAAGCTATCACTCCAAACGTCCCCCCCCACCTCATTTACTGAGCATGATGTCATAAGGTCTGGAATATCCCTTGGATCAGTTGGGGTCACCTGTCCTGGCTGTGTCCCCCCCAGCTTCCTCACTGAAGGGTGGCACAAGAAGCAGAAAAGGCCTTGACACTGTGCAAGCCCTGCTCATTAATAACAAAAACATCTCTGTATTATCAACATTGTTTTCAGCACAGATCCAAAACACCGCCCCATAATAGCTACAGTGAAGAAGCTTAACTCTACCTCAGCCAAAACCAGCACAGCACGAGACCCCTTTACTAGTACAAATACTAGGATAAAACAGAGCAGGATTTACAGTAGTAAATTCTCCCCTTAAAGGGGAGATCTTTTGCCAGTGATATACAGGTAGATCTATTCCTTTTATTAATATCCTAAGAGTACAGAGGGTACAGTCTGACTTTGTGTCTTCACATAAACAGTTTCCTCTGTGTGCTACCTGTAAGTGGAAATGCTTTATAGCATGTAATGTGAGCACTACTCTGATTTTTTTTTTTTTTAAGGTGTGAGGAAGCACTCTTTCCTTTTTTTTTTTTTTTCTTTAGGGCATTTGATACTTTGGCTAAAGCACTTAATACCACAGATGGTACAGCAGCTCAAAACTTGGCAGATGGGGTAGATCCTGCAGGAGGAGGGAATATTCACGTAATCAGTAGGGATCAGTCAACACCGATTATTGAAGTGGAAGGACCCCTACTTACAGATACACATGTCACATTTAAGGTATGTGCTTCTTTAAACATCTTACTAAAGAAACACTTCAGATATATGAGCTTTCTCCCACATAATTTCTTGTTTCCTATTCCCGATTTGCATTCCTTGCCCATAGTCCTGAGTTATTTAGTATAGTTTTCACTCAACAGTTCCTTGTCACACAGTTGCTTGTGACAGACTATGAGAGTAGTTTGAATGTTTTTGCTGGTTATTTCATTGATAATAGAAACTGGTTTATATCTAACCTCTATACATTGTACTGTACTTGAATTTTTTGCAGCTGACAATGCCCAGTCCGATGCCAGAGTACCTTAATGTGCACTACATCTGTGAGTCAGCATCACGACTCCTTTTCCTCTCTATGCACTGGGCTAGGTCCATACCTGCATTTCAAGCTCTTGGGTAAATGAACATATCCTGTCTGAACGGTTTGCTTTTGAATGAATTTAAGTACTGATCTGAACACTTTCCAGCTATTTTCAGTCTTTTAGTTATGTTAGTTTAATTTTTAATGGATTTTTAAAATGTGTGAGGACTATACAATATTCTGTTTTGAATAATAAAATACAAGATAGTATAGGGAAGAATAACTACAAAATCTGATGTTCCTGTGGTTACAGAAACGAAAGCCAGATCAAAAGCAAGCATTAATTTGTAAAAATTAAATGCTTGCTTTTGATATCTTGCTAAAGAAGTCATGAGCACTATTTCAAAGATAACCTGAAATGGCTTCCTGTAGTCCGTATGTAATTTCTTTTTGCTTCTTGAAATACTTGTAATATGTTAATACATGCTTTTTAGTAAAATGTTTTGCGATGCATTGATCCTTGTTATTGTTGTAGATAACATAATTACACATAGGGTAATACCAACCTGATGTGCAAACTATGTAGAGATGTTTGATTTTCTGCTGTCTGTAGGCAGGACTGTAACACCAGCCTTGTTCGTGCCTGCTGGAATGAGCTGTTTACCTTGGGCCTGGCACAGTGTGCACAGGTGATGAGCCTGTCCACCATCCTGGGAGCTATTGTCAACCACCTCCAGAACAGCATACAAGAAGGTATGTTCTCAGTCCTGCTAACAGGACAGGGACATTTGTATAACATTTCTCATGAGGTGTTTCCTAATCAGTGACAGAATTGTTCACCAGGATCCAGGGTAAGATGAAGCCTTCTCTGTATAATTACCTTTCCTCTGATGATCTACAATTTTGTTGCACTGACCTCACAGAGATCTCTGTGGGATAGAAGTGTCCATAGAGGAAATGGTGTCTTCTACACCTGACTGGCATTATAGAAAAAGACAGTATATCCTAAAGTCATGTATGCTTACAGAGCTTTCCTCCCACCCAGATGCATTTTTTTTCCCTCTTCCAAACCACACCAGACTTTTTCCTTCCAGTCCTTTTCTTCTCCTCTTTGCAGGGTAGACCCACAACATTTGGCAATTATCACAAGAGTATTCTTGCAAATATAAAGGTTTTGGATACTGCTATAAGGCAGGAATGATTAATGTATTCTGAAGTGCCCCTGAAGCATAAAACAACCTATTTTCTTGCCATTCTTAAGAAGATGTATGTAATTTTATTTTTTAATTCAGTGTTGGCCTGTTGATAATAATGATTATATCTAGAATGGATGTTTGCTTTTTTTGTTTTTTGCATTCTTTACTTTAAGGACATTTCCAATTAATTGGACTGAATAGCATGAAAATAGTATTCCATTTTTAATAAGAGGAAAAAAACAATACTAGCAGCTTTAAACTCTGTAAACACAGCATATTACATGAAAACTACCCTAAATTTAAATGCGAGTTAAAAGTAGTTACAAAATACTATTTAGTACCATTTTTTAAAATAATTTTTTGTGCCATTATTGTACATACAGCAAAAATCAGAAAATAGGGTTTTACTAAGAAGTAAAACAAAACAGATGTACATTTTTAGGACTGAAGAATATTAAACCTTTTTTCAGATTATCTGCTTTGTACATTTTATAGTTATACAATCAAGCTTTAATCTACTTTATTAGCTTCATCATAATAAAGTAAATTAGACTGAGATTTGATTCTTAAAAGGATAGTATGCTTTAATTGCTTTCATAATGAATATGGAGGGTTTTTTTGTTTTGGTTTGGGGGGGGGGTGTTGTTTGTTTGTGTGCACAGAGTTAGGCTTTTACTTATATCTGTGTCAAACTGAATAGAGCTGTCTATTCCACCTCTATCCCAGGCAGCAAGTTTGGGGAGGAGTAAGTGGTAGGGCTATTACAGCCTTAAGTTGGTTCCACTTCTGTTCTCATGCATCAGAATTGAAAAAATGAATTTGTTCTACATCTGTATATCCATAGTGTATTAGCTGGGACTGACCAAAAAAAATTTATCTGTTCTACAAAATTACCATATGGTGTATTACTTCTTTAAAATTCAAAGCAAAGTGAAGAAATTTCATGACTTTATCTAGGAACATATTAGTGATGAGGCTATTTAGAAACTCTGAAATTTGAGTTTGCTTTTCCTGAGTTTTTCTGCACCATCTTTTCCCACTTAATGCAGAAATAAAAACACTATATCATGTCTATCTTCATCCATCTTGAATAACTAAAAACATGTACCATAATTAATGTATTCAAGAAATGTAGATTATGTTTGCATCCTTATTTCAAGACTGTGCAGAAAATGGTTCTTCCATTTATTCAATCTTTTTACTGCATTTTTTGAAAGTAGGTAAAATTCTAATAAACTACATCAAAGATTCAGTTTAAGGGACACAGGGTCTAAGCAATCATGTACACTATTAGCTGTACAGACAAAGATAAAATATTTAAGTTAAAATGACATGAAATATTGGCATTGGAGATTATGACGTGAATACAATTATTCTACTGTGTTTTTCAAGAAAAGGTTTTGTCCCTTGCAAACTGACTTCTGAAGTTTGATAGTACTAACTATATATTTGAAAATTTGTCTTAATGTATTCTCTAATGTTTTCATTCTTTGACTAGTCTGCAGATTTGCAGTGCAAATTTTTATTTACCAAAATAGAAATCTCTCTCCACTAGCTTAGCAGCTAATACCACTCACTTGTAACTTATCTGTAAATAAGATACATTTTTAAATCAAAATTCTAAGAAAGAATATGAACCAAACATAAGGAATATGATCTTTCAAATGGTATATGAATCTGTGTATGTGTATTTTAGTGACTTTATCCCATCAGAGGGAAGGAAGACTGATTTACCATAGCTGATGAAAAATTCACTCCTAAAAGTACTCCTAAAAAGATACAGGGGAGAAAGTAGCACTCTCATTACTGTTCTTGCATTAATTCTGGAAAATCTAACTCAATACTGTTCAAATTTGAAATTAGGATTGCATGATAGCTTTTTTTTGTGCTTCTCTTCATTCCCAGAATCACTCTAGCCATTTGTAGAATAATTCGTCATAATTTGAGAGTCTCTGCTCAGAATGGTACATCACTGGAAAAAGATCATGGCAGATTATGCCCTCCTGGCAAAGTTACACAGAAGAGTTAACATTCTGTTTGCTAGCCCTGTGTCTGGCTCAACTTTATAAAGCTTCACTTCCGTAATAATTTAGACCACCCTTATTTGTTAAGTGGTTTTAAGACAGCAAAAGACTTGAAAATATCACTTGGTTTATAAAAGTTTATATTTGTTAATATATCAGAAGTGTTTGAGCTCACATGAAATAGTAAGCAATATCTTTTTGTAGATAAACTTTCTGGAGACAGAATAAAGCAAGTCATGGAACACATCTGGAAACTTCAGGAGTTCTGTAACAGCATGGCCAAGCTTGATATTGATGGATATGAATATGCATACCTTAAAGCTATAGTCCTTTTTAGCCCTGGTAAGGAATTTAGTAACCATACCTTCTTAATAATAATCAT
This sequence comes from Xenops minutus, assembly GCA_035221455.1. Classification (NCBI taxonomy): domain Eukaryota; kingdom Metazoa; phylum Chordata; class Aves; order Passeriformes; family Furnariidae; genus Xenops; species Xenops minutus. The sequence continues at coordinate 151,095 of JAWWEE010000021.1, forward strand.
TAATATGTTACTGTTTTAGCATTTTTGAAAATGAGACTAATATCTTGAGATGAGACTTATCTGTTAAGTTGCAGATAAAACTATTGTTTCATAATGATTATTACAAACAATATGTGTTTTAAAATAACTTCGGAGCAACATATCCATGTTATTTACAGTTCAAATGAGTCAGGTGTTTCCTATACATCCACCTTTGAAGACTAGACTCTGAAGTTGCCTTCATCTGAGAATCTATGAGTAGAAGTTACCAGGCATGGGTACTAGCAATATGGGTACTAGCACTAGTAAATGGTGGGAAGGATTAGAGGAAATACGTTCTCAGAGTGACAAAAATAAATCTGGTTCAATTTTAATATTTTTAATACACTCAGAAGTTTTTCAAATATGAGCAGAAATACCACTCTATTTTATAGAATATAAAATATTCTATAAAACTTCTGCAAAATCTCAGAACTAAATGTAAATAGGCTGTCTTCCATTTGTTACAAAAAAGATGACAGCAGATAGCTAAGGCATAGTGAAATGTTTATGAGATATGAGGACTTACTCAAAGAAAACACTTGAGATTTTCTGGAATGGTAAGGTAAGCATATTAAAGAAATTGGAAGTGACAATCTCTTCAGCAAAGGTGGAAAAATGTTTCTAGGACACACAAAGGTTAACCTAAAACTGCTGGCAGGCTCAGTGAAAGGGAAACGTTTGCTCAAAAATGTGTATTATTTATTTCAATTCAAAGGTATTTACCACTTTGAATTTAACAAAATACAAAGGAAAGGGGTATCTTGTTATTGGTGTGTTTTGGGTGGGGTTTTTTTGCATTGATAATTTTTTTTCTCTTTATAATAAAACTTAATTAGAAGATATTGGTGTCCTGAAACGTTCCTTCTTTTTTTTTTTTTTTTTTTTCCTCCAGATTGTCCTGCTAGAGTTAGGTTTTATTGGGGTTTTTATTCAAGTTGTTAAAACAAGAAACTCTGCGAACTCACAGTTGCTCTGTCCTATTTCAAGGGACAAGCAGTTTGGACGTGATAGTGAAGGTTTATGGGTGTAGTAACACAGGTGATATTTTCTGGGTTTGTTTTTTTTTCCTCAGGTCATATGACTGTCTGAGGAGCTGAGCCAGCTGGAATTAAAACATGAGAGAGCTAAAGGTTAAGAAACTGATCTGTCAAGAAAACAACCCTAGGTATTGCTCAGTCAGCAGAGTTAGAACAAATCACAGAGGCAAACGTTTAAATTTAAACAAGCAAGGTTAGAAACATAAGCTCAGAGTGTCATTGCCTGGTACATACCTACAGGCTTAATCTTTGTCCACTTCTTGTGGATAACACAGAGCTATAGGGAAAAAAGTCAGCAAGCTAATTCTGAAGCCAGGAAGCAAACATTCAACTGAGTGGTTTCCTTTATACAGCTAACATGTTAAACATCACAATACCAGAGAAATATTTAATTGAAATTAAATGTGAGAATCTTACAGATACATCTATTTCACAATGTATAGGGAAACAATCGACATACAGAAATGTTTTGTTTCTTTAGATCACCCTGGTCTGACCAGTTCAACCCAAATAGAAAAATTCCAGGAGAAGGCACAGATGGAATTGCAGGACTATGTACAAAAAACCTATCCAGAGGATACTTATAGGTATTTATTGTCTATAGTACCCAAAGTAATGTTGTGAGCCATAGCTAACAAAAGTACCAAATAACATCACTGATGTTAAAACATTTCCTTTTTCACATCTGGGGTTTTTTTGACTATTGATGAAAAAGAACTAGAACCTTATCCATGAAAGCAAGCAGGTTTGTTTAAAGATGCGTAAAAGCAAGAACAGCTGTCTAGCTTCTTCCATGTAAATTAAATTTACAAGTGCTTTCTTGTTTTTTGAGGGGTTTCTTTGAGTCTCTCATTGTCATGTTTAGAAAAATAAACAGACTTTATTAGAAGTCTTGAGAATAACTCCTTCAGCTGACTCAAACTTTAATTCTCACTGCCTTATTTTTCAACTTATTATCTCAAAGTCTCTTTGGCAACTAAAAGGTGATTATCATCCTTTAAATGTTTTTCAAGTTACATATGCGGAAAAGTGTTAAAACTGTCACTTTATATATCTTGGAAAAATGAGGATTGCATGTAAGAGGGAAGAGTAACCAACTCTTAAGCTTCTGTTTATAAGAAATTCCTACATTCTACTTGTTTTCTCCTTTGGCTTTTTTATTTCAAAGGACTTCTCTTTGAAATTATCTAGGTTGGTTTTTTCACCTCTCAACTATTCGTGCTTCTTACTTGCTAGAAGTAGTTATCCTATTTTCTAACAATCTTCATCAAAACTATTTCAAAATTTGTCAGCATGATGAGTCTCTGCACTACCAGGCAAATTCTGACTTCTGTCTAACAATGTATCCTAGAATGTACTCTTTTTTACTGTGGCAGTTATCATCATCTAGAGAAGCAATCCCATACATTTAAGCAAGGTCTGAGAGTGGTGTAACTAAAAGAAAAAAAAAAAAGAAAAAAGCCAAACCTGCCTGTTAAAAAGAGAGCTGCTCACATCTCTGGTTTCTGCACTGATCTCACAGTGTTAACATTGTGTGATGCAGTGAAGATGTTCCATATACTTACTTCTTGTAACAGTGACCCAGGGAAGAAAATCAGAGTTACATTCCCCCAGAAGTATACTGCTTTTTGAGTGATAGTATCTATATCTCCATGCTTGTTCATAGACAAGTTTAGAGAACAAATCTTATTAATTCTGAACAACTGAATCTGGCACAAAATGATATAGAAGGCAAGTGTTATAATTTTCACAAAACCAACAGCATAGCTTGAATCTTTTTGTAGTTTTGCCCTAAAGTTTACAAGATAGGGCCATTTTAGTAGAGTGGACCTTATGTTATTTCTTGACATATATTCAAGCATTTTCCAGAGCACCTGTGGTCAGTGCTACCTAAGGCTTGCTATTACATGGTTCTCATTCAGATAATTTATTTGGTTTGGCATTTGTGATATACATCTGCTATATAAATTACAGCAAAATGCTTTCCTTGCTGCCCTAAATTTCATATGCATGGAAAGTCCAGCAACTCAATACAATCACTTTGTTATACTGGTTATCAGTTAACATCCTGGTAAATAAAACCCCACAGTATCTAGCAAGATACATGTGCTTAACTGCACATCACCTCAAATTCATTTTCTCATTAGAAGCTGATTCTGTTTTTTCCTTTTATATATATATCTATATATATATCTATATCTATACCTCCAGTCCTGTTTTTGCTCTCTAGTTTGGCATGAAGTTGCTAAGGCAACTGAAAACTATGCTGTTTATGGTTGAAATCTTAATTAAGCATTTTACTCTTAAAATTGTGCAAATGCTCGCATTAATCAGCATGAATATTATCAGTCTCAGCATTGTCCCTCCAGAGTTGGGAATTTCAAAAGCAGGGCAAGAGAACTGTGTGTTTGTACATACATGTTCTATCTGCAAAGGGTATTAACATGTCTCGTTGGAAAACCACAAAGCTACTTGGTGGCTTTTCATTTCACTTGCAAGATAGAAAGGTGACCATTCTTTTGTGGTAGCCTATTAGCTTTAATTGCTTCTTTACCCCCATTCATGAGTTATGGTAATAATAAAAGCAGATCCAGCTCTTTAGCCACAAAGTATCTTAAGCTGGTTTTATATGTATTTATAATCCACTGAACTTCTCTTTCAGGCTAGCCCGGATCCTAGTTCGCCTGCCAGCACTTAGGCTGATGAGCTCTAGCATTACCGAGGAACTGTTTTTTACTGGTCTCATTGGAAATGTTCCCATTGACAGCATAATCCCCTACATTCTCAAAATGGAAACAGCAGAATATAATGGTCAAATAACTGGCACGTCTGCATAGTGGGAACAATGCAGTTCAATGGATTGAAGTAATTTTTGTAAAAAACATAGTTACAAAGTGAAAAGGATAGCGTTTTGTTTTGTGCAGATAATTCCAACTTGTTACCAGTTTTTTGAACAGATTTCTCCTTGTCTGTTTCCTGATGTTGACAAATTTTAAATAGCTGTTAAAAGACCTGCTACAGGACCTTTTCTGCCACAAGGAATATTTTTGCTGCCTTTCTTTAAAAGGCTATAGATTGCTGAACATACTTTTCACTGCTTTGTATTTAGAAATTATCAGTGGTTAAGAAGAGTTTTATAATATCAGAGATTAGTAATAAAATTACTTTAAACGTAAAAGAACAGTATGTATATATTTAAAAACATCCTTGGAATTAATGTCTAGTAAATGCCAGGGTATAATACTAGCACTTTGTAATCACTTCTTGTCAAAGTGACAGCATCATCAACATCCTGCTTATTGAGTATGGAAAATGAAAAAATGCTTATGTCCTTAGCCAAAATGTTAGTGATTTTTGTGAAAATGTAAAATGCTACAGGAGACAATCATTTAGTCTACAAAAAGTCACTTGTTTTTGTGTTATGCATGAAATATTAATGTGGATTCTTAAGTCAGATATCCACGTTAAATTAGTGCAGTTGTAATTCATGGAACAATGCAGTCACAGTGGCTATTATGTGCTACAGGAATTACCCCACGCTAGGAGAAAAAGAAGTGATTCTTGCCACAGTAATGATGAAATATTCAGGCTCCTTAAAGTTTCTATTCAAACCAATATGATCATGACAAATGTAATTCTAAAATGAAGCCTTTTGACTGTGGGGAAAATCAGTCCTGTGTGATGCATTTTGAGTATGCTATTTATATTTCTAAATTTATTCCTTCTCTCTATGCTCCTGAACACCCTCATCCAGCCACAGGTATAATTTAAAACCTGAAACATGTAGAACCTGTGGCTGTCAGCAAGGGTATATTACAAAGCTCTCTCACTTTATTGCTCCCCACCTCCCTCTACGTCCCTCACTGAGCACGCCCAGTTTTGCAGTGTTCTTGACCTTCCTGTGACTTAGTTTGAAACCAAAATATAGTTAGAATTTACTCTCAGTCATGTACAGTTACAGTTAATGACTGATAGGCCATGGAGTTATAAAATGGACTACTTTTTAATTGTCTCAAGTGATGAGCCATCAGCGTGTTTCTAGTATTGGCCATTAGCTGCTAGCATAGCTTTTGTTTTAGTATAATTTGTTGTTATGGACGTTAAGTATTTCAAACAATCAAAGTTTTAAAAAAAAGTAGCAATTAATACCTTCATCTGACCCTGGCTCATTAGATGCATCAATTATTTTATTTATTTGTATTGTAGAGGCATTTTTACTTTTTTAGATTTACGTAACAAAAATCTAATTATAAGTTCAGCACTTTTGGTTTTTTTTCTGTTACTGATATTTATTTAGAAACATCAACCAGGTTGGTGTTTGTGTCTTTTCAGAGTCTGAATTGGAACCAAAAGACCTTAAGCAGCTTTAGATGAGGCTTCTGAAGTAATAAAAGTCCTGACCTGGTATACTTCATGCTTATTAGGGGGCTCACATTCATAGTACTCACTGTGACACAAGAGGCTATTTAGTTTCAGCTTCTGGATACATTAATGTCTTCTACAGTTGCCATTATTAGTGCATTTAAACTCTTCTCAGAAGGTTGTCACAAATAGTCCAATATACATGCAGAGATTTGTAATATTGCACTTCTATTTTGCTTGGCTTTTGCTATAACAAATGAAATGGTCATGTTGTTAATGTGATGGAAGGTCTGTCCTCTGCCCATGAAGTCAATTGGACTGCAGAATTGAATCCCGACCATTTGATTGTGGTGTCCCTGCTGGTGGGATTGTGTCAGCACTTCTGATGCACAGTCCCTGTGTTAAGGATACATAACTTAAAAATTAATGGTGATATTAACATCAGAAACAGTGCCTGCCATGGAAAGAGTTGGGGCCATTTTTGTTAAAATTTAAAATATTATTGGGTTATATTGTTCTAAAAGCAGAATGCCTTGAACTATTGCAAAAAGAGATTATGGAGTTTGATTTGCTTTCAGTATTTCATAAAAATCATTTAAGCAGATAAGTAAACATTGTTAATGGCAAATGAAATATTCCTTAGAACAAAAACTAGCCATTGAAATATTTGTTTTTAAATCTAAACACACCCCAAATGGCTTTTTGTTGACAAACATCATTTCAACTTTTGATTTTTTAAGTAAAAGGGCCCCATTTTCTACATTTTTTCCTCTTTTTTATAACTTGTTCTGTGATCATAACATTTCAGGAAACAAAGGCAATACAGTTTTTTTAGGAACTGATGGATCACATGAAATAAAATTTAAAATTTATGTCTTGCATTATATTTGTAAACTGAAATGGTAAATATCATGCAGCTCTGTTTACAAATAAACTACACTCCCCACAAATGCAAGGCCACTTAATGATATCCTCGGCCAAACTCTGGTAGTCACTTACTCTGCAAATAGTTCCCTGCTTATTAGGCATAAAATACTAATTTTTGTAAATCGAATAACAACTGTGCAATCCATAGGTGGGTTTTACTTATTGTGCATGCATTTAATAGATGAAATTAAGCAGTTCCATACTGAAGATTCAGATATTACTACCTAAAAGCTGTAAAGTCTCCCTATAATATCATCAGCTTGATTTGCTGGCTTGCAGTAGTCAGAACAAAGCTAGTTAGTCCTGATGCCATTAACAAAAATACTTTTTCTAACTATACACTATTTTCATTGCAAGACTAACAGTTTGGATTGTAGAAATTTGGTCAATGATGGCAAGTTCCTAGGACTGAAAAAGTATTCAGATTTTAGAATGTTTTGCATATATGAATATTAGCTATAAATAAAAAGTTATGATGAGTAACCTAACACTTCTATCTCACATGCTGGTCAAGGGCTGTTGTAAAAGTTAGACAAAGATTTGGCATATGATGGAGAAACACTGAATGGATTCACCTAAAACACTGCTATGCAAAACTATAAACCATCTTCTCCAGTGCAGTAGGACTGCTTGCCACTAAATTTCAAGTGTAATCAGAAACTGGTTGAGGTTGGAAGGGACCTCTGAAGGTCATGTGGTCTAACCACTCTGCTCAGGCAAGGCTATGTAGCACCAGTTGGCAAGGACTGTGTCCAGGTGTCCTTTGAGCATCTCCGAGGATGGAGACTCCACAACCTCTCTGGGCAACCTGTACCAGCGCTTGGTCACCCTGAGAATGAAAAAGTGTTTGCTGCTGGTTGAGGGAACCTCATGTGCTTCAGTTTGTGGCCACTGCCTCTGGATGTGACTGGGCACTTCTGAGAAGAGCCTGGCTCTATCTTCTTTGTACCCTGCCGGTACTTGTACACACAGATGAGATCATCTCCGAGCCTTCCACAGGCTAAACAGTCCCAGCTTTCTCAGCCTTTTCTCTCCTTTCTGAGGTGTTCCAGTCCCTTATTTTTTTGGACTCTCTTCGGTATATCCCTGTTTCTCTTGTACAGACAGAGCACTCCAGGCGTGGCCCCACCAGTGCTGAGTAGAGGGGGAGGATCCCCTCCCTCAACCCGCTGGCAATGCTTTGCCTGACGCAGCCCAGGACACCATTAGCTTTCAGGAGCGTTCCTGGCCCATGTTGAGCTTGGTGTCCCGCACACTTTGTTCTTCCCCTCTTTGAACTTCATGAGGTTCCTGTCAGCCCATTTCTTCAGCCTGTCGTGATCCCTCTCAGTGGCAGCAGAAGCCAGTCGTGCATCAAGCAGTAAAGCTTCTAAACTGGTGGTGATCTGGGAATCATGTAGCAGTGGAGCTGTTTTAGCTCGCTTAAGGAAGTCTTTTTCTTCAACATCCATGAGAAGATAGATCTTCAAGAGGCACAGAACTGACGAAGGATTCTTCCTGCCAACAGCATAGGCATTGTTTGGTAGCAATACAAAAGGCCTATCTAAGGAAAATGAACCTCAGAAAGTTGGTGGTGCTCTATGTATTAATCTTTAACATAATTTTCAGCCTCTTCTGGTGATTGCGCTTTTAGGCCGCTCCGACATAAGGAAGGCAGAACAGTGCACACAGTACAGCTGCAGAATCAGGCAAGTTTTACACTGTCTCGGAACAAAATACTCCAACACTGATGTAGTTCTTGTCATTTCTGAACTGTGTTTCATCCCTCCTGCAGCAACTGGAAGATGGTAACAGGCTAATCTTAGTAGCTTTACTCGTAAGTGAGTTTTCTTTTCTTGCTCTGTTGAAAGTGCAACTTTTCCTTGTGAATATGGGACAGGAGAGTTTTTTATTATTGTAAAAATTATTGAAAAACTGCTTCTTGATTATTAAATATAGAAATAGCTTGTTTTCCTAAAGGCCAAATTTAAATGCCAAATTTACGTTTACAAAACTTGGAGTCAAAGGATCACAGTTGCAAAGTAATTCTAAGAAAAGTTCATCTCCCTAGAGTTCTACTTAGTGCCTAAAATTCACTTTCTTCAGAATTTTTTAGGTCCTGTTTCTGCAGCTCTTGAAATATTTTAACTTGGCAGAAATACAGTGATAAACTATCTGATGAGACTTATCTGAACTTGAGCAAATGTGTGTATTAGTCACAATTCATTCAGACAAAAGTTAAAATTCTGTGCTGATTGAAACTGGTGCATTCAGGGGATGATAATGAGGCAATAGTGTCCAGTGTCTGTGTGCTTCAGTTTGTGTGCTTCCTCCAATGAGAAGGAATTGGATTTGCATCTTGTAGATAAAAAGCATTTGGGGTAAGCTTCTTAATACTGATTTTTACTGCATTTGTGACAAGTGCAAGAAGGTATACTACTTTTCTTCCCTTTAATTATTTAAATTGGACTAAAGAGACACAGGACTAAGACCATGTGTAAAAGTCATCTTTGTCTGCCTATTTACACTGCTTATAAATTAGCGGAAATGCTTTTGGTGTCAGTGGAGTTACTCTGGCATGAAACTGGTAGAAGAGGAAAAAATTATCTCCAGGGAGAGATCCTTCTGACGGATCATGCAAGCCTTTATTTTAGCTGCCTTAAAATGTTAGATTATTAGAGAGACCTAGTTTTCAGAGCACTCTGGGGCAAGGAACTACTGTTGGTCTTCACTGAGTACTTGATGTCACTTACCAAATCTCCTTTTACCATCTTCTGAAGCCCTTGGGTTCCCCGAGCAGCCATAATGGCTCTGGTGAAGAGCTCTGACTCCAGGTCTCTGTACAGAACCCAGCTGGCTCTGCATTGCCATTCCAGTCGCTTTGAGAAAGGCACATTCTGAGGCTGCGATAGAGAAACCAAGACAGGGCTGAAGCTTCCAGGTGAAACCGGTTTCCTCACTCCTATTTCTCCTTTGGCAGAGTCTGTAAAACACTTCTGCATCTTTTTATTGTTGTATATAGGACACAGGACTCACAGATTCCTAAATATCTTCAGCTGGGATAATGCAGGTATCAGTAGGTTTTCCTGCCTATGAAAATTAGGATGGTAGTTAGGATTCTTCCCTGATCACTTGCTGTTTAATAAGAGATAATTAAAAGTAAAAAAGGCACCAAATAGCATGAGTAGCAAAGGGTGTTGGGAATGCAGTTTAGCCAGGAAGGTGGAAGTGGAAATTACTGTGCTGAGGATACTGCCCAAGCAGTGTCAGAGCAGCTTCCTGCACTAACAGCACCAGGCAGGGCCCTGTTGGAATTGGGTGCTGTGAGCAGTGGAACTGGCAGGTTAGTCAGACATGCAAAGGTGTACCAGCAGATACCTACTGGATTATATCACTCCTGAAAAGAAAAAAAGGTTGATTTTTCTGTTTGAAATCCCTCTCTTCCCCTCCAGTTACTCTTCACAAAACCAGGGGAAGTTGGAGTTTTTTTCACCTACTCTTGTCCATAAGAGAAAAAGCAGAAATACCAGGAAATGCAGGTAGGTTCCCATCTGTTTCAGGGCTTTTCTGCACTGCCCCACACAGCCAAAGAAGAGCTTTTGCACTGGTTGGCTCTGGTGACGGGCCAGCTCTGAGAGCAGCACACAACAGCTACAGGGCTTCTGAGGCCATGGTCACCCTAGGCTGGAGAGGGATGGGCAGAGGGCAGATTGTCAGCATCTGCTGGATCTTGAGTGACAGAAAATTAGTTTAAAAACAGCTTTATATGAAAAATTACTAAGAGGGCATGGCAAAGGGAAGAAAATGAAAACATTTACTTTTTTGCACCTTTTAATTCTGACGTTGCTGAGTCATTTTAAGGGTAAATACTCATGAACTAAGTTCAGGCTTATTGCTTGATGAAAAATGCCATTAACCCCTCTTGTTAGATAATGCTACAACCCTACTTTAGCTGCAATCAATGTTACCAACATTATAGGGGGAATTATTAAAAAAACCCCACTTTATACTGAGGTTGGAAGTTAAATCCTTTGTAAACTTTAGATGCTCTAAGTCTGTTAGACTTGGAAAACATCAAAGCCCAGAATTATGTTATTACTGAGTTTTTTGCTGTGAAGTCATGCTAAGTTCATCACAGGCAATACTGTCATCATGTTCCATAATTCCCACAGCCTGTTCAAGCCTCTGAGTTACATGAATCCTTTGAAAATGGCTTATTATTGTTAAAAGTCATGCCTGTCTTTTCTTTTTAAAGAGTTTCATAGAGTTGTACCTGTCTTTATTTTGTGCCTCCTGCCATTGTGCATTTCTGCATGTTCAGTTGTAAAACTCACTCGAGCAGCTGATGCATATGTACATAGCTGTATGTATGTGTGTATGAATGTATATGTTTATACCTCTGTCTGAATATATTCTGTACAGTGTATAGAAAACCTGTAGTGTGTGTATATATGTACAGACATGAAGCCACTATTCATCCACTCTGTGCTAAAGCTTTGTGTTCACTTGCTAATCCAGAGCTTCCTAGTTTGCATTTCTTAGCCCAAACTAAACATAGTATCACCTAAGCAGAAGGATCCTCCTGAATTTCAGAGCTTTGCAGATTTTTTTCTAAACCAGTCTTGACTTCAGTCTTTTCTGTTCAGAACTGACAAGTATATTCCATTAATTTTTTGGCTTTTATATTACTGCCTTTACCTTTTCTTATTTGACCTGTAGAAGTCTGCCAGTGAATAGTTAATTGAACATGTAATGGCTGTTAAAAATGAGTATCTACAGTCGTAGCAAATACTTACCTGCTCTCATCCATACTCATTCTCTTTCAGCCTCCTGAGATACTCTTTTGTAAAGTTGCATTTTGCAGTGAAGCTTGGTAAGAGATTGGTGGGGTTTTAAGTCTTTGGCAGTGGCAAATTGAAAGCAAGCCAATTTGCCCTTTTTTGTTGAACACAGAACAGGAGACAATGAATGCTGTTTAACAAATCAATATTCATATTGCCATGGTGACCACATGAAACAACCTGTGAGTTAAATACAGACTGTGTGCTCTAGTCAGTGAAAGAGCAGTTCTGGTACAGTGGTAATTAAATAGAAGAGACATTGCAGGTAGTTTATTTCTTAGCAAGCATTAAAACTTCTTCAGGATTTTTACAGTGCATTTCAATTGTATACTCACTTTCCAAAGCTGTTCTGTGTTTTCCAGCTTAAACTGAACAATGCTTGATTTAGTCATCCAAGTAGTGTCCATTTCCATGTTCTGTCACTTTGCTGGGCCTGGAATCTGCTTAGCTCCTGCACCACATCTGACATTCCCATTATCCATGTGGGGCATGGGCACACAGTTTTGAAATGAGTAGTGCAGTAAGACAATTTATTATTCATAAGGAGGACTCAAACATTTACATTATTGAAATACAAATAATTATTGTTCTTCTTCCCCTTCTGATGAAGTTACAAAGGAAGCCTTCTGTAAAGTAAATGTATTAACTGTGGGGTTTTAAAAAAGCATTTCACAGACCACGTAGGGGAGTAGTTCAGCAAGTCTTGTTTCTGTCATATTAAAAAGGTGAAGCAGACTTCTGAGCGTTTATTTCTGCCTTCTGTATTCCATGTGGTAAAGACTTATGTGTGTTTACACAGATAAGCAGACAGCAATCAAAATAATGTGAGCTTCTTGCATGCTTAAAGTGAACCACAAGTCTGAGTCAGGCTTTGTGCTTGGAAGGTCTTTGCTAAGGAAAATGCTGAGAACGTTTTCTTCTGTATTAGCTAGTAAGTGTTTGTAGGTTTTGGTTTCAAATTTAGAAAAAACCTGTAGCATTTCAAAATCTTAATTTTGCCATTTTCATCAGGAAAAGTACTTAAATTAATGGCAGGAATTCCTGAGATAGATGATCCTTTACTGGTCTGGACAATTGGTGCTGTTTGAATTCTTGCTTTCCTCTTTAAAGGTAATGGAAACCTGACTGTTAATATTGTGCTGCAGGAACAGTTTAAAGATTAGGAAGCTAACTGGGGTATTAACCAAGGCTGAATCTATTAAAAAATCCAATTTTGAATTCAGAAAAAAAAGAGCATATTTTAAAATTGTCAAGTTCTTTTATATACATATTTGAATTGTTTGTATTGTGAAAGACAAAATGTTCTCAAATGTAGTTGCAATAAAGACTCTGATAATAAAGCAGGGGTCCATTTTATGATATTTTTTATGATTGTGGGTTAAAAGTAGGACTAAAGAAATTTCAAACAAAAAGAATACTCTTTAAGAAGAAAACATTTTACTTACAGACTGGATGTGTTAAATTTTTCATATATGGAATCAATGTTAAATGTTGGAATATTTTTAATAATTATTCTGTACTCTCAAATACATTACAAGCCAGTGTTCATAGTTTCCTCACTGAAAACTGCACATTTAATGTTTTATCTGTTTGGCATACCAGGGAGTGCTGAGCTCCTACAAAAAGAGCAACTTTTTATAAAAGGAAGCATCTACTTTTAATTCCTTGAGATATTATCTGGATATCTCTGTTCATTATAACTTAGAAAACTAATGTTTATGTTACTTTATTTCAAGTTAAAAACTTTGCAAAACTTGTTAGTTTCTCACAGCTTCTTTTGTGAAATCAGCATTGTGTGTGATAGCATTTAAAAATAATAGCATGTTCTTTTTTTAATCTGAATTTTATATCTAATCAATGTCTTCAGTCACAAAGAGGAATTTGCATTGTTGTGTTTGTATATAGAGTATTGCAGTGCATGATTTAGCTTGTGCATTTTATTAAATGCTGTTTAAACGTGGCATTATATTGTCGTGGTTAATACTACTAGCTGGATGAGGTTTATACCATTAAAGTGAATTACATGTATAACTGCATTCTTGAGTTTTATTTTTAAGTTCACTATTTCCTCTTAAACAGGAGTTGTCTAAGCCAAATACATAATGTACTATCTTTTAGGGAGAAATGGCATTTTGCCTTCACTACCGTGATTCTCTCATGAGCATTTGAGCGATGTAACCGGGTCTGATACAGAAGAGAAATTCCATGACCTTCCCTGCCCTGGGGGAAGAGGGGCCTTTCCCCGGAGCGTTCCCCTGAGCACACGAGTGTTCTCCGTCCCCGCTGTCCCCACGCCTGCCCGGCAGGGGGCGCTGCCCGGCAGGGGGCGCTGCCCGCCCCTCCCCGCCCCTGCCCGCCCCTTCCGGCGCCGCCGCGATGCCGATGAAGGGCCGGTTCCCGGTGCGGCGGACCCTGCGCTACCTCAGCCAGGGCGACGTCGTGTTCAAGAACGCGGTGAAGGTGATGACCGTGAACTACAACTCGGCGGGAGAGCTGAGCGAGGGCGCCAGGTGAGCGCGGGCGGCTCCTGCGGGGACAGCGGGGCTTGAGCGGGCCGCGCCCTCCGCGGAGACGCCGCGCCAGCCCTTCCGTGCTTTTACCTTCTTTCCAGAAAGTTCGTGTTTTTCAACATCCCCCAGATCCAGTACAAGAACCCGTGGGTGCAGATCATGCTGTTCAGGAACATGACCCCCTCGCCCTTCCTGCGGTTCTACCTGGGTAGGAGCGGCCGCGCGGTGCGGGCCCTGCGGGGGCTGCTCGGGCAGGGCTGCACAGCTCTCCGCTCGGGCTCTGCTGCCCCTCCGAACGGCGCGCGGCACGGAAGGGGTGCCATTTAATAGAGGACTATGAATTTTTCTTCACAGACAACGGAGAACAAGTTTTGGTTGACGTGGAGGATAAAACCAACAAAGAGATAACAGAGCACATTAAAAAAATCCTGGGGAAAAGCAAGTAAGTAACATGTAGTAAACTAACGTTCCACCTAGCATGCACAAAAACTTTCGCAGAAGGACAGAAGGAAATAATTTTCCCAGACAAAATTGACACGAGTTAAGTAAAGTTCACAAGTTAGATACATAAATCCGTCTTTCTGGTAAACTGGGTGCAGGGAGGGGAGAGGAAGTGCTGCAATTCAGGATTCTGATAGTAACAAACTTTTTTTTCTTCTTTTCTAGAGAAACACTTGAAAAAGAGGAAAGAGAAAAGAAAAAACTATCACATCCAGCAACTTTTGGGCCCAAGAAGTACCATTTGCGAGAATGCATGTGTGAGATTGAAGGCCAAGTTCCCTGCCCTGCTTTTGTGCCACTGCCCAAAGAGATGAGGGGAAAATATAAAGCTGCTATGAAAAATGAAGCATCAGCCTGACAAGTCATGCAGCTGTTTTTCTTCAGGGCTGAATGATGAAGGTGCTTCAGTGAGAGAAGAGCTCACAGTTCCTGGAAACAGGAACAAGCAAGTTCATTCAATACAAACAACCCTCCCTCATAAAACTTCTTGCAGCTACAACTAGAACAATTCAAGTGAAAAATTAATAAAAGTTAAAAACACAGCTTTTTTTTGTGCCAGTTTTACAAAGTATTACAGTCAACAGTGGAAAATTAGAGCCTTATTTCCTACTCATGCCAGCAGGTAAACAATTATGGCAAAAAGAACATCATGCTTTCTTTGGGACAGAGAGGCTAGACTAACAAATTATCATAGGAGTAGCACAGGATTCCATAATTTATAGAATGTGGTGTAAGAGTTCTGCTCATTTCCAATTTGTACTAACTGAAGACAGACAAATGATAAGTAACTCAAGGCTCAAACCACATGCTGAATTTCCTTAATTTATTTAGTTACCTCTCAGAAACAGTAGAGTGTCATTTCTAACAGGATACAACTCTTGCAGTTGATACTGCTGCTCTGAGGAGCACTGATCGAAACAGGATCATCAGAAGGAAAGGAGAATGGATAAGTTGGCATTTGAAAGATAAGTTTTATTATTATCTCTATTGTCCTTCAAAAAAAAACCAAAACAAAACAAAACAACAAAGCTACTCTTAGGATAATTTCCTAAAACAGTCCATACAAAGGAGAACTCGGTCTTGGATTACCAACTTCCAAACTCCCAGCCAGCAAGTCCATTGTGCTTCCAAATCCCATGCTGCTAACTTACCTCAAACACTCTCCCTGCACATGGCCAAAAACCCCCTTCTAAATCATTACACCTTTTGCCTCACCAATTACACAATACCTGGAATATGTATAAACATGACAGAT
This sequence comes from Xenops minutus, assembly GCA_035221455.1. Lineage (NCBI taxonomy): Eukaryota > Metazoa > Chordata > Aves > Passeriformes > Furnariidae > Xenops > Xenops minutus. The sequence goes on from JAWWEE010000021.1 coordinate 166,528, forward strand.
TGTACTGTATCGCACAGACCTTTACATCAGGCCTATCTGTGCATTTCTGAACTCAAGGTTGAGTACAAAATTTCACACTGATTCAGGCGTCCTGTATAAATTGTCAAGGACAAACAGCACAAAATAAACATGTTGGTTTATTTCATCTCTGTTTACAAAGTTTCCATACAGAGTAGTGCATGCATTTGTAACAAAACTAAATGCTAGTAATTTATTGAACTTTATGCTTAAGACGTCTTCATTCCCTTGTGCCTTGCAAGCCTCACAGCAGTCCCAACACCAACAAAGCTCTGCGCTGTGGAGATGACTTTAGTATCAGCTGTCTAATCTACCACATTTAACACTGACAAGGATCATGAGGTATGCTAGTCTGTTACCTGCTTGTAAAACTAATATATTACATGTACAATAAGAATAGTTATTAGTGTATTAAGACAGAAAATACAAACAAGACAGTATAGTTCAACAAGGAAAAAATCGCTTTTTAATATGAAAGCTGAAGCCACTGAAAAATATTTTTTCATGTTGATCCCAAAAAATGCATTAGGTTAAAGTGCAGAGAGCAATCCTCCTGACTAGCAAACAAGTCTGTCCTAAGTAACTGCCTTATACTATTTCTGTTAAAACAATTCCAGGGATTATGTTTATTTATCAACAGCTTTTGCTGCTTTCATAAATCTAGTGCCAAGTACATATGAGTTTCTGTTCTTTTAAGACCTTTCAGAATCCTCTGTTCTTTCTTCCACATGGTGCAAAGTAACACTCAGGGACTCAATCAGCTTTATAAAACATCAGCATAAAATCTTCATGGTCTTAAGCCAACCAATATTCCAAGCACCTATCAACTCCAGATTCAGGCTACACTAGAGAGAACATCAGCTGTCCTTGACTGGCTGCTCTATTTTGATCCCTCAATAGTGCCATTAAGTGAGGATATAGGTGGTTTGGGCTTTTTAAACAATGGTTCCACAAGTCCCTACCTCCACTTATTTACAGCAAAATAAAACTAGAGCTCTTCAGGTAGAAGAATTATTTGTGTCTCTAAAATCTCATGCCATGCTGGGATTACAGCTATGCCAATGTCAGAGACAAAAGACATGTTCCATTCCAGAGAACATCACACTTCTGAGTAAGCCCACTACTATTAGCACTATACAGTGTGATCTGCCTGATCTTCCTCTATTTCAGCTTTAAGTAAAGAAACCCTTTAGACTGTCCTCCTCACCACCCCTGCAAACACTGATTCCTGATGACGGATGGACCTGTGCCCTTCAAAGATAAAGCAGCTCAGACTCCATCTTTCTCAAAGACAGAGGCTGACCTGCATTTGCCCAGCTGTAAACCCTCCTGCAGCACAGCTGCTGGCTGTCACCTAGTCGTCCCCCAGGCCACAGGATGACAAGAGGTCTTCAATCTGAAGCTCCTTATTTAAGACAGACAGGCCTGATTCTCCTAAAAACTTCTGAGGGTAATACAGCATGAAAAAGAATGGCTATTTGGTACTATTGCAGCCACAGACTTTTATGTCCCAGCTTTCATGGAATTCCAGTTCAGTGGCACCTCAGCTTTTCATTATAAAAACAATTGTTTGTCCCTTGAATGCTACAAAAAAAGGGTTCCAGTCTCACAAATTCGACCACATCATTCTGTCACCCAGAGGATTGAAAGGAATGTGTAGATTCCATAGTAATTAGGAAATGGAGGGTCACCCTTTATATACCATAGTTGGAAGTGGTGCTGGCCGGATGCTCCTTTCCCTGCAAATGAGCAGACACTTAGTCCCTACAAGCAGGTCTGAAGCCAGCATACCACTATGACACTGTTGTTTGTGCTCAGAGCAAAAGGGAAACCAGAAGGGATGGAAAGACAGCACCCAAATTTTCCTTAGGAATCTCTATACACACATTAAAAAGTTACTCCTATTAAGATCAGTTACAAAGTTCCCAGTCTTAAAATCCCTTTTATGTATTTATTAGCATTGCACAAGCTTGATCTGCAAGCCTGTACATTCGGCACCTTGGAGAATCACTGCAGCTTTTTAACAGCACTTTTTCAGAACACCATTAGCAATTCAGCTACCCTGGGTCATCAACAGAGAGGATGAAGGAATTTTAGAAAAGTTTTCATCTCTCTAGTCAAAGCCACATTTGAAAGGGTTACAGAAAGGGGGGGAAGAGGGCAAACCAACATTCCAACCATTTCCAAATCATAGTTCCCTATTATCAGTTAACCTCTTCGACCAAAATAAGCACTCAATAAGACCAGTTACCTATTTTAAATTTCCTTACTATAAGCCTTTGAGACCAGCAGCATAACTCAGTGATTCTTTCTTTGAGACTGTGTAGTAGTGGCAATTCCTAAATGAAAGTGCTTTAAAGTCAGGATTCTTCCAATTCCCTCTTGTGATCTGTACTCCTGTCTATATCTGCCTTACCTTCCCATGTTTAACAGCAGACCGAATTATTACACAGCCCTACTGCTGCTTCAGCAGTTGGATTTCTCCTTCTGCTTTGCTAAGGTGTGCTTCAGTTCCTTTAAGTTCTCTGTCAGTACCTCCACCTCATCCAGTCGTCCACTATGTTTGGCATCAAATATGTAAGCTTTGATATTATCTATCTGTTGGAGAAGCAGCTCCTCCTCTATAGCCTCCTCTCCAGAGATCTCACTGCCATCGTCCACTTCAAAGGGATTAGTAGAGGATCCCTCTTCAAATGGATTACGTGAATTCCAACTGCCCCCAGACTTTTGAAATGGATTTTCATCCTCTTCAAAAGGGTTTGAAGTACTGCCAAGTGCTCCATTACTTTGTTCATCCTCCTCTTCACTGTCAAATGGATTATATTCTTTTTTATCACTTTGCAGAGCTGTGTTAGAGAAAGAAACCATTGGAGAGGGGTCTTTGGCAAATGGGTTAGAAGGATCTTCCTCTACCTGAGGGGTATCTGCTTCATCTTCAAACGGGTTTAGGCAGGCTGGCTGATCTCTGTCACACTGGGGGACATTCTGGGGTTTGAGCGTGAAGATCAAATGCTCTTTAGGTGGCAGCTGCTCAACAGCAGGAGTTTCAGAACTCGTGTCCCCTGTGATCTGAGTAATAGCCAAATGCTGCTTGACTTCTCTGAAATCTAAGGAGCGTGTCCTTGAATGCTGAGACATGAACTTATGGTGTTCTCTTTCCCACTCTTTTTCACAAAGGACCTGAAGTTCCTCCCTCTGCATCTCTTCCTCTTCTGCCTGCTTTTTAGAAAGCTCAATAGCTTTCAGAGTTTGCTGTTGATCATATTCATCCTGAAGCTGCATCAGGTTCTCTTGCAACATATGGACCTCATCTATCCTATTAGCTGCCTTTGCTTGCTTAATAAAGGATGTGATATTGTCAATCTGCTGAAGAAGTGGGTCTGCTTTCTCACTCTCTCTTGAGATGCTAGATGTGGGTAACCAGCCTTCAGATTTCTTTACTGTTCCTTTTTTCATGTGAGTTTCATCACCATTAACTGCGGCTGCAGACCTGGAGATAAACTCTTTCTGATTTTCCTCTTGTTTTCCCTGTGTTTCGAGAGCAACCTAAAAAAAAAACCCACATCATAAGAAAGCACCATGAGCTTGAAAAATTTCATTCTAAATCCGCAGGTACAAGTTAGCTTACGTTGCTGGCTGTCACTAAAAGGGATCAGCTGCAGTTCTGGTTACTTTGCAGAAAACGCTTATTTTCATACTATTCCCTAAATGCTTCTTGTGAGTTTGTGATGATATTGATCCTAATCCCATGACATCTGCCTCTACAAACTTGAGAGCAAGTAGGAGCAGTGACAGTGCTCTTTATAGAGCAAAAAAATGCCTAATGCAGCTGTGCAGAGTGGTCTAGATTGATTTAGACAGTAATTGTATCACAGCTGACTACAGCAGTAGTCACCCGTAATAGAACATCAGTGTTTGAGGTCACTGATATCACTGGCTTTTGGAGTGAGATGATTCTTATTTCTCAACTTATACCTCAAGACAAAGTTGGTTTAGTTTACAATTAATGATATTCTCCATCCTAACTGAAAAAAACTCTCTCACCAAAGTGGCATCCTTACTCTACATGTCCTTTTTCACCACCAGAAGAGGTTTCCAAATTCTACTTGTGCAAGTGAATTCCTGAACACAATTTCAAAGTCCATGTAAACTAACACACTCAGTCCAGGGCTTGCTCTCCACACACTGCAGAAGAAACAGCATGTGCACCCAATCCCTGCTGCTTTCTAGAAGTGTTCAGCTGCTCCATGCATACCTACTTCTGTTCTAGGTAGAACACAGCAGCAGCTACATGAATCCCTGCAAAAGGGTATGGTACAATACACATGAAAAAATGATAAACTGAAATCCAGTGTTGAAGGCAACTACTCATACTCACAGAGCTCTCAGGTTTACATCTGTGTCTCAAGCAAGATGTAACAGATCCTAAATGTGTCTTACCATATGCAGTCTTCTCTTCTTCAGTTCTTCATACTGATCCTTGGTTGGCAGGGACATTAGGCCAAGCAGTTTCTCCTGGCAAAAATTGAAATGTTTACAGTACTGCTTGCAGGCAATTCAGCCCATTTTCAAGTTCTTGAGAAACACTACCAGTAGAAACCCCACAAAGACACCAAAGATGGTTCTACACAGCAGTTCCTGCTGCAGGTCTGTGCACACCTTTGCTGCCACAGCTGCACTGCTGGGTTGGCTGACACCTCAGCAGGAGCCAGAACCAAGGTGCCCACAACTCTTGGGTCCCCAGACCCGCTGCTGCTCTGTGTGCACAATCTGTGCTCAAGTCAGCTTATTTAAGGCTACCATAAGTCATTAGGGGCACTACAGAAAACGTATAGAATTAGACCTCCTGTCAAAACAGTTTCAAACCATGGGGATGCCTGGCAAACAAGAGAACACTATATTAAAATTTACCTTCATTGCATAACATATGCTCTTATTTACCTGAACAAAAAGCGTAGCTGAATATCTTATCATTCGCTGAAGTTGTAGTGTTTTAGGATGAGGCTGAGGATCTTCATGCAAGCCTAGACTTAAAATCTTCTTACTGAATCAAAGCAAACATAAAGCCTCATCATTTTGCAAACAAAGGCCAGCAAAAAGGCAACAGATGGGGAAAGACAATATTGGATCAAATATTTCTTATGTTTGTTTAGATAAACAGTTTTGGATATTAGAATTTGTAACACTTTCCATTCCCACTCTTTAAAAAACACAAAGAAACTCCAAACAAACAATCCCTCTCCCCCCACACAGCGATGCTGTTTCTTTCCTCTATGCTTACGTTAGTCCCACTGCAGAGGAACGCATGAATGTTAAGGCTAGAAAAGGAAGTAGAAATTGCTCAGAAATAGCATCTACCCTTTCAAATGCTTTTTACAACTGAACAAATAAATTGGTTTTCCATATAATCAGTGAAGTCATAACAGAGGAAGATATACACATGCTGGGGCAGAAAGGGGAGAGAGATGATCTTTTACCTTAAGGCATCTATAAATTCATACATTTTTTGAATCTCCACTCTCAAGTCATTAGCGTGTTCAAGATTGTAGGTTGTCTCCCCAGCACTAAGAAATAAAGAGACCTTTACTGTAAGTCGTGCATCTGGCTAACAACACATACAACACTACGTTACCCCAAGATGAGCAGGATTTAACAATGGTAAGAAATGCTAACACTAAAAGGTTGAATGATTTTATTTCAAGCTCATGTTTCAAAAACCTTTCTTTGTGACAGAAGTAGAAAATTACAATCATATTGTGAACATGAACACTTCATAGAAAACAATTTTACTTATGATTGTATTTTTGCTTACTATTCTAGGAGAAACTATTTTAACACAAGAATGCCACTCTATCAATAAGATAGAACATGCTTAGCAAATAGATCTATTTTGTGGGGGTTTTTTTCAAATGATTGGGTGTGGAAAAATCACTGACTGAGTAGCTAACTATACCATTAAAGCACAATAGTTACCTCCACCAGCATTTGTCAGAAAGCAAAAGCCTACACCACACACGGGTGTGGTATTTGAGATGCCAGTAACTGACTGTCCACATGGGGACACAATCAATTACAGGCACTTTAGTAGTTTCCCACTTACTAATAAAACAAATTCTGTTTTAATGGGAAAGATTCTCCTCCAGCTTTTAGCTTCCCTGTCCTTTTGTATCACAAATATAAATGATAAGGATCACTTTCTCAAAAGCAACTTCACTATCCAGATGATTCCAGTTTCTGGAACTTGCTACGAGTCAGCAATCTTAATTTCATCAGTAAAGAAGCCTGTTGTTTTCTGACATGTGCTTCTACTATCCAGAACTTTTGTATTTTTACTTTTGTCCAGTTGTTGAGCCACATAACCCCATTTCTCATGAAGTCATGACAAAAAGCAGTAACAGTTTAGCATGCTTTCCATCTTCTGTACTTCTTTCTTCCTATTGGGAGGAGTGTTAGCTTTGTTACTAATTTTTCTACAACCACCAGATCTGAAGGACAAGTACAGCAATATTTGTTACCTTTAACTTTCCCAAAAGACATGCTTCCCAGTGCAAGACCAATGTGTGTATTTCTCTCACTATAAAAGCCAGAAGTATAACCTGGCAACCTCTTGCAGATAGAGTTGGAGAGACTTAAGTTACCCTAGTGAGAGAAAACTACTGCATGGAATTATGCACAAAACTGAGATACAAGAATGCTGCTTATCCACTGTAGCACAGGGTAGGCCAGGTACACTTAGAACTGTCAGGTGAAGGTGCTTTACAAGAGAAGAGACGGGAAGTGTTTTAATGATTCTCTGCTGCTGACACTCTTTGGAAGCCAGAGCATCCAGCTCAGGGCAGCAACTGCAACTGCTTGAAAGAGGTTCATTTACACAAGAATTGTAGCCTTGTACTGTCTTTTTGCAGAGATGATGTGTCAAAATATGACAATGGTGCCTCACTGGGAAATGGCTTTTTAAAAAAAAAAAATTGAAAAAATTCAAACAACTTCTCTGCATGTTACCGTTAACAGTTATTTTCGTACTACTTTGTTTGAAGAGCATCCAGGAAGACAACAGATAATAAACACTGATTTTCCTTGCAACCATAGCACAACACGTCCTTACTACTTCTCACATTTAAGGGAGGAAAAATACATACATTTATAAACATCATCAGCAAATGGGACTTACTTTAGTGATTCTGCCATCCTTATATATTCTGGTGCCTTCTGGTCAACCTTCTCCATGCAGAGTCGGAGTTTCTTGTTTAAAATAAAATGTATAAACCCAAGAATTTACATTAAAACACTACTGCAAGAACATGCTTAACATGACATAAACCTTTTCATGCTGCCTGTGCACATTCAAAGTTGACCATGATGAAAGCCATCTAAGCTATTCCGGATGACAAGACCCTTCAGTTATCTTCAGAACACATATGGCACAGTCAAGAACAGAAAAAGTCTCCCTATACCCTGCAAGGTGGACTTTCAATCCAGAATCTGTTTGAATGGATGACTTGGACAACTTCTAGCCTTAAATCTATTCAAAAACTGCACCAACAGAAACTCCCACTAATACTAACATGGGGAGTTTGTGGACTGTGCTGAAAAGATACCAGGTGCCTGACAGCAACTGCTTGCAAAGCATATTTGAACATATTGTTGATACAGATGGTTCAAAAAAGCATTTGCCATTAGTGTGAGACAAACAGTACTGACAACATGGAGTCCTATAGCTCCAGTGCAGCCCATCAACCAAATTCACTGGTTTAAACAAACACAATTTTAAGAGACAGACATCTCTGAACTACTAGTTCTGAATGATGAGAAGGAAGATGTATTTTAAAAATACGTTTGAAGTTATTGTGGGATATAAAAAGTGTATTGCAACTGACTCCACCATTTCAGATATGTCCCTGTTATGTGCCATAAACACACAACAGTCTCTTCTGATACATGTGAGTATTAAATCACAAAGAAATTGAGTATGAGATAACAAGTCAAGTAGTGACTACTGCAGATGTACACTGAGCACAGAGCTTGACTGACCTCGTAGAGTTTCACAATCTCTGGTGTGTATTCCTTCTCATCAATCTGCTGCTCTCTTTTCAACAGGGTGTCTTTGCAGTGCCCACAACAACGGATTCGGTCATCATCCTTCTCATCCAGCACAGAGCTCACGCTGCTTATGCTGCTGATGCTGCCACGGCGGGAGCCGTGGACACTGTTAGGTGAGGAGTTTGGGCTGGTATGAGAGCCCAAGGCCTCTTTGCTGGCACTAGTGAGTTTGCCTAAAAATTAAACACAGTTAATTTTACAGTAACTGCAGAAGCCAACAGATTTTACCAACACAAACTGCCCTTTAACTGAAACTTTACATTCAGGAAATACTAGAAAACCAATTTGAAAACTAGAAGACCAGTCTGCTGAAAGGCATGCAAAGACTGCAGGATGACCAAGACTGCAAGTCAGAATTAGGGTCTTCGCTGTAAACCCTACTATATTTAAAACCAGCTAGAGAGCGAACTGCTGAGAACCACCTACTTTGCTTATGCCTAGAAGTGTTCTCATGTTTGAATCTGCACAGTTACAAAACAGTGTGTAGAATAGGTATGTTAATGCTGTCCAGATTCTGTGCTTGAACCTCCAAAAAGAGCAGTTAATGTCATTTATGCCCATGGAAAATATGGTCTCCTCTCCAGTGCACCAGACAAAGAAAAAAAGCCTGAAGGGGTTTTTAAAGGCCTAGGGATGAATTTCCTTACTTTGCTGTGCAAATGTCCAACATTTGGACAACATGGGGAAGACTGGAAATGTTCACAGTATTTTTAAATGTGAAGAACCTTGGCAGTTTTCAAAGTTAATAACTTTAATTAACCACAGTTATGGTACTCAATAGAATAACACACTAAATATTAGCTATATTTACCAGGAGTACATACTACTACTCCTCCTAGTAACTTTTTCAGTGTTATGCAACACTTCCAAATCTGGAAAAGGAACAGAGACAAATAATGGAGAAATCATTCTGTTTTCTATTTCACAAACAAGTGTCTGCGTGAAACTGAATGACACATTAAGAACCAAGTTTTCTGCACAGCCAGACTATTACCAGCATACTTTTTTTCTAATGGCAAAAAGCCAGGATGCACTTAGCACCCAGAGCACACTAAGAAAACGAGGAATTAACTCCACAGACTGTACTTACTTGCCAAAGGAAGACTGATGAGTTCCATGCACTTCTTGCACATAATAGATCCACAGAGGCGGCAGTGGTGACGTCGGTTTCGGATACTGAACTTACTGCCACAGTCTGGGCAGAAGGGAACATCCTGATCACTGACCCAAGGCACAACAGACTTCTCTATAGCTATGAGCAGGAATACACACCAGGTAAGCTATTCAATTAATTCCTCAGCTGGATAAACTATAGGGGCAATTAGTCCGAGGTAAGCTCACACCAACCTCTTATTTTAGCTGACTCAGTGTTTGCTCTGTCAAACGATGTAAGCTGGCAGAAAATAAACAATATATTCAAGAAAATTATACTTTTACAATGAAAAAAATGCAACACAATTCAGCCCAACAAGAGAAAGAAACCTGGCATTTTTAAGAGAGGAGTCTCAGCTTGTTTCACACCAATCATGCAACTTGCTTGTTCATTTCTAATGCCATATTCATAAAAGTGCTAAACAATGACTCTTATCAGACCATTTAGACATAATCCTTACTGCTGCCAACATTACTGCATCTGAGCCAAAATGCAAGCGTATCATTTGCAGATTTTGAAGACTGAGCAGCTGGAAGAATCATGACAAAAACATGAGGGAAAAGTTTAGTAAAGTAAAAGATGGAGAAAATAATCAGGAGAACAGATGGTTCTTGAAGCATGTGGAAGTAGCATCGTCAGCTTGAAAATGGTGCATAGAAACAGAAATCATACCCACAGTGTAGGGTCAGACCATGCACAGTACTCAAGGTAATATGTGAAAAGCGTCATAGTTTAGTATCCTTTATATATTGTACTGCTAGATAAATGGGCACATTTCATACTGAAATGTCTTTTTTTTTTAATCTGGGAAACATTTAGAAGGCTAGTTATATTAAAAAGCACCAAATTTACCTTTTCTAATCTGATTATTAACTTATTGACTTCAACTACATAGTGATCAATCCTGGCTGCTCGGTGTTTCTTGAATTCAGAAAGATGACTTCTTACAGCACCTGCAGGGATAACAGAAAGTTGTCCTAGTCACCCAAGTATTCTGGTTGGATTTAACTGCCTCTTGAAAGACAGCTGTCTCTTCTTTTTACCATTTAGTTCTCATGTTCAAATCCAATTTTAAAGACACATTAGAATCCTACATCATCACAGTGTTGCTCTAAACAAAATATGCAGGTTAAAGCCTAATCTTCAGGCTAGCAACAAACAGTGGTTTACTTCTACTACAGAAAACAACAAGCCCTACGTTAAATGGAACACCTGCAACAAATTTTTTTCCCCTCTTCATTCCTCAGTTGCATTTGGCAAGCTGTTACCTACTAGAATTTTCTCTAAACCAACTCCCCTTAGTTTCCTGGCTACATATTGAACCAAAGGTAGAGGCAGGTCCAATGATTTCTGAAGGTCTATGCAACAATTTCGCTTTCAGATTTCTGATCATCTCTCCACCTTTAGTGGTCTGAATCAAATCCTTAATGACAGTTAAGATTTACAGAAAACTGATCTCCAAGTATGCAAAAGCATCTATTATAGCATCCATTTAAGAAATATATCATTCATACTCACAATGCTGGTTTAAAGATTACTTTTTTCCCAAGTAAGGTACACCAGGTATTAAAAATTAAAGTTACAGATAGAATTTTAAAAAATAATCTTTCTTCCAACTGGTAGAACTCAACATCAGATGTTGATTTTGATGCTACTATGTAAGTTTAAGAATCTCACTTCCTTGTGCTAAAGAAATAACCAAAAAAATCTCCAAAGTTGAATTCATAGGAAAGGACCCCTTTACCTTTGGGTAACTGAATTCCACCATGGCTTTGGAGACATTACATGGTCCCTCTCACAGACCCACCAAATCCCATCCCAAAATCCCTAAGGTCCATCTTCTTCACTCTAATGAGAAAAACAGTTCTCACTTCTATAATATTCATAAACCTCCTGTCTACATTTATTCTTAGCTAATATATTTATACTGTGTAACTATTTGAGCAGCAAAGTCAAAAGTATAATAATCTACAGAACTCAGACCCAAAGGATTCAGTCCTAATCTGTCAGCACCAAGGGGAAATTTTCCCAGGATTCACCAGAGATGGTGTTGCTTCTTCCCCCCAAAATAACAATATTTCAGTTATAGTAACAGGCAATTGCCAGTAGGCGTACTTGGTCAATACACTGGGTCAATTTATCCTTGAAATTCTACCAATGTAGACTTATCTTCAGAGGAGTAGGTTTGGGGCTTTTTTTTTTTTTTTTTTTTTTTTATTTGTGTTTTTTTAAAGTAAACCTCTTAATATGAGGTGTTCTGCATCTCAAATCCAAGGAAAAAGCTGAAGGAATTTAAATCAAAAGATAATCTTTTTGTCAAACATGGAAACTAAGAACTACTTTATGTTCAGTAGCTGGAGATTTTATATACCTTAGTTATTATTTATATAGCTTATTTATTAATTATTAATCTGTTTTGCAAAGTCACAAGATGAAGCTAGTTGCACAGAGGGAAACACAGATTCAGCAGACATCAGGAGCTCAGGCACAATGACAAACAGCTGCCTCAAGGGCAGTCGGTGTACTGATTCTATCCACGCATTTTTTCTGACCATTATGTGCATTTTCCCCACGGCTGCACAAAGCCAATATGCAAATGTAACCACCCTGCTACAGCCAATGTGATACACTTACAATTCTAAGCAACTTCAGCAATACTGTAGCACTTTCCAATTCCAATGAAAAGTTACCCCCACTTTGTTTTGTTTTGTATGTATTGTTTTGTAGCTATCCTACCTACTTCCTGGGGCTCCCACATGTACGGATCTACTCCACCATAGCTGAATGACTCATATCGTTCCTGAGATCCAGAATCAGTTCTGTCATCTCCTTCTTGTTTCAGCAATTTCTTCTTTGCTCTTTTGGCCTTCTGGACTAGATCTGAAAAAGATAAACACAAGTTTTCAAATGTGGCAGGTAGTCACCAAATATTCATCACATGAAGTCAGTGTGGAATATTCTTCTTCTTCTAGGATAAATCTTTTTCCTGGATGACAAGTTTATCCCTATCATGCTTTTAGAACCAGAATGCAGTTCAGAGAACCACAGATGGCATGAAATGCTCTTTATTGTCTGTCATAAAGCAGCACTGAGATCCTAGGGACAAAATAGTAAATTAGGCCATTCCATTCAGGGACCTGACTGTAAAACAGCAATATGTCAAACTATAGCACCGGTCTTGCAGCCTTCTGGGGCATCATATAGTAGTATCTTAATTCTTCTAATTCCCAATTTTCTCTTTGTTGATTCAAGAATGTTCAATACTCTCTTTGTCATGTTGCACAAACTAAGAATTTCAGTGTGCTTGTACACATAATTTCAAAAGTACCAAACAGCCCAGTGTCAGGGTTAGGGTTTCACCAAGAAAAGAGACTTTTGAAGTATTAATCAATCTCAGGAGAAAAAAAATTCAAGACTTCCAGGCCAATATCTATAGCATAATAAACCAAAATCAGACACATTTGCAGGAAGTACACAGAAGTATCACCAGATTTTACACATTGTTCTCTCAATGTAAAATGACACTGCATATAGAAGGAGGGTAAAAACGGGAAATACCCTAGTAAAACAGAATTCAAAGCTGTTTTTGAAACACTGGTGGAAGCTGATAATCCACAGCACAACCCTGGGACGCTCCCAGCATCTCTTGTCAGCTCCACCACCCACATTCCTTTCCATCTTTTCCCATCAACAACCTTTCTTAAGTTTACACTTTAGCTGAAACCACAGTTTTATCTACTGTTAAAACACGAAATTAATGAATTGCAATCTGGCAAGTACCAGAGATTCCCCATATTCTGCAGAGTCTTCAAGTAATGCTTGGGAATCCACTGGGTTACAGTAAATCCGAGTTTTCAGATTGAAACAAACAAAACAAAGAACCAAAAGGCCAATAATAACAATCATGCATAAACGACATTTGAAAAGTACCGTCTTTTAGGGCTTTAGAAATTATTCATGGAAGATATTGGGAGAATGTAAACGCTATGTTCGGCCTAGGTAGATTTCCCGCAGCCTGGCACTGAACCTGGGCCATAGGCCGGTTCGATTAGTGTGTCAGTGTTGTCAGGCTCTCGCCGTACGAGCAGCCCTTGCCACACGGGATTCCCGCGAGCCGCGGCCGCTCTTACTTCGGAGCTGCGCCCTGACGTCCCGGTCCTCGCCCGGGTGCTGCTCCTCGTAGTGCGCCTGGAGCTGCCGGAACGCCTGGAGATCCTTCAGGCACAGCGGGCACAGGAAGCCCTCGCGCACCTCGCCCGGGTCCCCGAAGGCCGCGGGGCAGCCGCCCGCCATCCCGGCCGCCATCCCTCACCGCCTGCCGGGCCGCGGCGGCCGCATCGCCCTTCGCCGCTGCGGGAACGGACCGGGGCGGCGCCGCGGGGCTGCGGGCAGGGCCGGCAGCGGAGCGCGCTTGGGCTGGGGACAGGGGCGGCAGGGCTGGGGGCGGGCTGGGCCCGCACCNNNGGCAGGCTCGCGCCTCTGCAGGGGCGGGGCCCGCGAGTGCGCGAGCGCAGGGAGAGGGAGGGGCGGGGCTTGGCGCGCGCCGCCCGAGGGGCCCTGAGGGCCGCCCCGCCCGGCCGAGGGGCCGCGGCCCGGGCAGAGCGCAGCGCCGGGCCCGGGGCCGGGTCCCGCCTCACCTGAGCGCCCGGTGCAGGTGAGCGTGTCCGCAGCGGGACGGCCGCGGCCTGTGCCGGCTGTCGGGAGCGGCGGAGCGCGGCGGAGGGCGGGGCGCGCGCCGAGACATCGATGGGAAGAACGGGCGGGGACAAGGAGAGCTCGTCCGGCAGCGGAGGCAGCCTGCCGAGCGCAGAGCTATCGATGAGTCCGGCCCCGCTCATGGGCCGGCAGCGGGAGGGGACGCGGGGAGGGGACACGGAGGGGACACGGGGAGGGACAGTGGGAGGGGACACGGGGAGGGGACAGCGGGGCCGGCCCCCGCTGCCTCGGAACGCTCACCTAACAGCCCCAGCTGCTCGTGGGTCTGTGCTTAGCTCCTCACGGCTGAGCACGCTGGAAAGGACCAGCGTTGCCATCAGCGACGTTCTCTTTCCCAGTCTGCTGAGTCATCCTAAAGGAAGTGTCCCAAACCTGCAAACCAGAGCAGCAGGTGATATGCTCTCAGCCACAGATTGGAGTACAGGAATCCCACTACTTGCCACCTGACAAATAGCTGTGGAAATCAGTGGCAGAGGCTCCCCAGTGTCCCCCTTCTGATGTCAGTTTCTGTCTAGTCTTAGCCGGCAGCAATCCCTGCTCTCCCACACTCCCAATTGTATGGAGGAAATAATAGGAGCGTGTAACGACACTTTGGGTTCCTCTGTTAGAATTTCAAGCTCCTGGAGGAAGATACTTTATGTGACAATGCTATTTACAGTTGAGTCCTGTCCATCAAAGGTTGATTTTCACTGATCACGTCCTGCTCTTTTACCCTCAAAGCTAAGTCCATTAAAACATTTTCGGCAGGGATTGTGTTGGGGCCAGGAGGAAGAGAGCAGAAACCAGGGTTCACCTGCTGTGGTGTCATCCCCTCCATGGAGCTCTGCAGTTTCCTACTGCTGAGCCGTACCTGTGCCTTGGGAAAGCTCAGATGGCACCACCCCTCCCTTTGTTTTCGCCCTGCCCCCTTTGTCCAGACCTCTGTTGAAGCCAGTGAGTTATATGTAAGTCACAGAGCGGTGAAAGAACACTACAGCAATACATGCGTATCTAAAAGAGCTACAAGATCTGTGTAGGTGCAGAGCTTATGGGGACGTTTCTGTCAGCCTTTCAGTTTTCTGGTTCCCGTTTCATGTGCATGATTTGCCATTTGGAGTGTGCAGGGAAGGGGCAGGGAAAGGGCTGGGTGAGAGATGGGAGATGTGCCTGTCACTAGATGGCACAGCACGCCCATCTGAGAGCAGCTGATGGCCTGCAGGGGCCTCGGCAGTGATTTCACAGCCTTTGCTGTAAGTGTCTTTCTCCTAGCTGTGCGCTGTTAAGTCCCGCTGACCTGGACAGCTGACCATCTCCTGTCATTTCTGAGCAGTAATAATCGTGCATTAGGAAAAGTGAGGTTGTGTGACACAGCAAGCTCTTTCTTTGACCGTGTCTTTCTCTGTGCTTTCAGTAACTGCCCCTCTTCAAAAGGAAAGTCTTAAAGGCTTATTAAATTGCTAAATATAACAATTGAAGTCTGGTAGCCTCCTGTTGGGACACAAACCATGCACTGAGAAAGACTGCCTGCAACAAGTGGTGAGGAATATGATGGCATGCTATGTTGTGCATGAGAAATCAAACATTTCACTGAACCTTCAGTTAGTTAATTGTGCTTTTTCATTTTCTGCATTTGACCACAGATATGAGAATGGATCTCGCCAAATGAATCTTTTTAAAGTACTGATAAAACACCATGTAGTGTCAATCACCCTTGAAAAGAGAAATTTCATTTACAGTTTTGAAAGGAAAATGTTGTTTGCATGTTTCTGAATATAAATGGTCTTTTGCCCTTCCTGAGCAACTCATTCCCCATGAAGTGACTGCACCTGCTTAATACGATTTGTGTCTTTATGAGAGTATTAGACCTACTGGGAGTCTCTCAGAGACTATTAGAGAAGTGATACTACAAAGTTAGCATGCCATGTGAAGTGATATGTGGAATGGTGTCAGTTTGCTCCCAAAGACAAATTTGGGCTTTTGTGTCCCTAAGGGGTCTCATGTTCTTTAACAGAACTAGCATTTACTAGCATAATTTAGGTTTGTGCTAGTGTAAACAAGAATAGACTTTGGCTGCTGTCACTTAGGCTCATCACACATTCCCATGCAGAGAGTTTTCACTAAGTGAAAACATCCAGATCAGTCTAAAGCAATTCAGTTTACAGTTCTTCAAAAATTAATTTGTCTTCATCAAGCTGGATGCAGTGGAAGAGGTGTTTGGAAACAAATTAAACCTTATTGCAATTCTGCAGATGCTCTTGGGGACTGCCTCTGAATCAGTGATGCCTCACACTGCAAATCAGTGCAAACCAGCAAAGGCACAGGAAAGGAAAGCGGCGTAGGAAAGGAAAGTGTTCCAAACACTTGCTCCAGAGGCACAGGCGGGCATGTACTGTCCCGTCCTGCCACTGGGATATAAAAGCTCAGCTGACAAAACCCTGGTGGGTAATTCCTCCTCTGCCACGCTCCAAATCCTCTGCAAACACTGATAAATAAGTGGAAAAATACATTTCTGAATTGTAATAACTCTTACCTATGAAGTTTAGACCCAGGTCTGTTCCTTAGTTGGTCATTGCTACTGGTGTCCAAGAGGAGGGACTTCAGTGGGAATACAGCTGAGAAGGGGGACACAGCCCTGTAACAGCTCTGTCAGGAATGTGTTCCACTTGGGATCACCTGTATTCTTTGACTTCTTGTCATACCTTCAGTGCCATTTGGAATGTTAAATAATGGAATCTGATCCCAGCACAGGAGAGGTAAATCACAGAATATTCTGAGTTGGAAAGGGCACAAAAGGATCCAGTCCAGCTCTTGAGTGAATGGCCCACACTGGGATCAAGCCCACCTTGTTATTAGCATGATGCTCTAACAAACTGAGCTGATCTCAGAGTTTAATGCAGACTAGAGGAAATTCTTGATGATACCTGTCTCTTTCTCGGGGAATTCAGTGGAATGTTTTTGCACAAATACAACTCACTGAAAAAAAGTTTTAAAATATCTGAAATTTAAGTGTTGAGATCAATATAGACTTTGGGGCATAAGCAAAGAGGAAAATCAATGTTTTTTCTAAATCTTCCATAAACTAAATGGTTAGTTAATTTAATTTAATGCTGTTTTTAAAATTGACCTAAATGCAATTTTGTAGTGTAATGATAAATTTTTAAAATTTTTTTTTAAATCTCCTAACATTGAAATGGGCAACACAAAACTCTTCTACAACATAAATGATTTTTGATTTAAATTTATCTGAGAAAATGTTTTTGTTTGTGTGTTTTGATGGATCTAAACCGACATTTTCTGTATTTTTCATTTTGTTCAGAGAACTAAAATATTGGCATATCGCTGTTGCTTTGACCAAATCTCATGTATTCAGTATGCTCAAGTTGCTTATAGTAAACACTGTGATACATAACAAACCTGTTTAATTAGTCTGTGTAGTCAAGATAGAAACTGCATTTCCATGCCAAAACCATCTTTCCTGTGTTTGCAGTCTCATCAATCCAAACTGACAGCATGATGGTTTGTAAGAACTGCAGCTGACAACTTGTTGAACCCCTGATTTGCTGATTAACTGCTTCAGTACTGGCAAGCCCAGTCATCATCCCAAATTTGTCTGGTCCCTGAAAGCAGCTGAATAATCTGGCGGTATTGGTCCTGAGTGCCATGGAATAGCAGTACTTACATGGAGTAGGTGAATTATAAAGAGGAGAGACAGGAAGATTCAGAATTCCTTTGCTTTTACATTCTCTTTAATGGTTTAACTGTAGGAGCAACACACCACATGCCTGGATTCCATTCAGGGCTTGTTCCTGATTTCAGTCACACCACATTTGGGTACTGTCTCTTCTAGCCTCTCATCTTCTCTTTTATTTACAAATTTGTGCAGCAACCAATCCCCTTCTCAAAAACATGTCTAAAAGCAGTAAGCAGAATACCTCCCCCAGCTGGTGTTTGACAGAGAATGACTTATGATTGTTTTGCACGGGTTTTTTTGCTGTCTTCTTCAACACCACCTGCTTGTTCAAAGAGCTTGCTTTTTGTCTTGACTTGGCTTTGGCTCAGAGAACCTTTCCTAAATTTTTACTATATTTTTTGTTCTTCTTGACTTTTCTCTCTCCTCTTCCTCTTCTCTTTTCACAATAGTTTCTTCAGACACCCCACACCATACCGGCTTCAGATTCAGGAAGGAATTTACACTGTAAACAGATGCTTCTCTGTGAAAATTAGTTTAAATCAGCAATCATATTTCAGGCAGCCTCTTTCAAGCAGCTCATTTTCCTTAGTTTTCCCAGTCATAATCTCACGTTGCCTCTATACCAATCAGCTATTAAATTGTTTATGCTGCATCATATTCATTATATCCATTATAGAGAGAAGGTGGCAATGAACTAACTTCCTTTGATATGGCACGTTGGATCCTGGTTTACCTTGATTCCATTTTGCAGGAGTATATGCATAATTTATTAAGTCCAGATTTCCCCTTTCTGATTTGCATGAATGCAAAGAACACGGGGGAATGTAAGCTGGGAGTTAGCGAGGAAGGTGTTCCTTCAGTCACCCAACAGTGAGTGACTTCTGTACCCAGGAGATACTGCTACTTGGCTGGACCACAGGCTGTCAGTTCAAACCAAGGTGGCCAAAATAAACTCAAGAGCTCTTTTTGCCTTTTGGCTGGATCATTCCATTATATGGGTATCTGACATGCCCTATTGCTATCACAAACCAGTGTCATGCTCCAGCATACCAATACAATTCATGATCTAATAAGACTTTGGTTCTGCTTTACCGTCCTTCGGGCTGTGCTCCTTCATCTCTTAGAAGCAGACAAAATAAATTGGCTGATACCTGACAAATGTCCTATTCTTTGTTTCCTTCTAAGGACTTTTAAAGTACATTGGTTTCATCACGGCAAACAAATCACAAATGTCTTCATACAGGTCTAAAAGGAATCTCAAGTAGACATTAACTCAGTTTTCTCAAGGAATTTCTCCATCAGTTTTTTTGGAAGTCTCTGTCCAACCTGAACCCTTTGTCATTACCCTGCAGAAGTGGGAATTTCGTGCTATTCATGTTGGGAGAGTAGAGAGGCTTCTGCACTCTAATGTAGGTAGTCCACATATCCATTTCCTAAAATCAGGATTTCCTTGTCTCATCTTTTGTGTCATGTCTCTGTACAGTCTAGACCTCACCCAAGCTCATCTCTCTGGCAGTGCTTCTCCACTTGACTGCTTTCCATCATATTTTTTATTCATAGCAATGTCCTGATTGATGCTTTAATATTGGAGCTGGATGTTTAATGTTAACTTAGTGAGTTAATTCAGCTGTGGTGATGATGTTGTTTTCAAACTTTCTTCAGCTAATGAGTCATTATAAGTAGTAATAAAGGTGTTTGCGGGGGCCCTTGAAAATACTCAACCCATGCTAATTATAGTGGTCAGCAAAGAGGTTGAGGCTGATAAATGTGTGGGAGGGGGCACAGAATAGTCATGGTGAGAGGAGTTCAAAATAGTTGCAGGAAGTGCTAATTATCTGTCTGGTTCAAATGAATTTTCTCTTCCCCTGGAAAACAAAGCTCATTTTGAAGACACTTGTAAAAGCTGTGCTTTAGGAATCAAACTCCCTGATGTCTCAATAACTGACAACATCCAGAAATATAAAATTGCTGTGGAGTAAACAACTCATTTGTGCCTGGTTGTTTTAGCCTCAATTAAAGCTGGAAATAAGATTTTGCATTACTCTGCTGCCACATTAGGGCCAGTGCACAGCTTTACTCTGTGGATTTAATCCAGATTCTACAGAGGAGAAGGGAGATTTTCCCACTGACTTCATGACCTTTGGACCAAGTCTGTTCTGATTGCTGAAGAGCCACACCCTGTCTGACAGATAGCACACTTCTTCGGGGACCTGTGCAACTACAAGGGCCCATTCTGCAATTATCACAATGTGCAAGTGCGTTTTTGTGAGTGATTGTGCAAAGCAGGTTACATATGGATGTTTGCATGGATGTTAAATTCTAATAAAAAATTACAGTGAGAGGTATACAAAAATGTTGAGAAATGGACAATTCTTACCTTATAACTAAATAGTATATATCTGTGGTGATCATATTGCTAAGAGATTGCACTATATTACTATTAGAAGAAGCAGAGCATTATAGTAAAAAGCTGGCAGTTTTCTGGTTAGTGCCTTAGGCAAACTCCAGAGCCAAAAAGTTTTTAGGGTGTAGGTAAATCTGACAAATACTTAACTTCAGAACTTGTGCTTATGTGTGCTTCATAGTCACAAAACTGTCAAATCCCAAATGACAGTCAGTGCTTTGAGAAGAAATTAATAAATAGAGATGAAATTCTCTTGCAGATACTGGGAGAAAATGTATTTTCAATCAAAACCAAAAATCTGGACAATTTGAAATATGGTTTGAATTACTAAAAAAAAGAAAAAATTGAACAATTTTTAAAATATTTAATCTTTGCTGTTGCCTGTGTTTACCACCTGGTAGCTTCTTCTTTCCTGTTTTTCCCTTATTTTGGGCATTTGATAGCAAGCGGATGTGGTCTGATGTAGTGTTCTCTGAGGTTTAAAAAGCATTCATTCATTGCTGAAAATGGTATATGAAATGGCATTCTTCAGAGGAATCTGGTTTTCCCTGATAAAAAGAAAATAGAACATTTTAAAAGGCATCATATACAGAAAGTGTGTGTGAGGAAGTTGAAGAGTATGGAATTTCCCTAGCTATCTTCTCTGAGGATTTCTTAAGCATTTGTTTAGTAGAAACCCCCTGTCAAGAGAAGAGGTCTGTCCATTGTCACATATTGAACAGCATATTATCTGCAGAGTTCAAAATTGTTTGATAGACCATGTTAAGTGTTGATCAGCCTGGGAACATCTAACTTCAGTGAAACTCGTTGAAATGATTAATTACTCTTCTCCACGGTAGCTAAACCGTATGGCTAAACTGACTTCTATAACTGAGCAGGAGCTCGAGGTACTGCCTGGGGAAACAACCATATTTAAAGGACCACTTGAGGCACTTGATACGTCTCGATGGTATTGAGACGGATGAATGTTGGTGACAAATACACTCATTTGTTTATAAAAACAACATGCTAGTGAAATACTGACATGCTGTAACCTCTCTGAATGTACAAGGAGTGATATGAATAACTCAGAGCACTCAGTAACTGCACATTAATTGCAAAAATCAGTAAATCTATTTCTTAGACCCACGAACAGGAAATCAGATTTCTTGCCAAGTTCCCTATAAAGTAGGTCACAAGGTGGCTGTGAGTTTAGCCCAGATGCATAATTCTGTGTGTCATATAGGTAAAGATTTAAAAACTGAGTCTATCTGTATGCACATCATCCTTCCACTTCAGAACAGTTCTAAGTAGAAACATACACTGACCACCAGCATGCAAGAAGATTGTGCCTGGAAAAATACCCTCTTAGGTTAATTTGTTTATTTAGCTTGGGTTGATTGTATGTTTTTCACGTTATTGCGGCATGTTTGCACAACCAATAAGGACACTCAGAGTTGACTATTCATGTTTATTGAATTATTCATATCAAATAAACACTTTTGTGAGTCTGACCACAGAAAGTAAAAGCATTCCTTTGAGAGAAGAGAAAATCCTCACTGGAAGCAAAGGATCCCCGCTTTCTTCATTGTTTAATGTCTGAGGAGAAGGCATGATTTCAAGTGGCATGACTGAAGTGTGGACACATCAGGGTGGGAGTTCTCGTGAGGGTGTACACAGTCAGGAGGGTCACAATTTGCAGTTGAGATGCTCGGGGATGCACTAACCCTTTGCACTGTGCAGCCTCTTAGATGAAAAGGGTTTTCCCATGCCATTTCCAAGTCAAACTATTAAGTCACTCATCCATTCCAGTTAAAAATATTCCTGTCTCTCTGCAGCACTTACTATCTGGACAGATGATTGTAGTGCACAGGGGTTCAGGTCTCCTTAATGTTATCATTTAGAACTGAAAACCTACTCAATTTCATGTTGCTCTTTTTTCTCCTTCACTATTAATTTACTGATTTCATTGATGAGAGAGGGAACGATCTAATTATTTCACTTTAGTAGCATCAGAAAAGAAGACCCTGGTTTAGACATTTAAGAACTCATAGTTGGATGATTCTGGGGTCCGGGCTCCTAAAGAAAGAAGCACTCAACTTCCTGAAGTGGGGAAGTTGAAGACCCAATATTTGCCTGTTCTGTTCAACTGTGTCCTTCAGTTCCTTTGCTTTAAGTGTGTGACAGAGCCATTAACTTCAATGGGAACATTAATGCACTGAAATGTAGGTGCAGAGGTCAGCAGCAGGAAGCCAAAAGAGAGTGAACAGAATGTTTTAGTGATCTGGCAGTTTACTTCACCAAATGCAAATAATACACAAGTATTTTCTCATTCCTCTGTTTCACTCTCCCATGCTGATCTCTTTCCTGGGTGCTGACGTTTTTCTTCTACCCTGTTTCTGCTAACATCTACTAAATCAAGCAACAAGCTCGCTTTGTTACAGGTGAAGAACTCCTGAAAGTTGCAGGGGCCTGTGTCATCTGAGCTGTCAGAATTCCAGTGCCTTTTTCCGGGATGCTGGTATTTATCAACATGTTGGTTGTTCAGGTCTACCTTGTAATTCCAGCCTCTTTTGCTAGGATGCCAGTGCTCATACATCAGATGCCTTCTGCCTGGATGCTGTCTTTTGGATAGTGCATTCATGTAGGTTAGCTGTGCTCTATGGCTGTCAGCAACCTGATCCAACTGTGACCTTCTGCCAGGAGAATGTTGCTTTTCCAGCTCCAGATAGACATCAGGGTCGCCTTCTATCTCTCTTTTCCCTGGATGCTGCCTTTTCTGAATGTCTCCATAAGATGTGTCTTTCTCAACATCTCTTTTTCCAGGATGCTGTCTCTTCTCCAGGTTACTTAGGTATTTTTCACCAGGGTGTTGTCTTTTGGAAAGCCATTCTGGTAAAGGGGCTTTTGATTCTGTCCAAGAAAAAGAATAACATTAATGAGCCCCCATAATCCTCACTAAGGAAGTTGAAATGGGAATTTGTAGAATTCTGTGGTACAGGATCATAACTTCTTGTTCTTTGAAAGCCAGATCGCTAATTCCAGCTACCAGTCATAACACTGTTAGTATCTCTTACTCATTCTTAAGCTGTTTCTAGTATTTCAGGTCTTGGATTTACACAACCAACACTCAGCATTCATGTGAAGAGGAAGGAAGGATTTTTCTGGGGGCACTTGGGGCCAGCTCCTCTTCCATTCTGGAAGGGCTCTGTGCTCCTTGTTGCTGGCAGGCACATATGTGCTGCTTCTTGCAATCCCCAAATCTGATTTCCTTCCACTCCTGTGACTAGTGAAAGCAGAGCATCTGCAAGCTGGGAGGCTCAGACACTGGAGCAGCCTCTAGCCTTCCCAGCTGTGGAAAAAGCCACCTTCTGCTGAGGTGTAGGAACCAATGGCTTGAGGTAGTAGGTGAATGGCAACGCTCCCACCTAGACCTGACATTAAGCACAGGACAACTGGGGAGTGTCCTCTGTGTGTCCTCTTAGAGCTTCCCGAGGAAAGTACTTGCCAGACAGGCAGGTTCTCTGTGACAAGCTTCTACCTTTTTAATATGCAGCAGCTGCTTAGTGATGGTACAGCCTTGCCTGAGTGGGGAGATATTAGAGAATTTCAAAAGCACGCTTGAGAATTCTGTGTCAGTGTAATGCAGCAGCCTTCTTGTCCTTCCCCTCCCCTTAGTTACAGTGGTAAATATATATATTAGAACCTGGGAATCATACCCTGGATCTCAGCCAAGTGCTATGCCACCATCACCAAATGAATGCCTCCAGTGGGATATATACCTTTGTTAGTTTCTTCATCCTTTTCAGCTTTTTTGAGGACAGACTGAAGAATGAAGCTTTCAGATCTCTGAAGGATGTCATTCAGGGGATTCCTTCCCATGGTCTCACTCTCCTCTGGAAGGGGCTGTCTCCCATTGGGGCAAACACCCCACAACATCAAGCAGAGGAGTAGCAGTGGCAGCTGGATAGATGGCATTGTGGGACAGGGGTTCCTGCAACTTCTGTGCAACAGAGAGCAACAGGGAGGAGGATGGAGCAAACAAACCTCACAGTAACGGCAGTGTTTCCAGACACTGAAAAAGAGATATAGCACTGCTGTAGGGATTGAAGTCTCTTCAAATCCCTCCTCATTTCTAACCTCTCAGTTTATCTTATATCCTCCCAAGAATCTGTAAATTCTTCATAACTAAAAACAGGCACTTGTTCATTTTTCCGTCAGAATAAATATGTTTATTTTAAATATCTAGCTTCCTGAGTTGCAGATAATTCTGAAAGCCAGGGATCTTGCTTTGCCTTCTGCCAGAAGGCAAACATAATTTCCCCCTTGAACTCCATGTTAACTCTGTTGCCCCACGAGGTACAGACACCTATACCTGCACTACCCATCTCCACCAGGCAATTCCTTTTGCTGAGGGTTCATTTTAAAATAATACTGGGAAGTGCCGCATTTTCATTCCACCTTTAGTTAAAGCCAAACTTTAACAGTCTACAAGTTTTTCACTGTGTTTTTCTATACATTTCAAGTAGCCATGTGGCTGAGTAAGAAGACAGCTATCCTCTGTGGGGCAGGGAGTTTTCTTGCACTAAGGAAGCAACTCATTTTTTTCAGAGACATAATAATAATTATATCCTTTATTACCTCTTGCCCAGGTAACAAGTGTTTTTCTTTTAGCTAGCACTGAATTCCTCTCACACTTAGGGATCTATTGTACAGTAAGCAGAGTTCCTTCAATGGAATACATCTTTAGTGATAGTACAGCAGTCATTTAGCTTAATTATATCTTCTGAACATAAAAGAAATGCACTATTTTATGAAGTCCTACACATTTTTTAAATAGAGAATGAGTTTATTACCTCTCTTGTTGGCAGGATTCTGTCACTTCTGATGAAGTCCTTGGGTAACAGCCCTAAGAATGCCACATAGGCTATTTGGCTCAGAGCAATCTTTAGACAGAAAGGTAGAATCTGCTGAAAAGGAAATTATTTGATAAATTACCTGGTTTGTAGTTTCAGATTTTTGCTTGATGCATCTGCTAAGAGATTGATAGTCCTTTAAAGCTGTTTGCACATCTGAGCTTCTAAGTTGTCCCTTTGCTGCCAGAGACACACAGAGCATCCAACAGAGCCGTTGCTCTGTGTTCTTTGGATGGCTTGCGTCTCCCTACTTATACTGTACTGCCTCTGGACCCTTTATGCAAATAGCTCTGAGGTGGTTTAGGGGATATGATGTGTTGGGGCTTTTTTACTGCTCTCAGCTGCATTTTGAATGCATTTTAAGATTTGGATAGTTAATTCCTGACCTCCATATATCCACGCTCGATTTCCAGAAATTGTTGTTTTCCCATTCTCTAAAGAGATTATCAAAGATTTTATCAAACTCAGCATAAAGAAAAGGAGTTTTTTCTCTGCAAAACTAAGCTTGTGTGTCCTCTGTTAAGCAAGCACTGTGGAGTAAATGCAGAGACGTAAGC
This sequence comes from Xenops minutus, assembly GCA_035221455.1. Classification (NCBI taxonomy): domain Eukaryota; kingdom Metazoa; phylum Chordata; class Aves; order Passeriformes; family Furnariidae; genus Xenops; species Xenops minutus. Next base: position 192,041 of record JAWWEE010000021.1, read on the forward strand.
TAGGGAAAAAAGACAATGACAAAAATGTAATGGATTTAAATAAGTTTGTACCATGGGTTCGTATTCTGAATGACACTACACAGTTTCTGGCTCACAATTCTGTATTTTTTTGGCATAGGGTTCCACAAACAGTACCTTAGAATATGAAGTGCATAGCATTAAATATTAAAACATGGTTATGTTGCTGCTATGTCCTTCAAAAAGCATTATACTCCCTGTCTTTAACCTGTTTGTTTATTTAAAATATTCTTCCACACAGTACTACTGAAAACAAATCATGCAGGGGTCACAGCTGCTTGGCATTTCCTAGGTGTATTAACTCCTTAAGGTCTCTCAGGGTATGATACCTGAGTTTAAAAAATCACTATATTGTCCTCTAAATTAAAGTAGGCATTGATGAAATGGGAAACTACCTGTTTTCATTTTCATTAAAGTCTGCTTCTTGACACCTTAGAGCTGAGGACTCCCTTTAGAGAATAGGGGTGGAATCCTGTGTTATAACTACATCCCCATGCAAAACTTCTCAGCAGGTGCAAAATTATATCTACAGTGCAATGCCCAGGACTTCCAGCCTGGCCAGCTTTGCTCCTTTGCTAGACTTATTTTTGTCTTACTTTGGACAGATTTAGAGATTTAATGCTTTTTTTAAAGAAAGAAAGTTAAAATTAACCACCTCAAAGAGCCTTTGTTTTTCATGAAAATGTCCTTTTCCTATTTCACAGCTGGAAATCTGTCTATTTTTAATATGCTATCTTTCTTTTCAGAATTCTTGTTTTGCTTTTCTTTCATCACAATTTTTGTTTCATTTTCCTAGCAGGTGATTTTTCTATTTAAAAGATCTCTAGAGGTTTTATTTTATAAGTGTCAATGTCCTTTCTTCCCCCTCACTGCACAATTACTCATGTAGCTGAAATGAATTCTTGGGTAGGAGAGAGAGTTTGTTGTCTCAAACTCCAGAGCCTTCCAAATCCACTGACACCCAAGGCCCAGAGCTTGTGTCAGCACTGGGTTTTGCTCCCAGTCCACCTGTATGTCTGTGATAGATTCTAGAATTACAGAGATGTCCAACTACCACATTTCACGCCTAAATACAGCATTTCAGCACAACTGTGATCCTCAACCTCTTTGTCCACCCCCTGTATTTTATCACAGGTGCATCAAGTCCCTTGGGCTGCTTTGTCAACTCTGTTGATGAAGTTCCTTATTTTTCTTTTAAACATTCTCAAGGGGGCCCTGGCTTCTCAAAAGGCTTCTAAATGAAGAAACTGAGAGGCACACAACTCCTTCAAAACCGGAGTCAGACCCTTTCGTCTGAGCTGTGAGGACTGAGGTTTGTGTTCCTTCCCTCTCCCACCTGCTTGGTGCTTGTATTGCTGAATCGGGTCGCTGTCCGTGTGTGAGCAGGAACCTGAGGCCTCCACTTGTGCTTAGCACTTGCCAAGCTCAGTGTTAGTGTTCATAACAGTTGGGCCTCAGCATTCAGTCTGTCACTAGACATGCAGTTGTTGGTCCCTAAAAAGATCTTGAAGGTGAATAGTGAGAAAATCTGCTGCTAACCCAAATCTGATCTCTGTTTTAAAGAATATAACCAATCATGTTTTGTGCACTTAGTCAGCTATGACATCCTGGAGTCAGGCAGAAAGTTCTGCTTGGCAGATTTTTGCATTTTTACATATTCCTTGGGACACCTTGCTCTGGTCACTGTCAGAGACGAGTACCTGAAGTACATTGCTCATTTTCAATATGGCCATCCCTCTAGGAATCGCAAAATATAGACGTTGTTAGGAACTGCTCTTCTGTTCTGAAGCTGTAAGAGAGAAAGGTATTCATGTTTGGAATTAGTGCCATTGCGTTTGTTTTCAGTGGCATGCCCTTTGTCACAGAGCCATAGTTTCAGAGTCAGAAAGTGAGACCAGAGTCCATTCACTTGGCATTCCTTTATTAAAACAGTTTGATTTTTCGGTAGTACCTCACAAGCCACACATCTTTCTCATTTAAAAGGTTGCCTACATGACATTACTTCTGTGTGCAAGACTGAGAGAAATACCTCCACTGGCTACTTAAAGCATCCCATTAATTTTTATTAAGTGTACACTGTCACTGGGACTGCAAATTCTTTCTTCTCATCTCTTTAAATAATTTTATGCTCTTGGATATTTACTGAATTGTATTTCTTGCAATGACTGCAAATCTAAGCTGTTCTGTCTGAACTTTCTCTTGTTAACAGTGCTGTAAATTAGGAATGATTTGTTTGCTAACAAAAATGAGGGGCAAATCAACTCTTGTTTTCTCTGGAAAATGTAAAAACACAGCTTATTGAGATCACTCCTCCTAGTTTGTTCCTTGAATTGGACTACTCAGGCAGAAAATGATAGAGATGTGTGTCAGTAATAGGTGGACAAGTCTCTCTGTCTTCCCACATGATCCTTCCTAACATTCAGTTTTTCCTGCATCACAACAGGTAAATAGTTTGGCCTGCAGGAGGATGTATTGTATTTTTGTGAGAGGTATAATTCCAGCTTCTCTTTGTCTTGATTTTAACAACATTAGAGTGTCGGAGTGGGTACAGCCACAATGAACTTTAGATGTATAGTTTTACAAGGGAGGCAAGCCTTCAAGAATACAAATCTTTCTTGGACCGGAGGAAAGGCATTCCTGCCTGAAAGTTTGTCTCCTCTTAGGACTAAAAAAGGACTTATGATCCCCCAGAACTGTCAGCTTTTCACAGCTGTAGACATCACCAAAATAAAAGATACTATACTTAATCTACAGACCTGTATTAAATATTAATCATTGCTGGAGGCAAGGTTCCAAGCAAGTTGCATCTACCTAGTTTTCACAATTAATTTGCTAAGTAAATGGACCTAGACAATGTTCAGTGGATTAGTGACATGTGAAGGAGGTCTTTGAAAAGCAGCCTGAGGTGGTCACAGCCTCTGTGAACCCTTTGGTGCAGACACACCCAGCAAGGGTGGCTTCACCGTGGGCACAGCACAATACAGCTGACTTTGTTGGAAGTCCTCACAAAACCAAAACCCATGAGGAGTAAGGACAGCTTTCCCATTAATTTTCATTAGCTGGGAATGTAAAATCTAGGAAGGGAAATGAAGGTAACTCCTCTACTGTGTTCTGTTTCTTCCAGCACTGAGCCCCCACCATAGTACTTCTGCATTTGCTCAGTGCGGGCATTTGTGGTGGGAAGCACTTGTTTGTGATGTGAGCTCTGAACCCTTTTGGGGCAGCTGCTAGTTAGAACCAGGTGAAGAAACTGGCCTGGAGAATCTGGTGAAATCATTAGAAGCTCTGCTGGCTGATGCTGAATGGCACTTTCTTGAAGCATAACCTGAACTTGGCAAGAGCATGTAAAGGACCTCTCTTGAAGGCTGTGTAACTTTCAGTTGACACTCTTCTTCTCAAGAGCTCCAGAAGTGGCAAAACCTTCAGCTCTGACTGTAAGCCACAGAGTTTTATAGTTTTGCCAACATAAAAATGTTAAAGCTTAATCTTTTGAATTCGTTGAAACTGATAGAAAATTCTTTGAGGAAACTTAATATATAGAGAAAGTAGGCCTTCTGTTTTAAATAATTAATAGATTGAGTATTGAATGATATGAGAACATTAATTTCTGTGTGAGGAAGCTCTTAAGAGAATTACTGAGTAAATTGCACATGGAACACATACACAACTCCCCTCACCAACTTCAGTCCATAAACGGAAGGCGATTGTATTAGAAGAAAAGGGGAATATCCCACATAGCATTAAAACTGTTGCCAAAAGGTGTATAAGTAACACATTGCTTGTATTGGCTAAATAGTTGTATCATTCCGTGAGGAAGCAAAGACACAACATTATGACGTTAATACCACATACTGGTTTACTGACAGATTTTTCAATATTAAACAGTATATTATGTAGCCAGAACTTGACAGGCTTAATTGTATACTTAAGAGTCAGACTAACTCACAGTTTGTTCCTTCTGGATTGGTGGCAGTTTGGAATTAAAGATCTCAATGGATTCATTGTAGTGTTTCTTTATTTTGTAATTATCTCTGCAATGCTTATGCAGGATAATTTCCATAGTTTTGTAGTGAAGAGAACCCTGTGATTTGGGAAGAAAGTGGCCATTTTTAGAAAGAGTATGACTGTGCCCTCTTTTTTGTTGCAGGCACAGTCCAGGATCTTTCAAACCAAATATGTCATTTAATGAAACAAACAAGATCCTATGCCTCCAGGCACCAAAAAACTCCAGCTGCCCAGCCTGTTGTTTTTTCACAGCTGCTAATGACAGCACTCAAGAGCTTCTCGTTCACTTCCAACAGGGAATTAGTCATTGGACAAAGCAAATATACAGCGCAGTTTAGCTTGCCAAAATACTGTTTTTAAGCTGAGGCAGGTTTCATCACGTAGCAAGAATAGATTCAGGGAAATTTGATTTGGTGTGATAGAAAATATCCAACTTCCTTTTCAAAAGCAAGTTTGACTCACACTGTCCGATAACTTGCAAAGTCAGTTGGAGGGTTGTAGATAGAACGTCACTACTTCCCATAGCAATTAAAGAAGTAACATGCTAATGTATTTACTCTGTGTTAGTGCTTTACCTGCTCACACATACAAATTATGACAGAGAAGCTGTAATTGAGTGTGAAAGGGAGCAAATTTTTGAGGGAGAGAAGAGTTGATAAGAGATTTAGTGTTTGGTGCCAAGTGTTTGAAAATGCTGGTTTGAATTTTCAAGTCCCCAATCCTCAGCTTGCAGCCAGTTCTGTCCAGTTCACTGGGAGCAGTCAGCACAGAGCATATTTAGATATTCTTGTCAGTCCTGGCCCGTTCAGTTGTCAGGTACAAAGCTTCAATGCTCCTATTGGCTTGACACACATGATGCTTGCCCAATGATTGAAAATTGGAGAGCACAAATAAGAAAAGGGAATAAAAGCAGAATGAAAAGTTCCAGAACTGTCCCCTGTGCCTGACAGTAGAACATCTTCCTCTCAAAAATCAGGTACTTCCGTAGCTGCTTTCAAAATTATTATCAAGAATTTTATTTTTTATTGTTGCTTTCATTTGCTGTAAAAGACAGCTGTTCATTTGTATAAATTATTCTGTAAAGTGACCTCAAGCCTGGCTTTAAGGATGCAGTACAAATGTGATTTACCTTTACGTTGTCTGTGTTGATCTGGTAAGAAAGAGAAATGAGCCCTGGTAGGACCATGACGGCAAGACAGTTGCCTTGACACAACACTCAAGAACAGCTCTGCTTCTGGAGGGGCATCCTGGAATCAGATGTAGAGAGGAATTTTGAGCAGGAATCCAGTGTAACTAACAAAGTTAATTTCCAGTACCAGTCACATTGACTGATCTGGTTGAAATAGATAACAATTAGTTCAGGTATTGCTCCTTCCCCTCAGGTGTTTCTGTGTGCCTGTGAGGTTGTATATGCATTATGCTGGGTTTTACTAATGAACTGTTCCTGTCTTTTATTAGTGGTTACTAAGTTATTTCGTCTGCTCATTTCGTTAGGGCTTAAATTTGCTCACTATGTGTTATTCTTCCTGCAGTAAAATTAGTCATTTTATCTTTTCAGCTACTGGTTTTTAAGAGTCCCATAGCACAGCAACAGTGAATATCAGAGTCCTGTTATGGTAAGTACTATACCAAAGTAAAACTGAAACTGTCTATCCTAAGAGAGTTAGAATGATGTTTCAGTGTATACACATGAAGCAACATATGTACCTACACCCATCATACTTCTGTACCTACACCTGGAGGTGTATGAAATGATTGAGCAAGTGAGAGGGTAGAGTAATCATGTCAGTGCTGGGCATAAATATAATATTTCAAGAGTTTTGGTAGCTGTAAATCAGCATCAAGCTAATGAGAGCCAGTTGATTTGTGAGCTTTGCTGCAGTGTTGCAAAAGGACATGGAAGAAGGAAGACAGTAATTTTATCCTGGCAAGGATTTCCTCCTCTGTGTAAGAAAAGGCTTAGAAGAAGCCTGGTCACTTGCCATTATCAGCAGGATGAAGACATCTGCAGGAATCAGTGATTCCAGCATGGGCCATTTATGGGAAAGTTTTAGCAAGTAGTAGTGATACAATTTACGGTTTCTGGTACTGTCCATTAGTCCCACTGTGTCTGCAGAGCATGTGGCAACAAAAATAGTTAGGGGCTTTTTATTTCTATCACTTGCAACCATCGCTAATGACACCAGTGAAACTGGAAGCTGTTAGTTAGAATCCAAGCCTTCACTGTATTGAAAATATGGAATAGTGGAATCAAAGGTTTGGATTAGTGGCTAGAAGTCAACTAGGAAGTGCTGCTGCCTGTACTTGACCAACCACGGAAGCCACCAGAGATCTAATACAGTGCTGATGTTCACATTGTGCAAAGCACAACAGGTCAAGAAGTGCCTTCTTTGGTGGGTTAAGTGAATTACCTGGTTAATATGAGGGAAGTTCATAGAGCAGTCAGTGCAGAACTGCTACCGTGCCCCATTGTTTAGATGAAGCTTGATGCACAACTGAGAAAATTGGAGGGGAAGGACGCAACCAGTGTTCAAGTAAGACAATTTTCTTACTGTACTATGAGCTACATAATGGCAAAGACCTTTATGTAATTTGCATCTTTATAACTCTCATAGTCATTGTAATAACAATAGACTTTTCCACTGGTGCTTAATGGGTTTGTTTACAAGCAAACTGTGAGGTGCGAATCACCTCATTTGGGGGTGGAGATTATTATTAAAGCTGTTCCATCAGCCAAATATTAGACATCGTGCTTTAGCAGACAATAAAGGCACATACGGGGTCAGTGAGGTCCCTGCTGAGACCATGATTAATACTGTCTTTTAGAAATGGCTTTTGTGATCTTGTGGATTCCTCTTCACATCTGTCCAGCTGGAACACTCTGTGCATACCAAGGGAATCTGAGTGAATGAAAATGTAGTGCTGGAGTCAAAGTTCCTTGAGTCATTTGATACTCGCTTCTGCTGAGAAGACTGTGAGGCACAAAGCCTACATGCCTCTCAGCTCTTCTCTCACTCTCTTCCCCCTGGGTCCTTTCAGTGGAGCCTGAACATGAACAAAGATGCATTTAAAAGTAGTTAGAGAATGGTTTGCAGATGCAAACTACAGCAGCTGTTGTATTTTTATAAACACCAAGCTGGGAGGCCACATGGTTATTTGGTTAGAATGGAGTCTGAGAACTGGGACAGCTGATTCTATTTCTGTCTCTCCCATGGAATTGCTCTGTGACTGTCAGTGGTGCATTAAGGCAGAAATCCAACTGTAGTTAAGATCAGAGTCAGACTTTTCATAGATGGTAACTGAAATTGGGTAGACCTTAAATACCCGAGTTTTGTGTTCCCTGTCCACAAATAAGCAACAGTGATACAATACAGGGACTTTTGATGCTTGTGACTGCTTTGAAAGTCACAAATCATGACAAGAGAAGTAAAAATTCTTGTTTGTAGTTGGGTGGGGAGTTTTTTTAGGGAGCATGTGGAATTCACTGATCCCAGTGGGCCTGGCATGCAAATTTAAGTCAAGAAAATGGTAAATAGAGAACTTGTGTTTCATTGGACTCCAGTGAAGCTTTGTTGTGACTAATTGCAGTTAAGAAAGCCATTATATATTGTATGTGTACATAAATATCATCAATTTCACAGGATTCTTTCTGCAAACCTCTGATGAGTTTAATAAACAGTTTTCTCCTCCAGGTTTCTTTCTTTCCTTGTCTGTGGCAGCTATCAGATTTGAAATGTTCTATGTTGGCACCTAAAGGGTATGATTGAATTCTGGAATGCACTCCTGAAATGGCTGGGGTCTTCATATCCTTGAATGCAGAGATAGCTATAATGCATCAGTGATTTTCAATGCTGGTATGAGAGAATGCAGGGTTTGGAATGACTTCAAAGGGTTGAGAAAAGCACATTACTAAAAGCACTTCTTTTGCTAAATTTTCTCTGTGATGATCTGTAGGTCAGGTACAAAATGCTAGAACATGCTTATAGATCTAGAAACTGCAAAAAAAGTAAAGCAACTAGAAAAAGTAAAAAAATCCTCCTAGGAGCTGCTTTCAGACCTGCATTTCCATGACTGATTCAGAGACCATCATGCAAGATGTGGAGTTAAAGCTTTCATAACATTACATTTTTATAGCTATTATTCAAAAATATGACCCAAAGTTTTGACATTTGAAATAGCTCATCAGGGCAAAGAAGCTGACAGACTGTTTTTAAAATTCTTTCTGGAAGATCTCAGCAATAATCTGTGATTATTTCTGAGCTCCCACTGCTCATGTTGAGTAAGTGAAGTTCAGGTCTTATTGCGTGGACAAATTATGAAAATGCCAAGGATTGCCTGATAAGCAGGGAGTGCCATTGGTCACTAACTGTACTTTATAAAACACAGTACCATTGTCATTTGAATAACAAATTATCTCTAAGACTCATTGACCTTTTACAACTAGTTGTGTTTTTATTGAAAAACAGTAACTCTGTCTTCATTAGAATCACTTTCAGTTCTGCTTGGGGCCAGGTACCAAGCAAAGTAGCTGCATGGAAAGCAAGAAGGCATGTAGCTGTTTTCTTTACTCGAAGGTACAGAGTGTTGGTCAATACAGCCTGTAATGGGGAACTGGAAGTCATAGCTAAATGGTTGCTACGTTAAGGATACCTATACCTGTAAGTATGTTACATAGTTCAGCTGGAACTGAGCTATATTAAGTGTTTCACACTGCTAGCTGAAGCTTACTTCTATCAGTGGTGGCCCAGCTGCTCTTTAGTATGATGTGATGAAGAGAATCAGCCCAGTGCACTGCCCTGTCCTTAGTTCAGAATGCATTTATCACCTCTGACAGACAGGAGTGGCTTTGATCTAAGCACAAGGTCTTCAGAGAATTCTGCAAAATATAAAGTTCTCTCCATCCCATATCATTTCTGCCTATGAGCACATCACCCCAGGGTCAGGGTCTGCTGGATTTTCCAATTGTAAAAAGGTTGTTTAAGACTCTTGGGTTAAGACTGGTGTAAGATCTTGTGTAAATTCAACAACAGAGATAATCTTGCAGATAGCTGCTCAAAGGTGTTTACATTTGGCATTTCTGTTTCCTGTCTGTAGTGTAGGGAAGAGAAGTTTTTCTGGGGTTTTTGCCACACTTCTGTGCTCAGGGTGTGATGTGGGTGCCAGCCACCATTTGCTGGGCTGGTGGAAG
>JAWWEE010000021.1:201351-213683 GCA_035221455.1 Xenops minutus
GGGCTGGACCTGTTTGAAAGGTTTGGGTTACGGTGTTGTTGTTTGTTCTGTGCCGGGCTTTTGATTATATATATATATACATACATATATATATATTTTTAGTAAAGAACTGTTATCCTTTTCTGTACATTTTCTGATTAAAGTCTCTCAATTTCAAAGGTTTTGGTGGTTTTTGGGAAGAGGCCCGCTTCCTAGTCCCCATAGACACCTTAGTTTTCTTTTAAACTGAGACATTGACAATGCAAAAAATGAAAAGCAATGTAATGACCATGAACTTACAATTAAGTGATGAAATTTTCAAAGTATTATCTTTCCCATTTAGACACAAAGGAAGTAGCCAGGTTTGCTCAAGTAGTCATTGTCTTGGGCACTTTGGTCTTTTGAAAATCTGACAACACATGTAACAGTGGCAACCTCTGGGTATCATACTGTCCTCTCCGCGAAGCAGCAGAGCCCTTCTATAGCATGTGAATCAACTTCAGCCCTTGAAATTGTACAGATCTAGAATAAGTCTGTGACTTTAATAGAATTTAGGTGCTATCTCCTGGAAACCCAAGTGAAAAGATGAAGTTGAGTGATATTGTGTCATCTTATTTGAAATTGCCAGAGGTTGCTAAAGGTCTTTGGTTATTTAATGTTTATCTGCTTCAGAAAACATATTAATGTCCTTGAGCACATCCATTCTTCAAAGACACTGAGATAAACAAATGACTCATGAAGTGGCTGCCCATTATTTTTGCTGCAATATTTTGTGGGTGGAGGACAGATGAAGTTCATGTTTAGTCTCAAAAGAAAGTTTCTTTATAGTAATGCTAAAAAGATAACTGCTTTATGAAGCGTTGAAGACCTTGAAAGAAGTTTCCTCTCAAATAACTGTCTTGCAAGCATCTTCAGTGGATGCTACAGCAGTTGGCAAATCCTCTAGTTTAAATTGGCACCAGCGATGGTTCGTAGCCCAGCAGAATCAAATTTCTCCCTGTCAAATCTCCCTTAATTTCCTGTTCAAGACTAAATCATGGGTGGGGTTGAGGCAATAATTTCAATGGAGTTATATTGTAGATGAATTTGTTTTTTTTTTTTTAAATTAAAGTAAAGATTAAGTAGTATGAGGCCAGAAGTATAGGGTCGCTTTTTGTTTGTTTTCTTTCTTATGAATAGGAAATAGTCTATTAATTTTTTATAGTCCAGTCTGGAGTCCAGCAACTCCTCTGTACACTGGTGTTTCTTCCCAGGATTTGGGCTGTGACAACCATGGCAAGTGACAGAGCTAAGGAGGTACTGCTGTTGAGGAATCCTTTGGGTATAGATGGCTTGACTGGCAGCTGCAGTGGAGCTGCAGGTTGAGCTTTGGGGGTGAGAGCCCCAGGCAGGAGGCTGTGAACTGCCAGCCTTTTGTGTAGCAAAGGGCCAAGGGTCCTGTGGCCTAGCCAGGTGAGGGACACTTGGGGACACAGCAGGAGCCAAGGACCCAGATTTTCCCTCATTTTGACTGTGAGGGTGTAAAGCCCAGGAGTTCCTTTGTTTGGGATCCCTCCTCAGAGGCACCCAGCTCCAGCTGTTATTCTGTTAGTTATTGCACCAAGATTAAATTATTTTAAGGATCAGGACATCTGGGACTGTACTATAGGAAACCTGGGTGGAGCCAGTGAGGAAACTTGGTCTGACTATGTGAGTATGGGGGGAACAGCTGCACAGGGGCTCAGTCCCGGCTCACATGGTGCCAGAGTGATTGCCAGAGTGGCTCCTGGATGGTCGGACAGAGAAGTTTCCTTAACACTGCTCAAAGTGTTGTACCTGCTAGTGCTGCTGGGCTGTTCAGAGCCCAGCAAAGCAAAGGGGAGCTAGAGCTATTCTATTACCTGTAATATTAATAAATTAATATTGTGCTTGTGTTATTGAATTTTCACCATCCAAATGATGCTGGAAATTTTCCAACCAGATGTACTTTCTCCAGGGTCCTCGCAGTTGCTTCTAAGTAAAGTGACTGTGCCTGAACAACTTCATCTCAATTCATTTGCAATTTTCCTGGTTCTCAGGAGTATAAGGGTTTAGGCTTGGCTCTTATTTTTTCTTGTTTCAGTAATGTTGACACAAACCCTATAGCCTGTCTAGCAACAGGGACAGAGCACAAATAACAAACAGTTTGTATTTCTAAAGACACTCATATATCCAACTAAGGAAAAACAATCAGTGACCGTTTAGATGCTTCTGACTGAACAAGTTGTCTTTAAATTAAGTCTTGCATCTCATATGAGACTTGAAAACAAGAACACTCTGACTTCCTAATTTAGCCATTAAAGAGCAGAGAAAGAAGTTTGATTGAGTTGTTTGGCCAGGTGACATATATACTTCCACCAGGGCTCTTCAGCAGAAGAGCGTTTTTCCTGCAGGCGTCTGTCACAGTGAACAAACTGCCTTTAGAGGAGCAGAAAGACTGGGGGTAAAACCAAAATACTCAATTGGTGACCTTGTAATTAAGCAGCAGTTGGTGATAGTTCTTGGATTTTTTTCTTCGTTCAGGGAACTCGCTAGTTTTAGAACTAATAGTTGATGCAAAGAACAGAGCACAGTCACACAGCTGGAGGCACAGAGAGGGTAGAATTGGGGCAGCTGGTTTTAGTCCAGCATCATCTGTTACTGTTAATGATAATCAGATCTAATTACATGTGATCACTGAAAAGACAGTCCCATTCCTCTTTCTTCCTATCCGTACCAGTCCATATTCTTACTTGCATAAATTGCAGGGACTGCTCAACCCCAGCTGATTTAATTTAGCATACAGATCAGATGGATCAAGAAGGGTCAGAACTTGGCACAGGGCTAGCCATTCCCAGGACAAAGACTGAAATGCTACTCTGCCTTTATCTTGATGTAATAAGACCTGCTCACTGCAAGTAATTCTAGGGTTGCAAGAAATTGTGCTGTTGATCTCTGCTTATTTTGTCAAGGGTGGGGGTGCTGTTACCTGCTTACTTAGAAAAGCGCTGAATAAACCATAAGTACTAGTATTAGGAATTAAAAGCCTCCTGGACCTACTACTCATTCAAGCCACAAAAGGGAAGCAGCCAAGTTGCTCTTATAAATATCAAAAAGTTAAATCTTACATGGAAATAAGAGCCAGAGTGATTAAGAATTGATTTGCAAAGCAAGCAAAGATGACAAACTTGCTTGTTTTCTCACACCTGCTCTCCACTTCAACAGTACAATAAAGCAAGGCATAGCTAATGCACCTTTCTCCTCATTGGATAATGCACTCAAGGGAATATGATCAACTGAGACTTTGAAGATCACACCACCATTTGCCCAATTATACCTAATGACAACACATTGTTCCTGCAAAATGTGTCTACTTCTTGGTAGGTTACATTTACTTTCAGTCTTTTACCTATTGATCCACCAGTACCTAATGTAGAACAAACTTCTTTGTTGGCAAGTCACGTTTATGAGACCAGAAAAAGTCTTTCATGTCACCTTTTTAACATCTCACCAAGTCAGTGAGAGGAAAAGCTTCTTGTAAGAAACATGACAAATTTTTGCAGTCTTTGTAAAACAAAGCAGTAAACAGAATGTCTTTATGGTTTGGGCTATATAGATAATTCATGTTCTGTGTTCACTATTTCTTTGTCTACTTTCTGGTTTGATTTCATAAAGCATCTTTAGCTACTTGAAGAAGGTGTCTGTACTATATAGCACTTAGAGTAAATGATCATTTAATCTTGAACTCCAAGTAGGTATATACTCCGTTACAGAAAATGTGGTGTTTGCTGCAAAAAGCTGCAGCATCATGAAACTCGAGGCATATTTACTTTGCTTTTTTTAGTGGGAGTGGAAGGGCTTGAATAAAGCTGGTGAAATTATATATCCCTAATTAAAACATTTTTGTGTCTGTCTTCTGTGAGTATTCATGACTACAAGCACAGGCTGATGAGTGAGGGTAGGGTTGGATTCTGTTTGCTCTCACAAATTGTCTCCTGAGTTACTTTTGCTAGTTGTAAACTGCAACGAAAACGTTTTTGCAAATGCAGAACCATTTCATAACTTCACAGCTGTGATAATAACTCACTATCATCATTCAGCACTTTCTAGTGGGGTTAGCCTCAAGCCATTGCTGTGGATTCCAGACCCTTGCCTAAATGAAAAAAAGCATCCTTGCCCTTTTCAAAAGTAATCCTGATTTTTGCCCAGCCCTAACTGCACTGTAGTTCCATGGCCAAGGGAATAGTTTCAGTATTGGCCAGCACACTACTTCTGTTTTCAGTATGTTTCCACCAGAATCTGCTATGGAATGTAAGCATTCCTGTATCACCCATATGTTGCCCTTCCTGTTCCTTGCCCCAGATCTTCCCATGGCATAGATGAAGCTGGTTCTGTTGGCTTGAGTGATTTTATTAGGTCTCTTCAATTAGATGAACTTCAAGACTGAACACTACACCCAGCCAGTAGGTCTTAAGTAAAATAAGATATTTCTCAGAGCCTGTAATGATATAATGGAGATCAGCATCTGGCCTACTGGAGCATGTGGCTACTCAGAAAGAGCTCTGGTAGGAACTGTTTTTGCAGGAGTGAGTAGCAGTCTTGTCTGTGCCAAATGTGCATTAATTCCAAACTACTTCACCTGAAGCAGCCCTGCACATGAGCAACTTGATCAGGACATGAATCTGCTCTGCAGTGTAGGCCAGTGTGTGCCAGTGTCTTGCCAGCCTGCTCAAGATCTTGGAGTTGCTCATTGGAGCTCAAGTGGAAAGGAGAAGGCTCAGGGAGATGATCTCACTTGCCACAACTCCCTGAAAGGAGGTTTTAGCCAGGTGAGGGTTGGTCTCTTCTCCCAGAAAACCAGCAATAGGACAGGAGGACACAGTCTTAAGCTGCACTGGGGAGGTTTAGGTTGGACATGAGGAAGAAGTTTTACACAGAAAGAGTGACTGGGCATTGGAATGGGCTGCCCAAGGAGGTGGTGGAGTCATCATCCCTGGAGGTGTTTAAGAAAAAACTGGATGTGGCAGTCAGTGCCATGGTCTAGTAGACAAAGTGGTGTTGGGTCAAAGGTTGGAGTCGATGATTTCCAACCTGGCTGGTTCTGTGATTCTGTAAAGTGGATTAATGTCAAACAGCAATGCCTTTCAGTCAGAATCCCTCTTTGCTACCTATATACTGAGCCGAGAGAAAGGAACAATTAAATTGACGAAGAGTTATTTTATTTAATGACTCTTCATTTCTCCCAGCACAAATTGAAATGATAGATTTTGTTGCTGCTTTAGTTTGTATCTGCGCTTGCATTTTCTCATTTCTTATTTCATACATGGATCTAGAACAAAAGGTCTGATGAACCTAAATTTCTCAGGATGTCCCATCAAATAGGTCACCTTACATTATTCAGTCTTTAAAATTCTCAACCTCATCATTATTGTTGTCCTTCCTTCCAGCATTTCTCCTAAATTGCTTTCTGTACACTGGCCTCCTTCTTGTAAGAACCTCCAATTTTGTTCTCACAAAAATTCTTACCAGTAAATTGAGCTGGGAGAGTGTATGTGGATTTGTACTTCCCTTGTCAAGCCTGAAAGCACCGAGTCTGAGAAATGCAACTGAGTGCACTGCTCACTGCTTGAATCCATTTTGTCTCCACAGCCTTAATTTTCTGCATGTATCCTTAGAAAGATGGCAAACTTGGCAGGTTTTACTTACAGGAAAACATGAAAACATGTTTTTTCTCTCCCACTCTGTGAGAACTGGGAGTTAAGCACTTGATGTGACAGAGAGAAACTCATTACGCCGCCAAATCAGTCCTTCCAATCTGTCTGTCCGCATATTGATCCCTTGTTCTTAAGTAAACCCTGCAGTTAAGCATAATTACTCTGGGACATCTCATTCCAGTGACTGGATCAATAATGTCTTTGATGGCCTCCTGCGGCGTGTTCCTGTCCTGCCTTGGCACCTCTGTGTCACCTGCTGTGCATCAGGAGCCCAGTGCAGTAACCTGCTATGGTGGTGAGAATGCTGTCAGCCCCTTCCCACTCACGTGGGGTTCAGCCAGGACACGGTGTGAGGCCTCAGATGCAGAGCATTTGTAACGAATGTCCATGTGAGCTCCACACCATCCCGCACACTGAGGCTGGGAGATTTCCCCCCCATGTCACAGTCAGCCAGGCCTAATGGCTATGGGATGCTTGTCATGAACATGCTTTGGGCAGAAATACAGATAAATATATCCAGGTTCCCCTTTTCATCCAGAGGTTCAGAGTAAAGCTGTCAAGGAGTAGTGAGTCCAGGGGCTCACTGAGGGACAGACGACCAGGAGGTGAGCAGTGCAGAGGCCTCCCAGCGCAGCACCTGAGTGCACACCTGTATGCAGGGCAAAGGGCAGGGCTGAGGGTGGCAGCCAGGGCCAACCACAGCATCAGGGCAGCTGGTGGTGATAAGGTCCAGCCAGAACATCAGTCCATAGGTCAGGATCAGGTCTAGTGACAGTAACCACAGTTACACGTCAAGTGATTGCCAGGCAGGTCCATGCAGCTTAGGGATGGGAAGAGGTCTGAGCAGTCAGACAATTTCAAAGCAGCAGTTGCAAAACAAAATGGTGCTCTGTCACTTGCTTACCCAGAGTTAGACATGTGCTAATCTTAAATTATTTTTGAATCTTTCTGATAGACAAGGCTGGTTGCGTGTTTGTTATTCATAAAGCTTGGTCATTGAAAAATTGTCAGACAAGGTTGTGGGTTTTCTGTGGGGCTTCTTAGGTTTGTCAGGGATGTGGTTTCTTCTTTTTATATTACTTTGGTGATACAAATACCATCTTGTTTAGATGTGGTTATAGAGAAACCAACTGTATTTGCTGTAAATTTCTATAAGATCTAGTATAACTATCTTTTTGAAAACTTGTAAAAGCTGATGCCTCTCATCAGCTTCAATGGTTTTAGCACACTTACACACCTGGAGAGTAAGAAATATTAGGATCTGCCTTAGAAGTGTAAACACCTAAGTCTGTAATGGTAGTGCAGAAAAAGCTTTATAGAAAGTATAAATAAAATTTAAAAGTGCATCTGGCCTCATACTGTCTTACTCCTCTTCACTTGAAAGCAAAGCTGCATTCTTAGATCATAGCTTGGAGCCTGAAAGAAAGAGACTACAATAGCATTTTGTTCAGAGGGAAGACTGTCAGGTGGGAATTTGTCCTTCTAGCTGTATTATAAATGAGCTGTCTTTGTATACTGGTAATGTACCTCTAATAAACACAAGGCAAAAATGTTAAGGCATGCTTTAAAATGATTGTAGGTGAATTTGTGGTACATTACTTACCTGCAAGTCAAGAACTGAGCTTGGCACAACACGTTGTTACCCTACTCTGTTCTTACGATGTTCTTTTACTCCAAGCTTAATTCCACAGAGGTTAATGAATTGGAGTATGTCAAAGGTAATTTTAGGTTTATGCACTGGAATTGAGCTAGATAGTATTGCACAGCCTTTGTGCAGCAGTCTGAATAGAAGCCAGTTAAGTGCTGTAAAACTTGGTGCATCCCTAGATGCTGTAAACTGACCAAGGTTGAAAGGGGAGTAGACAGCTTTTTAAGAGCTTCTGGGCAGTTCTTAATTTAGCCTAGAAATGCAACTGTCACCAGCCCTTTTTATGCTACTGGAACAACCACTTATGTTTCTCTAAAGCCTTTGTATGAGGATCTTGTCTTTTACAAAAGCAAATTTTGTTATTGCTACTTAGAAATACAGAAAACTGAGTTAACAGCAGGTGTTACAGGTTCAGGAGGATTCCCATGCACAAAATAAAAGACACTAAAACACAACGGAGATGTCAAAGCAAATGTATGCTGTTACTTGTGATAGAAAATCCTTCTATACCTGGAATCTTAACAAGCTGCTGAGCATGAGAAGGAGATGGAGCATGGTACCGGGCAGGAGGGGCAGGTAGGCAGTGCACCCTCAGGGCGTCCCCTGGATCAAAAGGACGCTCATCTGGCCCTCCTCGCCTCCCCAGCCCAGGTCCACAGCTTACATCTCCTGTCTCTGCAGTCGAATTTTGCCAGCTGCAGCATCAGCTCATGTGTGGCCAGCGCACTAGCTGAGCCTGCAACAGCTTAACAGCTTGACTGTGGGCTAACAACCGTTCTATTATCTATTGTTCCTGTGTTAAAAACTAGGTTCTCAGTAGTTCCAAGTTACACCAATGTTTCTTTCTCCAAGGTTGAGTTTTTCACAGTGAAAGTATGCAATATTTTCTCATACCACATCGACAAACACAACCACGAACCAAATATGACAGGGCCCTAAACACAACTCTGGTCCCTAACATAAGCAGGGTACTGACACCTCATTCCTATCTGTAGAATGTAATTTTAATTCTGGGTTTCAATATTCCAAACTCAGGTGTTGCCATCCATATTGAAAGTCAATAACCTGAATTCATCACAAAGTCTAGCATCAGTTGCTCACCTCAGCCTGTCTCTTGGTTCCCTGATACTCTGCACTTCAGGACACACAGTGCATGACACAGTCCTCAAGTCAGTCTTACTCCCTTGTTCTTTCTCATACAGACACTAAAATGGAAGAAGGGAAAAAGCAGAAAACGAGGACTTCCCGCATTCTTGCATTTCTTTTTTTTCCAGCCTGATTTGTGCTTCTAGGCAGATGGAATATTCAGCTCACACAGTAGAGCCAAAGCCGAGCCTACCCCCAGCAGTCTCTTGAAAATGGAGAGAACATGCTCAGTGCAATTCTCTTCTTCACAGTCTGTTCCATGAACCAGCTCATGTGGCCTGAATAACTCAAAGGCCTGCAGTTTCCGCATTTCAGCTGTATGTCAGCATCTTAGTGGATAAAATCTTCTGAGGTATTTCAACTGCAGTTTGCAAAGAATTTTGCAGGGAAAAAATTATGCAGAACTGTATTTGTGTATTTATAATAGTCAGATTTGATTTCTAACTGACCTGAATCTCTCCATGTTTCCGAAATCCATCTTAGCACTAAATTGGTTTGAATAAACCCCTGCTTTTACAAACCCCTCCCTATGTGTGTAATTCAGTGTTACAAGCTCAGCTCCTTGTGGCCTCTACATGGACATGAGGTGTGAAGCAGGACAGGCATGTAGATGGCAAGAGCAGCTGCTGACAAGAGAGTGCAAACAGGCAGTGAAGACTCTGTGGTCCTTCCAAGGATGAACACAGTCACTCTGAGTGGTGCAGTGCTGCTGGGTACGTTCACAGGGGTTCAGACTAATGAGTGGTGTATTAACATTTGATTGTCACTGGTCATGATGTAGCCAAGTACTTCATTAGAGGGACAGTATGAACTCCAGGAACAGCAGCAGGAGCCAGTGCCTACCCACTCCTTTCCCTGAGAGGGGGACACTGCTTGGTTACCCAGTCTGAGACACATGCTGTGATTCATTCTGCCTGCAATCCATCCCACATGGGACTCTGAAACCTCTGCTGTGATGCACTTACGCTGTGTGCCCCACTTCTCCAGTAAAGAGACCTGCAACCAAAGGTTTCAGTAGTTCCCCACCTCCTCAGTTCCGGCATTCTTCCCATTTTATACAACAGAAAGATTAAACCATTTCACTCTTGATTCTCAGATGGGAGTTCAATGAAGTTTAAATTAAAAATGCAAAACTAAGGAAAAGTGCAGTAGCAGTATGAAATAAAACTGTTAGAAATGTCCCAAATGGCTATAGATCAGGTAATAGCCTGGGGAGGTTTACAGAAAATAACACTTGCATCTAATTCAAGTCCAAGGTATGGGTCTGTATGACACCGTAAAAGACCAATATGCAATTCTAGCTCAGACACTGGATATGAAAGAGGCGTTTCAGCCCTAATGGGAGAGTGGCAGCTTCGCTCACCTGGCCGGGGCGCTGCCGCCCCCTGCCGGCCGCACCGCACCTGCACAGCGGGGCCGCCTGCGAGTGGGTCCCGCCCGGGCTGCCCCCTGCGCCCCCTGCCCACCCTGCGCTCCCTGCCCACCCTGCACCCCCTGCCCACCCTGCATCAGTTTGCATCAATTGCTTCTCTTTTATTAACTTCTTTGGCTGCACTGGAGCACTTACAGAAGACAGAACGTTTTGCAAATGGAAGTAGATTTTTCATATTATTGCTCTACACCGTTATCTATATAAAGTGTATCCTTCAAGTTATAGCAAACTGTAGTTGCATTGAAGGCTCTCTAGGATTTCTGGACTATGAGAGAGCAAAGCTGCAGCAATTTACAGGAGAGAGAAAATCAAATTACAGCCCCTCTAATACTCAGCTGGGGATATGCTATTCCTCTAAAATAGCCCAGGCTGGAGTGTCTCTGCTACACTGGAACTAGATGAATTGTCACTTTAAAGGACATTTCAAACCATAGTAACTATTCAGAGCCAACCTTGGCATCACTGTCCTTTCCTGCTCCTTTGCCACAGAGGTCAGAGCCAAGAGTGTTTGGCAGTGGGAGGTGGGTTTTCGCTGCTCCTTGGGAGGCTGTGCTCTACTTTCTGAGCCGTGAGGAACAAAAGTGACAAAGTATCCAGAGAAAATGTTTGCTGCAGCTGAAGGTATCTGCTGCCTTCAGGACCTCTACAAGCCAGGTGCTGGCTGGTAGTTGATAGGGTTTGTTTGCTCACAGCACAGTGAAAGGACCGCATTGCTCTGCACCAAACACAGCACATGTTGTTCTCCCCTACTCTCTCACTAGTCTTTGAGCTGGGCACATATTCTCACTCCAGTCTGTGACTGGCCTATGTCACTGATGGGTGTGAGATGCAATACTCAGCTCAGCTGGAATCAGAAATGTGGTGGCACCTGGAGCACATATATATAGATAGGGTTTATTTTAGAATAATTTGGTTGCAATGGAAAGCAGGTATGGAGCCATTTTTGGTTATTATTATCTATAGTAATATAGCAAGAAAATGTATAAGGGAAAGGAAGGGAAGGCAGGAAGGAAGGAAAAAAGGACTAGAAACATATCACCACCCACAGATCTTGTGACAAGACTTGATTCTTGCAATTTAGATGTCCATTGGTTGAAGTGATGGTCGGAGTCTTGATCTGTCAGGGCTGGGGGAAGAAACCCACTGAATACAGAGTGCAGTGGGTTAATACACTCTTAAGATCAGGTGGGAATGCCCACATACTTCACCATGGCAGGAAGCTTTCAGTCTTATGGTTAGTGGAAGACCTCAGAAATTAGTCTGGGGGCGCTTCAGGAGTCTTTGATGGTTTATGACACCTACTAAGACATGACAGCCCCACATGTGGCAGCCAGGGCTGCTGCAGTGGGCCCTGGCACAGGGCCGGGGACAGAGAGCAGGGAGCTGGGGTCGGCAAAAGAGAAGTTTGAGGGGAAAGGCATCGGCACTTGTTAGTTAATTCTTGAGCCTTATGTGAAAAAATGTAAGAAATAATGAGTACTGATTTGAAATACAAGTCGAATTGTGTAAGTTCAAACTTTTTTGCAGCCAAATTCATTAATTGCATCAGACAAATACAGATGAAGGCAAATTTCTCACCGAATCAGCTTCCAGAAAGGGTGTAGCCTTCTAGAAATTCCTAAGTTTGTCACTCCAGATGACGCTGCTGCAACAGAGGGACAGTCCCAGTGGCTGGTGCAGCATCGGAGGTGAGTGGTGTCTCCGCAGGGCACACACCTGACGCTGCTCCACGGGAGCACAGGTGGAAGCCAGAGGCAGCCGGCCAGGGACCTGAAACACGCACAGCACCACAACCGCAGTCCCAGTTCCAGACGGCAAACTGGAAGACACAAATCCGTTCGCAACTTAGGGCTGTAGCCAAATCCTTCTCAGAGCCCCTCCGTGGTGCCGCCACCATGGAGAGCCCTTTCTTCGTGTCTGACACAGCCATGTGAGGGTGACAGCCCCGTGCGGGGGTCACACCTGCGTGTGAGGGTGACAGAACTGTGTGAGGGTGACAGCTCTGTGAGGGTGACACAGCTGTGTGAGGGTGACACGGCTCTGTGAGGGTGACATGGCAGTGTGAGGGTGTCATGGCTCTGTGAGGGTGACATGGCAGTGTGAGGGTGACAGAGTTGCAGTGTGAGGGTGACACGGCTCTGTGAGGGTGACAGGGCTCTGTGAGGGTGACAGGGCTCTGTGAGGGTGACACGGCTCTGTGACGGTGACAGAGTGGCAGTGTGAGGGTGACACGGCCCTGTGAGGGTGACACGGCTCTGTGACGGTGACAGAGTTGCAGTGTGAGGGTGACACGGCTCTGTGACGGTGACAGAGTGGCAGTGTGACGGTGACACGGCTCTGTGACGGTGACACGGCTCTGTGACGGTGACAAAGCCCTGTGACGGTGACACGGCTCTGTGACGGTGACAGGCCTCCG
>JAWWEE010000021.1:213783-223814 GCA_035221455.1 Xenops minutus
GGGGGGCCACGGCCGGGCCCGGTACACCGGGCCCGGCACACCGGACCGAGGGGACCCCGCCACGGGGCCGGGCCCTGGCTGCGCCCGTCGCAGGAGCCTCGCTCGCCCTCAGAGTCGCCGCTCGGCCGGGCTCTCCCGCCGCCTCCGTCCCCGTCCTGCCGCCGGTGTGGCGCCGCTGCTCCGCGTGCCCCGTTGCGGGCCGGGGGCCGGGGGCGGGAGCGGCGGGGCAGCGCTGGGCCGGCCTGTGCGGCAGCACCGCCCGCCCCGGCGGCGTCGAGCGGCCCCCGGGCCCTCCCGCTGTCCCCGCGGCCTCCGCGCTGCTCCGGGGGTGGCCGAGGCGTGTGTTCGCCTCACCGATTCCTGCCCGCCTGGGCTGTCTTTGATGAGATCGTTAGGATACGAATTATTTCATGGTGAGCTCAGATTTTGCCATTTTAAAAGCAGGTTGTCAGGGTCAAGCCCTAAAAGTAAAGAACTTAAGGTATAAAGCAGCGGCTTCAGAGCTCTACAAGTATCAAAAGTCATCAAAGACTTGGAGGTGACGCTGTGTGTGTGACCTGCTCGGGCAGCTGCTGCCCCCTGCGATACAGAAGCACCAGATGTGCGCTGGTGACAAACGCTGTGACCAGCAAAGCTTGTATGGCGGGTGGAAGCACCACCTTCACAGCAAGACGCTTATTTATCAATAAGGAAACTTGAGGAGGCTTCTTGGTGGGCAGAAGGTGTAAGGGTGTGAACTGAAGGTACAGTGATCTGAGTGGAAGCCTAGAGGAGGAGGAGGGTAATGTAACTACCATCAGAAGATAACTAATACCAGAAACTGTGTCCATCATCCACAAACCTTCAGATCAGGTGTTTCTGCAAGATGGAAGCCCTTAGTAACAATCCGGGCTACTAAAGGTGTGGCCACTGAAGTAGTGATGCCTTGACCTGAGCCGGTGCCAGAGGTTTCTCCTGAGCCCAGGGAGCAAGTGCTGCTGTCCCCACTACTCACTGCTGGCCCTGCCTTACAGGAGATTAACGCATGGCAGGTGACTCCATGTTTGGTCATACGACCATCCTCCTCTTAGGGTAGGTTCTTTGTCCATCTGGAAGTGTCCAGAGGTGAGGAAGGCCCACTGTACTTGCTGGGAGGACTGTTCCTGTCTTTGTGCTGGGGGACTCTCCCTTTTGTCTGGGGACAGCAAGGCTTCCCAGCTTGCAGGACTTGTGCTGCTCAGCGACTCCAGAGCCTCACATGGTTCCTGCACCAAATGGACAAGTTTAATGGAGCTTTGTATCTGCTGTGTCCAGTCCAGCTACCTGATAAACCCATCCAGCCGATCTGGAAGATCCACATTATGGAAGTCGGCTGAATATAGTGGAAGATCTGCTTTGTGGGGATTTTGCACTAGAAAGGAATTGGAACTTCAGGTCATAAAAAGTTTGGGGTTTCCCCTGTCCATCTACCACATAAAAGTTGCTGAGTTTGTTTTTTAAGCAGTTGTCTTGTCATGGTTTGGGCTCTCTCACATCTTATTTAATCATAGCTAAATTTCCAATAATTAAAACTGGCATCTAACCCAGATGCAAAAGAGAAATCGTTGGAGGACTACAGATTTGTTTTTGTGTTTTTAGAGAGGTGCTTTCTGTAGGAAATGAGTTGTATCTAGCAAGGCAGCTTCTCCTCTGCATGGGTGAATGGCCTGTGCCTGGCATTGCTGCCCTGCAGTCAGGCAAACCTCATGTTAGTGTCTTGTCTGGTCTTTCAGAGAATTGTTTGTGAACCACACCAGCTGGTGTGATAATATCTTGGGCTGGGTTTCTAGGAATTTTTGCTTAGAGCTCTGCAGGAGGAGTCTCCCCTCTCTGCTGACTCCCCAGTGCAGTTCCCTGGTATGGCGTGTTCTTAGTCGGTTCCAGAGCTGTTGTCTGCTCGTGAGAGCTGGGTTTTGGGACCTGTATTCACCAAGTGTAGGTTATTGCTCAGGTGAGCTGGCTGAGTGGCTGCCTCTTTATGGACCTCAAGTCTCCTCACCCCTGAAACATGTGGAGTGGTTCTCCCTCTACCTGTCCACTGAGGGCTGGTGAGAGCTGGTTGCTGTGAGGAAGTTTGTGCACTCTCCATGAGGGTTGCAGCTCATAGGGACTTGTGTTACCTCTCTGGGGTGGTATCTCAACAGTGAGACTTGTTAAAGTGGTTTGTAGGCAACAAACTCTGGGTGGCTCAGATGACATCCGGAATGTCCCGTCCAACTTCAGCAAGTCTGTGAACTTGGCGCAGTGTTTCCTAGTGGATAAACTGACATCTTTATGAGGAGTGAAGATGGGTGAATGAAATGGAATGTGAAGATGGCAGGCTGGGCGTGTGTTGTCTTCACTTCTAGAAACTGAGTATTCTGCTATGACTAAATACTTAAAATGCATAACCACCCCTAAACAGTCAAGACCCTGGATATCGCCACAGCATAGTGAGCTGATTCTTTAAGCTTGAATTTAAACTCCAAATTCTTAAAATTGTTCCTCCAGCCAAGTGTGTTAAGGAAAAAGTAAAGAAGGAAACAAGCGATTGTGTGGAGTGAAATTTCTTTTTTACAAAATGAAATGTCTTCATACTTTCAGAAGTGTTTTATGATAAAGCAGATCTAGTTGACCTTTTTCACTTGTAAAGAAGAATCCTACTGTTGTACCAAAAGTAAAAAACAGTTGTATCACAATAACATTGAATAGCTTTGATTTGGGAGCTAGATCTGACATACCATGTGAAATGCAATGGCAGAATAGAAGGTCTCTGCCCCAAAAGGGTTTACATTTTATTAACTTAAATCCAAACCAGAGAAGTTCAGAAGTTTGCCAACACTGGTGAATGTTTGTGCTGTGCAGGAACTGACCAAGTGTGTACCTTATGTACACAATGTGTTGCAGCTTTTGTCAGGCTCCATGTTAGTCTTTGTTTTGGACAGCAGCCTAATTCTTTACTCTGGCACTGGCCACACAGCCACTCCCGTGTGAAAATATATGGTGAACATTAAGGCATTTGGTGAGCTAGGAAGGTTTGTCTGAAACAAATCATTCACTGATGTGGTATAGCATTGCATACTCTGATATGATCAAATATTATTTGAATGGTTAGAAATTTCTGTCCTTGCAATAATTTATTAGGCTAAAGCACTTGGAATATGAGATAACTCAGGGGCTGCTTCCAATTTTAAATGCATCAAAGCTGGCAGAAACACATTATTTCAAATTAGTTAATTATTTTCTCTGAAGGGGACTGAATCTGTGTGCTGTTTTTATTGTTTGTCAGGTATTAATGGTGTTTCTCACTATGCTTCTTAATTTTGACAGGTCTTTCTCCTCTACAAAGAAGCTTTGTTGGCAAGGCTTACTCTGAAAATGACCTACAGTACTGACTTCAGATTTCTACTAATGTAGAAGCTGATAAATTGTATCTCCTTCCCTCCCCTGACTTTCCTGTTTCCTGTGGGATTTATACTTCTAAACTTTTTTAAAGTTAGACCTCTGTTGAAGATATTTGGATTACAACTGTGAGCATATATCTATGCAAAGAGACGAGCTACCGTGAGCAGTTTTGAGGTATGTATGCCTGCTATGACTTAGAACACATCGAAAGAAAAGGCCATCTGATTAGGGCAAAGAGAGAGATGTACATTTTCTGAATTCAGATTGGTGTGCACCCTTGTGCATGGTTTTAGCAATACATGTGCACATTAAGGCTGTAGGAGCACCACAATACCCAGCTGGCATTGTATGGAGAGTGAATTTGTTTGAACCTGCTGTGGGAGTACTCAGAAAATTCTCTTGAGAAAAGCTTGATTGTATGACCTGAGCCTTCACTGTTCACCCATTCAGTTCCTAAATGCCACCAAGGTCTGCAGATAACTTCTTCTTCAAAGTGTGTGACCAACATTTAGTAGTTACTGAAATGCCCTGGGAGGCCATGGGGGTTGCTCTGTTTGGTTAGATAAAGTGCTCACATGAAGTTACAATGTACCTGCATCCAATTGGGAAGTATCTGGAATGAAGGTTAGGAAAGAAGGAGGTTTTGCTTGCTTTCCTGGGCCCAGGTGCTAGCACAGGGCTCTGCTCACAGAAATCAGCAGTCTCATAGGACAGTGTGCCTATTATGTACAAGAGTAGCAATGCTGGGTAGGCTTTGCCTTTCACTGTACAAGTTTGTCCTACCCAGGTAACAGGACAACCTTGACTGTTTCAGCAGTGCAGAAAGTCACCAGCTTCCACAGCTGTATTTTGCCTGGAGGCTTTTAGCTGCCCTTGCATGTTGAATTCTAAATGTGGAATGAGGAAGTTGGCTAACTTCCTTTGAATGGGTTTAGGAGAGGCCAATGTGCACTGATAACATCTGTTCCTGCTGTAAACTAGTTGGACATGGTTATTCCTCCCATGATGCAGATGCCAACAGTCCAGGGCAGTGGTGGTCTGGTCAGTTAGTGGTGGGTTACAGTGAAAGGCAGCCAAACATGCATGTCACTGGCTTCCAGGACAGATATTATTCATTAGTGAGCTTTGCTTAAAAAGGAAAATTATTATGCTGAAAGTAGCTACCTGACTGAATTATTCAGCATACCACATTGCTGTACAGGATGTATTTAGCAGACAACCCACTTTTCTTAAGAGCTGAGACAATACTGGAGGGACATAGATCTGACCTACCTACCTTGCTGTCTGGCTTTAAATGGCCTGATGGTGTTGTTCCTGTAACAGGAAGGCAGAGTAGGCTGTGATTGGCATCGAAGTGCTGTGGTTGGGAAGGGGATCCTTACCTGTGCTGAGGGAATTCCTCCATCATTCCCCTGCAAGCGGAGCTGGAGCCAAGGGCTGGCAGATGAGTGAGATTCCTGCTACAAGTGCAGCACACATTAAATGTGTTTCGCAGTGTACCTGGGCAGTGTTACTTGGCTATGGCAGTGTGCTAAAATAGCACTGGAGAGAAAAGTAGTTTTCTTTCCTGTGACCTGGTTTCATGGAAATTGTAGGAACATACCAGGAGTGAAGTGGTTTGCTGAGCTGCCCGTTACCACCTTAGCAGTCCTTTACACAGTGTGCCAGCGATGTGGATTGTGTAACCCAATTTGGTGCGTTTTTTTAGTTGTACACAAATAAGTTATGACCTCTGTAATCCCATCAATTAAAATTGCTGTATATTTCCCAATAAAAGCTGATGTTCTGTTGAAATAGAACAATTCCTGCAGTATGTCTGAAAACCTGTAAGAATGCATAGACTCTGTGTCTCCCTGAGTGTATATCCCTAAGTAGAGTATTAGTCTTTATTTCCCTAACTGTAAAATGAGGTTGACCTACTTCTGTAAAACATTCAGTTTCATGAAAAACGTAAGTTAAGGGTTGCAGTTTCATTATTCAAGCTCATATAACTGAAAGTGAATACTAATGTGCAGAGTGACAAGGAATTTGAGTATAAGATAAAGTTTTCTTTTGATATAAAGAAATGGTCCAAAAAGTGAAACTGTGTACGTTAGGGAATGTTGCCCTAAAACTACCCTACAGGGTGTCTAAGAAATTCAAAGAACATTAAAGGGCACTACAATGTTGATGTGGATGGTAGTGCCATTGAGTCAGCTGATGTTATGGGTTATGACAGGGAGTTTGCAGGTGTCTTCAGTTTCTTCAGAGAAAAGTTTGGCAAATTTCAGTATTTTTTGGATTTGTGTGAGCTGATGGTGTCCTTAGCAAGTCCCATAGTGGCCTTTGTCCTGAAGTTGTTGGCTGTTATTTTCCTGGAAGCCAGTTGCCATGGTGATTATCCTGATAGCAAATAAATGTGTTTTTCATGATCCCCAGTTATACTAGTTTGGAGCAACAGGACTGTGGCCTTTTCTGGGATTGCTGGAAATGCTTCAGCCATAGCACTCTGTAAATCACTGTCAGCTGAACAAGTGGCGCATGCTTTAGTGGGTCACAGTTGTAAAGGGTGGTGTCACTTTTCTGTGAGGAGCAGTGAGTATCCTTGGTGTTTTCCTTGGGGCTGAATAATGGTTAAAATGGGAGAAATGAAAAAAAAAGAAACTTTGGGTCAGAATCTTTTACAACTGGACTTACCTCATTCAAGCCAGTGATGGTTGACTGACTAGTAAGGCAAAAGCTTTGTTGGTGGGAGCCAGTGCTTTCAAGGTGTATGGTGCTGCAGTCCTTCCCTGTGTTGACTTTCAGCTGGGCTAGCCTCTAGCTCTGATGGCTGTTGATTTACATTAAATGCTTTAAATAAATGAAATCTTTGGGGAAGATGTACAGTATACATAAGCCTTTCTGTAACAGAAGAACTTGATGTGTTCACGTTGAATATCTGACGAGTTTGACTGCTTGGGCTGCAGAGCACCTTAAGGTACAGGGGGTTGGGAGGCTCTAGCAGTGGCTACTTGCTGCGCTGCAGAACAGTTCCCATGCTGGTCACACTGTTGCTGTGGGAGTTAGTTTTCAACTGGTTTGTTGTGCTGAAAGATAAAGTTTTGGTTCTGGTTTATCAAAGTCCTTTAAGTGCTTCAGGTGCAATTTCCAGTTTGTGGGAGAAGTACTGGATCCAGTACTGCTTAACTTCTTCAGTGACTGCCTAATAATGGGGCCAGGTGCACTGTGAAGAATTTTGTGGCTGATATGAGAAGTGATAGACCTCATGATTGTGTTACCGTTCAGAGGCACCTGGGTAGGCTTGAGAAATAAGCAGGCAGGAACCTTAGGAAGTCCAGCAAAGGAAAACACAAAGCCTTGCACCAGGGGAGGACCAGCCCCGTGTAGCAGTTGGTGTAACCCCCTGCATTCCTGTGCTGGGGGCCCAACCCGCTGCAAAGCTGCTCTACAGCAGCGACTGGGGAGTCCTGGGGGGCACCCAAGTTGGGCAATGTCTCTGTAAGGAGGCATTAACTTGGGTCTTGGCTTTGACTCTGATTATAAGCCTGCACCTTCTCAGTGGTAGGTAAACTTCAGCTTTATTTCGAACAAATATGCTCCTTTTTGATGCTGCTTTAGGTAAAGATTTTGTGGATTTTTTTCGTGTGGACTCTGCCATGAATGTGGGAGGAAACATTCTGATTTTGGCTGAGGTTTTAAATGCGTGACTACTTGATTCCCATTGGCAAGCAAGTCAGCAAGCCAATTTCTTTATACCAAATTACTGTCTCTGTGCAGCTGGATGTGGAGGTGGATATTGAAGAGCAGCATATTTGTGAGTGTGACTACTTAGCTGTGCTGTGTTTGTGCAATTTGTGTGTGTTCTCTCTAAAAATGCATAATTAGATCTAATAGAAGAAAAGGAACATAAATGAGCATCAGTATTTTTATTGCAGAAATCCAAAAAGTGAGAAAAGTAGGGAATTCACAGCTGTGTGTGGTAGCAGTTGATGGACAACTAACGCAGCTCCTGTTCCAAATGGTGTTGTTCTGTGGGAATAGGGAGCTGTGGTTGTGCCGGACTCCTTCCCTGGCACTCAAGAAGAACCCCAGCAGATATCTGTGTGCCACAGGACAAGTGTCCATGGCTCATCTTGCATGGTGTCCCTGAGGCACACAGGCCAGGCTGCTGCTGTTCCTGCCTGTTAGGGTACGTAAGGACATGGATATATTGGTCTTTGGCTCGAGCTCTGCTTGAGCTCCCTGGGACTCGGAGAAGTGGCTGTAATGACCCAAGTTAAAAACACCATATGCCTGTCTCCTATTTCTGTTGGCAGCTGGTAGCAGGTTCTTAGCACTGATTGCAGGTAAGGACATGTGGATGACATAGTCTTTCACTGGTAGGTCCTCCCAGTCTCCTATGGGTGTTGGCTGAAGAACTGCAAGCAGTCTTTGATGGGCAACCATGTTGTTTGTAGCACTGCAGGGAGGAACTTGCTAATGCTTAATTAGAAAAAGCCATTTAAACAAAGCAAACCCAGATTAAGGCCATTACTCTTATAATAATGAATTTTTTTAGGAATTTCACTTAATTAAAAGCTTCCTGGACTATTCCTCTTGAAGAAGGATCATGCAGGAGAGTTTTCTTCTGAAGAGCAGGATGAAATTGTCATATCATGAATTACAAAAGCCAGTTTGGAAGTGGCAGGGCAGCGTAAGCCATTCATGAGGGCTATTAACTTCTGGTCGGAATTTCTGTTTTGCCGGATTTGTGTCACTTTTAAGCAATACTGGTGCAAAGAGCTGTCAGGTTTTGCAACCTGCCGGCAGACTCTTGCAATAACAGTGGTCTTCAGACCATGGAGCTTTTCGGGTATCATTCTCAACAGCATGGAGGGAACCGTCATATAGGAGATGTGTGGTGCTTCCTTTGAGTCCAAGATTTAATGTTATCAGAGAGTGGTTAAGGTGCACTGTATAGGACAGACCTGTTAGAGATCTGGGTTACAGTGTGGAGATGGTTGTCAGTGGTTTAGATTTTAGTGGACTTTTCCCCATTTTGGAACTGAGTATGGCCTGAGTCAGTTTTTGAAAACTGTAACTCATCTGATGCCAAGTATCGGCAGAAGGCTTTTATATGCCCAGTACCCAGAGTACTGAATCAGCAGGAATGGCATTGTGATTCTGCTGAGACAAATGAAAACTTCGTTTGATTTGTCCTTTAGTCTTGGCGAGTTGAGTCAACACTTCTCAAAGATCAGGGAATTAATGCTGGTTTTGAGTCATCAGGGGGAGTATTTTACCACGCTGTGCTAGGTTAGTTCTACTTTCTTCTTTCACAAGTCATTGTAAATACAATACTTTCCAAAATTCAGGGCTAAAAGCACATGTTAAAATCACACATAGTGTGGGTTGGTGGTAGATGATATCTTTCTTTACAAGCCTGCTAATTTAGCTTGCTTAACCTGCTTACAACTCCAAGCCTGGAATAAACCTTTCTTTGAGAACTAGAGGTGCTAAATCTTGTTGGCTTCAGTGCTGGCATTGTCACAGATAAATCTGCTAGGCATTAAAATGAGAGGCCATCTCTTCTTTTATGACTAGCATGCTTAGAAGTCTCTCTTTAATGCCAGAAATAGCTACAGTGTAACCTTTTGTTTTCCCTTGGAAGTGGAATGAAAATACTGGTTTTTCCACTTCGTGGTTCACTCCTTCCTGACATTTGAGTCAGCTTTGACACCCTGAAAGTGGCAGCTTCTCTTTGCAGACAGGCAGTGAGGAGATAAGAGCAGCTTTGATCTCTGTCCCCTACCCCTTTCTCTCCTGAGAAGATCCTGCCAAAATGTTTGCCGTGGCCTAATAACGTTGCATTTTTCCAGAGACTGAAGAATCAGATCCAGATAATGCAAATGTTAATAGAAAAAGTTGATAGTAGGAGTGCAACTAACCACAGAAACATCTGAGATGCTTCAAGGAATTAAATCCAATCCAGCGAAAAATTTATTTTAAAAGGGGAAAGCTAAAAGAAGCTGAATTGCTAGATTTCAACTTTGCACGTGTAGAATCCATTTGGGATTTGAAGGTAGTCTTTTATTATTGCTCTCCTACTCTGGAGAGGTTCAGTATAGGCTCCTGCCTGTGACGTGAACACCTCCAAAGCTGATCTTAACCATGTCAGTGACATCTGCTGCAACATTCTGCTTCTGCTGTCTGTCTTTGCAGTAGTGAAAATTGATAAGGCAGCTTAAAAAAATGCTTTCTTCCAGCAATGAACCAGGGTTAGTTTTGACAAACAGGGCTCAGTGCTTCAATCTGCATTTTAAATGAGACAGACAGTATATATTGCTGCTGCAGTTTTTCCTTGTCATGGTCCACATGAGCCTGGAGCTTTCCCCATCTCTGAGTAGAGAGTGTAGCAGACTGTGCTGGTGACCACGTTTTCTCTCTGTTCCCTATGCAGTTTTCCAGTGTCTCATATCTTCACTTGTCTTCACCCTCTGGTCATACTGTGGGCTGCAGAGCTTTTTTTTTTTTTTTTTTGAGGTGAGTTTTTTTTTGGGTGAGTTTTGGAGGAGAAACAATTATGTATGTAAAACTAAAGGTATCCTTTTCTATAAAAATAGTATTGTTTTCTGCTCTTGGGGGGGGGGGGGGGGGGGGGGGGGGGG
>JAWWEE010000021.1:225480-239120 GCA_035221455.1 Xenops minutus
TTGCCCCCCCCCCCCCCCCCCATATTTTGCCATTTGCCTATGGTCTTTGTATTTAGTTATTTCTTGTATGTCTTCTTCCATTTTGGCCCAGTTTTCCTTTCAGGCTTTTTCAAAATTGTTCTATTATAATAGGTAAATATTCATGTTTCTCCAAATATTGGGTAGTCATGCCACTATCCAGTTGTTTTCTTGAGTCAAGTTATTTACTCTATTGTCTTCCTCTTTGAATGTGTTCCAAACCACAGCCTCCTTGAATTTCACACTCTTTCTGGTTTCTCACCAAGTTCCTCTTTCTGACAGGATTAGCTGTGAACACCCAGAGCTTTCTCTCCTTATTTGCCCTGCTACTTGTCACTGCTGAACAGTGATGCTTTTAAAATATCTTAATCCTCCTGTGGATATAAATCACTTGCTAGGGCTTCCAATTTCCACAGTAGGTGGCTTTCCAGTGTGTGACTGCTGCCCCTTTAGTCTTTCTTGCTTAACTGTTTGCCTGGATACAGAATCCATTTTGGGATAAGTTTCTGAAAATAATCTGGGATTTCTCAAATTAAGCCAGGCTATTTCTTAGTAAAAGTCACTCCTATCCTGAAGCAACTGAAAAATGCTTTTCTTTTACCAAATAGGAGGACTGGGAAGCATCTCCTACCTAAGATTCCTGCTAACTGTGATGACAACTCTGTGATGAGCTGTTAAATTGACATGTTTATGGAATAAAAGAAATGTGAGGGCTCCTTAGGTAATTGTACTTCAGCAAAATGTTAAGGGTTGAAGGTGTGCAAATAGAGCATAAATAAAAGATATTTGAAATACTATATGAAAAGGCAAATATTTTCTTTTTCCTTCTCTTGAAAATAATTTTTCTTCCCCATTTCTACAGTTCTGTCCTGTTCGTATCTGTAATGAGTACTTCAGCTGCATATAAGTCATGCTTGTCTCCCTGTTTTCAGCTCGGAACTGGGTTTCAGTGGGAGCTTCAGAATTCATTTTGTTTACAGGGAACTGTGGTTTTGAAGGGAGTTAATGAAACCGATGAAGAGTAAACTTTCACTTGAAAAAAGTCTAACTAAAATCTAATGGGTCAAAGTCTTTTCAGACTGATACCTGTCAAATTTTTTTGAAATTTTCATGTTGCAAAGTATTTGATAAAGCAAAGTGAAAGAGTGGGAAGAATTGGAAAACAAATTAAAGCTAAGATTGTGTCTATGCTTTGTAAGTACCAGGAAGTGAAGGAATTTTGATTAGCCCAGTGCAGGAGTTTTTCAAAGTCCAGAAAGAAATGGAGCTTCTGACAGAAAATGGGAGGTCTGGTGGTGTGTCAGTGAGGACTGTGATTCACAGGGGTGACAGTACAGGTAGTGTTGGTGCCTGTGCCTCTTGGTTCCCACCTTTGGGCACTCTGGGACGTGGACTCTGCACTATGGCAGCTGTGGAATAATTTCAACCTAAAGACCTGCTGACCTGCAGGTCATAGTGCCATAGGGCATCTCTCTGAAGATCTTGCTGGCAGAAGCTCTTACAGTTCTTGTAAATAAAAAATAGCATTAACCACGCCTGCCCCCCAAAAAACCCCAGACCAAACAAAAGACAAAAAAAGGGTAGTACCTTATGTGTGACCAGTACTTCAGATATTATGCCTAGTTTCCTACTTGCGCTAGTATAGAAATGGAATTTTTCCTATGTCAGGATATTTTTCAAAAATGCATTCATTCCTTTTTTCCTAAGTTCTTAATATTTGCTGTCATCCCTTTCTTCATATTCTAGCTTCCCACTTCAGCAGTTCTGAGTAATCCTTTCTCTCTTGCTGTCTTGGAGGTGAGAATCAGGTATATAATAAAATAGTCAAAATACCCCAGTCATGCAGGGTTCTTGTAGTGTTCTTCTGAGGGATAGTGTATTCAGAAGCTTGTGTCCCTGTTTTCAAGAATTGTTAGAATAACTAATTGCCTTTGGAAAGTTGAGGTAATCTGGCTGTGTTTCAGAATACTCTGTGAGTCTGGCTGGAGGAGTGCGGTCACTGTGTCTACTGTCAGCTGCCCTCTTCTCATCTCCTGGCAAGCACCTGCCCTTGCCTTGGGCTTGCCACAGCAACGTTAAACAGACCATCCAAATGCCCTGGAATGCTCTGTTCCCTCGTGGAGGGGAGCAGAGCCCAGGGGGTGTCCTCGGGCATGGAGGCTGTGCCCAGGTGGGATTCCCAGCCTGGAGCCCTCCCTGTGAATGTCTCAGCACAGGTGGGCTTGGTGGGGGAGTCCTGCCGTGCCCAGGGCAGAGGGCTGGGCTGGGGGACAGGGGCTGCCCTGGGAGATGAGCTGTGGCTCATCACAGCTCTCACCTCCTGTGAGGTGAACTCCAGGTAAACAAGAGTCAGCTGTTTGACCTGTGCCTGGAGCATTTGAATAACTAAATAGGAGAAAGTAAAATCTTTCTAAAGCAGACGGACCTTGCAGGCTGGAGCCCTGACATCTCCCTGCTCTTTCAGCACGTGGTGGTGGTCATGAACCTCAAGAGAAAATACTTCTTCACAAGAACTTCTTGATTAATTCTGTAAGATTCAGTTTTAACTTCAGTTATATCTGTATCTCTTAGTGAGTTGAAAGAGTTTAAAATAGCCCAGCTTTCAGGGGCATTTGCATTTCAATTGAAAAAATAATAACATTTTTAAAAAAAATGTTGAAGTTGGACTCACACTCACTTTATTGTTTGTGTGCATCTTTCCTCCCATTTCCAGAATTGTATCTCATACCAAATTTCTTTTGCAGTTCTGTTCAGTGGAGAGACTGCTATGGATCAGTCATGCTAAAGGTCAAGTGATGGAGGCAAGTATGAGTTTATCCTTTCACAGTTATCTAATGTTGGGTTTGCCAATTTTTCCTTCTGAACTATTTTGTTTCCCAGTGCTCCTATGAAATAATTGCACAAATGAAGGACTATATTAGTGTGTTCTGGAATGGAATAATGATGCATCTCAGTGTGGCTGTATATGGAATGGTGAATTTTGTCCCTGGTATATTCTCTTACAAATAAGAAATGTGTGTTTTTGAACTTAATGCTATAAAATATTTCTTCCCTCGAACAAAATATAAAGGTGGTCGTAAGTGGAGGGGGAAAAAAGAACACAGAAGTTGAATCCTAATGAAAATAAGTGTGCTAATTAATTCTGCAGATTCACGGTTCTTCACATTTATGAGTAGTTTTCTCCCCAAAAGTACATACTAGAAAAAATAGCTAGTTTTAAGGATCTTTGTGCCAGATGTGCAATTTGCAAAGCTCTTTTCAGGCTCACAACAGACTCATCATATGGAAATAGAAGTAGGAGATGACTACAAAGCTCCTGTTAGGAGCCTCTCAGAGTCAGTGTAATGTCAGGAATCTGTCCCAGAATACACAGGGTGCCCATGTCTTGTTTGTGAGCTCACTGTGGGCTGATTTGTTTCAGGTTGGTTTGAAAATTGCCATAGGGTTAATTTAAGCAGGTTAATTTTTTCTAGCAGATCAGGCATGGAACTCTAGTTAGACTGAAGTGGTGTTCTTTAAGACCAACAGCATTACCAGTGGTCATCTGGATAGAGAGCATGCAGGAGATCACAGAGATCCTAGTTATACCATATATTGGTCATCTTTGATAATAACTGCAGTTCTTCAGTGAGTCCTGACTGAAAAATAAATGCTGAGTGAATTAGCTAAAATGAAAAAGGCAGTTATGGGTCAACTGTCAGGTTTGTATTTTATACAGCAAATAATTTTGGGACTCTTGGTTTTTTAGACAATGAGTTTTGTTCACTGAGCCATTTGTTCTGTTTGTTAAAAATTAAAATCTAGTTTTGTGATTTTTTTCCCCCCAAAGCATAAATTTGTTAAGTATGTAAATATGTTGTTTGCACTTTTTTTTTCTTGTGCCATGCAATTGCTGCATGAATATGGGTAAATAAATTTTTCTCAGATGTAAAGTATAACTTTGCATTTAATGTGTTACTGATTAAACTGGCTAGTATATTTAGACTCAATACTTACAGCATCTTCAAAGTACTAAGATAAAATCTTGCATGATTCCAGTGTTTTGTTTTCTGTAAGCACTGAGCTTCATCTTCTCTCCAGCTGATAGCAATGACACTTGAAAAAAAGAGAGAGTGAGGCAGCTCTTCTGATATTTTTGGGTGGCAGTTTGGAAAGCATTTTGGAATATCTGTTTAACTTATTGTGTCAGGCTTCACATGCACAAAATCAAGAGTGCTCCAGCTGTAAACTAAATGCATTATGTTTCTGCAGCTGTTTTTGGATAGAAATGAATGCTCTCAAATCCCAAACATATGCTGCAATTCCAATAATTTTTTTTAAAACACAAACTGCTTTCTGCCAAGATTGAGGTAGACCTCTGTGGGTTGGTTTCTGTATTTATAGAAGCTTAATCAAAGTTTTCTCCTGCAGAAAACAGTGGTCAGCTTCTGAGCATGTGATCTCATGGTGCTGATGTAAAACTCTTTCAGATACTGTGTCCCTCCTTCCTCCCTTGCTTCCCCATTTCTTTGCTGACCTTCTCCCATGGTTGTTGCTGTACAAGTGCTCAGCTGCACTGTCATATAACCCAGCCTTGCCTGAGCCCAGGGAATGGCTCAAGTTGAGTTCTCAGAGAAAAGCTGCACGGTTCATCTGCCAGAGACTGAACTGCACATACCTGGTGCTGACCTGTTGCACATTGATTGCCTAATCTACTTTTTAAAAGGCATTCTTGTTTTCTCTGAGAGCTATCGAAAAGACTATGCCAGTTGAAAGCATTTCACTTGTCCTCACTTGAAGACAGATTTTCACATCTAGTTTCCAGTGCCGTCAGTGGATGCTGGCAGTAATAAGCCATTTTTTGCTATTTGGAAATTAATAACTCCTTTGGAAATGTTCTCTTTTCTTGCATGTATTAAATACTGTAAATCAGGCATTCTACAGGAAAATCAGGTAGGCAGAGCAAATACTACATTTAAAGCACAAAGTATAAGATCTTTGACAAAGAGCAAAATGAATTCTGCCAAAGTAACTAACATGCTCTTCAGAAGTTTAACCTCACATACTTTTAGATGTGATTATGGGCTTGTTCTTAGTAATCAAAAACCAACTGGTTTCTCCTTGCTTCTCCTTGTCTTGAACAGCTTTTTTTACCTTTCTTGCTTTCCTGTACCCTGTTTACTGGGCTTCTGCCCCTACGCAATGAGTGACCTGTCTCACACTAGCTTTGGCTTCTGCTCACAGCCTAAATGCAACTAATGCCACAGGAGAGGTGCTCCGAGAACTGTTTGTTTTGTTTATGGCATGTTTTGCGCATTGGATTTTTAACCCGCTATTTGCTGCATGGATGTGTAATAATGACTCTTTTGTTTAACATTAGATAAGCATGAGATCACCGAGGCACAGCTGCATGTATAGTCACTCGAAGCAATTGCACACCTAATTGGCTGACAATCTTGGCATTTTCAAAATAAACACAAGCCTTTTAAAGACAGGGGACTTATTCATGTATGAATAGTCAAATAAACCTGTTGGGTGTCATCAATGGAGCCTTCTGGCACTGAACAGTTGTGCGATGACCCTGATCCTGGAGGCAAATCCCAAGATCAAGAGACCAAAAAACAGCATGAATCAGAGCAAAAATTATCCAAAATAACGCATAATGCTTTGGAGAACATTAATGTCATTGGTCAAGGCTTGAAGCACCTGTTCCAGCATCAGCGCAGGAGGTCGTCTGTTTCTCCACATGATGTGCAGCAAGCTCAGGCTGAGCTGGAGCCTGACCTGGATTTGGAAAGCCAAAGCGTCTGTGCTGAAATTGATGGTGTCTCCACCCACCCCACAGCTCTGAACCGGGTGCTTCAGCAGATCAGAGTGCCACCTAAAATGAAGAGAGGGACGAGTCTGCACAGCAGGTGGGGCAAGGGAGATGCCCCGAAGGGAAGCCCACAGATCAACAGGAGATCTGCCCAGGATATTCAGTCAGGTCGGCCCAGATCATCATCCACTACAGATGCTCCCACAAACTTGTCTGTGATGGAGATTGCTTCTTCTGTCTATGTTGGTGGAGAGGACGCCGCAGCAGCAGTAAGTTATCAGATTTACCTTTGATCTTTATCATCTTCTTGTATGTTTTCTTAAGCCCTTTGAAATCTTTTGGAAAGCAGGTTTATTCCAGTGAACACTAAGCTACTGTGTTCAAAAGCTTCTTCAGTGGTGAAGCAGATAGCTTAAAAGATGCAAGCATTAGTCATTTTCTCACATGGCAGGTGGCTGATTTTGTATGTATTTGATCAGTGAAATGAGAGCTACTTTTGAAACACATTAGGTTGGCTGGATGGCACACCACAGTCAGACAAGGAGTGATGGGATGAGCAGCAGCCAAAGGAGTCCTCCTTGGCAACTGTTAGCTAGTTCCTGCAACAAAACCTTCCATTTACCTAGATGCCTTTTTTAATTTCTCTCTCATTTTCTTGTGTGTTTTATAAAAGCAAAGAATTCCAGTTTAAGTGGATGATGCTGTTGGTCTCTTAGGCTGTTGAGAGGCTCAGGGAACATGGGCTGCAGCCCATGACTGACCTGCAGTGCTCAGTTGCCTGGAAGTGGTTTAGACCAGCCTGGCTGCTCTGCTGATAAGGGATCACTGTTATCTCCTTCAGTTTGTCTTGCCTGTGTGGGAAAACCATTCACTGAAATGGCAGTCTCTGTTCTGTGACTTGTTCTTGCAAAGCTGTGCAGATCAGCTTATTGGTGAGATCAAGAAGTAGCATTTGTTTTACTATTTCTCTCCTTTCTCATGTCAGTTTAGTTGAAGCATTCCTGGGTTTTTGGGGGGATTTTTTGTTTGGGTTTTTTTGAGGACTAGCTTTCTGATTTAACTTTGGTTATAACCTCTATTTTCCTAAAATTCTTTGCAGGCTTGTTCATGGGAGGACAAGCCCTTTGATAAAGATGAGGAAGCACTGTGCAGCTGGTGTCTGGTTCATGTGCTCTTAATTAAAGAGGGTTTGACCAGGACCCTTGGACCAAGAGAAAGAATTCTGGGGGTTTTGACACTGACCATGGTCCTGAGGCTTACATAGGTTTTAAATTTGGTTTAGTATACTACAGTTTTGTGGGCCTTTTTGTTGTCTAGTTGGTGATAGATTGAGGCTGAATAAAATCTCCTCAGCCATCTAGAAGTTGCCTTGCATCTGAAGAGAGTTTGTTCCCTTGTATGTTGTTTTTCTCCCCTCAAAGCCTACTTTGAAATACTCCAAGTGAAAATCTTTCCAGATTATTTGGTGATATAAAGTTTTCCATGGTGGGAGATGCAGTGGTCAGAGGCTGCCTTGGGCACAGTGACCACAAAATGATGGAGTTTTCACTTCTTGGTGAAGTAAGGAAGGGGTTCAGCAAAACTTCTGCCTTGGACATCTAGAGGTTAGGCTTTGGCTTCTTTGGGATACTGGCTTAGACAATGCCCTGGGAACAGTCCTTAATAACAGGTCCTGCCTTCGAGTCACCATAGCCCCACACAGTGCTCCAGGCTTTGGGCAGGGTGGCTAGAAAGCAGCTCAGCAGGAAAGGCCCTGGGGGAAATGGTGGCAGCAAATGAACACAAGCAAGGTATGCCCAGGTGGGTAAGATGGCCAACGGCACC
This sequence comes from Xenops minutus, assembly GCA_035221455.1. NCBI lineage: Eukaryota > Metazoa > Chordata > Aves > Passeriformes > Furnariidae > Xenops > Xenops minutus. Next base: position 233,120 of record JAWWEE010000021.1, read on the forward strand.
TGGCTTGTATCAAGAATAGCATGGCCAGCAGGACCAGGGCAGCGATTATCCTCTGTGCTGGGTACTGCTGAGGCTGCACCTTGAATCCTGGGGTGAGATTTGAGCCCCTCACTGCTATTGTAACTGTGCTTGTGAATAGGTTGATGTTGTGTTAACTCATGATTATGGTTCTCCATATGAGGTCTGGATGAGCCTGATTCTGTGGTGCTGAGATACTCCACTCCCTGTGGGAATTAAGGACATTGTGTACTTTGTGGCGTAAGGGAGAATAAACTCTTAATAATCCTCTGTACACAATATATTTTTAGTTCACAGTATTGTTCCGTTCTTTGTTCTCTCAATTTGTTGTTGAAATAGAAGGGCAAAATGTTATCCCAAAACAACAGATTTAATTTGTTAGAACACCTCATTTACATACATTTGCATGTGTAATAATCTTGCATATTGTCAGGCTTTGTATAGAAACTGAGAAATTAGATTGTCATAGCATGGAAAATAATGTAATAATTAAAATCTTCCTGGGATACTTCACTTGCTCTTGTATTTCAAACAGTCTAAATTTAAATATTTCTGCATAGATCTTTTCTTGTAGAGGCAGCCCACTGAGCTGAGAAATGAGGATTGTGGTTTGAAAATGATTGAGCCTGCATGGGTCTCATTTGGGTCTCCTGTACTTACAGAGATTTTTGTGGGGTAATGAGTTATGTGTCAAGACACGGACAAACACAACGATATTGATGTTCAAGAGATACAAAGTTAGCAGCACTTTGGTGAGCAGCTGTGTCCACATGAACTTCTATCCCTGCCATGATGGGTTGCTGTGACCCACATGCAAGCCCCAGCACTTGGCCTTGTGGGACCTCCTCATTCATTGAGTTTTTTACCAAGGAGGTCCTTGTATGCTCTGCTGTCACCTGGGCATGATGCCAGCATTGGTGTGGGAGCATGGCCATAGTGAGGTCAGGTTATTCACTCCGGGTTCTATACAGGGAATTGATTTGGAATGTTTGGTGGAAGCCCTTGGCTGACACCTTCTGGCATCACTAAGAAGGCAGACCAACGTGGTTTAATTTAGTATCAAATCGTTTGGTGGATTTGCAGTTTTTTGCCTTCATAGGCCCACACGTTTCCAGGTTGCCATTTGCTTGTCTTAGGGTTACAGGAAGAATGAGAGAAAGGATTTGCTGTCTTGCAGTAGGATCATCATAAAGTAACTTTCCAAGGCTCACTTCAACCCTGCTGCATCCTGCTAGGACTTCTGATATCCTCATCCTCCTGTCACTTTTGATAGTCATTTTCATAAATATTTCAAATAACTTTGGATTTTGGTTAGTAACTTAAATCTCTATTCTGTTATTGTCCACATTTTAAAGAATGACTACACATACTTTTGGAATCGGTATACAGTCTTCAGTTTGCAGCCACATTCATATTTTCCAATGGGGATGTTGACCCCATGGGAATCAAAAACCTACCAGCAATAAGCTTGCTTCTCTTAATTACTTATAGTGACACTTTTCAAGTACTCACACTGGTCTGCACACTGCATGTTAATATAAACAAGGCAGCAAGGTGTCACCTTTTCAGTATGTGTAGCAGAATTGTGGAAGAATGAACAGTTTCTCTTCAATTGTAAATAGTCTTCTAAAGCAGTAATTTATTTGCAAGAAACTTTTTTTTTACAAATTCTTCTGTCCTAAACACCATGCAACACACATGGGACAAACACCAGTGAAAAGACAAAAGATGGAGTTTTTTGTAACATTGAAACCATGTGAAAAGTCTCCTGTGGCTATGAACAGCATGTTCTGGATCTATAAAAGATGACTTTGGCTTTAACCCATTTTCGCAAAGAACAAGCAATCTTAGCACCATACTCTAGTACTGGCTCTCCTGTTCAGCTTACATAGATGGTAAGCATTTCATAATTTTTTTCATAACTGATTGAAGTAAAACATTTTGTAGTTTGGGCTGTTAAGGACTGGAAATGCTAGATATGATTTCACTTTCAGCATCTGCAGCTGAATCATGTTCAAACAGCATCAACTTGCACAGTTCCCTTATGTATCTTATTTGTAATAATTTCTGCAGTGTTGTCATGAGTGCTTTCTGAAGGAGTTCTGTGGTAATTCTAACTTTAATTGAGTTGGAAATTGGGTTTTCCCCTGCAGTAGCCCATATAGCTCCTTTGCTGTTTTTTGGAATGAAAGGGATGGTGGAGAGGAGTAGGCTGAGAGGAGAGATGTCAGCGGTACTGTGACACTGCCAGGGTGCTCGGAGCGGGCAGGGCTGTGCCGGTGCAGGTGTGCCCGTTTGGTGCAGGTGTGCCCGTTTGGTGCAGGTGTGCCCGTTTGGTGCAGGTGTGCCCGTTTGGTACAGGTGTGCCCGTTTGGTGCAGGTGTGCCCGTGCAGGTGTGCCCGTGCAGGTGTGCCCGTGCAGGTGTGCCCGTGCAGGTGTGCCCGTGCAGGTGTGGCAGTGCAGGTGTGGCAGTGCAGGTGTGGCGGTTTGATGCGGCAGTGCAGGTGCGGCAGTACAGGTGTGCCGGTTTGATGCGGCAGTGCAGGTGCGGCAGTACAGGTGTGCCGGTTTGATGTGGCAGTGCAGGTGCGGCAGTGCAGGTGCGGCAGTGCAGGTGTGCCGGTTTGATGTGGCAGTGCAGGTGTGCCGGTTTGATGCGGCAGTACAGGTGTGGCAGTGCAGGTGCGGCAGTGCAGGTGTGCCGGTCCCTGCCCGTGCCACTCAGGCCCCTTCCGCAGCCGGCGCCGCCGTCGGTGCCGCACCGAGCGCTCCGGCCCGCAGGGGGCGCTGCGGGAGCGCGCGGGGGGCACGGAGCCCGCAGCGAAGCGGGACTCGTGGAAAACCCACGGGATACGCTGTGGGAGTAGTGCAATTAAACAACCCGGGACAACAGTGCTCAGACACTCCAGTGCTGTTTGCGACAGCAGCCCGTGCCCTGCTGTGCGCACAGAGCTGGGGGTTCACAGTAACGAATCCAGAACATTGAGGCATCTATATATTTCAAAAGAAAACATTTAACAGATAAGCTGAAAGGATTGACCTTGAGAATGTGTAGGTTTCAAGGCATGAAAATTTTATCTTCCAAATGCAGTAAGAAAATGTCCCTCATATTGGTTATTGAAAAAAGCCCTTCTGTAAGAGGTTATCAGTAAGATGCCTTCCTGTTCATTTACATGTGTAAAGCATTGATGTAACATGCACACATACATATTTCTTCTAGTTTTATATAATACTAAAAGATAATTTAAAAAAAAACCTGCTAAAAACTGTGAATTTGATCTATGAGTAAAAAGCTGTGGAAGATCTCCATGAGAAGGATATTAAACAATTGATTTCTTACTGAGCATTTTTTGAAAGAAAATTAGTTACAAGATATTTTATGCTAAAGATTCAATTGTGTTTTTTGTTCTCATGAAAGGATATCAGACAGGCACTAGTTCATTAGGTCAAGTTCATTTTAAATTTGAAAATGAAATTTGGTGGCTTTTACTGAAATTTGAATTTTCTCCATCATCTTCCTGAATAAAGAGAGAATTCACCAATTAAGCTATTACATAGGAATTAATTGCTGTAGGAATGTAATTTTTTGGGGTAGGGGGAAGTGGCGATAGCCCTGCCACGGGGGACTAAGGCAAAGAGCTGCATGTGTCTCTGGTCAGAGCAGGAGCCGTTCATTAACTGTGGCGATCATAAACATCAGTTTGGAAATGCTGAGTGCGAGGCTTTGGCTCCAGAGACAAAGGAGAATGTTGCTATCATCAGTTTTGCTAATCTGCCAGTCCCATCTCAGCCTGATGTGGATTAAATCCCAGCCAGCTGGCTCCCTTCCTTATCTGTATCTCTGTCTCACCCAGACTTGACCACGGGGCGTGGTGGGGAAAGGAAAGGGAGAGTTGGGTGTCCATGGAGGAAGTGAGGCACCCCCATGTCCCAGGTGCTGGACAGCAGAGGAGGTACAGGGTCGTCCTTGGGACCTTGGGCACCAAGCCCAGTGGGTGGGAGGGTGATTACCCAGAGCTACTGGTATCTGCTGTCAGGCAGGTGGAGGCAGGGAGGTTTGGATGCAGCAGATAAGGTGGCAGGGCTGACCGGCTGCCTGTGTTCCAGCGTTTTGCTCCAGCACTGTGGTGGAGCCCCACGCTGCGTCACTGACTGACTGCATGTGTGCACACTCTCACTCACACTCTCACACCCATTCTCACACTCTCTCACACACACTCACTCATTCTCGTACTCTCATCCTGTTACTCTCAAACACACTTGCCCTGCTGGTCTCTGCAGCAGTAGACACGTGAGCTTTCCTGGCATGGAGGCTGTTCAAGGTGGTGGTATACATTTTCTGCAGTAGAAATTGAACGAGGCTTCTGAATATAGCCAAACTGCAGAACAAGAAGTACTGACCCAGTTCAGGGAGGAGAATGCAGCTACTAGATGCAGAATCCCCTGAGAATCTGGTGTCTGCTCTGCCAGCACAAGGAGGTGTTTCTGAGGTCCCAGTCCCCTCAGTTTCCTGTGCTCTCAGCTCTACATGGTCATTATAAAATTAAGGCCTGGTAACTGGGTAATGTACTTTCCATATATTTTTTAAAAAGGGAGAATTTTGAAAAGGAGTCCCAAGTTCTGACAGGGAACACTTCCTCTGTTCAGAACACATCTGTATTTGAAACCTCGGAGTTAACTCCCCTGACCAGCTAGAATAGTACCATATACTGCTCTCATTTTGCAGCTGGGGTTTTGGTGCCAAAAAATTCATCTATTTATGTTACTTTTGGATGACAGTTGTAAAATAGACACCTCTGTATAATCTTTTTGTAACTTTCCAATTGAGGTCTATTTAGAAAACCACTGTGACCCTTCTCGTGACCTTCCATGGCCCAACTGCAAATTTCTGCTCTATCTCTAGCCTCCAAGTCATCTGATGACTTTAAAAATAGGCTAAAAACATTTTCCTTAACAAGGCAAATATTCTGGCATAAGGTACCTTCATTTTTCTATGACTATGCAACCATGTATGGCAGTGACCTGTACTACCCAGTACATGCCATAGAAGGGGAATTTGTGTGGAGCCTGTGAACAGCTGACTCCTGACAGCTAGTCAAAACTCAGCTGGGCCATGCTCTGCCATGGGAGTTGTTCCTGACCCAGTACTTTTGCTGATAGAGTTATTCAGAAACTATTTTCCTGTGTACGTATGTCTGTGTACTGCAGGGATCAATGCTATAGCCATTTCGGTGAACTGAAAAAGGGAGCCCACCCTTTTGAATGCAGGAGGCAATTGCAAAAGGAGTTGGCAGTAAAATCCTAAGAAGTCCAAAATCAAAACGCTGAGACAGGACTACTTGAGCAATGGACTTGTTTCCAGAGATTTCGAGGTGGTTGTTTAGTCTGCGGTTCTCCGTTCTCACGCCTGGGTTCCTGAGCAGCTGCCCGAGCCGAGCGCCTCGCTGAGCCCCTGCGGGCCCTTCGTGCGGCAGCGGAGCCGTGTCCCTTTGTCCCCGGGCTGCGTGGGGAGGGGGCGAGAGCACTCCCAGAGTCCCAGCGCTGCCCTTGTCGAGGCATTTGAAGAACTGCAAGTGTACCTGTTCCGTCACAGGTCTTTATCGCATGTTTATGGTGGGGTTTTGAATTCCTTTCTAGAGATTACGACAGGGTCTTCTGTGCTGATTCCCGGGGAGGAGCTGGCGCTCCCGTGCGACAGTGCGGGGGGAGCGGGGGCGGCGCTGCGGGAGCGCCTTGCCCTGCCTTGCCCTGCCTTGCCCCGCCCCGCCCCATTGTGCCCGGCCCCATTGAGCCCCGCCCCATTGTGCCCCGCCCCGTTGTGCCCCGCCCCGCCCCATTGAGCCCCGCCCCGCCCCATTGAGCCCCGCCCCGCCCCATTGAGCCCCGCCCCATTGAGCCGTGCCGTGCCCCGCCCCATTGAGCCGTGCCCCGCCCCGTTGTGCCCCGCCCCGTTGTGCCCCGCCCCGCCCCATTGAGCCGTGC
>JAWWEE010000021.1:239341-258101 GCA_035221455.1 Xenops minutus
GAGCCCCGCCCCATTGAGCCGTGCCCCGCCGCTGGGGCCGGGCTGGGCCGGGCCGGGCTGAGCGGGGCCCGCGGGGCGGCCGCGGCGTGTGAGGATGCGCAGCCCCCGCTGAGCCGAGCCCGGCCCGGCCCGGCCGGCCCCGCGGACCATGGTGCAGCGCTTCAGCCTCCGCAGGCAGCTCTCGAAGGTGAGGGGGTGCGCGCAGGGGGTGCCGCGGAGCCGTGCCCGAGCGGGAGCGGCCCCGGCCCCGGCCCCGCCTTTGTTGGCACCGGCACCGGCACCGGCACCGGCACGGACACAAAGGCGCGGTCCGGCCCGCCCCGCAGCGCGCCCCCCGGCACCGCGGCCCGGGGCGGGAAGGGTGGAGGGGGCAGCGCAGCCCGCGGAGTGCCGGGGGCGGCCCGGCCGGGCAGACACACACACACACACACACACACACACACACACACACACACACCTGCAGCGGCACGGCGGCCGCGGGGAGCGCCGAGCTGCAGAACAAAGGGGTGGCCGTGAACAGGTTCTGCTGTTTAATAACTGAAGGTGCTCCAATTCCTTTCAGGAAGCTTCTTTAACGGACGGAATAGTTAATCCATGGAGACTTGCGATTTTGTTAGTGAATCAATCCAGTACATGTAGTTGGGAAAACATTTGGAAAAATCCATCCACGAGTAAAAGCAAGGCTGTGTCGGGCGCTGCAGGTACGAACAGCTCTAGAGCTGCCAGCACAGCCCTGTTCTTGTATCTCACCATTACCATTCAGGGGACTTGACTCTGGCTGTAGGGGTTACAGCATTAATTGCACTCTTAAAAGGCAAGCTGAATTTTCACTTTACATTTAAACTCTTCTTCCCTCTGCCCCACACCCCCCCAGTGTGTGTGTTTGTAAAGGTTTTAAAATGCAGCCATCAGAATTCTAAAATGCTATTGTCAGCATTTAAAATAGGTCAGAATTCACATCCTACAAACTGTCTTGGAAAAAGCTTTGCAATAATGTGGTATCTTTCTTACTTGTGGGTTTGTTTTTTTTTTAGCATCTCCTTATCTTAAACTTATGTGGCTATTTTCAGGGGGTGTCAAAAAGTGAAATCTTTTAAAGGTTTGCCTTGTTCCATGCCGAGCTCTGCCTGCAAGCAGTAGAAGTACCCCCAAGCTGTGGAGTTTAATCTTCCCCTCTAAAGAGACTTGATCTAGTTAGTAATGAACTTCATGCCTAAAACCTTGTTTATGTGGGACAGCCAAAATAATTTTAAATAAACTCCTTTGGCTAACTCTCTTTTAATCCTTGTTTGTCAAGGTGGGCAGGGTGATTTGGAAAAATGTTTACACTAGGTTTTTATTATAGGAGAACTGTTTTCAGATTGTTTTTCTGGCTCTCTCCGTTTTTCTGTTGTCTGACGCAGTCATGTCTTGCACTGCATTAGCTCTGATTGTGTTAAACCCACACTAAAAACGATATTCTGGCCCTGACAGGTTCTTAACCTTGGTGGTTTAATTATAAAAGTTGCACAACTCTTACGGTATGGTGAATTGAAGGGAGAAATGAGAGCTTGGTCTGTATTTATCAAAATAAAGTGTAGTTGTGCAAAGGAAACAGTCAGAAGGGATTGTGTTTATCTCAGGGTTGATGCAGGATGAGAACTGGCTGCTTGCTGTGCTTTCCAGTGGGACTGGGAAGACCCTGTGCATTGGAGTGCTTGGGAGGAGGAGGAGCAGATGGTGCTACAAAGCACCTGTCATTTGCTGGAGGGAAAGGATAGAAAATAGGTGGAATTTTGCTGATATATTCATAAGCTGAAGCACAATGACTGCCAGACTGTGTAAAATAAAACAGTGTATTACTAATATTTCTTGTGCTAAAACCTTGGTTCTTTTATGGATGGTGTCTTAGACTTCAGAGTTGGCAAATGCCTATGTAGGACCTGGAACACCTGCTCCCAGCATGTGTTCACTTCTTGCGTGAAATTGGACATTACTGAATGGTGTGCTTGTTTTACAGTGCTACAATGTCAACATTTCAATTTCTAGCCACATTTAATGGTGCAGGCTTCAAACAGAATGGGACTGTAAAGATTTGAGAGTTGCAAACTGAAAAATGCTGCCACCAGTGTATATAAAACTTGAGCAAAGAAAAAGTAGGACTTCATGCAGGAAGGAGAAATATGGCTTTGTGATTCAGGTTTTAATCTTCAAGAGCTGGTTTCCCTTTCCACAGGACTATTTGCACTGCATGGCTTCACTTCTTCTTCTTTCAGTTCTCCTAGTCTCTGTCTTCCTTTTATGAATGGGGTTAATGCCTTTCTCTTATTTACATAATGGCTGTCAGATTTTGAAATAGTGTTCTGGAGAGAGCTGTATAAGCACTTAACCATATCCGAATTCATGAAATGTTTGCATTTGATAACTTGCTTGTATCAGGAATTTCAGAAAGTTTTACAGAGTCTTATTGTCAGGTATTGTTTCTTACTTCACATGTGCCAAATCACTATTTAGTATTTGTGGGTTACTGCTTGGGTTCTATGTTAGTTTGCCTACTTAAATATCTGTAATTGTTAAAATTTGAGTCATCTTTTATGGCACCTTTACTGTTAAGACTTAAAGGCAAAATACTTGATCGGTTTTTTTGAGTGGTGCAACAAATGTCTTCCACAGGCCAAGCTCAAGTTGTTCACTTCATCGTGCCCTGGTTGTGTGGAAGGTCTCTGTGCCTTTTTTTCCCTTCCTCTCCAAGTATCCAAAGTGTTTTCCAAGTATTTTGGTTGAAATTACTCTTTGTCTTGCACTGTTTGGAAATCCTTGGAGGGCCTGCAGTTACTGTTGCCCAAGACCTCATGAGGTACTGTTGCTGCTGTGTTGCATGTGGAGAATTCACTTTTAGGGTGATAGTACAAAGCCATATCCAGCTGTTACTTAGCTTGACTTTGTTCAGAGGTTTTAGCAGGGTTTGTGAAAGGAAAATAATGGAGATAAATTGAACTGTATTTGGGGAAGTTTTTCTATGTTATCATGCATACCTTATTTTTAAAGGTTCTGCTCACCTGGGAAAGATTCCAGTGAGCCAAGGTATGCTTTCATATATGGCTGAAGTTTTGATTAGAAAAGCTTAGGTTCCATTTAAAGAAAGAAAAGGCAAAAAACCTTGCTTTTTATGTACTGGGTTGATACTACGTTTATGTACCCAGCACATTAAATATTAACAATTTCAGGCTGAACTGTTTTGCTCTCAAGCAAGCTCCATTGGGTTTATCAGCATCTGAACTGTCTCTGTGTTGTCACTGGTGTTCGTGGAGTTTCTTTATGGGAGAGGAACTTCAGTGTATTTTGCTGAAATAGCCTTGGAATACCTGAGCTAAAAGAAGCTGCTGTTTGCTGTGAAGGTGACAGTAGGTGACCGCTGTTTTGCTGACAGCACAGACTGCATTTCTGCTTGTCACTGATACAGGTGAAGCTTCTTCCTGCAGTGCTGCCTCAGCTTCCTTGGGGTTTCTTACCTCTTGTGTTGCATTTGGTCTCGGGCAGATGCAACGCGACAGTGTATATGTTCGCTATTAAATGATATAAAGTAGTAGCTCTCTCTGAGCTCTCAATAAAAATGTTCATAGAGCTGATGTCCAGTGTAGCCTGGCTACAGTTAATAGTGGAGAAGAGTCAGAAGTAAGAGGAAGATTTGGAAATCTGTTGCGTTTCAACCCAGTCCTTGTGTTTTACAGAGCAGCAGGCATGTGGTTTCCCTGTGACTCTTCAAATTCGCCCTGTTCATGGCACTGGAGTGGCAGCAGCGTACCCACGGCTGAATGAGGCCAACAGGGTGGTTGGATCTAACGGGACCTTACGGGGTACAAGGACACAGTTGTTACCACATCAGTTGCTCTGTGCTGGATTACCTCTAGATTACCTTTTTTATCGGGGTAGGTGTGATGTAACTTACTGCTGGGAGATCTGACAGAAGGTCGTTCACCTTCACAGCAGGCTTTGTGGTGTGCTGCGATCCTGGCCCAGGCACGTCTCACCATAACTCAGGTGTGTGCCTCCCTTGGGTCACACAGGGGATTTAGCTTCTCACTGTCAGTGCACGGGCAGTTATTAAGAAATTTCCTGTTGCTTCTAAGGAAAAGGTGACAATATATTTGCTTCTGTTGGCTGTTTGAGTGCCACTTTGTAGACAAGCCAACTGGATCATCTTAGTTGATTGCTCCTCACATTACTTAGGTTTGGATCTGTTCCTGCACAGATATTTTTCACAGTATACAGGGCAAAAGGCTCATCTGCACAAAGCTGAGAGGTGGCAAGATGCAAATATGTCTCCAAGCATTGCTGGCCATGCTGGTGTGGAATGAGTGCTGGCAGTGGTAGAAATGCCATGAGCTTTTCTAGGCATGATGGGTCCCTCAAGGAGCTTCCACTGCATCATCTTGCTTGGACAAATGCATGGGGAAACGTTGCAGCAATATTACCTTCATTTTACCAAAGGAAAATGAGCTTTTGATGCTCTGATTTGAAATATCGCAGCATCAGTTTTCCCGAGGGGTTTGTCCTGTTCCAGTGTGGGAGCTCCATGCCATGACAGTGTGGAAGTAAAAGAGGCTTGAAGTATCTTCCACAGTGGTAATTAACAGGGTCCGTGAGACTACGCCTGCAGAGATGTTAGAGGTAAGACTCCGGACTTGTCTTTGTGAGAAAACATTACTAATAATTCAGAGAACTGGCCCTGTTCATGCCAGCTGGGGGTCTGGCAAATTGCATGTAATGGCTCATTGCCAAAACAGACTTCTAATGTTAAAGGCTGTAAACACAAACTACAGGGGAATGCGGCTTACATAAATGCTTACATTTCCTTTTAATAATGAAATTCCACAGCTTGTGGCAGTTTGCAGAATATCATCATACTTTATAATAGGTGCTTACTTGGAGCTAGATGGCAATAACAATTGGAATTTCCTCCCAGCAGTGATCAAAAGAAGCATTATAAGTGTTGGCATTTTTACTCTGAATTAGTTAACTTTAGAGGTCCTTTATAGAGATTTTGCCTTGTGTAGAACTAGTCCCTCTCTCAATTCCCTGACAAACCAGCTGGCTTCTTCCTCAGCAGCAAGGAAGAGGGCAGAGAAGAGTTTGCTGTCATTTTGCAAATCTTTCCATTCTGGATATGACAGTGATAAAGATGCACATGTAAACTAAGTTTTTTCCAGAAAGGACAGAAAAGGTCTTGCACTGTAGTAAGACATTGGAAGCTCAGGGGAAATGAAATAATGAAAGCAAGAAGGGTTAGTTTTCAACACTTACATGGCGTCCAGTTTGGGGCTCCCTGCCTTGACAAAAGGATGCAACAACAGCTTTCAAAATAGCTCTTATCAGAGATTAATTGTTAACAGTTGTGTTTGAGGAAACATAAAGGTAGTAGAGGTTTCATTCACATGATTTTAAATGTTCAAAGATGGGATTGGCCTGTTCTTTCAGTCAGATCTGCTCAGTTTTTCCAAAGGCATCCCTTGGCATGGCTGTATCCTCTCTAAGATGAATTGACTTACTCACCTTACAGCAACATTTTTCTGTTGACAAGAAAACTAAAGGAACAAGATGGAGTTTGTTTTTTTTTCTTTCCCCTTACTTGAGATGAAGTTTTGATGCCACTAAGATCAAATGGTGTTTGAATAGGGAGTTCAGATTAGAAAACATTCCCTTCTTGAGTTATGAACTTTGAGACTGTTTGAAATAGACAGAAAAAATTGCTAAGGAAATGAAGAAGGTTCTTGTCCTTCAAAGATTTGTTATGAATATTTTAGTATGCATGAAAAAGAAAATTTTATTTAGATTTGGAATAAGAGTAATAAAATGTTTCATCAGCGCATTAGAAGTGCTGTTGTTTGGGTTTTGTGATAAGGCATTCAAAGGGCATGCACTTAGCAAGAATGGAGACCAAGATCATCAGAATGCAAACTGAAGTTTTGCTAGAGGGGGAGTTTTGTTGGTTTTTATTTTCCTGGAGTGCCATTGGTAAACATTCAACTGCAGAAAAATATTTTCTCTGTGTCATCTGTGCACATCGTGGTCTTACTTAACTCTCAGAAACCTGTGAACACTGAAGTCCTGTTTGGAAAATTCATAACTAATAAAAGTCTCAATTCTAGAATCACTTCTCCCAGAGAAAAGGAAATTTCAAGGGGTACTCAGATGAGCACAGAATGGCTTTGTGCAAGCACAAAAAATGAAGAAGAAAATACTGCATTTTATGCCAGCAGTGAGCAAAAAAGGTAAAGACTGGGCAGAGAAGTCATTGTGCTGTTGTAGATTTGAAATAATTGCATGGCAAAAGGCCAGGCTAAGAGCTTTCGTGGTCTGCTGCAGTGCAGTCCTGGTGCATGTAGTGTGGCTGCCTCTCCTGTTTTTCCAGACCCAGGTGAGGAGTCCTGGAAAGGTGTTTGCCTGCAGAGTAGTTTGGAATGCTGGCAGGACTTGGGCACTGTGAAGCTGTGTGGTCTTGATACTAGAGGTTTCTCTGAGCAAATGCTTGTGGTGTGATTGGCCATCAAAACCAGAAAGTTGGTTGTTTCAAGTTTTTTGTTTCAGAAATCATCAGCTGCTGTTCAGCTATTTTCCATGCTGAACATAATATAAACATCTGCTTTTAAGAGAAATCCTTCCATATAGAGTGTGTGGTTGTTGCTGAGGCCTGGTTTGAAGGGGCACTTGTTCTTCCATTACAAATGGTCTCAAAGCCTTTCAGATTTGTTGATCATTTCCAGTTCTTCACTAACTACTTAATTTCATCATAGTCATCCAGAGTTTCCGTATGTAAAATACCACAAGAAGGTCTTCATTCACTGGGTGGGAAAAATTTCTGTGGCGAACTATGAGGGAGAGTAGGTCAACTTTAGCATTTCACTGGCAGCCTATACCAGTACATGAGCCTGGACCTAATTATTTTGTTGATTATTTAAAGTTCAGGACCGTGTTATGTTTTATGTTTTCTTGCTTAATATTTCTAAAATTCAGGAAATACAGAGCTTGGTACTGCTGCTCAGAAATGCAGAGAATGGACCTTGCTGCAGATGTCAGTGTGGAGCTGCTGGAATTAGCTGTTTTCTGTCCCTCTGTCTAACTCCCTGTTTGCAGTCACTGAAGATTGCCAGTCTAGAGCTCCTTCTGCTTCCTTCTGAGTAAACCTCTTCTAGATTAAATGACTGCTCTGTTCCAGGAGGTATTTACCTGACAGATAAAATAGCTTGTGTGTAGAGAATGGTGCTGATGTCTTGGCAGCATTTCAACTAGACGCTTGTTGCTCAGTGCTAGAAACCTTATTACTGTTAATTTCTTTGCTGGAAAAATTAGCAAACAGTATTTCTACCCCATTTTTTAGAAAGGACAGTAAATTGCATTAGTTACTTTGTTATGCCATGGAGATGCAACACTTAATTATTCAAGTGGCTCAGTGGATATTTTGACTGAAACTCCATCTGCCAATGCAGAAATTAGTTCTATTTTTAACAATGTGAGACACTCTGCAGCAATTATTCAGCAGAGTTGCTTTTCAGAGGGTATTTTCATGCACTGCTCTTGAGTGTCTCCTGGGTGAGGTCTGTGTGTGGTCTTCTGTGGATAGTCTTTGTTGTCCTGCAGCAGCTGTTTTCAGCTAATCAATGACAGTTTTCATTAAAAATGTGTGAAAAAAACTCCAATCAGGAAGCAGAAAACAAGTAACAGTTCAGAAAAGTTCTATTGCCTCCTTTGAGGCTGTTTTTTTAGCTGGGAAGAGTCCTGTGGCAGTTGGTCCAGAAGGCAGGACTCGACTGCTGCTGGTTAGTGCGTCGATGTGTTGGTGCGCAGACCGATGCCAGAGGACACACAGCTGGAGAAGAGACATGGTGGCTTGGTGGGGTTTGGTGTGTAACTCTGACTGTCCTCTTTAGTTGCTGAACACTAGTTCCAGTAAGTTGGGTTAGTGGAACATGCTCTGCTGGAACTGTTCCTTTATCTTGGCTGATTTTCCTGAAAGGTCAGGCAGCAACTCCGGCAGCAGCTGTGGGCAGGAAGGACAGTGTTAGACTGAGCTGGGATGGCATCATCATAATCAGGTTAGACTGCTAGTAAGTACATAGTTATTACAGATCCAGAGAGTATACTCATGTAGCTTATCCATGTTTGCAACCTAAAAACTGTGAGGGAAATATAGTGTGGTGTCTCTTAGAGTTAGAATCCACCTCTGCTTTCCTTGAATGAGCATGGTACAGCCAGCCAGGCTCATTAGCAATTAACAGAATCCGTGTGAAAACATGCCCAGTGAATAAGTTCACATCTCTTAAAAATAAATTTCTTTTTAAGGCTAGATCTCTTATGAATAGATGGTGAACACAGTTGTCTGCCTGCAGAGCAGTACACTGTGTTTCCCAAAACATACGGGATCTGATTGCTGTGCTTACTCCAAGCATAAAACAGAAGCTTCATCTTGACATGTTTTCCCTAGATCTCACCTGGGATCTGTTCAGCCCCTCGTGCCTTGTGGCTCTGCACGTGATGGAGGAGGGCAGGAGCAAGGCTCATGTCTGTCCTGCCTTGGAAGATGGAGCAGGTGCAGCCTGTCTTTTAGCCATTTCTGCTCTGCCAACTCTTTCTGCTTTTCTCTGGTTCCTGACTGGTACAGGGCATCCACTGTGGGGCACCCACAAGGTGATGTTTCATCTGTCTCACTGGGAATGCACAAGGCATCTGTGCCACCTTCAACAGGGCAGGGGTTGGATTTGTTTGCAGGTGGCTTCTTAACCTGTAATAGCAGCCTTAGCAACCTCCTGTGACAGATTACAGAGGAAGAGATTTTGAGGTTGCACCTTGCCAGAGCTCTAGAAGAGGTGTAAAAGCGTGTCCTTCAACCCAGCAGTCTTCCTCTTGGGAAAAAATGTGAAGTGTTTTTCTGTTCAAGAGTACGTTGGGGTTTTGCATGTTTGTTTTTTAAAATAAGACCATTACCAGCAGAGCAGTTTTGTTTTTTGGTTTTATTATTCTCCAGCAAACAAGACTCACTTGAGGTGTGTTCCTGATGGGGTCAGAGATGAAGTATTTTTAGCAGCCTTGGTGGCTCTGCTGCAGCGCCATTCATGCCTCACTTGTTCAGGGCTGCAGTTGCTTTCTCAAACATGCGTTTGGGGCTCCTGCCAAGACACCCAGGGCACTGCTGTGTTGTGTTACAAGGTCCTGCTTTGTGCAGGCGGAGCTCAGCCCAGCGGGGCTGAGACTGGGCTTTGGTGCTGTGGCATGTTTGACCAGTGATGGGGTATTAGGGTCACACTGCGTGCTGCCCTCGCTGAACACCCAGCATGGAGGGCTCATTGCCTGCCTCCAGAATGTCCTGAGGCTTTCTCCTTTCTCCCATGTCAGCAGTACAGGGGTTGTGGCTGCAGCTGGTTTGCTGGGCAGAGCCCTGGTTCACCGCTGAACATCCGGGCTCAGCACGTCTGTTTGCTGTTGCTGCTGGATTTTGTTCCTCAAAAATCAGTCAGCGAGTTGCTGCCTGTTGTGACACTGAAATCAAGTGTCTCCTGCCCATCCTTTTGTCAGATGGGGTTAGGTTTTTATTGCTGCTGTTGCTCTGCAATAAGGAATGTTTGTGGCCCAGCTTGGGCTCAGCATTAAAATAAGGAAAACTGCTTGCACTGCTGAGGTACTGTTTTGTTTTAAGTGCTTGATTGGTTCTGGCTGTGGGGGTAAAGATTCCATGTTGGGACACTCCCCAGGAACACAAAGAATCTGTGGTTTGAATGGTTTAGTGATCAGAAAAGGTTTCCAATACCGGAAATCCATGTCTTTCAGGAGTATGGTTAGAGCTTCTCCAGTTACGGTGATTTCTTCTAGGGAGCTTTGAGGTCTGACTTCCTTGTGGGAGTCCCCTGCAAAGTCTCCTGGAATTTGTCCCAAACAGCACAATGTGGAAAATTTGTCAGAAGACAAATGTGTATGGACTCAGTGAGCAACAAGGAATGCAAACTGCAGAGGAAACATGGCTGAGATCAAGTTTTAATAATGTTTAGCATCTTTTTAGCATTTAAAGATTGTGTTTTATGAGGACAGTAGGACAGCTCAGGGAACTCCCTGTTCTCCAGGAGAGAAATGTGCTGTTTTGAAAGTCTGCCTGAATATTTCACTAGAAATACATTGGTCAACTTTACAGTTGGGTGTTTCATGAAGAAAACAGTGGTGAACCCCCAGCAGCTCCCTCCCCTCAGTCTAGAGGCATTCTGATCCATACTGGAATTGCTGGTGGCATCAGTGCTGGTTGGATCAACCTGTTCTCCTCCTGCTGCCTGTGCCCGTGGATCTGTTGGGCACAGGTTCTGCTGGTGCCGGGTCACAGTGGGGTGCAGGGTCAGGGTGCAGCAGCTGCGTGGCGGGGCCTGCACGGGGACAGCACAGGGAGAAGAACACGCTGTGTTCATCCCGCGCACGCTGCTTCCCAGAAGACAGAGCCGTATTGTTGGGACAAAGAAATGGGAAAATATTAAAAGCACTCAAACTACTTTCTTTTTATTTGGGAGCCTTTGTGGAGGTCTACAAGGCAGCCAGCCCAGCACGTAGAGCCACTGGCAGAATTCAAAGGTGAACTGAGAGTACAAATAAAATGGTAAGCTTTTTGGTTTTCTGCTTCTTACAAGGAAGGGGCTTTATATTTGTATATGAGGCATTATCAACATCAGGCTAAGATTCCTGGAGAAGTAGTACAAAAGATAAGTGATGACTGATCTATTTAAAAGGAGAAAATATTTTTAGTCAATCTGTTTCCAGGTGGTTTTGCTCCATTTCAGTGACCATTACTTTGGTTTTAAAAATTCAGCTTTCTTGTGTCATCAACTTATCTGCAAATATCTGGGTGTTCAGTACCTCTCCAACAAAGTCAAAAATGATCAAATTTTTTTCTATTCGTATTCCAGCAGTTGAAGAAAATACAGGTTAAAGGGAAGAGGTTTTATAGCAGAAAGGATAATGTTATGTTTGTTCTTTTATAAGCTGTCAATGGAAAAAATAGCACAGTGCTACATATTTAAAAAACTTCTGTAGGTCATCTGCAAGGAAGTATTTGTTGTTGAAAGCAATTTTGAGTTGTAGGGATTTCTTTTTTTGTAAAACAGTATAGAGAGTGTTTGGATTTTTCTGGATCATTTGTTTTCTTGTGGGGTTTCTTGTGCTGGTTTTTTCTCTATTTGGTTTTTCAAGTACTGTTTTGACATTCTACTTTCACCAAGGCCACCAAGAAGTATGAACCCAAGACAGCCATTTACTGTTCAGGATGTTCACATTAACCAAGCTATTCAATTGTCGAGGTATTATCAATTGGAAGCTTCATTAACCTAGAGCAGATAGCTGTTAAAGTTGTCTGGGCAAAGAGCAGTCCGTTTTCTTGGAGCAAGGGTCATATCTGGAACAATTTAATTGCTCATCAGATTTCCCTGTGCTGTGAAACATCTTAAGAGGTGGCTGTAACCCAAATGAAAATGAGTCTTAAAAAAACTGAGTTGAGGCTGAAGCCTCTCAATGAGGACACGATACAGTAGCTTCAAGGGATATTTCCCATGGTTTTTGAGTGTAAGACTGAAGGTTGAGGTGCTCTCAAGACTAACACTAGGTAAGAGAGCTTTTGGGGGAAGAACATTGTCTAAAAGGGCAGAGGTAGAAACAACGCATCCATAAGGTGTCCAAATGTATAATGCAACCCCAGAAGGCAGCACTGGCAGTGGGTGTAATGTGGAGACAAACCTACAGAACAGATTAGACAGTGGTATCTTCCACAGAGCAGTCCATAATGCTAAAGAAATGAAAGAGAAATGCAAAAGCCAGTGTGCTTCCTGCTTTATCAAGAACTCAATTTCAAAGACATTCGTTTGGCCATCTCTTCACCAGCAATAATACATCAGTTTAGGTCTAGGGTTCCCAGATGCTATCTATAGCTGGTATTTATTTGGAAAGGAAGGGGGTGCTCATTTGGGGGATTTTGGTGAAGGAGACAAACTAACCTGAAAATACTCCAATACAAGTGCTAGTTTCTATGGTAGCCAGTGTCGTCTGTGGGACCAGAGTTTCTTTCTGTCAGTGTGTTGAGCTTGCGCACACCTTGAGAGCATTTTATCACTACACAGCATTCTTCCCACATACAGTGGTGTGGTGTGAGGTAATTTTGTAAGCTTCTGGCTAAGATCACCATGAGCAAAGATTGTCAGAGCTTGTGACTTCTGGATTAATTGGTCACTGAAGTCACTCAAATTAATATTTTGCTCTTCAAAGAAAGGAATAAACAGGAATAGTTGTGTGCCAGCCAGTGACTGCAGCAGTCTCTTGCACATCATGAGCCCAGAGCACATGGGGAAACAGACCCTGATTTTGTTCAATATTTGCTCTGAAACCTGGAAGATCAACAATTTCTTTTTGTCTGAATTTGTACACGTAGTCATTGCCCCACTTCACAGCTTGCATTCACATCTTGGCTTGATGTTCTGAAATAAAGATGCTTTCTCTAGAATTTCTTCACATCTTAGTTGTGGCTCATGGAGTATCTGCTTTCCTCCACACCCAGACTGTTGTGACATTATTAGTTCTAAGTACATAATGTAAGAGTTTACTTCATGAGTCATGTCATGCAAATCTGATAGATGGCCTTGCTAAATTTCAGGTACTGCTATCAGTGGGTTTCATCAGCTTTTCTGGTTTTAGGACTTTTGTAGGCTCTGCAAGTTCCAAATACAGCTTCAAAATTTCAGCTATACCGTGACTTCTGTTACTTTCATGGCAGAAGAGCACCAAGAATCAAGCAAACAAACAAAGCAAAGCATACAGCTTTCTAGGGGGAGTACAGCTGGAAATGACTGTGGACATGAAACACTTTCAGAAACCAGGAAGTGTGTTCTAAAACGATCCTTCACTTTTAAGTTCAGAGGAGACCTGTTAAATTCAACGTATCCAAGCCACTTTATTGAGTTTAAAGCCTCAGATACAATACTGAGTTAACAAGCAAGCCTCTGTCAGTTTAAGCTGTAGTAACCTGTCATGTCCTGTGCTTGCTGCACACTCTGGGCTCATTGCAAGGTAGGAACAAAGTCTTAAACCTTGATCCACAGACTTTAGGTTCAGGCAAGCCTGAGCATCCTGCCTCACACACACAGTGTCTGGGACAACTCATGTTTGCCAGTGCTGTGATTGACACAGAGCAGTGCCTTGTGTCAGTGTGGGTCTGTGTGTTAACACTTAAATGAAGTTCAGTTCCTGAATGGCAAAACTCAACCACCAAGACAGTTGCTGAAGGGTGAGAAAATGCTTTTTGTGGGTTAGTTTCGTTGTTCTTTTGTGGTTTGGGTTTTTTCCTTACTATTTTAATAAGATGAAAATGCAAGAAGGTAAAGTTTGGTAACTCAAGAATCTTTAACAATGATAACTGTAAGTAATCATTTCAATGCATAGATGTGCAGTAAAACTGAAAGCTGGCAAGTGAAATTCTGTTTGAAGGAAATTCAAACAAAAATTTAACCATAGCAAATTCAACCACAGTTGTGTACCTTCCCAAGTTGTCATTGGGAAAAACACAGTGTTAAGACTAAAAGAAATGGGGAGTGTGTGTATTCTGTATTAGTTAAACTTACATATGGGACGCTGTGGTGATGTTCATGCCAGCAGTATTGAGAAATGACACTCCCCACTTGGAGATGTTCCATTTCATCACTTTGCAGTTTTTGGGTTGCTTTATTAGTAAACTTAATCCTTTATGCAGACTGGGCACTTTGCCTTGGCTGTGGTTTCTGCTGAGCCAGAGCCATGTTAGATAGTGTGCTAAAAGCACACTATTTTGTATTTTAATGTGTCAGGAAGAAGGAAGATGGTTTTTTATAAGCAGATTTCTAACGGATTAACCAATTCATTGTTTACTACAAAAAAAAAAAAAAAAAAAAAAAAAAAAACCACCAGGGTTTGAACCCTTCCTGCAGCTCACAAGGCTGCTGAAGTTTGACTTTGTCTTCCCCTTGCTTTCCCTCCTGGCTGGAAGCAGAGCTGTGACCATGAAGCAGCATCTGTCAGGGAACCTCTCAGCTGCTCATGTTGGGCTGAGGTGCAGGCACTCATCTTGGACCTGCCGGTTTTTCCTGTGCCTAGAAAAATGGAAAGGAATGCAGACAGGACAGGGATTTAGTGCAGTTTTGCATATCCTTTGGGTGAACTTCTTTAAAGTTCCATTCTATGTTAGGAAGTGGAACTTAATCAGGACTAACAGATTAAAATGAGGCTTTGGATCATCGCATGAGTAGTTGGAATAGACAAACTGTTTAGTCTCTCTGCACTAGGTTATAAATACTGAGAAGTCCTTTCATTTAACCATGTGTGCAAACCTGGTCTAGTAACAATCTGGCAGGCAGCTACTGGATTTCTCTCATCATTACTGTGGGGAAGTTGACTTGATGCAGCAGCGATCAAGAGAACACCCTTGGAAAACGTCCCTGGTGTTGATGCCTCCTGAAGGGTGACCTGCCCATGCATGCAGCCTTTCCTTCTCCAAACATCCCCTCCCGGGGACATCTGCCTGGTGTGGGCCCCCCTTGGTGGTACCCCAGTGCTGAGCTGCATCATTGCAGCCTGCCCTGGTCCTTTCTTCAGACTCACAGTGGTGGTTCTATGCTGAACTGGTTATAAAAACCCCATTGGTACAGCCATACTTCTCCTCAGGGCTGTGGGATTTATGGGCTAACCTTTCTCTCTATCTCTCTTTCTTTTTCTCTGGTTATGTGCTAATAGAAACATTTTAAATGCCTCTGGAAACAGGTGTGGGTAAAGGGAGGACTGTTTTCCTTCTGGTGATTAAAACTGGAGCAAGAAATTGTGACCAGTAAAAAGAAAATCCTGCAAAGATCATCCTCTGAGGAAAATCTGCAAAAGACAAATATAGTCAAAACTGACTTTATTGCAGTGGATGTATACAGAGGAGGGGAACTCCAGTTCTGCGCAGTGACTTTAAAGTCTATGAGCTTAAGGTAAATTTTAAATAATCTGTTAGTTTAAAGTGCTTCTGGGCCAAATGGTAACTCATACCATTTGGTTATTGTAGCATTTATAATCACACAAGGGTTTGTAATTTATATATGCCAGGAGAAGGTTCAGATGGCTTCAGCCCTTGTCCTGGGCAGTAAGCATGGGAGAAGGCCAGTGGGTTTCAGTTTTGGGGTTAGTATGGATCAAGACCAGGGATCTGTGCTGGGGTCTTGCAGCCGTGCAGGAACTTCCTAATCACCACAGAATTAAGGAGGAAGCCTTGTGCAAGAGGCCTATATCACTGAGTTTATTGATGCAGGAGTGTTGTTGGAATATTAACCCTTCACTGGCCATATAAAGTGCTAGTCAATAAAGGCAAATCTTGTGGCTTTGAATTTGTAGTGATCTGTGTTCATTTAAAGGCTTTATGGGTAGCAAGTAATTTAATTTTTCCAATATTTACTTAAGCAAAATTTTGTAAACTAGTGAACTGTGTAGATACTCTGGCATCCTGTTAGTATAGTCTGGTAAATTTAGAGGATATAAATATTATTACTAAATGTTTTCCCTTCTGGAAATGTAGTAAAAATATGAATTCAGAGTTCACTATAATCAATTTCTGTATCTGGAAAAAACTTAGAAGTGAACATCCAGTTCTTTGAGAGGTCTTAAATATTTAATATCACATATTGCAGAAACAGATGCAATCAGGTATTTAAATAAAATTATTTTGAAACTCCCTTATTTCTTCCCGCTCCCTGCCAAGCTCTGATGTCGTGGTTCTCCATCTACACTGAGACAGTGGAAGACATCAATACTTCCTATTGAGGGAGAGAGACATCCTTGTTCATCTTAAAGGGCTTATAAGGTTGTCAGCAGCTGCAAAATGGACACAAAACCTGGGCTGAAATGGCTTATCAGAATGTATTTTCAGCATTAATTGTCACTAGTTGACATTCCAAGATCTTTACTTTATCTGAAGGCTTAATGCTTTACCAGCTGTGAAAAGAAAACTGTAGCTAATATGGCCCATTTCAAACCTTCACTGCAAACTATCATTTTGATGTGCTTTGGTTATAGTCCATGTGCTCCATACTTAGTTCCAAACACATTCATTTTTGGTTGAACTGACTAAAAGAATACATTAGACAGTATAGATTATTAATTTGAAAACTCTGACAAAGTTTACAATGATTATAACTATTTCACAGTTCCAAGTGGATAAAACTAGTGTAGATACTGTACCATTTCCGCATAAATATCTGGTTTATGTTTAGCTTGACTATGAAAAAGTATCATGTACAACTACAGGTTGAGTCACACACAAAAAGTATGTGATAAACCTAAAAGAGTGTTACTCCTGTGAGTATTAAGAATTAAGAAAATGAAAACCTAATGTACACATCCCAGCATATGTAATACACCCAGATGGCTGTAATACTTGATTAAAATGTGTTGAGTGCCTAGCAAGCACTTCTGTCTTAAGGTTTCAGTCAGAAATTGTTCCTTTGCTTCTCCTCTTTCTTCCTTCTCATACATGCCCGTGTGTGTGCACACTTCCCTTAGTCACTGTGCATGTTGTGTCCCCTGCTGACCCTGCCCGCTGGGGATGACCAGGGCACTGTCTGGCCCCCATGGGGCAGCTCTGTGCAGCATTTCCCCAGGACTGCACTGCTCCGGTGGGCAGCACTCCATCCCAGCACCATCTGCTCCTTTATCCTCTGCCACTCGGAATTCCCCTTCCCTTGGAGGGGAGTGCTGAAGCTGGATCTCCCGTATGTAAATGGCTGATGAATGTGTAGATTTAGAAGTGATTATCTGATGTTTTAGTCTTGAAACTGTTAGGAGTGACACACTGACAGAAGCAGCTTCCTCAGCTCACTTTTTGTAATTAGCGTTCAGGATTTGTAAGCTGTTCAGGTGCCCCTTTGAGGACTGTCATAGAAGGAAATTCTTCCCTGATGTAGCTCACTTAAAGTTTTCTCTCTTTGTATCTACACTTGGAAGTGTGAAACATTTTCAGCTATGTAAAGAGACAGAAGTTCTATCATGGGACCCATTGCATATCAGGAAGATGATGCATTTGTCTTGGTCTAGCCCCATTTTTAGTAAGACCTGCTTTATACACACCATTTTACTTGAGTGTGTTTGCCCTGCATTTGTGTCTGTGTATAGAGCTGAAAGAGCTGATCACCTCTGAGAGTCTTCTGGCCTGGTCTGATGGTTGTAATTTGTTTTGTCTGCATATGATGCAGAAGAAGAGTTGAAATCATTTGGGCATGAATCTGAGTCTGGTTAATTTTTTCCCCCCATCTATTGCATTGGTCACATGGTGTCTCTGGATGTCTGATCTGATATGAATAATCTGATGTGCTGATACCAAGTGCTTTACCACCTTGTAATTTGGTTCATACCACTTGCTTGGCTTGCCAGCTCTCCTCTATCTTACCTGTCATCCTTTCCTCCAAGAACCTGATTGAGAAGGCTCAAAGCAGGTCCTGATTTTGTGAGCCTTGCAGTTTGCTGGTGCCCAGAACAAGAGAGGGAAAGGGGCTGATACTCCATTTTCCTTTTCATGAAGTGCTCTGTGCAGGCACCAGGTTGTCCTTTTGGTCATCCTGCTGAACCCCTAAGAAACAGAACCTGTACAAGAGTAAAACCTATGTCCAAACAGGTATGTCAAATCCAAGATCTTAATTAATGACTAGTGATCCAGGTTCTGCTGCACGAGAGCCTGTGCTGGGATAAGCTCTGATAAGAATTTGGTTCCAGCACCAGCATGCATGATGTGAGCACATGCCTGCCCTTCCCACTTGCCTTGCTGAGTATTTCTATTCCAGGGTCTGTATGTGTAGTGCTCTCAAAAGGGAGGAAGGGAATTCAGAAGTCCAAAGCATGAAACTTTAGGAACAGCAGTGTCCTAAACTGACTGGACAAATTGTAACGTGTATTTCACAGAAACTAGCAAACAATGAATCTGATTTTTCTCTTAAACATGCCCACCATACTCGCCCAGGCGCTCAGTCCAGCAGGTTAGTGCTGGTCAGTGCTCTGGGAGACTGCACGGGGACAGCCACCCTCTGCCCGGCCGTGCCCTGCAGTGCCCAGCCCCAGTCCTGAGCCCTCTGCTCCTGTGCCTCTAGAGGACTTGGAGCCAAATAAAGGATGTACTGCCATAGTGCTGGCCCAGTTTCCTTCTGGTAATTATAGCCAGCTTTTAGGCTCCTCTGCTGTGTCAGTGCCAGGGATTTGTCTTCCTCTAACCATTCCTTTTGTGTTCTCATTTTCCCAATTTCCCTGACCCTGGGTGTACTATTCAGTTGCTGCTGTCAGGAGCCCTAACACTGGCTTTTCTTCCTGTCAGTCAGATGTGCATCTTGGGTGTTCAAGAGTCATTCCATATGTGAAATACTCTGAAGGAGGGAGTAGGCAGGCAGGTCACCTTCTCTCCACAGTATAAGCACCACTTTACGGAACAGCATAGTGAGAAAATGATCACAACTTGGAACTTGAATTTTCTGCCAGTTTCTCACTCTCTCACTTTATATTTTGCATTACTTACTATTTAGGCCCTGCTGTATTTTTTCCCAAAACTTTTTGATTCCAAGGGGTCTTGGAAAGAGTTCTCATCTTGTTACAGGGGTCATATGAGCATCTAATCTAAGTTTTTAAGCTCAGTCAAAGCTCATTTATGCGGGGGGGGGGGGGGGGGGGGGGGGGGGGGGGGGGGGGGGGGGGGGGGGGGGGGGGGGGGGGGGGGGGGGGGGGG
>JAWWEE010000021.1:258201-288246 GCA_035221455.1 Xenops minutus
TTTAATTTAATTTTTTAAGGTAATTAAAAGCTCTTTTTTGCCCGCCCCCCCCCCCCCCCCCCAAACATCCTCTCTCCAGTTTTACTAAGTGACTTCAGGAAAGAAATACTGTAGACTGTGAACAAGCTGCAGGCTGCCTATGGCTGCACCCCCATTGCTGCTGATGCCGTGGGATGGTGTGCAGAGAGCAGCTGTAGCAGGGAAGGGTGCTCAGCGCCCTGTCCCTCCCCTGCCCTTCTCAGTGCTGGCTCAAGTTGCCAAGGCTTGATCCCATCATGTGGCTTCAGCTGCAGTGGTCACTGTCCCCTGCAGTGCAAGTTGTTGGAGAAGGGAGGTGAGGCAGCAGCAAGACCTACCCTGACTCACTGGGGGATTGCAACATGCCCAGAGCTGTTTGAGTTTTGTTTGCATGGAAGAGTAGCTGTTGATACTCTTTTTATGATATTTTTATTTCTTCATCAGGACAATAGGAGTATAGGAGTCTCCTTTCAACAGTGTGGGGGCATCCGTGCTCAGTTGCCACACTTTGGGAGTGTAACAGAATTCACTGAGGAAAGCATGGATTCCTCTTGGATGAGGAGTGGGATTGACTCCTCTTAATGGAGGTGAAATTCAGCCTGGTAGATTGGGTTTGGTTTTATTTCTCTGTAAAGCTTGTGAAGGCTTTCTGAATATGTTAAGTAGACTAATGAGCATATTTTCATGGATTTGTTGCTTTATATGGTGAAATTACCTGTTTGAATAATAGTGAAATTCCTGTGAAATCAGACTGGGTTGTGCCCAACATAAGCTGCTTCCTGAATAAGGCTAATGACATCCTTTCTGCACAAGTTTGGAATCCATGGCATTATGGTCAGTTGTGGTAGTTTCATTTTCATTCGTGTTCTGTGCATATCTCGTCCTTGGCGGCAATGGTGGGATGGGTCTGCAGGGTCACGCACTGCACCTGTCTGCACCATCAGACAGTTCTGATATCCACCTTCCTCTTCCCGTTTCCCTCATCCATTGTCCTTCATGTCCCGTTCTCTGGTATGACAGAAATGTACACAGAAATCCTTTTGGGGCTGTATCATTTCACATTCCTACACCAGCATCACTTGTGTCCTGCATGAATCAGATGGTACTGCTCCTGCTCTGTGGAGTGTTTCGTACTCAGTTTCTGTTCTAAATGGTCTGTACAATGCACTTGCCATTTCATCATAGTGCTTTTCCAGAAATGCCACCTGACATACCAGTATAATTTAAGACATTGGATTTTTTAGCTCTTTTTCTCTCAATCTGGTTCTTACAGAATACACTTTCAGGTTTTAATTCCTCTTATTTCTCTTTTCTTCCTAATGAAAACTGAATTTTGCACATAGTAATATTTTCTTCCACATTACCCATGGTTTGAGTCAGTCAGGAGTTTCTCCTCTGTTACACTGCTGAAATATATATTTTATGAATCAACATTTCAGTACAGAATTTCTTCACATTACCTGTGCATTACTACAAGTGAGGAGAATTATTAGAAAAAAAACAACCAAAAAACAAATCTACCACACTCAGGCATTGTGATATCTACCAGAGCCTCAAAGAGTCTTTGACTCAAAGGGACAGACAAATTAAAAATGGAAAGCTCAGTCCTTATATCAGTGGTGGCTGCAAACATGTTGTAGGGCTCATGCAGTGGGGAACTCCTAAAAGCGCACTCCATTCCTGTCAGGTTTGGTAATTCCTGGTATTTCAGCCTTGAGAGCACATTGCACTCTCTGAATTAATGGCTTGGCTTTGGAACATCTTGTCTCTGTCCTGGGGGAGTGATAATATTTGCTACAAACAGGGAATATCAGTGAGACAGTGAAGAGCAAAGGGAGAAGCAGGCATGAGGTGAGGGTGGCTTTTTACAGGTGAGTCCAGAGGAGTGGGGCTGGATGGCATAAGGTGCTGTGGGCCAGAGCTGTCAAACAGGGTGAGGAGCCTTTGCTTTACATCTTCTAAATATGGTAGTAAAACACCTTATCTTTGATAAGAAAGTTGAGGGTAGGGGATGAGGGGCTGAGGTTTCCTCTTGCCCCAGTATCTGGTTACACTGTGCTGGCTCTGTTGTGTACCAGAGTCCTTCTGTGACAATTATTTTCTAACTAGAGCTTAAGCCTTCCAGGAGATCACATTAATCTTCTGAGAATTTTGTTTAGTGATTATTAAATAGCAGCATTTTGGTAGTGCTGTAATTAGAGCATACAGTTTATAGGTGGATTTATGCCCTGCTGTGCATCCTTGAATCTGTTTTCGATTCTTGCTTGCCCCTTGCCCCGGGTCTGTTGTGTCGTGTCCTGAGGAGCAGCTGTGTCCCTCTGCCTGTATTGATCTGGTTGCGTTGCCCTGAGCCGTTCCTGTGTCTCGAAGGGGTGGTTCTGCCACCAGAGCCCGGCGTTGCAGAGCGCCTTGGCAGCCGTGCCGCTGTAAGCGCGGGCTGGGCTCGGCCCGGCCGGCTGGGCCATGGCTGTGCCGGGATGCTGATGTGGTGCTGCTGTGCCTGCGTGTGCTGGGAAAGGGACTTGTGCGAGCCCGCAAAGGTGAGCGGCTTGGGGAGCGTCATTGCAACAGCAGGGGCTGTCTTGGTTGGCTGGTTTATTTAAATCTCCAAGAGAACTTGACCTCGTTTTGTGCATCGGTCTCGGGAGCACTGCGTTTTTCCTCCAGGCACTGCTGCTGGATTTCAGTGATTGTTTTTTTACATAGCTTTTCTTTGCTTCAGAAGCTATGGAAAGTACGAAAAAGGCTCCTGTCTGAGTGAGTGTTGCAATGCATAAACAAGATCAAATGTGGTGCTGCTTTTTGGGATTTTCTGTTCCTGCTGTTTTGGGGTTTGGTTTTTATGAAACAGTGAATAATGAAAAAAGGTGGGAGCAGATGCAGCCCAGTGTCAGAGAAAGGTATTTGCATTGGTGGCTTTTTTAGTGTGACCTCCTGTTTTGCTCTTTTAGCTGTGCAAAATGTATTTTCAGAAAGTAGTAAACAAACTGCAGAACTGTATTCTCCTTCAGGTAAAAAAAGAGTAAATGTACTGCTTCCTCTGGAGCTGGTGACCTTCAGAAATGATTAAGTATCTTTCTTTGGTTTCACTAAGCTGTGTAGCTTGGCATTGCCCTTTCTCAGTCTGAGTTAACAGTAAACAATATCTCCCCCCCCTTGATTAAATATTGAAAATAGTAAGGTCTTTGATGCTCTGATCTGCAGCACAAAATAGAAGCAATTTCTCTTTGAGTCATTACAGTTAGCTCTCCTGTGTATTGTGGCTCTGGTGTTTGGAGAAAAAAGAAATCCACGATGCAGACTGCTTTTTGCTGTTTGGCATTGCCATTGCTGAAGGTTTGCCTGTTACCCTCTGCAGAAGGCATGGTTGAGAGATTGCGTAGTATTTCTGTTGTGTTTGAAACATGTATGTCTAGTGTGTTTATTTAATCGACTCACAGATCATCCCAGAGGAAAATGATATCTTCTATACTGGGACGTGTGCTTTGTCTCACTGCATTCATCCATCTTCATAACAAAAGTGGCACCCAAATGACTCTCAGAAACAGCCCTGTTAGAAATGCCAAGTCGTGGTGGTACAGACCACAGGGCTAAACAGGGCAGTAGGAAAGTGGGGGTTAAAGATGTTGCACATCCCAAGTTGATAGACCTGTGTGCTTTGCATCTTGGTACATGTAACATCAGGCTGTTGTGTGACCCCTTGAGATCTGGAGAGAGGAGTAGTGAGCACAGAATACCGTGTTCTGCACTCTCTAGGCCAGGTCAGGGTAGCTTGAGCAGCTTTGCACCTTGTGTTGAGGAGATGCTGCACTGAGGGCTGTCTCTAAATGGAGATCTTGATGATGATTCTTGACTTTTGCAAGAATACCAAAAGCAGCATGGTGATTTCAGTATTTACCTAAATCAGCATTCCCTGTGGATTTCTGGGCAGGTGCCCTATTGCCTGACTGCTGGCTGTTCATCATTCCTTGAACACGCCTTCCTCTCTGATGTCTCATTGCTCAGTGTTCTCCTCTTCAGGTTTCTGAAGACACCCATGCCATGTGCCAGCAACCCCAGGGAGTGTGTGTTTGTGGGCTGTAGGGACTGCCCTTGCCCACATTGCTGCTTGTCCCTGACAAGCTGAGTTTGCCCCCTGGAGCAATATCAGAGATTTAGGTGGTGCTAATGCAGGAGCACCTGCAGCACTTAGGGCAAACACAAGCTGTCTTTGAACAGGGAAGAGTCTGAAGCAGCTCCTTTGTGTAGCTATGACAAGTGTCACCTTAGCTTATGTACTGTGTGTATGTTGTATTAGAAAGGCTTTAAGTAACAAAACAATATGTCAAGAAATGCTCTACCAGAACAACAAAGCAGTATGTTCACAGGACACATGAATCCTGTTGTTATGAAATACTTAATATTGTAGGAACTGTTGATAAAATCAACGGCTTCAAGGATGAATTATGGTTATAGTCACGCTCTGTGTTGTACCTGCAGAAAATGCTACAACTAAAAATAAATAACAAGAAGTAAGTGTAGAAGTGCAGTTGCTCTGCTCAGGTACTGTAGCCCTTCAGACTAAACACTTGGAGGGGACATGTATATTAAACCTCAACAGAGAAACATCCCCTGGAAAAAGGGGAATCCTTGCTCTTGCACATGGCTGTTCTGTGCAGAGGGATCACTCAGAGGTGTTTTTCCTCCCAGACTCCAGACCCAGTTTGCTCCAATGCTTTACAAGTTGAAGTTAACTTGCAACCGCAAAACTGTAGTCTGTTCTTTACAAATGAATGTGTAACATGCAATAGTAATCTGTATTTATCAGATAGCAGCTTGAAGCATAAAGAAAAAAAGTCAAAACCAAAACTGCTCTACTCTCTGGGACGTGTTAACAAAAATTTTCTCTCTTAGGTAATGAGATGTGATTCAGACACAGTGGGGAAAACAGAATGAGTTCAAAAAAAGAAAAACCAAACAAACCCTCATCATTTTACATAGTCACTTTCTGATAAAAGCTTGTATAAACTTGTTTCCTAATCCACCCTCTCCTACTGGTTCCTGTACTTAATTTTTGGTCAGGTATTATCTCATTTCCTGTCATTATTATTGTAATTTCTGGCCTGATTGGCACTCCCCCCGATTAAAAATGAGGAGCTGCTAAAATAAACATCCATGGATGTTATTTTGGTCGTATCTTTTGCTGCATCATCCCTTTCCACCTCCTATGAGCCCTTGTATATAATTCAGTTCTTTCGTATTTTTTAAATCAGATTGTTATATCCATTGCCTTGGACTTGCATCACCCACAGTGTTGCCCTTTTTATTTAGTCAGCACCAATGATTTTCTGCCTGACTAGTCTCTAGCTTTGGGAAACCATTACTGCGTTGGGCCACCAAGCCTTGCTGTTTCTGCACCTAAAAATACCTTTTCTCAAGATTTCAGAAGTTTGAGGTCAAGAAGGTGATGTCTTTGGCAGCAATGTGGTTTTTAAAAAGAATTAAAAGGGCTGTAGACAACCTCTTAAGGGAGATGTTACACTGCACTGTGTCAGTCCCTTCTGTCTCCTGTGTCAATAAATACTTGTGGGCCAAGCTGGTGCTTGATCTTGAATGTCCCCATCCCGTTGGAGGGAACAACTTGTACAGTGTTCCTTGCCTCAGCCCATTGCACCACCCTGGTGGGCACCAGGGATGCACGTGCCTGAACCACAGGTGAAAAAGGTGTAAGTCAGCTTTGTGGCTTCAGCTACCTCTTAACCAGTTAGTGATACATTTGCTTCTTGAGTGGCATGGGCCCCATGGCAGATGGAGTCAAGTAGGGGTAACACATGAAGCCCACCAAGCTCCGCTGCACTGGCAGCACGGTGCTGCAGGGAAGGCATCTGGGAACAGCAATTGTCCTGCCCTGACAGGGACTCACTGGAGCTCCCCAGTGCAATGGCTTGTGTTGCTTGGGACAGATACTGCCTGCAATGCTCTCTGATACAGCGAGTGTGCCATCATGTGGCAGCAGCATCTTCCCCCATTCTCCCTGACCGGCAAGGGCTAAAGCTGAAATACTGGTCTACTTTGGGGATTTCTGTGACTGACAGCTCTGAGGAGAAGACAGCTGGCTGCTTCATAGCTAAACCCTGTTTCTGACATTTGATGCAGCACCTGAAGTCACAACTCCATTTCATACTGAATTAGGTGACAAGGCCATGAGCAAGTCATGCTGCAACTGGCTTTACCAGATCCCAAGTTGTGGTTGAGGGTTTGTTCGTGTACCTCAGGCCATCACTTGGTGGATGCTGCTCTTGGCACCAGTGCCAAGTGAAGCATTCCCAGGTCACCTTTCCCTCCAGTGGTGTTCCTGCAGGCTGGCTGTTATGGGACTGAAGCCTGATGGTGAACTATCTTTAGGAATGCAGTAATAGCATCTCCAAGTGCCTTATCAGTGGGTCTCCAGTGAGCTCGCACCTCAGCCCCACAGCCAGCTGCTGTCCTGTGTGTCCCCAGGCTGTGTGAGTACAGGATAAGGCAGGGGGCTGCCTGGCTTGGACCCCTCTGAGGAAAGTGAGAGCACTTGTGAAACGTTGCTTGTTTGTGGTTGCTGACAGCCCTTGTGTTCCAGGCAGGACCTGCCCTCTCCCCTCTCTGCAGAGCGGGACATGTGGGGGCTCTTGGCTGGCAGATGGACTGTCAGTGCAATTGTGTTGTAGTTACCACCATTCACAACTGTTGAACTACTGTGAGTAAGGTGAGAAGCCATTTACTCTTGGTGTTACGGTGTTGGTTCTCTGCTCAAGCTGGCAGGCGAAGGCATTGTATTTTATTTTTTTTCAGGGTCAGTTTTCATTTTTTGTTTTCGTACATTTGGGGGTTTTTCCATAGCCAGGATGATCTTCACACCAATTCGAGGGTTAATTGTCCACAGGCAAAGGCTGTTTATCTCTTAGGAACCCCAATTACAATCTAACCAATGAGCTGTGCTGTGAAAAATACACAACAAGACTTCCTTGAGCTGTCCATCTGTTTGTATGCTTTTCTTAGCCAGTTTTGGTTTGGATTTGGATTTAGGAGTGCACTAGGGACAGCTCAGAATAGTTGCTGGCAAGGATAACCAGCAGTTTCTGTGGGTAAGTAGATGGAGCCTGTTAAAATCACAACATGGATTTAGGAGGAGCAGGTCCTGCCTGACCAACCTGATCTCCTTCTGTGACCAGGTGGCCTGCTTGGCGGATGCGGGGAAGGCTGTGCATGTGTCTACCTGGACTTCAGCAAAGCCTTTGACACCATCTCCCTTAGCATACTCCTGGAAAAGCTGCAGCCCATGGCTTGGACAAGGGCAGTCTGTGCTAGGTTAAGAACTGGCTAATGGCTGGGCCTAGAGAGTGGTGGGGAATGGTGCCACATCCAGTTGGGGTCAGTCACTGGTGGTGTTCCCCCCAGGGCTCAGTGTTGGGCCCAGTCCTGTTTAATATCTTTATTGATGGCATCTTTTACAGATGACATCAAGTTGGGTGTGAGTTTCAATCTGATGGAGAGCAGGAAGGCTCTGCAGAGAGACCTGGACAGGATGGAAAGATGGGCCGAATCCAACAGTATGAGGTTCAACAAGGCCAAGTGCCAGGTCCTGCACTTTGGCCACAACAACTCCCTGCAGCAGCACAGGCTGGGCCAGAGGGGCTGGAGAGAAAGGGAGCTGGGGGTTCTGACTGACAGCAGCTGGACATGAGCCAGTGTGTGTGCTCAGGTGGCCAAGAAGGCCAATGGCATCCTGGTCTGGATCAGGAATAGTGTGGGCAGCAGAAGCAGGGAAGGGATTCTGCCCCTGCACCGGGCACTGCTGAGGCCACACCTCAAGTGCTGTGTCCACTTCTGGGCTCCTCAGTTCAGGAAGGATGTTGAAAATGCTGAAGCGTGTCCAGAGAAAGTCAATGAGGCTGGTGAAGGGTCTGGAGCACAAGTCCTGAGAGGAGCAGCTGAGGGAGCTGGGGTTGTTTAGCCTGAAGAGGAAGAGGCTAAGAGGGGGCCTTATCATTCTCTAAAACTCCCTGAAAGGAGGTTGTAGCCACATGGGGGTCAGTCTCTTATCCCAGGCAGCCAGCAATAGGACAAGAGGACACAGTCTTAAGCTGCACTGGGGAGGTTTAGGTTGGACATGAGGAAGAAGTTTTACACAGAAAGAGTGACTGGGCATTGGAATGGGCTGCCCAGGGAGGTGGTGGAGTCATCATCCCTGGAGGTGTTTAAGAAAAGACTGGATGTGGTGGTCTAGTAGACAAAGTGGTGTTGGGTCAAAGGTTGGAGTCAATGATTTCAGAGGTCTTTTCCAACCTGCCTGATCCTGTGATTCTGTAATTCTGCAAAATGCAAAGCTGCAGCAGCTTCTGAAGATTCAATCAGCTAATAACAATTTTTCAGGATAACTGCACAGTGTGTCACAAGAATCACACTGGACCTGTTCTTTGGTTTTCTTTTGTATTTTTCTTGGCAGTAAAGCCAAGGCAGATGTTTCATAGAGCAGGATCTTGTATGTCTCATAGAGCAGTATGTGCCCTGAGCATTTCCTGAGGGAAGGTAGAAGGTGGTTTTGTAAATGAATCCATACATGAGTGGGGGATTGTGTTTCTAGGGATGGTTAAGTGCAGCAGTATTTGGATCTTCTGTCTGTATTTAAGTGAGAGGTGAATGACCAGAAATATTCTCTCTTATTTATGCTGTTACACAGGATTTGCAATCATATAAATATGCAATTGGAAACAGTGAGCCAGGGTTGGTGGTATCAGATGTGTGGCAGTGTTGGAACAGACAAACTTACAGGTCCAAGTTTTTATTACAGGCAAATCCACAGATGTTGGATGTGGGTGTGGAACCTCAAAAGCCTCCTAGACTTGGTTCTGGGCAGTTGGCCCTTGGTGGTCCTGCCTGAGGAGAGGGTAGGACCAGGTGAGCTCCAGAGGTTCCTTACAGCTCCAACTGATCGGTGATTTGGTAAAAACCTTTAAAAAGCAAAGCATTAGAAAAACACTCTCTCAACTCTCGATAAGCTGTAGGTCATAAATAGCTTATTGCATCACCCAGCTATGTGAGGCAGGGGAATCTGTGTCACTTTTTTATTTCCTTTGGGACCTGCAGTAAGTTGTGCCATAAGCAGTGTCTGTCTCGGATCCAGAGTGACAGAGCACTGCCTGCTCACGGGACAGTGGGGCTGGTGCCACCTTGGCTCAGAGTCATGTGCTGCAGGTGTCATGCAGGGAGGTGGCTTGTGGCTGTTCATTGCATTTAATCAAATATAATGAAGGTCCCTAATAGTAATTTGTGATGTTTAAATATTTGTTCATTGTACCTGTCAGGGATTCTGTGTGTGGCTTTATTCAAATGTGCACTTAG
Organism: Xenops minutus; assembly: GCA_035221455.1. Classification (NCBI taxonomy): domain Eukaryota; kingdom Metazoa; phylum Chordata; class Aves; order Passeriformes; family Furnariidae; genus Xenops; species Xenops minutus. The sequence goes on from JAWWEE010000021.1 coordinate 267,577, forward strand.
GTGGTTTAATGCAGAACCAACAGAGCAGGGCCTGGGTGGTCTGTAATTCCGCAGACATAGTCAGGCACAAAGAAGGTTTGGGGTTTTTTTTCTCCCCTCTGATTTTTATTCCCTGTTAGGTGTTAATTAGAGAACTTATTTACTAACAAACCAACTGTCTTGTAACTGTTATCAGAGACTCCAGTCCTGGGCCTGCCTGAGGCTGGAGGCCATCTGCCCACCCAGCAGGGGTTGGCCAAGTGCCTGAGCCCGTCCCTGCCCCTGCCACATGCCAGCAATGCTGTTATGAGGGGTGTTTCCAAACAGCAAGTCTAAAACTTATGACTTTCTATGAGTCTCCTAGATTTTCTGTCTGTATGACTGAACTGCCTTCAGCACAGTGGGAAAAAGGAAACAAAACAACTCTTGAATGTTTTTGTGGTTAGTTTCACTGCCTCTCAGGTATACAGTCACCAGGAAGGTGACTAACCAGGCACCATAGGTGCTGTTAACTGCCAGGGCTGCATGCAGCATTCACTCTCAGCTCCTCTGTCTTACTTTGCACTGCATGTTTTTATTCTAAGTAACACGACAGTTTTCAGTCACAGTTGTGAAGCTTCAGGCAAGGGAGGAGGAAGCAGGAGTCCCCCTGCAGCAGGCTGGCTCTGAAAGCTGCTGTTTGCTTATGCAGCTGCCCTGTGTGTTTAAAAACAACAGACCATCTTCTTGGTGAATGATTTTGTGGTATGTGTTTTTACCAGAGGAATTCTTAAAGGGCGAAACACCTTTAAAGGAACTTCTATGTCTAATCTTCAGCAGCACTAAAAGGCAAAATCCTGAGGTGGTTTCTGGGCTTTGTGCTGCAGAATAGAGACATTGGAAAAACTTGTGCAGAAGGGAAAGCCTGAGAGCATTGACAGTGCTGAGAATTTGGTAAGATCTTGAAAGACAGAAAGCGTAAGGTCCTCACATGATTTCATTTGGTTTGTGGCACAGTGCCGGTGCAGTTCTCAGAGTACCTCCTGGTGAGAGGGCACACAGCTTCCCTCGATCAGGACTATCAGTATACTGGAAAACTGTATTGCAAGGGAGGTAGACTATTGAATTGTAATCCCTATTCTTACACAAGCATTGACCATTACAGTATTTAATTTACCAGCAGCATTTTCTCAGGACAGATTGCCAGTCACCTCAAATTCAATAATATATCACCAGCATTTCCCAGGGACCCAGTTTGTGCTGAGTCTTCCTTTTACAAAGCCTTGTTGATATGGACAAAGTACTTAAATTATCTCTGTTCTGTTCCAGAACTGCACTTTGCGCAGCCGTTTCCTTTGGCATTGGAAAGAATCCTTTTTGTTATCCTAGAATAATACGCACATAGCTGGTAATTTTAAAGCAATTATCCCAACATGGTTTATTCTGCTGTTCTAGTTCATTTTCTGCCACAGGTGTAGGGAGATAACCTGGGCGGATTTGCTGAAGTCACTTGACTTTAAAAGGGTGGGAAGAGAAAGTTTCTATTCAATTTTTCTCTCACAAAACCTGTGTCTGAGAGGAAGAGTGTACTATTAGTGTAATTTATAGCAATTATCCACACACATAGACTAATTAGACCTAACGTGGAGTAAATTAAGCCAATAGAAACTCTTTACTGCAAAGTAATATTGAAGCCTTATTAGGTCCATGACACTGATCTGTGCATATCTCAGCTTGGAGCACATGGGCTGCACAAGAGCTGGTGAGCAGCACTTGTTCTGGGACACCAGGTCAGTCCCACACTTGCTCACCCTTACTGCTGCCCAGAACAAAATTATTATGTTTAAAAAGTTATATCAAATGAATTTGCCAAAGTTTTGCGTCAAATTTGTGGACCTTTCTGTTTTTCATCTGCCATTAATACTAACATGTCCTTGCTCTTGAGTAGATACAGATTGTCACAAATGAATTGATGGGGTTTTTGAGAAGCCCTTGGTTCATAGGCCATTAACAGTAATCAGATTGTCTTGTGTGCTGCACAGACACGCTGTGCTGTGCTGCTTTGGGGTGGCAGTGGGTTGGCAGAGCCATTCTGTGGGTGAGGCTTGGAGCAGCTGTGCCGCGAGTGCTGGGTGATGCTACCAGGCCACAGGGAGAAATCAGGTCAGTGACAGCCCTGGGAAATTCTGAATGAAACTACAAATTCCAAGAAGAGGTATCTTAACAAATGTGTATGACTTCAAAATGTACATCCCTACATCTCACAGACAGCATGTTCTCTGGGCAGTACTGATATCATGCATATTGACAGTCCCACTGATTAATATGAATTCTTAGCACCAATTTTCCTTTGCTTATGCAGAGATCCACGTTTTCTACAACTAAACCTTCTTAAGAGGGCAGTTGATATTTCAGGAGTTATAACTGACTGAGAACTGATATTCTGTGGTTTGCAGCAGCTGAACTCGTCTGGGAATGCTTTTCCAGCTGTCTGACTGGGTTTGCTGTCGCTGGGGTAGCAGAGAACCTCAGGGTTATGGCAGCAGCCTGGCTGAACCCGTGTCAGCCGGTGTTGCTGCCTGCGAGGTGCTGATTTTTCTGCATTAAATACGAAATGCTGACTCGGGAGGGGGGTACAGGTGACTGTAAGAGCACCTTCTGTTCTGTAAAGCAGCTGTTCGGCAGCACGGGCACGGCGCTGTGTCTGTGCAGGGGGAGCCCGGGTCCGGCACCCGGGGGAGACGGGGAGAGAGGGGGAGAGGAGGGAGGAGAGGAGGAGGGAGGAGAGGAGAGAAGGGGAGGAGAGGCCTCCGTGCCGCGAGGGGGCGGCTCGGCCGGGCCGGGGCGGGCAGGGCAGGGCCGTGTTGGGGCGGGCCGGGCCGTGTTGGGGCGGGCAGGGCCGTGGGGGGGCGGGCCGGGCAGGGCCGGGGTGGGGCGGGCAGGGCCGTGCCGGGGCGGGCCGTGGCAGAGCCATAGCCATAGCCATAGCCATGCCCGGGCAGCGGGAGGGAGGCAGGCCGGCCGGAGCGGAGCCATGCACGGCGAGCGGGCCCCGCTGCTCCGCCGCGACCAGGTGCGGGGCCGGGGCGGGCTGCGCCGGGACAGCGCGCCAGGGGTTTTGGCGGAATGCGGGCATTCCCCTCCGAGCGGGTGTTCCCCTGGCGCTCCGAGACAGCCGCTCGGCTCGGCTCGGCTCGGCTCGGCTCGGCTCGCCTGGTGCGGGCGCTGGCCGTGCTGCAGTGGTTGTTTCGGGCTGGGTTTCGCTGCTGCTGCTGCTGCTGCACAGACGGGCGAGGCGCTGGGCATGGCTCGGGTGGCTGTACACTCGAGCCGTGTCGCTTCTGCTCTGTTACCCGCTCGGTCTCCTCGCCCTGCAGCGCGCAGAGCCCCTGCCCCTGTACCAGTGTCTCGAGTGCTCGGCCGGCCGAGGTTGGGTGCCCTGTCATGCCTCTGTGCTTGAGGTTTGGATTGTTTGAGGCAGTCGAGTGGGCTCAAGTATGAGGGGTTTTGCTTTCTTCTTAGCTTTTATGAAATGCCTGTAAAACACATGATGTTCACTTTATTGATACTGTCCCCCAAACAGCAGAAAAAGGGTGCATTTTTGCAGAATGACATTAATTTGCCAAGTTGGTTTGCAACAAAAGAAGGACAGGTTTTCTGTTGGTGAAGCTGATGATTAGCACTCATGTTTCTCTTCCTCCTCTCTCTCCTAGATCGAGCGATTGGAAGTGAGCAGCTTGGCCCAGACCTCCAGTGCCGTGGCCTCCAGCACAGATGGCAGCATCAACACGGACTCTGTTGACGGGACCCCAGATCCGCAGCGGACAAAAGTGGCCATCACACACCTGCAGCAGAAGATACTGAAGCTGACTGAGCAGATCAAAATTGAGCAGACAGCCCGGGATGACAATGTGGCGGAGTACCTGAAACTGGCCAACAACGCAGACAAGCAGCAGAGCGCCCGCATTAAGCAAGTGTTCGAGAAGAAGAATCAAAAGTCAGCCCAGACCATCTTGCAGCTGCAAAAGAAACTGGAACATTACCATCGAAAGCTGCGAGAGATTGAACAAAATGGGATCCCTCGGCAGCCGAAGGATGTCTTCAGGGATATGCATCAGGGTTTGAAAGATGTTGGTGCAAAAGTCACTGGCTTTAGTGAGGGAGTGGTAGACAGTGTAAAAGGTGGGCTTTCCAGTTTCTCCCAGGCCACACACTCAGCAGCAGGAGCTGTGGTTTCTAAACCCCGGGAGATTGCCTCCCTCATAAGGAACAAGTTTGGGAGTGCAGACAACATTGCTAATCTGAAAGATTCCTTAGAAGAAGGACAGGAGGATGGGACAGGAGGCAAGGCTCTAGGCATTATTCAGAACTTTCAGTCAAGCCCAAAATATGGCAGTGAAGAGGATTGCTCCAGTGCCACATCGGGCTCAGTGGGAGCCAACAGCACAACAGGGGGCCCTGTGGGAGCTTCCAGCTCCAAAACAAACACTCTGGATATGCAGAGCTCAGGGTTTGATGCAATATTGCATGAGATTCAAGAAATTCGAGAGACACAGGCACGACTGGAAGAATCATTTGAGGACCTTAAGGTTCGCTACCAGAGGGACTACACACTGATAATGCAGACCCTGCAGGAGGAGCGGTACAGGTACGTACTGTGGTACTTTGTTTCACAATTGAATGCTGTGATCACAGAGCACCAGAGTCGAGATGGAACAGCTCAGCGGGCTGTTCCCAACAGCCTGATTCAGTTGAGAAGCTCTGTAGTGTTCTCAGGACTTTTCCCTCCCAGTTTTGTCTTTTGTAAATATTGCTATCTTGCTGCTCATCTCCCTTTCTTTGCAAGAAAAAAATAGCAACGTAAAAGATTATTTCACATTGTTTTCAAGATAAAAAGTCAAGTAAGTCAATGAGGTTTAATAAGGTATCCCAAAATCAGGAATACATCGATGCGGTTACTGTTATCAGACAGTGGTTTACCCTGCATAAATCCTGCAAAGGTTTGGGTCAAAGCAAGAGACAGGGAACTACATGTAGACAGTGACTGATCCTGCCTCCTCCAGCATTCAGATCCATGTCTACCAGAGAAAGAAGCATTCCAGCTTCCTTAATATTCTCTGAAAAGATCTTGCCCATGTGCCAAAACTAGAATATCCTTTGCCTTCTCCACTCAGCCCAAACTGGCAGAGTTCAAGGAAATTAAGTTGAATTAAATGTCAGATACTGACAGTGCTTGTTGTGAAGGTTGTGGGGCTCTGGAAGTGGGTAACCTGTGTTTCCACTGGCCTTCCCCTAACTGAAAGGAATGGAAAAGTGGGGCAGTTGCTGCAGTACTGCTGGTCCCTGCTGAAATCACAGGGGAGAGGTGGCAGTGGCTTTCAGGGAGGCAGCCAGTGCCTCCCACCACCCTGAGGCTGCCCCCACCCCCCTGCTGAGGAAAGCTGCCCATGGAGAGGTGCTGAGGGAATGCTTCCCCTTCCTTGCTGGGTGGAAGAGGCTCTTGACAGTCTGCCTTATGCTGTCCAGCAGAACATTTGGTGTCTTCCCCTCACACGCTGGGAGCAAGAACTTGTCCCCATGCTCCAAAGGGAAGAGCTACCTGTAGGTAGTCAAGACATTGCAGTCTAAGTCAACAGGATTCTTAAACTTTACGTAACAAATGCAAGGCTGAAGCCCTAATTCTGGTGGAGGACAGCAGGCTGCTGTCAGGAGGTTCCTTGAGCCTTCATGGCTTTGCCAGGCTGTGGAGCACAACTTGCAAGGCACAGCAGAGCTGCTGGGGGTGCCTGGGGACAGGCTTCCTGAAGTGGCCTGTGCCACTTGCTGCGTTGGTTTACACCCTGCAGCTCTTTAGACATGCTAGTGCCAAATCATTGGAAAAACACTGGAAAAGACTTAGCCTGCTGGGATCTGGTAGAGACAGCAAGCTTTCTGTGTGCTTTGCAGAGCTTGGGCAAACAAAGCCAGACCAACACCATTTTGTAATCCTGCTTTGCAACAATCAGCGGTTTGACAGAAACCAGCACCCAGCACAGCAACTTTGGTTCCTAGTGCCTCATTGTCATCAAGTCACATCCCAAAGTGACGTGGAGCTGGATCTTCTGCTCCCCGGCAGAGAGGTGCTGTTGTCTGTTGCTGTGTAGGTTGTTGTTTCACACATACAGCAGCAGCCATTCATGGTAGAATGTTATGTGCAAGCACAGCACAGCTGAAGGAGTGGCCTGAAAGTACAATAGCAGACCTTGGGGACTGATGTGTGTTGTCAGCTAAACTGGCTGGTTACTGCCTGACACCTCTGAGCAAGGTTCATGTAGGTCCCTTACTCATGCACTGTGAAGTCATACCTGTCATGTGCCATTAACCTTTACAGAGCATTCTCCCGAGGTGAGCACAGAGCCCAACCACTAACTAAGGCAACTTGAAGTGAAAAGCTTCTGGGAGATCTGTATTTGGCTTATAAAAGATAGTAATTTAGACCTGCCGTTTGGAATGTTGATGTGAATTGATTAAAGGTGTGACCTTTAAAGAGGACCACACTCAGCGCCTGTGTCTCTGCAGGTAACTGCATGATCAGTGAGAGCTAATGGGCTGATCAGAGTGAGATGACTACCTAGCTGTACAAATCTAGATTCTTATTTGATAGCTTGTGTATTTTGAACCATCATGACAATAAAAGCCAACATCACCCTCGAACTGAAAGGTGACGTGATGTGTCCGAGGGCAGAGGTTGCTGCTGCCTTGGCAGGGAGGTGTGGCATATGTTCCTCCAACTGGAACCCCTCTCTTCAGAAAAAAATAAAAAGTTGGGAAAGGAGGTTGTGGTTTGATGCTGGAAGGCTGGGGATTCAAATTAATCGTAACTAGTTTTAAAAGCTATGAATACCTCCTAACTCTGCTCTATTTCTGGGAAGCTTTCAAAAACAAACAGAGCCTAAGAAAAAAGAGGTATTTTGGAGAAGCCTTTTGCTTGTCAGGTGACACTGAGTGCATTGTATCTGGAAGCTGGAATAAAGCATGTGCCATGATATTTTCTCACTTAGTCTTGGTGTATTTCCTCTTTTAGGTGTTCTACTGTTTTGCAGGTTCTGATCCTTTTCTCCCTGCGTGTTTGTGCAGTTTCTGTTTACTAGTCATGGCTTACCTTGTGGGTTTTTCACGACCTCCTCCATCTCCCTGCTTCCAGATCTTGCCTATCACTCCATGTAGCTGCCCGTTTGCTAACTGTCTCTGAGACAGTGACTACTGGTGCATTTGCTCCAGTTCTTGTGCCTCGGTGTTACTGGGTGCCAGGCCTGGCCTGGCATCAAGGTGAGGTCAGGGTGGGCTGTGCTGCACCATGCTGGCCCTGGAGCACCCCTCTGCTGGAACTGAGTCACTGAGGAAGGAAGTCTGACAGCACCTTGGCTGTTGTGTTCTCTTGCACTGAGAGCAGGCGCTGAAGTGGCCCACTGCTTATCTCACTGCTGGAAGGTGGCAATTGTTTACTGATATGAGCAGGGACTTTCTGTGCTATTGAGACTGAAATAAAGTTCCTGCTGAGTATTTTCATCTTGCGTGTCCCTTTAGGAACCTGTTTGTACGTGGTGAAATCATGAGCTCACATATTTGGAGTGTGGCCAGTCTGAGGGTTTGGGTTTCTTCCCAAGCCTGACATCCTTGGAAAGGGCATTTAGGTCTCCCACCCTACTGTCAGGAGAAAGCCATCAGCCAAAAGGGCGCTAGTGTTTTCATTTGTCTGGGTTTTTATGTAGTCTAATTGTTGGACTTCAATCTGTCCTCATGATGTTTTTTAAAATAGATCAAAGGAGCTAAACTTCACGGGTCTGGGGAGGGTTGACCATGCTCTTCTGAAGCATGGCCAGGCGTGTGCTTGCCCAGCCAGGACAGCACCAAAATGTCCCTGCAAAGCTGTCTTCCTCCTGAGGTGGCTCAGAGCTGGAAGTACTGGAATGTGGGTGCTGAGAGCAGCTCCTACAGCAGTGCACTGTGTCCATAAGAACAGCTCTGATGATCTCTGTGATACTTGTGACAGAAGACATTGGTCTGTTGCAGAGAAATATTTCTGTGCTGGCACTTGTTCATCTATAGGCTGGTAATTTTAAGGAGAAATTTCACTCCAGAGAGGAGTTTTCCATACCTGAACTAAAGTGATATATTCACAGACAAGTTTAATCTGTTAGTAGACACTAGCACTCGTGTCAGAGGGATGTCTATCATTCTAAACCCCTTGACAGGTGGCCTATCCCTTTTATTTCTGTAATACTCCCAGTTAAATGCGAACCAGCTTTCAACAGGGAAACCCTGGCTTTGGGCCCTCCAAGTCACATGAACCCCTTCTTGCTTTTCAAATTTGAACACCAATAGAAAGCAGCAGGAAAAATATTATTTTTCTGAATTTTAGGTAATGGGACAAGGATTGAAAAGGAGTTGAATGGAAGATGTGTCATTTCAAAAATAAGTAAGGGTAGGTTAGTGGGGACAGGGGGGTGGGTTTTTTTTAAATAACCCAGTTCTAGCAGTTGCCACACAGCGGGTTCTGGAAGCACAGGTGATTCTTGGGTGCAAATCACAGCAGTTCTGGGGTGCAGCAGGGAGTGAAGTGTGGGTTGGGAATGAGGTGGCTGTTCTGCATTCGGGGCAGGAGGATCGGAGCCAACTCTTCTGCTAATCATGTTCTGCTTAAGCTCTTAACTATACTGATTTGCAGGGTTTCCTTATGTTTCCTGTAGATTGAGGTAGTTTTGAAGTTATTAAAATACAATTGTTTCTTGTTAGAGAACAGGATTTAAGCTGCCTGGCAACAGCCTCTTTATGAAGGGCGTTTATGTGAGAGGAGGTTAAAAGACAATCATGCTATTTTCAGAAATGCTTACGTTTCTTTTTGTGTAATAAACCCACTGGAGAATTTTGTAATATATTAAACTGAATGTATTCAAGTAATTGGTGCTTCCCTTGGGACTTAGAGTGAGTTGAGTTATGATTTCTTGCTTGGTGGCAAGTTGTAGTTGTTGGTTTTAAGTTGTGTGGGAACAAATGGCAATATTAATTATCTGGGCTCCTTCTTCATTAACCAGTCTTCACATGGCTATTCCTTGTCAGTCTTGGGAAACCAGTTCTCTGGTGTGTCCCAGCACGGTTGCACAGCACTTGTGGCACCTTTCTGGGCTGAGCCATGTCAGCTGGCAGTTGTCCTGCTCTCACTGCTGGTTTGATCATGTGTGTTTTACTGCTGCAAATTGTTATGCTGTGTCTGACTCCTCCTTAGCTGAAAGCAATATTGCATTGGGAACAGAAATGAAAATTCTCTTCAGACTCATACATTAAAAACAAAACCCAAAGACTGTTTTTAAAGGCTAGTTTTTGACTACAGATTCTGAACATTTAGCTTGTGAAGCACCAAAAAATATCGGGGCGGAGGGGGGAACAAAATCCAAAAAATCCAGAGCAGGATTTGTGTTTTCATTTCAGAACTTGCAATTAAATTTTTCATTCTAGATAAATATTGTTTATTCATCTTATGTGTATGTGTGTGTATGAATTAAATTCAGGCAGAGCCAGAAGGAAACTAACATTTAAAGAAGGAATTATCCTTGTGGTTATTTCCTTAGAAGTTTCTCGGTTATTAATTTCGAGGTTCAGATGGTAGGAGCTGTATGGTAAGCTTTTTCTGTCTTTTACAATGAGTAGACAGTGGCAATCAGTGTGGAAAAAGCCCAGTGGCCACCATAGCTGTGCCCACACCTTCATCACCATCAGAGCTATCATTTAAGTCGATTTAACACTCCCTCAATGAGAAGCAAAACTGTATAAAAATTGTTGTAACTCATTTTTATTTGGGCAACCCTCTTCCTCAGGACTGCTCCTGGCCCATTCGTCAGGAGCAAACTGAAAAATAAGCCTGCAGGTTAGTGATTCATGTGTCCTTCTTATAAATAATAAGATGGTATTTGCTTGTTAAGTTGTATCATTCATGGGAGATAAGGGAAAAAACAAAGATCCATGTGACCTCATGCAGAGATCAGACAGTAACCTCATGTTCTCTGAGGCACGGGTCACATGTCATTTCTGTGTCATTTTTATGTCCATTACTGTTCTGAGTAGATGAAAATCCTTAAAAGCTTATGGTATTAGAAGGCAACTGTTTGGTTTACACAAAAGTTTGGGGAATACCTTACTTTATTCTATTTCTGTCCTTGGTTTCTTGACAGTTGTCATGTAATGGTGTGTTTTATTCCAGTATAGGAGCAGGATCACAGAGTTTACGTGCTAGAAAGGACTAATTCCCAGCGAAGGGCCGTGGTGGTAGTGTGTGCTGTGTGCTGACTGAGGCAGCCACACTGGTTTCAGTGCACAGGCCATGGTGTTTGTTGTTCAGCTCTCATTTTGCCATCCTTATCTTATTACAGCCACTGTACCATGTGTTGTCATTTCTAGATGTGAAAGACTTGAAGAGCAGTTAAATGACCTGACTGAGCTTCACCAGAACGAGATCCTCAATTTGAAACAGGAGCTGGCCAGCATGGAGGAAAAGATTGCCTATCAATCTTACGAGCGAGCCCGGGACATCCAGGTGAGTGACCGAAGCAAGAATCCAAGTCCTGCCCTCTGCCTGCTCTTTCAAGAACTTGCTTTTCAAATCCTCCTGCGCTTCACTATTTGATTTCAGTCCTTGGAGCTTTATTGCTAAACTGCATATTACCACATTCTGAAAGGGCCTTATTTCATCTGTGACCCGTGGATGTCTCTCCAGCTAACCTCTGTAAAGCATCATGCCCCTGTGCAGAGCTGCTGCTTGCCAGAGCAGAGTTTGTGAATCAGTTGTAGCAAAGGAGGAGCCAGTGCCCACTCTCTCTGCAGGCCTTTGTAGGTCAGACACTCACAGGTCACAACCCCAACGCTTTTTTTACAGTAACATTCCCAGTATATGGGCCCTGAGGTGTGGTTCTGTGTCACTAGTTTTACAGCAATGGTCACATACGTCCAAGAGAAAATGGCTTTATATGTGCCTTGCATTGAGTCAGGAAACAATTCTTTTTGTTGGCTTTGCCCAAATAAGGAGGTGTTTTTTTAAAGAGAAGTTTTTTTCATTATGTAAAAAAAGCTATGAAAGAGAGATCATGAAGTTGGAGGCCCTTTTACAAAGCAAAGCAGCCACTGATCCTTGTGGAGAAAGGCCCATTTGGAAACAAGTGTCTTGTCCATTTTAAGTACTTGCTTTCTAGTTTTAGCAGACATCTCAGTTCTGATTGCTGACAGGAGATATTTATAGTGCAAGCAAAGAATTGTAGGTCAAAGTTCTCCCTCTTTCCTCCCTAGAGGTGCTTCAGCCAGGTGATTTCCTCTGTAGACTGAACAGGCTGTGCTCTTGGCATGCCTGTGGATCCAGCTGCAAGTCCTGCTGAGTCAAATGTCCTTCCCAGTTGCTGCTGTTCAGGCAGCTGAACAGTTCTGTCCTGTGCTTTCAGGGGCTGCAACCAAACAGAAACCCTCATGTTTCACTGACCCCCACAGACATAATGCAAGGAGAAGTGTCACAGTTGACAATGATCTTTAAGTTAAAACAAATCAATGTCTGTGGACAGTGGTGCCACAGCCCCTGGCCACGTAAACAGGAAGCTTATATCACACCTTAGGCATGTGATATAAGGGTCAGGTTTTGTTCTCCTCTCTGAATTCAGGCAGCAGAAAGAAGTAAGGATGAAAACACTTAAACTGAAGTGGAAAGTTCTCAGTTGAAGTGAGAAGCTTTTTTTAATCTTCATTTTATGCTTCAGTGCTTTTAGTGTATGCTTGCAAACTGGGACAGCCTATTCCTCAGCATTGCTGGGGAAAAGGTAAGAGTTAAGTTTTGTTGCATGAAAAACTATATAAGAGCATGGGCTGATGTTGCAGAGGAACAGTCCTGGTTCCTTTTTCAGTGGTCAGTCTGGGTCAGTCTGCTACTTTGCTGCAGACTTGTCGATGATACTTGCAGTTGAGCTGAGAAACCTGACTCTGAGAAATGATTAGTGGGAAAATTGTAACTTTGTGTCTTCAAGAGCAGAAGTATCTCATTGTATTAATTGCCATGAAACCTCTCTCCTCCTCCCTAGCCCCTGCATTGCATGTCACCAGTGTTTTAGTGCAGTTTGAGTTGGTCCAGTTGAGGTTTGGCCCTGTGAAAAGACCTGACAAAATCCCCCCCAAGTCAGCAGGGCTTTGGAGACCTGGTTTTGTGCAGGATAGTCTTCTCCCTCTGCCTCTTTTTGCTTTGCTTCTTCCTGGAGGCAGTTTGATAAATCTCATGCTTCCTACCCTTTTCCTAGACATCTTTCTCCAGCCCTCACAGTGTCACCTGGAGCTGTGGCAGTGCCACTGCTTGCAGTCTGGAGGAGATCTCCCTCCTGTGATGGCAGCTGTGCAGTCCCACCTCTGGTGCTCCCCAGACCTTCCCCTGAGCTCACAGCTCACTAAGCAAGCAGAGCACAACTGAGCCTTTGGGTAGTTATTTTTGTGGACTTAGTTTTCTGCCAGGTTGACTAGTTTCCAGCAGTGGGGCCAGATGAGCACAAGCCACTGGAAGTGGCAGGTTCGGGGAACACACACCCCAGAAGAGGAAGAGGACAAAGATTTCTGGCTAGGCACAGCACCTTTGTCCCTTCAGTGGCCTCTTGGAACCAAAGCTGAAGTGACCAGCTGGCCAGAGGCTGTGGGATTGTTGAGGACTGTCATACCTACCTCCCTCTGGTCCAACAGTGAGGCAGGAGGGGTGGTGGGTCTGGGTGGCCATGGCACCATGTGCACGGTCTGGCAGCTGACAGTGCCAGATGGCACCGAAGGGTGTGTTTTAACAAAGCCCGACTTCTGCCCAGCCTGGAGCCCCTTGGGTGCGGGTGGTGTGTTCCAGACTGCAGTGCTCAGTGAGAGAGGGGCTCCTCACCCTTTAGCACAGGAAGTGGCACCCTGTGCTGCTTCTCCTCTCAGTGCAGGAGCTGTGTGAGGTGTGGGGATGCTGGCCCTGGCCCGGTCGGTGAGGTAACAGCTGTGGACTGTGAGTGACCCAGCGTGTGGTCTTGCCCACAGGAGGCACTGGAAGCATGCCAGACGCGTATCTCCAAGATGGAGCTGCAGCAGCAGCAGCAGCAGGTGGTGCAGTTGGAGGGGCTGGAGAATGCCACAGCCAGGAACCTGCTGGGGAAGTTCATCAACATCCTGCTGGCTGTCATGGCTGTTCTTCTCGTCTTCGTCTCCACTGTGGCCAACTGCGTCGTGCCCCTGATGAAGACTCGCAATAGAACGTTCAGCACTTTATTTATAGTGGTTTTCATTGCCTTTTTGTGGAAGCACTGGGACGCCATCAGCGGTTACTTGGAACGGTTCTTGTCTCCCCCCAGATGATGGCGGCACGACTGGGCTGTGTCGCTCCCTCCCGGCGCTCTTGGTGAGCAAGTGTGGCAAAGATTAGTCAGCAACTACTCTGCTGAAGTTTTAAAGTGTCCGAGTGAATTTGTTTACATTTAGAATAACGTTTTTTCTCTGCGAGATGCATTGCAATAGTATTTTTTAGATTTTATTCAAGAACTCTTTTGGCAAGAATCCTGGATAATTTTTATGTAGCATGGTTCTCTTTGGATGCAAATCTTAAGATTCTTTAAAGTGTACAAAAGAAATGAATAAAATACAGAAATTTGGAGCATACCAATGGGCAATTTAAATTGTGGCTTGAACTACTGTACTAAACCTGTCAGGAAGAAGAGAACATGGTTAACTTAAGATGAGCAAAGCTCAAACTAGTGCACAGCCTTGAATGATGGTACCACAGCAAACCTGTAACACTAAACTTTTACTGTGAAGTCTGATCACATTCCATGTCCAAATGTACACGTTTCAGAGTGGTTTCTTTCCTTAACAAGAGAAAAACAACGTGTGGATCTCTCCCAGCTCAGCATCTGGGTTCACCGTTTGTGCTAACCCGACTTCAGTAACTTTCTGTAAGGCTGGCTAACTTGGCTGAGTGTATGGAGTGGAAGCCTCGTGCCATGCACAGTAACTGCACAGTCGTGCTACAGTATTTTGAGGTAGTCCTTGAAATACTTCTCTCTAAGCAGAAGCCCTTGGTCGCACTTTTAAGGTTTTTTTTAATATATGTATATTCACAGATTTAAAAAAAATCCAAACAGCATACTTGAAGAGTGTAATACTCAAACTCTCAGTGCTTCCTTATTGTTTCTAATAGGATTTTTTATTATTATTATTATAATTATTATTATTGGGGGGTTTTTTTTGAAGGGGTTGGGAGGGTCATTACTTTTTTTTTCTTTTTCAAATAAAGAAGTGATGTTTTTAAATGAAGAAATGCGTGAATAATTGTGAGCTGTCTTGTCCTGAAGCAGTTTTGAGGAGGGCAGAGAGTAGTTTCTAGTGCCAGCCTGTCGAACACAGTGCTGTTCACATGCCATTTGTCTGTCCTCCCGAGCATACAGATGCAGCATCATGAAAAACCATCTGTCTTCTCCACACCTTTTTGTCCTGCAAGGCTTTTTTTTTCTTTTTGCAGTTGTGAAGGATAGTTTGTTTGTATTTCGTGTTTGCATGTCATCTCTTATTCCTGCCTCAGGATAAGAATAAGGAATTTCTGTTCAACCCTTCCTAAGAAAAAGACAGGTTCTTTTATGGAAAGAAATACTGACTCGACAGTCCACTTAAAAGAATGGTTGTCTCAGAAATAGCTCTAACTTTTAAAGAAACCCCTGAAAAGTGAAACCAAAGTTTTCCTACTGTCAGGCTCTAATAAGATCATTTGTGTGTCTGTGTCTGTGGTGTGCCATAGAGAGCATCCTCTTTTTCAGCCACAGGAGCCAGCACTTGGTGCAGACACCTTTACAAAGCTCTAAAGGAAATGTCAGCTTCAAATGTAATCCCAAGTCCTTGCAACATGTTATTGCTGATGACCCATTGGTACAGGCAGACAGCCCTCATGTCCAAGGACTCTGTGTGCACTCTGTGCTGGTTTTTAACTGTTGTCCCTTTCACCATAACAATGCCAAGATTCATCTTTTGTTCAGAGAATCCGAAGTGACTCCAGGATTCTCTTTCAAACATTTATGGTGTTTAGTTACATCTCACTGTTTTATTTCCTTTCAGGATCAAGTTCCCTCTAGGAACCCGATGTTGCCCACATGACTTAAACCAGTTGAAATCATACATTTATGAGACATGTACATCACATACATATATATAAATACACACATACACAGACATTGTGCCATGATGCAGATTCTGGGTTCTGAGAAATTCCCTCAAACAAGTTAAACAGCCTTCAGGGTTTTCTGATTGCCAGTGGAGACAAAGCCTCCACCATCCAACCACCTTTCTTCCTCCAAAGTTCTTTTTTTCCGTAGTCACGGGAAACTCAGGTGCTCCCTCCCCAGGGATCCCAGCACACCTCTTTGTCACCCTGTGCACTAATCTGCTCCTGTCCTACTTAAAATCCAAATTGCCAATTGCAGCTGACTCAGGCCAGCGCTGCTCGTGCTTTCTATGGTGCCACAGCCAGAGCAAAGGTGCATGGCCATTCCTCCTCCTGGCCCTGCTTCTGGCTCCACTGAGGCTCTGTTACCATCCTTCTCTGGTGACTCACATTCCTCGGGTAACTATCAGCTTCCCATTATGCAGTTTTGACAGAAACAAACGTGTGAATAACCGTAAGAACTGATTTGGCACATAACTGAAATGCTTTGTTGCCTTTATTTCTGAAACCTGGCCTTTGTACATCTGTTTTTCTCAGTTTTGATCACACTAGAATTGCTCATGGTAGGTTTTCATGTGGTCAAAGCAGGAAGGAGTTGAAAGCCAATGTATCTGGACACTCAGTGCCACTCATCTGTAGTATTTAAGGAAGTGTTTGTCCTTCTTCTTTATATCCTAATTTCATTTAGTGTCTCAACTCTGTCATAGTAAATACCAGTTGCTAATTTACTAGAAGGTGCAGGCTTATACACCTCAGAACTGTTTGGTGAAGGCCGTGTGCATATGGGTCTGGACAAAGTGTCTCTCTCTTTCTCTCCCTACAGTTTCTTCCATTCCAGAAAGTTGTCTGCAGTAATGCCATATATGATGCTGCATCCACTTTTCATATCCTAACATAACTGCCACGTGTTTTGCCTTTTGCATTAGCAGAACATTTTGGGGTTTTCCTTCATCTTCAGTTTGAAGGTCTGCGATGATTTCTGATAGCTTAAAAATGATGATATTGTTGGAAATGTGATTCTAGCTTTAAAGCTCCCTCTCCTTGTATGTGGTTGTGTTTGCTTTCCTGATGGAGTGTTTCTGGATGACACGTAGGGGACAGTTTCTGCTGTGGATGTGGGTGCGTGTGTGAGTAACTTTAATAGCCTCCTTTGTAGATATAAACGTCTTAGTGACCATCTAATAGTTGCAGAATGTTTCCCAAAATATTTCATATTTGAAGTTGAAAAGGTTCAGAAATTGCTTTGGTGTGTTAAGCACATATGGCATTGGTACATAAAAAGGGGAAAAAATATAACGGACTGTGTAAGTTTCAAAAGCAGCAGCTCCTCATTGGCATTTGAGAGTTCAAATGAAGTTCATCTGTTTCCCTCATTTCCTTCAATGTAAAGAAGAAAGAAAATCTTGATGCAAAAAAATTTACCACTTAAAATTTTATAAAGTTCTTTTTTTATTCTCAGCCTCATTAATTTAATGATACCCAGCATGCTCCCAGCGGTTACTCCATTGGTTTATTCCAATTCCATATGTGCTTAGGTCTGATCAGATGAACTATTGACTTGTGTACATGTTACACTGGGACAGGAAAGCACTGTCTGTCAGCTTTGAAAATATGCATTTTTTTAATAATAATATTTAAAAAAAAAGGCAGCATTATAACAAAAGAAGTCAAGCTACAAAGGGTTCAAGATTGGGCAGTTTTGCCAGTTTTTAAGTGAATTCTGAATGTGGCTAAGGAGTTAAAAAACCCTGTATGTCTGTGTTGTGTATGCCAGGTGGTATAGTTGTAGGCAATTGACTTAGCTGTAAGTGTGTTTTAAAAGTGTAAAAAAATAAACAGAAAAACTCACTTGCACGGGTTGAAAAGTACAGAAATGACACTTGTGAACGTAACACTGTAGTTTATAGATCTTAAGCTGCTAATTGTTGAGAGAGATTTACATTTGTCTTGTCTGATTGTCACAGATTTATCTGTGACACTTTTACTGTATATAAAAAACTTTAAATAAAGACCTCAGCTATTAACACCAGCCTACTTTGGATGTTTCCAAAGGGATGGGGTAGGCGTTGTCAGAAAAAAACAGAGCCCTAAAAGCTCAAAATATGAACAAGTTCTCCATAGATACAATTGTCAAACTTCATCCTACAGTCAGCCATGCACCGCCTGGGCACGGCGAGAATAAACTAGCAGCAGTGTCTGGTCTCTGGGAGTGGAGGAGGAGGAGCAGCAGCACTGCATTCTTCCTCATCTGATCCCGTTCAGCCTCCCTGGCTCCTGGGACAGCCTCTGGCAGGGTCCTGGAAGGGCTTGCACATTATGACGTCTGCTTCCCTCCCTGCCCTGCTCAGGTTGCAGGTGGGTGCGGTCAAGTGGCATTACTCACCCATGAGGTGTCTGTGTGGAAGGACCAGCAGTTGGTCCTGTATTTTTCTACCTCTGATCTGTGACCTGCTCTGCCCCAAATGAGAAGGGCCCTTGCTTCTGTGGACTTTGCCCTCAAGGGATTGCAGGGTCAGCTCTGTGTGCTGCATATGCAGAGCCAGGTGCAATTGTAGCCTCACTCGTTGGTCTCATGGGGAGCCTGTGGTGGAGCAGTTCTGGGCCCGGCTTGGCTTGGGGGAGAAAGGCTGCAGCTGGCAGGACAGCATTCACTGACAGAAAGCCAGCTCACTCTTGCTGAGGAGAGGGAAGAGAAGGTAGAAGGTTGTTGAGCCACCACTCTAAAGAGAGGTATTTTGTCTACTATGTTTCATAGAAGAATTTCTGAATTCTTTAGTTTTGTACAAGCTGGAAATGAGCTGATTCATCACTGATGTGGAGAAGATACTTGTTCTACTTAGGTTGTGGTCACATGGCCTTGGGAACACAGAACGCAGAAGGGAATCTAAACAATTTTTAAAGGAGAAAGGAACTGAGTCCTTCTCTCTATTTTTACTGAGGTGCAAACACTGTAAAACCAGCAAGAGATCAAAATACAAAAGCAGCTGTTTGCAAGGATTTTTTTTTTTCCCTGTGATCTCCCCACAGCCAGAATGCAAACTCCAGCAGTTTATGGATGAAGCAAGTGCATGGGGCTGCTTTTGATAGAGCTGTCTGGCTCAGGATAGGATATTGTGATAGGATTGTGAGGGTAAATGGTTCTGGGGTAAATTCTTCTGGTGCAGTCACTTGAGAAGTGCTGGCTGTGGCTCAGAACCAACAAGAGAGCATGATGACCAAGGGTGAAAAAAGTGACCTTCTACTCCCATGTCAACATATTTAATCCCATAATTTAGAGGATTAGGAGTTGTTATTCATCTTTTGGGTTAGTCTGTGGGAAGTGGTTTGATCTCTCCACCCAGGTCTTGGGGGACAGAGATGTGGCAAGGGTGAGGCTATCCTGGGTCGCAGGTATGGAGGTGAGGAATTGGCTGTTGTTTCTCACTGGAGCCATCATTCTCCCTAGCCAAAATATACCTTGATGTGCTGATAGTGGAAATTTGGGCAGACAGCTTTCAACCACAAAATACCTGTCTTCAACTTGTTTCTTAAACACCAAATCCATTTTTTTCCTTTAAAAGTGTTGGTTCATGGTTTGTTTGCCTTAGTGGAGCCTTCCTTGCTGACTGGAATTCAGCAGAAATGGGAAGAGGGTTCTCTGCTCCCTGAGTTAACAGGAAATAGAACATCCCTGGGCTAACCAGCTATGCTAAGTGGCTCATACCCTCGCCAGATCCCCTCTAAACGTAGGAATAAGAGCCACCACATATGTGTGCTCTCTACCAGCTTTGTGCCAGCCCTGGCCCAAGGGGGCAAAATAAGAACAATGACTGAGGAGAGGAGAAAGGCCAGAGCAGGATGGGAGGGTGCAGTGTGTTTTCAGCCCTCCACAGTCCAGCTGAACCTGTAGCCCTGCCTTTTCACAGCTGATACTCCTTGCCTTGCAATCAAGAGGTCTGAAGGCGTTCAAAAGTTCCTCCACTACACACAAGAGCACTCTTAGGTGGGGGTCACCTATCAGATCTCTGCCGTGACAGCCTTGAGGACACTGCTGGCTCCAGTTCATTCTCTGATGAACACCTTTATGCCTAACCCTAGCTTGATCTGTAGGGAGAGGGAGTCCTCAGAGCCTCTCTGGCCAGCACAGGGGAGTGTGACACCACATTGCTTCATCTTGTCAGTCAGCTCTTCGATTCCACCCGGTGCGGGCACTGCTGCCACACCTGCACATCATCCACGTGTTGTCCTGGCTCCTGACTGCGAACAGGAGCTCCGGGCCAGGCCAGCTCCCCCTGCCCCCCGGCCCTGCTGAAGGTGTCACTGGGGCCGGTGCTGACACGAGTGAGCGGATCGAGGGGGAGGGAGCCGTGCCCGGGAAGCGTGGCTCATCCTCATCCCAGCCACACCCTGAGAGCCACGGGGGACATTTTACAAATTAACATCCTGCTTACCTGGGCAGGGGATCCTGAGGACAGGGATCATGTGAGCAGCAGGTCACGTTTCGCTGCTGGGGCGCTCCTCAGCACAGAACCCCTCCAAAGACACACTATCCCCATCCCATCCCCATCCCATCCCCATCCCATCCCCATCCCCATCCACATCCCCATCCCCATCCCCACCCCATCCCCACCCCATCCCATCCCATCCCCATCCCATCCCATCCCATCCCCATCCCCATCCCCATCCCCTCCCATCCCATCCCATTCCCTGCCCTGCCCAGCGCTCTCACGGCTCCTGGGGCCGTCTCTGCTCTGCCTGGTGGAGCCGCCCTGCCCTGCCCTGCTCAGGAGCCGGGGCTCTGTTCCCCCATTTACCGCAGCCCAGCCCCGCTCCTGCCGCGGGCACATCGGCCCCCTTTGGGCCCTGCTGTGAGGGGGGCGATCGATCAGCCGGCACCGCGTCCGTCGCTTCCAGAGCCGGGACACCGATTGTCCGAGGGAGCGGCCGGGCCGGGCGGGCACGGACAGACCTGCCCTGCCCTCCGAGCGGGGGAGCCGCGAGTGCCGTGCGGGGCTGCCCCGCCAGGGACGGACGGAGGGACGGAGGGACTGCGGCCTGCCCCGCACCGGGGGTGGCCGGACCGAGCACCGGGACCGGCCTGACCGCGGGGGCGGCCCGAGGGCTCCCCCGGCCCCAACCCCGGCCCCGAGGGCTCCCCCGGCCCCAACCCCGGCCCCGGCCCCGAGGGTTCCCCCAGCCCTGAGGGCTCCCCGGCCCCGAGGGCTCCCCCAGCCCTGAGGGCTCCCCCGGCCCCGCTACCCCAGCGGGCTCCGCCGGCCCCGGGGCCCCCTCGGCTCTGTCGCCCTCTGGCGGCGGCGCCCGGCACTGCACTGCGCGGCCCGCGGGCTCTGCCGCCCTCTGGCGGTCACGGTCGGGCGGTGCGGCCGGAGCGCCCCCCGCACTCCCGGTGTATCCCCCCACACTCCCAGTGTATCCCCCGGCACTCCCAGTGTATTCCCGGCACTCCCGGTGTATCCCCCCGCACTCCCGGCATATCCCCCCGC
>JAWWEE010000021.1:288346-305497 GCA_035221455.1 Xenops minutus
CGGTGTATCCCCCCGCACTCCCGGCCTATCCCCCCGCACGCCCGGTGTATCCCCCCGCACTCCCGGTGTATCCCCCGGCACTCCCGGTGTATCCCCCCGCACTCCCGGTGTATTCCCGGCTCTCCCGGTGTATCCCCCGGCACTTCCGATGTATTCCCGGCACTCCCAGTGTATTCCCGGCACTCCCGGTGTATCCCCCGGCACTCCTGGTGTATTCCCGGCACCCCCGGTGTATTCCCGGCACTCCCGGTGTATCCCCGGCCCCGCCGCGCTCCCTGCTCGGGTGGTGCTGCCCGGTGGGGCACACGGAGACCTGGCCGGTGTCGATCACACAAACACCCTCCCACACTCCCCGAGGCCACCCCGGGCTCCGGAGCATCCCGGACTTAGGAACATGCGGGCCATGGAACCGTCCCAGCCGAACTCGCCGTGCTGGTCACGCTGTGCAGGATCGCCCCTCGCCCAGGGTTCAGCAGTAACTCAGTGGTTCGCACTGCCTGAACCCCGTGCTGGGTGCGGTGTCGGCCCCGGTGAGGAAGAGCCTCTCCCCGCTCAGGCTCAGCAGCTCCGACCCGACACAGCATTCAGGCTCAGCTCAGCTCCAGCATCAGTGTGGGGAGGGATCATGAGCCACAGGCTGCAGCTCTGCGATGCCTCATTGCCGCTGCTCTGGAGGGAGACATTCCAAGGATAATTGTTCATGGCACACACTTGATGGCTCTCAAACCAGCTGTCACATGAGGCTGACTGCCCTGCTTCTGTTCCTAAGCATGGCTGGGTCTGTGATTACAGAGAAAATTAATCATTTTTCTGATTCGGAGTTTTCCTCTCCTCTCCTGAAAGTGGGGCTGGAGACTACAAAGATTTGGTGGCAAGCTCCTCCCTGCTTCATCCACTGTAGCTCTGTTGTGCACCCAGGCCTGATCTCCTGTGTCTGCATCTCCTGCTCCCACTCCTGGTGGTGTGTTTGCTGGCTCTACAGGCTTGGGGTCTCCACTGGATCCCAGACATCCTGTTGTCCTATTTGCTGGCTTGTCCCAGCAGCAAAGGGGAGCCACGCTGACCAAGGCTCCCCAAGGACCAGCCTCAGCCCTGCTCTGGTGGGGTGGTGTCCCCAGCTGCAGAGTCCATGCACAAAGGAGCCTTTTCTCAGTTGTAGGGTAGCCTCCTAAGAGAGAGAGGGAGAAAATCATATGAGATTTGGAGGTTCTCTGAGGACAGGACAGAGAGTGTAGGAACAATGATCACTGATAAATTTCCATTTCCAGACACGGGCCAGGGAATGAGGGACCCCTGCAGTGGCAGCCCTGCAGAGTGACAGGGGCTGGAGGTGGCAGCGGGGCCAGCTCAACGCGGAGACAGCACACAGGCACAGCATAGCACAGCCAGAACTGGCAAGGACAAGCTGCCTGTGCCCCTGGGCCAGACAAACCTGCAGAGCCTGAAGATGCCTTCAGCCTGAAGATGCTCTCTCCTGCTGGCAAAATGCCCATTGTCCTTGTGCCACATCTCCTCCCCAAGAGCTGCCAAGAGCCGCACCTTTTGCCAGGTGTTACCAATGTGGTTAATTCCTGGGGACAAGGAGTGGCCCCATCTGAGACTGGGGAGGCTTCGGGGGGTGAAGTGAGGGCTGTGGGGACAGGGCGCA
This sequence comes from Xenops minutus, assembly GCA_035221455.1. NCBI lineage: Eukaryota > Metazoa > Chordata > Aves > Passeriformes > Furnariidae > Xenops > Xenops minutus. Next base: position 289,995 of record JAWWEE010000021.1, read on the forward strand.
GTTGTGAGCTGGGAAATGCGGGGAGCTGGCCGGGAAGCGGCTTTTAACTGAGCTACTAAAATCTTTCCTCTTCTCCCCATCAGCAAAAGGAAGTCTGGAGCTCTGTTGCCTCAGATAACCTTTTGTTTTGCTCTGGTGTATGGACAACAGTGGGACCTCCTCATGAATTCAAGGAGTGCAGCAATTCAAGGACTCAAAAAGCAAGAGAGCCGGGAAGTCGCATCTGACCACGGACAACTCGGGTCCTTCTGTGGGGCAAGCTCAGCCTCAGAGCGGGTTGCCCGGAGAGCAGAGGCTTTTGCTCCGAGGCTGGGACCCAGCAGCTTTGGGAGGGGGCGTGAGACGGGGCGTGCTGAGGGAACAGGCGGCCCGCAGAGTGCGGGGAAGGGAGCCCGGAGCCAGCAGCGGCGGGGGCTGCTACAGGAGAGGGGCTCGGCTTCTCCCTCCGCCCGCTCATCGGCACCGAGGGGAGCCGCGAAGCCAGCCCTGCCTGCTCTCCACGCCTGCTGCAAAAGCACGGCCCAGGCACGGTTTGTAGGTCAAGGTAATCGCCCTTGCTAGGCTTACCTAAACATGTTTGACACACGGACGTATCAATGAGCAGGAGCGATAATGGTAGCGGAATAGATACATTGCTACTGATTGGGTTACAAAGGGCTTTTATTTAATTATGCTCAATTTGCTTCCCCTGCCGCTGGGATGCGGCAGGCGCTGCCGGTGCGGGGCTCGCTGCTTGGCACGCCCCGAGTGCCCGCACGGCCGGGACCTGCCGGGACCCACCCGGGACCCGCCCGGGACCCACCCGGGACCCACCCGTGGCACAGTGGTGCGGACCCCGATCCCGAGCTCGGCGCGGCGGTGCCGGAGGAGCCCCCCACGCCAGCCCCGCTCCCTCCCCGGAGCTGCGGGTGGGTGAAGCCCCTCCTGTCTGGCTTGGCTCGCGTCCCAAGCTGATTTTAGTGCGGCTGTGGCACCTGGCAGAGCTGGCACACACTCTGCTGCCTTCTATTTTTAAGATTTCCCTTGGAGCGTGTACATGGGGTCGCTGCTGTCCCTGCAGATCTTGTTAGAGTGATGGTGAGGCTCAGCTGGTAGTGGATCGCTGCCTCCCTCTGAGATGAAGGCACCGAGAAGGGTCACAGGCCCAGGGGCAGCCGGGGCCAGCCGGGACTGCGATGGTTCTCCCGGCTGCCCCACCCACACCAGAGGCTGCACACTGGGGTTTCCCTTGCTAAGGCATGTCCCCACACTGAGAGCAGGGACAGCGCGGGACTAGGTCGGTCCAGGGTACCCTGCGTAGCTAGGGAGCCAGCACCCTTCTCAGGGACCCAGTGTGGGAGTGGGGACACAGTGCTAGTGCCCCAAGTGCCTCCCCCCAGTGACACCAGGCAGGGCCACATCCAGGCTCCAGGCACAGACTGAGGACCAGGAGAGTCCTGATGGCCGGGGGGGGCCCTGGGACTCACTGCCCACCCCCCTGACAGCAGCATTTGAGGTCCCGCTGGACAAGCCCCTGTTTGATATCAGAGGTGGGAGATCTAGTGCTGGAGCCCAGCACCTCCTGGCTGTGGGCTCTGGACAGGGGGCAGGGACAGAGCGGAGTGGGAACTGGCTGGTTTTCCTTGCCACACATCCCGTTTCCGCTGCCTGTGGCCATTTCTAAAGTCTGACACCAGATCATGGCTTTCAGAGGTGCTGGTTTTGCTTATCTGTTAGCCCACTCCAGCCCTGACTCACTTCCTTTCCCACCAGCACACCATTTGAAATGCTGCAGGGCATCCCTCTGTGCGCTCCCGTCCCCGAGGCTGGTGGAGCAGGGACTGCTGTGCTTTGCCCCATCTCCAGCTCGAGCAGAGTCTCAGTAACTCATCAGGCTGCTGACACAGGCTGAGGTTCAGGATATACCAGTGCTCCCCAAATCCCTGTGGTTTGAAATTGGTTTTGTTTTTTCGGTTTTGGTTTGTGGGGGTTTTTTCGGGGGGCGGAGGGCGGGGGGGGTGTTGGGTTGGGTTTTTTTGGTTGGTTGGGGTTTTTTTTGTCCAGAGCATCTGGAACCCGAGAATTTTAGGCAGTGCAGGTAGTTGTCACAACGTACAGATTGTGACAACAATCCATCCATGCTCTTTCAGAGGAGGGTCTGGGGAGAGCTGAAGTTTTTCACCAAGGAAGTTTCTAACACCTGATTGAACCTCCTGCTAAGAATGCATTAATTAATATTTGGGGACTCCTGGCAGGACAGTCCTCCTTCAGCCAGGCACAGGAAGGTGAAATGACATCCATGAGGCCACCAATGGCACTGCCTACAGTCTCATTGAGAGGTGAGAGAAATGTTGAAGCCCCTGCCAGCCCCCAGGACATCTCCTCAGTCCTGTGAGGGGCAAGGCACAGTTTTTGTCACAGTCAGAAAAAAAAAAAAATCACAAAGCTTGGTTGTTTTTCCACCTTGATTTACAATCAGCTTTGACAAGCTTTGTCTCTCGGCTCCCAGGATACTGCCAGCCGTATCTAATGCTGTTGATTTGATAATATATCTAATCTGACTTTCTTGAAAATGCCCGGTATCTCAGAGCTTCTGTTCTCCTTCTTGAACCATCTTCTTTCCTCGCCTTCTTTCTCTTTCCCAGCTGGGGCCAATCTGTCTGGGAAATAGTCCAATTTGCTTCCATCTGATGGGAGCAGATTCCAGCTCTGTTCCCTTCATCTACTCCAGAGTTGAAATCAGCCTAGGTCATTATTTTGAAATCCCTCATTTTCCTCCTCTGAATTTTTGCTGCTGCTTTTCTCCTTCATCAGTGGCACCGGTGAAAACACCTCTAAATATCTCTTCCTGGCAGGTCTTCTCAGAGCAACCACCATGCACTTGGCATGATGTGGACATTTGAGATCCAGACAAGGTGTTCCCCATATTTCAGACCTTCCCATGATCTGAGGAGGAGCACCAGTATCCCACATTGGAGACAACTTAAACTAGTAGGTCTGAGCTAGGCTTCAGTCTTTCCAAAGGCATTCCCTGAGCATCAGGGGCACTCGAGCCCAGTGCACTGTGCTTTCTTGCCCATGGCTCCTGCGGCTGCCAGTTGCTGTGTGGGACAGCCAGGGCTCTGTTCCACTGCAGTGTGTGGATAAAGGACCTCTCTGCTTTTCTCCTGGTGGGATCCCCGGCTGGGCTCTGGGGCTGTCAACGTGCCCTGTCACCAGTCCCTGTCACTGGCTGGTGGGGGCTGCCTGTGCTGCTCCCCCTGGCATTCTCCCACCTACCATGGTGCCAGCTAGGGCTGCATCACACTTTTGAAAGGGTCATTGAGCTGCTTCTCACTTGATCATAATGACAAGAGAATCACAGTTGAATTGTCCAGTTTATGGATCCCCCAAGTTAATTAACTGTGATTGATAAGCCACGGCCAGAATGAACCATATTGCAGGCTTATCTGTGTAATCTCTGTTTGTGTGCTTAAAGACTGATAGGACAGCCAAAAAAAAAATCCAGACAAAAAGATAAGGCCGAAGATGCATGGTGATGTCTTGAAAATTTAATTTAGTAGAGAAAATATCCCTTTTTAAACTACATTATTAACTGCTGTCAAGTGAGAGCCATTTGGCTTTCACGTGCTGTGAATGAATTCAGCCAAGTTGTGTCGGACTGCTCTGAGAAGCAATGTGTGCCACAACCCAGGCCCTTCCCTGTGGTCTGGGTGCATAAAATCTGCATGATTGCTCTGCAATGGGGCTTGTCAGCAGGGACTGCAGCTGGGTTATGAATCACTTTAATTTGTCATGTGAGCTGGTTTCACACCAACATCTCTGGAGGGAAAATGCTGGAAAATTGGGGGAGGGAGGAGAGGGTATGTCAGATGCAACTTCCCCCCCCGCCCCAGTTCTTGATGGAAATGATTCTCCCTCTCCACCAGCTACTGACTAGTCCTAATTTAATAGAATGGAGTGAAGTGGCAAACATAAAATGTATGTGTTTTGTTTTCATATCTGAGTCTAACATGGCCACAAGTCATAGTCTGAAATGATTGGGGGTGTTATCAGTCACACAATCTGACATTTTGCCAAAAGGTCTCTTTTGTCTCTTCTCTGAAGTGTGAAAACAAAGGATGTTGTTTCTTATGTTCTGTGAAGAAAAATGTGGGCTGCAGAGCCTTAAGGAGCCATTAGATGAAGGAAACCAAAGAAGGAAAGGAAAATCAAGATCTCTTCCTTCTGATAATCACACCAATACTGGACCTCTAGGGACACTTAATGGAAAACTTAGAAACACTTGGGAAGCACCTGAAAAACTGCCATGGAAATTTCCCAGCCTGGCCATCAGATTGTCTCCTGCATCCTTTACTGGGATAATCTTGAGAAAAATCAAAGTTTCAGATCGTAATTTGGGGGTTTTCCCTTTATTTTGTATTTATTTATTCAGTTGCCATTAAGGACAATAAAAATGAAATTACCCACCCCTGACTGAGTTCCCTCGATGCTTAGTTAAAGTATACAATTATGCAAAACAGGCGAACTCCCACTGCATGTTATCCTAAGCAGCAAAAGCATAAACCAAACATAAGCCCCTCCATGGAGACAAATTACTCACCCATCAAAGAATTACTCACTGTGGGCAAGTAGACTATTACAAGGTTGATTTTTAAGTGTGCAGATGAATGTTACAGCTGGTAAGAATTTATTAGTCAATGAAACTGCAACAAAGGAAAAGATAAGGAGACAGAGATTTGTTTTTCCTAAGTGGAAAGGGTCCCATACTGTGCTGCTGGAAAATAATTCCCTGGTCTCTTCCTCTCTCAAACTAGGAAGGGGTTTGGTTGGTTTAGTTTTAAGCTCACAATAAGACCTCCTGAAATTAAAGAATCCCTTGTTTTCTTCAATAGAGTTGCATCATTAGATATTTTGAGAGGTGGCTGCTCCCTACAAGAGGGGCAGTGAGTACAGACGTACAATCCAAATGTCTTTCTTCCAGCACTTGTCCTCAGCAGGCTGCTGCTCCTCTCTGGGTGCACCCAGAGCCAGGGGTCCATGCAAGCACTGTGCAGTCTGGCTGGTTTGTGGCTCCAGGAGTGCCTGTCAGCTTTGGGGCTGAGCAGCACACTATTGAAATCAATCTCCTCCTGGAGCGAAGCAGCCAGCCCAGCCCTTCAGCTTTACCCAACAAAATGCTAATCTGGCCTTGCCACAAGCAGCTCCCCACAGCAGCCTGCTGCAATCCTGGTAAACAACATATGTGAGGATGAGCTGGTGGAGCTGCCATAAAGGCTTTTGCCGCTTCCAAATTCTGGCTTCCACACCATGCACAGACCTGCTGTTCGAGCAAGCAGAGCCCACCTGCTGGCAGCATGAACAGGGAGGCTGAAGTCCAGTGTGTCTGTGTGTGATGCCTGTGAGCCCCACAGCCCCCTGGCTGGGGTGGATCAGGTTTTGCAGCAGCACAGCACACCTGGGTGTGCCTGGCTAAGTACCCAGTGCTGGAGCCTATTGTGTGGCTGGCGGGCAGTGCTCACCTGCCAGTGTCCAATGCCTTTGCCATGTGCCATACAGATGGACTGCTGCCCAAAGCTGTGCTGGGACCAACTTCCTCAGTTACTTGGTATTTCCTAAATCCATTCATTCTTCAGTTGCTTCGTCTGATGCTTCCCTCCCCTCTTGCTCTGAAGGCAATGTCTGTGGAGAATGTCAACATGAAAGGAAGGAAGACTTGGCCCCTTAGGGAGGAAGCAGACTTTGGCTTATTTTTTTCTTTTTCTGTCCAATTCTGGAACAAAGAACTCCAGCCAGGAGCTGGTCTGAATAGGTCTGAGTGTGAAACAGATGCAAAGTTTCATGTGACAAAAAAAGTGGCACAGAAAAACTGATATATTTTTACATGCTGTTGTTTCCCATCTTTTGCATGGAATCAGAGCTATTAGATCTGAAGCTGATTAAGTGTGAGACCCAGCACAATAAAAAAAGTATTGGCTACCAGTTTCTTAGTGGTTGTCCAGGAGCTGGAGTGTAATATTCTTTTGAAATACAGGCCACAAATAGGCCCTTCCAATTTTTTAAACAAATCCTCCCCCCATACACCCCTTTCTAGCTTAGAAAAAAAAAAAAAAGAAAGGAAAACAGGTTTGCTAATAGTGCTAAATCTGGAGCAAAGAGGTACATTTACATTCCAAACCTTGCATGGATGTCCAGCTGCAAGAGTTTCCAAGCAGGGTGAAAGCCAGTGAGTCAAAGAAGCTGGACAATTACTCTCATTTGTCTGCCTTGTTTGCACTGAAATAATTCAAGCAAGGCCAACTGTGTCACTTGGATTCTCCAAGGTATAATTTAGGCATGAGATGTTTACAAGCAACTCTCATTTGCAACAACTGTGAGAAAAACACGGGATTTATTGGTTATTTCAACTGGTGGGTTAATTACTAGTTTAACCACTATTTATTCAACCTTCTGCGTCTGAACAGCCCCCAGGCCAGATCCTGCCACTCCTGCTACAGTGCTTACTCTGCAGGTTTCCTGAAAGGGAGAGAAGGAGCAAAGCCAGGGCCTGTCAGTGTGGCCCAAGTTTTGTGAAGCAGAATTGGTGCTTGACCCATATGGGTGTCTGACTGAGCCCCAGAATGGTCAGAGCTGCAAGGAGCTACATGCACATCCCTTCACAGTCCCAAGAACAAGCTTTAACAAAAGTACTATTTCCTAAGGGTCACACTCTTGTGTCCCTGCCAGTGATGGTTACAGAACTGCTTAGCAAAGAGCTTGATAAAATCAATGGGGCTGTTTGTGAGCGAGGAAGCCTCTCCGTGTGTGCCAGGACCTCGGGGGCTGGCCCTAGACTCCCCTGTGAGTGCTGCACAGAGAAGTCAAAACACTGCTAAGCAAGGCTACAATGAACAAGGTGACTGATAGACAGTTTTGATTGAAACCAGAAGTAAGGTTTGGGGTTTTGTGTGTGTGTGTGTGTTTTGGGCTTTTTTAAACCCAGGCTTAAATAGACAGCACTTAGAAGAAGAACACTGATCGCAAGATAAACCCAGTGCATGTGAGGACCCTGAAGGTGAAAAGTACCATTAAGTAGGTTAAAGGAGCCTGCCCTTGTATGACAAGCTGTTCTCTGTGTGAGAGGACAGAGAGCACCAAGAGGGAGATAAGAAGATTAGGCAGTTAGATTCCAGGTTACAGAAACCTCAGCAACTCTCTCCACCTTGGGCACCTCTCCGTGGGTTGCAGGCAAGAGTGCTGGCTGTGATGGCTTTGGTGCTGCTCACACCTCTCCTCTGGGAACTGATCCAAGCCTGTCAGCTAATTCCTATGTGCCAGTAGCTCTCCGTGTGGGAACAAATTTTGGGCATTTAGCTGCCCAGCCTGAAAGGGCTTGCTGTCAGGGAGGAGAAAGGCCCCATATTTCATGACATGTCCTAAAGGCACCTAGTGAAATGTGTGTTTTCCCACTGTGACCCCTGGCAGACCCTTGGTTGCCTCACCCAGCCAGTGGGGACAGCCAAGGCACTCGCTGGGGAGGAACGAAACATCCCTGGGCTGAGGCTGGCTCTGCAGACTGGGAGGGGGACCGACCCCAGTCCTGCCCCAGATGGGGGCTTTGCTGCTGAATGTAGGAGATGGGAATCCCAGGTTTGGGTCCAGAAGGACAACAAAGCTGGCAGAGCCCAAATCTGACCCGACAGTGTGTGTGTGTGCACGGGGTTTGCCTCTGTTCAGTCCTGGGTGAACAAATTCTGCCAATCTGCACCTCTGCTGGAGAGGCAGAGGGGCTCAGCCCCAGGTTGTCACCTGCAGTGCAGCACCTGCAGCTCATCGGCCCTGGTTCCTATAAGAGCTCATTATTGCTCTCTCTTCAGACAAACACTGTGAAGTGAAGGGTCACTGCAGTTCCCCAGCTTCTGCAGAGCCATTTGATTCACTGGAGCTACCACTCTGCACCCTGTGTAAGCAAGTACATCACTTGTATCGAGCATGGTAAGATGGCAGAGGGATGTGTATGTGTCCTTCTACCCTTTGTGGAGCATAAGAGGCTGAGAAAAGGGACACCAGGGACACCCATGACCCCTGAAATACGTTGCACACCTGTGTACAATATGATAGGTCAATGTGAAATAGCACAAAGACAACTGCTTGGATAGAAAGATGGAACAGCTGAGCTGACATTCAGGTACTCCACTCTTTAACTGTATGGTATTTATATTTTAAAACAGTGTTGAAAGGTCATTTTAACTATTTATGCTGTTTGATTACCTTTCCCACTTTTCTCAGCCATATCAGATGAGGTTGATTCATCTCTCCTTTACTACTACTACTTCTGCTCAGCTTCAGGGTCACATTCGCTAGTGGGTGAAGCACTTTGGATGGGTTATTCAGATTGCTCAAAGCAAAAACTGTTTTCATTTGTATAAAGATTCATGTGGCTGTTTTCACTAGTACACTGGTAACGTCATATATTTTACACTCTTGAATTTGTGATGAGTTCAAACACAAATACATATCTGTGCACAGAAACACGGAGATTGCATGTGGACAGTATCTTTGCAAGATGAACTAGAACTGCCTGAGAACTGTCCTTCTGTGCACAAAATTCAAAATGATGAAACTAGTCCAGCACAGGGCTTGCTGACATTTTAAATGTCTATGCACACACATGTCCTTTTTATACATGTATGTGTTTGTGTGTGACTTTCAACTTTTGACTTATCTCTAAGATTAATGAATGTGTTGACTGCACATGAGAAATGTGGAAGCCTTTAAGACTGTTGGGGTCACCAGGGAAATGCCAAGAATCAAATCGCTGTCTACAATACATCCAAAAATATATACCAGCTGACACCCACGAGTGATATTATAATGAGAGACAGCTATTAGAGGCAACGTAAACCCTGTGCTGCTGTGTGCCACGTGTCAGAGCTTTTGCTCGGGATTGCAGCTAGCAATCCATTGCAAGACTCAGGTATGAAAACATTTCAAGTTTCCTAGTAGAAGCAGTGGGCACATACATTTGAAACTGATGGCTGCTAGTAAGTTACTGTGAGAGGCTGGCAGTACACCTCTGTTCAAGTGCGGGAACACAGTGCAAGCACTGCAGGACCTGATCACCTTGTGTGGAGGCCAGCGAGGTCAAGGAGGGTCTTCCCAATAACAGCTGAGAACTGCCTGCCCTTGGCACGGGCACATTGTGGGCAGGGCTGGGATGCAGGAGAAGGGCTTGTGGCTGGCTGCAGTTCAAGCAGGGGCACCACAGAGGGTGAACATTAGGGTGCTGGAGGGCAGGATTGATAGGCCTGGGCTGGGCAAAAGCCAGGAGAGTCCCTGGTGGTAGTGCCCCACTGCTGGTATCCAGTCTACTGCTGGGTGCGGTAGTTACTGCTTGTGTAGGTTTTGGAGATGATGCTGTCAAGGGCTATCCAAACAAGGCTTGTGGCTGGGGCTGCTGGTGTTATGAGACTTATGTTAAAGCCAGTTGACAATCAGGCTATCAGAGCCTGAGTCAGCAGCACAGCTTGGGCAGAGAAGCTACAGAACGGTGTGCAGGGCTGCACTGGGCAAGTGCTGGATGCCCGGCCAAAGCTCACAGCAAGGACAAGTGACAAAAAGCTGGGGCTGACCTTGGCAGAAGCCCATGAATTGGCATGAGTCCTGGGTCCAGCAGTGTCTGTGGAGCTGGTTCAGGGCAGGTGGCAGCCATGGGTGCTCAGCTGGGATTAGGACAGAGCCTGTCAGAGGGAGCTTGGGATGTAAGATGGAACCAAGAGGTGCCATCTGAGGTGTGCAGAGTTTTGCTGGCAATGGGCCCTCCAAGTTAAAGACACAACTGGAGCTGGTCTGGGGTCTGCTCTCTTCAGCTGGGCGGACATCAGAGATGCTCAGAGCTGGACAAGCCAAATGATTCAGACCTCAGTGCAACATGGTATATCTTTTAAAGCAACATGAAGCATTAACCAAAATTCTTGGGATTGTATTGATGCATCAGTACTAAGACATACAAAAGAAGCAGTAAATCTGCAATTAACCACATTTAACCCTTTCACTTCAAAGTACAAAATGAGCATCAACACTGAAGCCTCAGTAAGCTCAGTGAACTTGGGAGAGAATAACACTGAAGCCACTGAGGTAAGTCAAACTGGTTGCAATTAACAAGGGTAGTGTGGGCTGTAATAATATATTTACAACCTGGTGATTATGTTGTGGGAAGGAAGGGAAGGGGATTAGAGCCCTGTTTAGTTTAGGCTGCATTTTAGTGCAGCCTGTTCTTCAGTAGTACACAGTTAAAAATGTAGCCTGTCGAACCCCGCTGACATATTTTGGCAATAGATATATCCTCTAATTGAAAGCAATTGTTGTGTTGTAAGCTTTCTCCCTTTCCCATTTGTTTTGGTTAACAAGCAGTGGTTGCCTGTCTCCTTAAGCACGTATTGAGCAACTGCTCATGGGGAAGTCAGCATATTGTAGAGTGTGCAGCACGATCCTGCCTGACTTCATAAGGAAAAGCCTCCTCCAGGCTTTGGTGCAGGGTGTTTGAACAAAGCTGGTAGGATCAGCCATGCTGGTTGCTGTTGAAGGGCTTTGGTGTGTGGGTCAGCTGCGACCTTCATGTGTGAACTCCAGGGTAAGAGCTGGGCTCCCTTCCAAGGCAGCCAAGCTTTGTTTTGAGCAATCAGCATGGTCCCCGCTGGGAATCCCACGAGGAGATGCTCTGCTTTATGTTGTCTTTGCTTCCTTTGCTGCGAGCCAAGTCCTGCATCCTACACAGCTGGCAGGCAGTCAGGACACGCAGGGCCTGGCGTGGGCAGGACGTGGCTGCCCCACCTGGTGGCATAATGCCGTGGGCAGTGCCCTGCAGCCCTGGGAGGCTTAACGAGCCCGGGCAAAACGGTGTGAAAACCAGTGCTGCCCACAGAGACCCCCCGAGGCTGGTGCTGGCTGGACCCAGCAGAGAAGAGCCCTATTTGGCCATGCACACCTGCACCTGTGCCCACCTGTGACACCCAGGCTGAAGAGAGACAGGTGTGGGTGAGAGACCATAAGGCCAACCAGGGTGGAAGGGACTGTGCTTCACCTGGCTACCAGCCCAGCACTGGCTGAGCTTCCCACAGCTCAGAACTGCAGCTGCATTCAGGCTCACCAGCCACCTCTTCAGCCCTGACTGGGGTGAAGCTGGGGCAATTGGGTGCGGTGCCCTTTCTAAGCCTCTAAGGAACCAAGGACATCTGGGGAAGACTTGGGAACCTTCTTCTCTTGTATCCAGTGAAGGCCCAGGTGGTGAAAGAGCTCCTCTCCACCCGCAGGGCCCGGGTCAAACCCAGCACAGGCTACCAGAGACACATCTCTTTAATGCCTGGTGATAAACCTCTTGGTGCAGAAAGTCCTGCCATTATTGTGCGTGTGAACTTTCACCAGCACTGTATCTGTCATTAACCTAGAAGGAAACCTTTTTGTGCTCACAACCTCTGCACAGCTCCTCTCTGGAGGCAAATCCCTCATGGTGAACACGTCAGCTGGCTGCATGCTGCAGACAAGGTTATGACTGCATTACACACTGAGGAGAGCAAGGCTCTGTATTACACTGGGAAAGGCTCATCTTTGAAACCAAAGAGGCATGAGGAAAAAAAGGGTGATTTTACTTGGAAAGTGCCTCGGGTCCCCATAAATCGCTCCTGCCCTTGCTCAGACAGGGCTGGAGGCTGGTAGGAGGGTGGCAGGGGAGTGTGCTTTGTGCCTGTGGTTCCTGTTACAGCCATTTGCAGCCGAGCCTGGGACCACACCAGAGCATGTGTTTACATTAAAGGACACTGGGCAAGCGACCTTGCCTTAGTCTTTCTGCTAAGCACCTAGTAGACTCCCAGGGTGCTAAATCATTAGTAATAACAGTAACAACAGTCTGGCCTCCTTCTCCATGAGCGGTGCCTGCAATACAGATTAGTAACAAAACAGGGACTCATCCGTGCTCATCCAAAAATACACCGAAGTTCGCTAATCAGTCTATTTCCACACCCTCTGTTATTTCTGAGTGCCCTGAAGTGCCCGAGCCAGTACTTGTGTCCAGCCTGATGACACCAGACACTAACAACGGGCTGGATCAGGGCAGGGTGACAGGCAGGGCTGGAGAGACTCTGATGACTGTAGTGATCAGGGAACAGCTCTCATTCAGGCAATGAATTCTGTGTCCAAGTGTTTCTCAGCTCCTTCTCATCTCCCATTGTGTTTCCCTAGTGAATGGTGGCTCTTCTCCCTGCAGGAATGATGCTCCAGGGACAGCGCTGTCCTGGCTATCTCTGGGCAGGGACAGTGGAGACCAAGTGGGACCACTCCACTCCCTCCTACTTGTTACCTTTCTTCTTTTGGAGAACCCCCTCTCTCACAGCCTCTCTCAGAATGGGAGAAGGTAGGGGCCAGACTCCCACTCTGATGCAGTATAGCAATTCAATGGCTATTTTCCATCAGTGTGTGTTTCTGAGAGGGAAAGTGAGTGGCCAAAGAGATTCAAAATACATTGTCTGTAAGTTTGTGAAGGCACCTTGTGGTCTCCTGCCAACATGCAATCATACAGAAATGCCTCAAATTGCACACTGAGAGGCAGGGAGTGAAGGAGACAGAAGGAAAAGGGGACTGGCTGCTGGGTCAAGCACAGGCACCCTCTGAGCCGCTGCACAGCCAGGGCTCTCCTGCAGCAGCTCCAGGGTGGTTGTTCCTCGCCCCATGGCCATGCTGTGACCAGGCTCCCAGGCCTTTTCTTTGCAAGGCTCTGCAGGGCAGACGAGGGGTGGCTGCTCCACACACCAGCATGTGCCACCTGGTCAGGCCTTCCCAATGCACTCAGCGTCACACACAAAGACACAAACGTGTTGCTCTTCTCCCAGATCTGTGGGGTCTCTGTCGCCAGGCGTCGAGGCAGTGGTGGTCCCACATGCCTGACTGGCAAGCAGCAGCTCTCCTCCACCCCACCATGAGCTGCTGGTGCTGGCCAAGAGTTGCTGAGGAAAAGCTGGCCATCTCCAGCTGCAAGAGTGCACCTCTTCTACAAATCCATGGGGTGCTCTACGGGTACCTTGCAGATAAACCCTGTGAAATAAATAGATGTTTATACTCCTTGTATTAAAGCAATGAAATCCTGGGTTTTTGACAGTGTTGAGTCAATATAACCTGAGTAATTGCATGAGTAACTCATGTTTCCCCTAAAGGGAAACTGTTCTTGTGTAAATATATTTATTAATAATTAAAGCAGTTTTGAGTTCCTGTGTACACGGCCCCTTTCCCCCACAGAGCTGTCTGAGAGCCTGGTATCCTCCAACCTGCACAGGAGTCAAACAGCAAGGGATTTTGGCAGGAGGTGATGCTCTATGACAAGAGGTTTATGGTTTAATTTTGACCTTTTTTTCTTCCTGAACAAAAAATAATGGTGAGGTCTGTGTGTGAGAGATTTAAAAACCTCTACTGCTCCATTAAGAGCATTACCCTGAAATACTCACTGGAGCTTCTAACAGCCCAGATAATAGGGGTGGGAAATCATTTCTGGAAAACATCCCCCTCAAAGCATCTTACCAGAGAATTGTTTTCTAACAATAACAATAAAATCTTTGTCAAATAATCCTTCAATACCACAAATATTTTGTCTTTAATTGTATCAGTGTAGATAAATACTCAGTATAGGCAATGGGAGTTAGAGCTCTGGGGGATTTTTCTGACAGAGCCAGTATTGGATATCTTCGGGTAAGTCACACATTTTTCAATGTTCTTTGGCCTATTTTTTTTTTTTAATTCACTGTAATCTGGAATCTAATTTGATATGCCTTAAAAGGCTGATTTCACATGGAAGATGCTCTGCTATCAGGGTAAGCAGCCATAAGAAATCCTAAAATAGGCAGATTAAGGGTTTGGGATCATGGGGGTTTATTTCTATGCAATTAAAGACATGATCACATTTAGAAATTGCTAACTTGTAGTTTAAGGAAAAAAAAGCTACTAACAACTGGGAGTCCCACATTCAAAACAGCTAATAACTCTATTAATTAAGGATATGATTAGCAGAGACAATGAGTGAGATAGCACGAAAGCATAGCATTTAATTCAACGCAGATTTTCAGTGGACATGGCATGGCCAAGGCAGTTGTGTATTAATTAGTGCTCTGAAGAGGGCGAGGAGAACACGAAGGGGAGAGGGAAATTGGCAGGTGTAGAAATGAGATTAGACAACAACAGAGGATTTTTCTCCCTAGAACAGAAGTTGTGCAGAATCCCCATCAGCCTCACTAACATGTTTTGTATAACTGAAGATCCACGCCACGAGAGCAGGCAGCAAGGCACAGCTCAAGGAGAGGGAGGACAGCTTTCTGGGGCTCACCTGCACAGCATTTCCAGGCAGTCGTGACCAAACACCAGCCTCCATCTCCCACCCGTGCTTTAGATGCTGCTGGCTATTTGTGGATGGCGAGGTGCCTCAACTCTCACCATTATGCTGCCGTGACTGCTGCAGCTGCACGGTGGGACCGAGCCTACAAGCTTCCACCTGACTTCCCTGCAGTGACTGGGTGCTCTTAGTGAGTGCTCTTAGTGGAAACTCAGTCTGGAGACAACGGGGCCGTGCCCACATCCCACAGCCACTCCTCTTGGCTGTCAGCTCTGCCAGTGCGTCCACACCGTGCTGAGGGTGCTGTGCCTGTGGCACTGCCATGCCCTGGAGCACGCCCGTGTCCCCTCCTGCGTGGGGAACTCCGTGGGCTGCCCAGGGAGCCAGGGCCCTCCTGGGTGACCTCTGAGCCCACGGCTCTGCCCCGTGTCGCGATGCTGTGGCAGGAGGCCAGCGCTGGGCTGGGCAGGGGCTCAGGGCTCCTTATGAGATATGTGGGCAAACAAAGTGTGCTCTGCAGGACGCGTGGCCCCGTTATCCCGCACCCCGGGACAGACCCCGGATCTCCATACGGCCTCAGCCAGGTCTCGGCCACGCCATCTCACGACGAGGGGTCAGTTCACACACCTGCACACGGGGAAGGAAGCGACAAGTGCGAAGCGGCACCTCCACCCGCGCAGACGGGGCGATCCCACGGGATGGGGTGGTCCAGGGGCTGTCCCCCGCGGCACCGCAGTGGGCGTAATTTGGGCAATCATCGCTTCTTGCTGTGGGTCTGTCTTGTCTCCGCAGTGAAAGCAGCGCCCGTTGGAGGGCAGAGGAGACACGCCCGGACCGAGCTCGGCTTCTGGCGAGCCGTGCGGGCAGAGTCGCTGCGGGGCTGGGGCCGCCTCGCCCCCCGCGCCGTGCCCGCGGGGCCGGGGGCTGCGGGCGGGGGGCACCGAGCTGCGGGGCGGCTGCGGAGGGCTCTGCGCTCCGGCTCCCGTGCTGCTCCGAAGCTGGGAAAAGTACTTCTGCCCCCGCCCCTTTCCCCCGCCCGTCCCGCTCGGAGACGCGAAGAGGGCAGCGCGGGGAGGCGGCCGGCCCGGCGGAGCCCCTCCCGTGGGGGGAGCCGCGCTGTCGGGGTGCCGCCGGTGCCGCCCGCCCAGCGGCGCGGGGCACAGCGGTGACCGCA